>CAWUFW010004551.1:0-1200000 GCA_963921515.1 Calotriton arnoldi
TTTTTTTTTTTTTTTTTTAAGTCTCATTTCTTTTTATAGAAACATTTCTACAAAGGAATAGAACACAATGCAATACAGAAGTCCATAGGCAATTTACAATTCAAATGAATATACAAATGGTAATTTACAAGGCTGTATATACAAATTGCTACACATTAAAGAAGAAAAAGGCTTTACTCAGTTCTGCTTTACAAAAGCAAACAGGCCACTATGGTCTATTATTCATGGGTGTATTCTCTGCATGCATGAATGCCACTACGAATTTTCTATTTACATTGTTAACTTCAAATTTGAATTGCAGCATTCAAGTCATTTAGGATTAAAAAAAAAGTCAAAATTTCTACATAAACGCTGAATCACACAGTGACGTTTCTGGAACTGTGTATTCATTGAAAATTATGGAAAACAAAGCTATAAAATAAAATACCCAAAAATTAGAAAAATAGTGTCATCCGTTGCGAGTAAACTGTAACCAAAAAGACTGCAAACCGTAGTCATAGGGATGTGTATTAGATAGAAAGATTATTCTATGTTTGCCTAGTAAGTCATTGAAATAGTAAGAAGCAAGAAATGCCTGTGTCATATCAAATACATGCCCATCTACGCTTGTACTCTAAACTTTTGCTTTTCACGTCAACTAAGAAAGAAGTATTTTTTTCAACAAAATAGAAAACGTTTGGACAATTGATTGAGTGAAGATTCAACATTGTCATCAAAACATTTTTCTGTGCACCAACTGGCAGCAAATACTATTTACAATTGTATTTTTCTTCTTCAAATGTGTTTAAAGCATGCTGCAGTGGTCTAACATCAAATCAAAAAAGGGATTAGGCTTGCTCAGAGCATGAGTGCAAACAGAATATGTTTTCCAAGATGTGCTTCTCAATATCTAATACGCAAACTTTGTGCCACTTGTCTTCACAGTGTTAACAATGAAATAGTGAAAATAAACCAGTCTCCAATCGGTGTACAATACCACCATGAACTACTGTAAACATTGTCTAAATAAAATTGAAGCCTTAGAGAAGCCAGTTGCTTGAAAAGTTATGCAAGTTGCACTTTTAACAATGCAACATTTGTTAAACGTACCCACTGATATGTTTATTTTACAACATTCTTAACTGGTCAGGAAAGCTAGCTCAGTGCTAATATGTAACCTTCCAAAATCTTCAAATGCAAAACTGTTGTCAGTTTAATCATTTCAATAATCACAGAAATAATTTACAATTTGAAAATTATTTAGTGAGCCTCATGAAATCTGATCAAGGAAACAACTTTACAAAACAGTATTCTGCTCAATAAAAATCTGAACAGGATTATATCCTCATAATGTCTTCACAAATCAAAGTGCCTCTAACAATGCCAACACACATTTACAACAGCGTTTCAGCCGATTAAAACATTAGCTGGAGATTTTTAGGTTGATTTTGTGATTGCATTACTAGTAATGTAGGGATTGGTCAATTAAGAGGTGCGGCATTTGAATAACTTTGACAAGAATAATAAGATGCCTCGCAACAAACATTATGCTGAGGTATTTTAAACCGTCCAGTTAGTATGAAATATACAAAGAAATCAAGGTTTCACACCTATACTAAATAATAGGATATGTCATAAAGAAGTTAACATTTTTAACATGTAGTTCTGCACAAAGTCAAATTTATGTTGGAAATATACACTGAGCAAATACTGCAGCAAGTGCATAATGGATTAGGCATATGCTGCACACTGGTTTAATAAATTAATCTATTTTACAAACTTGCATGTAAAACATGTGTACCAATATTGGGTACTTAAAGAGAAAATCATTCATCATCCTGAATGCACAATTATCATGTACAGTAAAGTAAAAGACAGTGAAATATCTAAATTTAATGTGCACAACAGTAAGAATATTAAAATACAAATGACCAGACAAATTCTTCCTTTGGAAGAACATTTAGAAACAAAGAAATATGCAGGACTTGAATTATGTTAAACCTATAATAAATAAATTATTTAAAATATGTTAAATTACAATGTCAATGACTCCCCTACACTGGAATGGCAATTTCTTCAATGCAACTTTTTTTTTAAAGACCTTTCCTTGTGGTCTGGACATTTCTACTACTTAGGCTTCAAAGGAAGGGAGTCAAATTTCCCCAAAAAGGTACGCAAAGTGCTCAGTTATATGTTTAGAAGTACATCCCCAACGTTCATCCTTTTTTAAAAAAAAACGAGTCACTATTTCAGACTTTAGAAAGACTAACTTTTTAGTACATTTAACCTTGTTGTGGTCTCTCCAAAAGTACAAAAGCACCATTTAAAGGCACCTTAGGAGCACTTCAAAACAGACAAAACTGAAGGTGCTACTGCTGCACGACAACAACCACGTAAAACATTAAAGGGCAAATTAATTATGTATTATGTTTTCAGGACAAAAGGGTCGGTTTGTAGCAAAACAGCCAAATAAACATTCCAAAACATATCAAAATTAAGCTGTACAATCCTCTTCCAAGAAAGGAGTCAGGTGGATTGCTCCTCAACCCAGGGAAAGCGCAGAAAGCTTCCTTTACTCTGGAATAGTTAACAATGTGACCTCTTGCTTCATTTTGAAGTATTGGTTAAGGCGAACTATTGCATACCCCAGGAAGTCAAAGTCAATGGTGGAATACTTTGCTTGAATCAATGCCCACATGCCCCAGAAGAAATGAGAAGCCAAGGCAAACTGATTGACTTGCACATAGAGTACTTCCACGTCTTTATCAGTGACTTCTGTAACAAAACCTTTGCACTCCTTAAATGCCTCTAGGTAAGAGCGTAGCCACTGTTTCTGCAGTTCTTTATCTGGGTAGAGGGCATAGTCAACTTCATTTACACCTGCAAATTCGTTGAAATGATTGCCAATATCGTAGGCTTGGTAATTGTACCCAGAGTATTCATAATCAATTAACTGAACGTCACCTTGTTTTTCATTGTATATTATATTTTTACACAACAGATCATTGTGGCAAAGTACTACAGGAGAGCCCAGGCTAGATAACCTCTCCTTCAACCAGGCCATTTCCTCTGGAAGCACTTGAGGATTTGGAACATCATGGAGGAACCTGTTGTTTACGGCTTCATCTTCAAATTTCGTTGGCACAAGTGAGAAATATTTACCCATCTTCAACCATAAATTGGACTTTGGAATCCAACCGTTGTGGGCATGAATTGCGTGAATTTTGGCAAGCTGCCTCGCAATGAGTCTGAAAATTGTTGGGTTGCAGACATGCTCTGGATTCAAAGCTTCCCCTTGCATGAATTTATAGCATAGTCCATTATTAAAGGTGCAATATAGCTGGGGTGCACAGCCATGAGCCTGAAGTACTCGAAAACTCTTTAATTCCTCTTCTCGATCTATTAAAAGTTCAGTCTTATTTCCATAAATTCTCACCAAGACAACATCATCCATAGTTTCTCCAACGTAGCACCCAATAAGTTTATTGGTAATCCCATCTGTGAAGACCTGTGTGGTGACCTCCTCCGGCTTCCAATGTGGCCGGAGCTCCTTGAGCAGCCGCATCGCTCCTTCGCAGCACCCGCACTCATCTACAGTCAGGTTCATCCTGGGCACGTCGGGGGAGCCGGGAGGGACGTGAATGTAATGTGACATGGTGGGTCTCAAGAAGCAAAGCAGGGTGGCGTGGGCGAGGCGGTTAATTTTGAGGTATTTCTGGTTTTAGGGGGTACAGAAAATGTCGCCTGCTGTACTGTCCGTGTATTGCCAGCTGCCCGGTGTTTGTGATGTGCTGCTTGCCGTCTGACAGACAGTGTGAAGAGCACAAACGATGCCTGACTTTCCCTTTAACGAGAATCCACCGGTAGCTGACCCTCCCTTTACAAAATCGTACGCAAAACTTTATTTTCTCTACGCTTCTTATTAAAATTCAGTAACAACATAAAACATTCGCTATCGTGCCAGTTTCTCTAAAATTGAAAAAGATAGTTTCCCTCACACTTTAGTAAAATCTTACCGTTTACTACACATATACTACGAGTGAAAACCCTTCCGTTTACTCTTCACACAAGCTTCAGAAATACCTGTTACTTCTTCAATGTTACCCTTTCTAGGTGATATAACGTCAAATTTTCACTAGCATTCCTTTGCTGTTACTCACACGCATAGAGTCCCTAACAAGTACTGATAGCCCTACTTAACTTTTCAGTACTATTTCTGCCTGACAGATAACCTCACTGCAGTATGGCTTCCACTTACCATCCGCTATTCTTTCCCCGGGGATTCTGGACAACATAAAACAAACTTTAAAAACACACGGATGTTAGTTCATAAATAAAATTCTCATTACCCAATTAACAAAGTGCAACCATCCTCTGATAACCAGAAAACTGATCCAGCGCGTTACTAGCAACAAGCATTCATACACAAAATACTCACTTGGGCCCATACATTCATACTACGCTAGCAATTTCCGCTGGTGGGTCAGTTGGTACTCTTTATCAAAATCCCTGCTACCAATTACTTTTCTGATTGAAGAGTAATGACTTACCAATGGACCCTTTGCTAATTGGGAAGTTTAAAATGAGTGACATTCCATACAATTCATAATTCCTGAAATAATCACTGAGTCAGGAAGTTTTAAAATGTTTATCTAAAGATTTTAGCAGAGTAAAATACAGAACCACATGATACTTAAATTGTAAATCAAGGATGAAGCATAATAATCAATTATCGATCAATGACGGTTCCTCAGAAAGGAGAAGATAGAGACAGCAGCGCAACTAAGGTTCGCATTTATATTTACCTAAAAGTGCGAGAACCAAACCCCTTGGCCAAGGAGTTGGAAAAATAGGACCCTGGAAGGATGAAGAGCAAAGACCTCCTCTCGGATCAGGACAGGACCGGTGACCTCTCTATCAACGACGCCTGCGTCGTTCCCCTCTCTGGTACTTCGCTTCTCCTCGAATTCTCCCGTGTCTTCCTTCTAAGGTACTCCGCCGCCCCCACCTCAGGACCTCTCTGGACAGCGGTTCAGTCTGCAACCGATCAGCTTGTACGTCTGGAGCCTATGCCTATATCCGCCTAATTAGCTAATTCTATATCTATTATACCCTTCTACGCCCATGTACCTCCCCTAAATGTTGCAGAATTATGGGCCCACTACTTCTGATTGGTCGGGGACAGGGGGTTGATCCTCACACCATATTGATTTCATTCATTTTTCTTAAAGCCCATTGTTTTAAAATACCGCCCATCACAATTAATACATTTGCTTTATTTCCCACACGTCTCATGACAAGTTTAATACATTGTTCATATAAATTGTTTCTTTTCAGTAGAGACATCGTGGGTACAGTAATATTGGCCATCAGGTCACGGCCTTGGACGACGTCCAGGTTGACTTCATCCTTTTCTCTCTGGGCAGCCATTCAGGGCGCATGCGCAGAACCATTGTCACACGAGTTTTCAGTTCACCAACCCCAGGCCCAATTTACGAACTAATAAAAGTCAAAGAAGAAAATATTAAAATCACAAATAAATTGTTTCACTGTATTCCCACTCTTTCTACTCTATTCCCATTTACTTATAAATTCTATCCCGCATTAATAGCGTTAGAATACCACAGTTTTAAGTACACCATGAGAGCAAGCTGTAGCACGTGAAAACATAAAGCAGCCATTTTAATACACACTGCGCAGAAGCAAAAGTTTTCCTCCAAGCAAAGAAAGACCTCACACCATGTGATATGGTTGAGACATGCGCAATAGGGTTCCCGCGCTTTAGCGGCCATTTTAGAATAGACAAGCGTTACTTGTTAGTTTAAACACATAGGCAAGCTTCCTTGCTACTTATATTTGTGTATGCAATTATTAGTATGAACAATACAAAGTTTAATAAATTAATACTGTGAGAAGATTGCATCCGAGCAAGTCTCATTTGTGAGTCCTTGCTCCATCAGTAGCGTCTCCTCCACGACCTCCAATGTGTCCAGCTGTGGAATATTGGTGTAAAGGGCCTCCACATCTAGGGTAATTACCGCATCCAGATGGGGGCCCTCCTTGTTCTGTTTGTCTATGATGTTTAAGACATCTCTGGTGTCTTGTAGGAATGTAGGTGTTTCTTTCACTAATGGTCCGAAGAAGTGATCGCAGAACCTGGACAAAGGTTCCAGGACAGACCCGATCCCCGACACTATGGACCTCCCTGGTGGCCTTATGGATTTTTGGCAAGGTGTAAAAGTAGGGGACACGTGGGTTATCGTTTGTGAGAAATTCTGACTCATTTTTTGTAATCCACCCCTGGGTTAGAGCTTCCGTCACAATGGACCTGACTTTGGTGGTTAATCGTGTTGTCGGGTCTTCCTTTAAGGGGGTGTAGTATCTTCTGTCATCTAACTGCAGAAGGCACTCAGTTCTGTAGTCGGTGGTAGACATGATGACAATTGCTCCCCCCTTGTCGGCCTCCTTTATGGTGATAGATTTATCATTAGCCAGGTTTTTGATGGCCTCATTTTCTTTCCGTGAGGTATTGTGAAAGGCATTGTTGGTCCGGATAGTCCTGATATCCTTAAGGACTGCCTTTTCAAAGGTTAGGACCTCAGTGGTATCATTCCTGCAGTTGGAGTGAAGGTGGATGGTTTTCGTAATCCTGTGTCCACAGGTACGGGGTTAGGTTGGTCAGCGAAAAAACTTCTCAGGCGGACTTTTCTAAAAAAAAGTCATGAAGTTCACAGTTGGTTCTGAAGTCATTGGTCTTGGCGGTAGGTACAAACCCCAGTCCTTTGTGAAGGACCTTTTCTTCTATATCGTTGAGTATCCGCTTGGAGAGATTGACAACTAATTTTTCTTGCCTGTCTGGCTCCTGAGTTCCATGTGTGGTTGACGAGGTGGGTCCTACCATTATACCTGCTTGCGTGGGTTGTTGCCTCCTCTTCTTTTGCCTCTCCCTCTGCCCCAGCCTCTGCCTAAAAAAGGTGGTTGATGGAAAGGGGCGAATGGAGGTTGTGGGCCTTGTTGGTAACCCGGGAACTGCCAAAAGGGGGGTCCTTGGAAGGCTGGCATACCATAGCCAAACATCTTGTTCGGTGGGCCTCGTTGGTATTGTTGGTGTTGGCCATTCCAGCTATCCGTGCTGGAGTTGCTGCTGTAGGAGGAATTCCTTCTGCGTGTTGGTATACTCTCCTCTGAGGAATTATCATCCTGTGGTTGTTGGAAGTCCTCTTTAAGGTAAGGATAGATCTTTTCTTTGCTAAACCTGGAGATATCCTTCTGTAATTTAGTAACCTTTTGTTTCATCAGGAAGTCTTTGTTGTCCGCTATTTCGCTGTTCACTTCCGCCAGTTTGGTTTTAAAGGCTGTAATGGTGATGCTCGCCTTTAGTGCTCCTTCTGCCACTGTGATTTTAATAATCAAGTCGTCTGCTAGGCGTTTGGCTGTCAGCCAGTCCCTAGTGCACTTCCAGGCAACTAGGGACCATTCTTCTTTAAATTGCTTGTCCTCCAAGAAGATTATAGGCATGTTAGATACAATAAGACCGTTCGGGGCTATATTAGCGCGTAGATATTCGGTCATTATTGCGCCATGCATAATGATCTTCATGAGTTGGCGTTTCATAGCGGTGATGGAATTCCAATCGCCGCCTTGGCTCGTAGATGCTGAAGCTCCATCAGGGTCCAGGAGTCAGGGTGTTCTCAAAATTTCCGTAACTAGGTCATCACTGAACGAGAGTCCTTGTTTATTTTCCATATTTAGTGTTGGTACGGCGTACGTGTGTTAAGGATAATGTAGCAATGAGTTTTAGCTGCAAGATGTCCGTCATTCCCAAGTAAGTCAAAGGAGGTTCCACAGCTGAGCCGCCGTGCAAGGAAGTTTCTCAAACAGGGAGGAACAAGGAGCTTTTTAACTAGGTCCTGCACAAATGCTCCTAATTAAAGGTATGGGAAAAATGTTAGTGTGCAGTTCCTAAGGTGGAGGAGTGTTCAGGTCTCTTATGGATTGCCCTCACACACCCCGAAGGATGTCATGCTTCATCATAGGGCTTGTGCTACTTGTCGGGCCGGCGCTGCAATGCCCGACGGGCACCCGCGAAGGGGCTCTTTGCCGGAGATATTTTAGAGGAAGCCGTTTGGTGTGTGAGGGTATGTGGTCAGGGTAGTGAGGTGAGTGTGCGCTGTGATTTAAAATAGGTCTAGTACTGCCCTATGTAAAAAAAAGTTTTTATTCTTAGGGTGCACTAACCTAGCTAAAATGCGTGAGCCCTGTCTGGACACAATGATCCTACAGGGTCTGATTGGTGTAGATGGTCGAAATGTTTCTTGCCTACAGCCCCTAACGGATCTAGCGGCAATTCATCAGGACCGGTGTCTAAAAGGAAGAGAAGGTGATCCTAACTCTTACACTACCGCAATGCCAGTGCCGGTTATCGTGCAGTAGCGGCTCCTGGTGGGAGTGCTACCGGGCGGTGACGTGGGGCGGGGGAGGGGCAGGGTGGGGGGTAGTAAACACCGGAATACGGATGAATGCAGGTAAGTAGACAATTAAATCAATAAAACGAATTCCGTTGCGCGCGCTGCACCACCAAATGCGATGCAGCGCGCGCAACGAAATTCGTTTTATTGATTTAATTGTCTACTTACCTGCATTCATCCGTATTCCGGTGTTTACTACCCCCCACCCTGCCCCTCCCCCGCCCCACGTCACCGCCCGGTAGCACTCCCACCAGGAGCCGCTACTGTTATCGTGGTGTCACCAGCGTTGATTATAAGGTACCAGGACGTTTAGCCTGGACTAGTTGAGACCTAAAATGAAATAAAGTAAAAGTACAAAATATTAATCGGGAGGGAACCTTGTATTAGTCTCATACCAACCCAAACTCCTGGACAATTGTGTGGCTATTCATTCGTGCATATGAAAAAGGGTTGACTGGCAAATTAAGCTCTCAGTGCGGCCAAAATGTTTTGTTTTTAGAGCACGTAGAGTAGTGCTCGATAAACAACCAACTTGGTTGGAGATCGCCCATAGTACACAATTTTAGGTTTTTCTGAGAGGACAATTATACTCAGTTTTGTGACAGTGTAGATGCCGATATTACTAGCACGAGATTGTTTTTGAATTGAACTGCATGCAAGGAATGGTCCGTGACTTATGGACGGTGTGCAGAAAACAAAGCACACACATTGTCGGAAGTACAGTTAAAAAGGGTCACCGTATAAGTGTGGACCGAGGCGTGGTGTTGAGCGCATACTGGTGGTATGATCCATATGACAATTACGCCCAGAAATCAATGCTGGGGCCTGTCGCTCAAGGCCTGTTGGTGCCGGCGCTGGTGCGTAGGACCGCGAGGTAACGTGACAGGCATCTAAGTGATTAGCAAAAATATCCCACAACAACTACTAAAGCTCAATACACAAACACTCACCCCAAGATTTGAGGTCTAATTCTGACGGGATTATCAACAGAGCACATTGTTGCTCGTCCTGTAAAACAAACGCAAAAACAACAATTGATGGACAGAATGCAGAACTATGTCATACATTCACCCCAGTACAAAGATCTGGGCCTAAATCCATCGTTTTTTTGCTCACCATGCCATTCCAGTTTGGACCCAGCCATATGCAAATCAGTCTTGACCCTGCACCCAATGGGAACAGTCCAGCCCGAACTGCCAGGACAGGTCCTCCCTGGACTGGAAACAAGCATCCTAGGACCGGTTTCGGGCTTTCAGCCCTCATCAGCCAGGATAGCTTGACTCCAGTGTCATGGAGAGCACGGGACCCACGTCTGGGCATACCAGTCCCACTTCGGGTGACAAATGCAAAAACAACAATTGATGGACAGAATGCAGAACAATGTCATACATTCACCCCAGTACAAAGATCTGGGCCTAAATCCATCGTTTTTTTGCTCACCATGCCATTCCAGTTTGGACCCAGCCATATGCAAATCAGTCTTGACCCTGCACCCAATAGGAACAGTCCAGCCCGAACTGCCAGGCCAGGTCCTCCCTGGACTGGAAACAAGCATCCTAGGACCGGTTTCGGGCTTTCAGCCCTCATCAGCCAGGATAGCTTGACTCCAGTGGCATGGAGAGCACGGGACCCACATCTGGGCATACCTGTCCCACTCGGGGTGACAAATGCAAAAACAAATGCCCATACGTGGGTCCCTTGCTCACTTTGCCACTGGATTCAAGCTAGCCTGGCTAATGCGGGCTGTTAGCCCGAAACCGGTCCCAGGATGCTCGATTCCGGTCCAGGGAAGACATGGCTTGGCAGTTCAGTCTGGACTGTTCCCATGAGGCACAGGGTCAAGACTGATTTGCATATAGCTGTGTCTGAACTGGGGTGGCAAAGTGAGCTAAAGAATGATGATGGATTCAACCCAGATCTGTGACTGGGGGTGAGTGTTTGAAAAGTTTCAGCACTCCGTCCATCATCTCCTCGTGTTTGCTTTGTTCGCCCTAAGTTGGCAGGGTATGCCCAGACGTGGGTCCCTTGCTCACTTTGCCACTGGATTCAAGCTAGCCTGGCTGATGAGGGCTGTTAGCCCGAAACCGGTCCCAGGATGCTTGATTCCGGTCCAGGGAAGACATGGCTTGGCAGTTCGGTCTGGACTGTTCCCATGAGGCACAGGGTCAAGATTGATTTGCATATAGCTGTGTCTGAACTGGGGTGGCAAAGTGAGCTAAAGAATGATGATGGATTCTACCCAGATCTGTGACTGGGGGTGAGTGTTTGAAAGTTTCAGCACTCCGTCCATCATCTCCTTGTGTTTGCTTTGTTCGCCCTAAGTTGGCAGGGTATGCCCAGGCGTGGGTCCCTTGCTCACTTTGCCACTGGATTCAAGCTAGCCTGGCTGATGAGGGCTGTTAGCCCGAAACCGGTCCCAGGATGCATGATTCCGGTCCAGGGAAGACATGGCTTGGCAGTTCAGTCTGGACTGTTCCCATGAGGCACAGGGTCAAGACTGATTTGCATATAGCTGTGTCTGAACTGGGGTGGCAAAGTGAGCTAAAGAATGATGATGGATTTAACCCAGATCTGTGACTGGGGGTGAGTGTTTGAAAAGTTTCAGCACTCCGTCCATCATCTCCTTGTGTTTGCCCTGTAAAACAAACAACAGGCGGAAAGACGCAAGCGTCCCGGCATAAAAATATGTGCTCATCGTCTTTTTCATCGCATTGCAGATCCCCGTGGCAGATGGCGGTAAGTACTCACGTGAGGGTGGAGTGCAACTAGCGATCATCCTACCCCTACTCTGGGTCCCGTGAGAGTGCCTCCGACAACCCCAATCACTTGTGGTGCATTCCAGCCACCTTCCTCCTTAGCGGCCTCCAGCTCCACATCCACTCCTACTCTAATGATAAACAAATTTCTTTCTTATTCAGCAGGTCAAAGGGTCACTTTGCCTCTCTGGTGGAAGACGTCAACCGCCTTGAGGAACGGGTGGGAAGGAATGAACGGAAGCTGAACAGGTCCAAACCGTAAGCCCTTTTGCTGCAAATCTGTAAACAGCCTGAAGATCTAGCTAGTTCCATACCTTACTATGAATGCACGAACCAATGCTTTTCACATTTTCTACTTGATGAGCTAGCGCCTTGACACCTTCGGGTAATTGTATTGCGCTATATAAATCTCTTTTTCATTTTATTACATTACATTGCTCTTACACATGGGGTTGGTCGTCCTTGTTGCCCTTGAGGGATCCCTTGCAATTACAATGCTGTATGTCACCATTACTTGAAGTATTGTCTATTGTGTTCTGGAAACCATCTTCAACATCTGTGAAAGGTTCAGAATGTGTCAGGCTGGTCCAAAGCTGGCATCAGGAGAGCACATGTACTTGATCCAATTATAGAGACACATACGGTCATTCAGAGGAAACTGGAGGGCTGAGGATGAGCAACTGCAGGGTTTTTGCCGGTCTAGCCGTAGCTTGCTCTACCAGCAACAACAGCACAGGGCACCCATTTCTCATGCATAATCTCTCAGCTAATGAACAGACAAGACTAAGAGCTGAGTGAGCCCTCTAGTTTGCAATTCCTGGCAATTACTTCCTCTGTACTGGGCATGGTATTGAAACACAAACCCACATGCATATGGCTACACAAATGCACGGACACACACACATCCAGATTTACTAACATTTCACGCAACGCAGCTCAGCAACCACATTTTCAAGGCAGAGGTGAAACTGTACCTTATGAGCCTCAGTAAGGCGAATCAAGTCTTGAGTTACTTGAGTTCAGAGGAAATAAGGTTGGCAAGGCAGAAAAAAGCAACAAACTAATTGAATGTAATGAGACTATAGTAATTATCAGAAGCTTATACTTCTTAAAGCGTTTCCGTCGATCACTGCCTTAGAAGATCCTGCAAGCATGAAGCTCCCAAGCAACCCAAAAGAATCAAGATGGCCTCAGAACTCTCCAAATAAATACAGATTGAAATAAAACAAATGGATTTACAGATCAGTGTTTTCTTGCTGGTGCATATGAGGCATTTTTCTGACCCAGACCACCCTGAACATTGCCAGGACAAACAAGAGATAGTTCAAGGACAGGACGGCTCAGCCATTTTTACAGGGACGAAAATAGAACCACCCCTCAGATGAGGAGAGATAGCTGCTATCCATACACAGATCTGCCTGGATCTACAGCCCTGTTCCTCCGCATTGTACCCTGCCAGTCACCTAACCCTTGCAAAATGTTTGAATGGTAAATATGGAGACGGAGAGAAGGGGGCGCTTCTAGCTGGAGCCAAAGTAGATAAATCTGAACAAAAGTTTAAAAAAAAAAAAAAATAGCAAGAAAGAAGGCTTCTTTGAGCTGTAAATACCAAGTATTGCCATCAGTAAAGGCAGAGTTGGCCCTTGGAATGTATGCATTTTTCACAGGTTTCCGAAGCAGATGCATCAGCCCACTGAACTATCTTTAGGTGAAAGACAGAGAAAAAGGCTGAGGAATTTGCACTAAGCAATTAGTTCCTATTCATCCTTTTCGCAAGGTTTTTTTTTTACCTCATTAGCTCATGTGAAGCACAATCTCATCCGACAGTTCTTTACAATACCACCTGGGGGCTAGAAATCTGCCAGGAAAGCCCCACCCAAGGGATGAAATATTACACATGATGGTTCGTTTGTGTTTGCTCCTTGCTGGGTCAGGTTGACAGCCAGCAGTTAGATCGGTGAACCTCTCGTCCCTCCCCATAAGCCCCCGGGCTCCCTCCTGTCAAATCCGACAGGGCCGCATCCTGGGACATGTAAAGCGTTCCACGAGGATGTCACCTCACGGTGCTGTGCGGGCTGGGGTTTAGTAACTTGGGCCATGTGGTGCCTGCCACGCCAGGAGAGCTTCAAACAGACATGTAATTAAAGGGAAACGCCAGTCGCATTTTTTGTTTGACTGGAGCAGCCTCCCACGCCCTCACCTCCGTCTCAGGTCATTTAGACAAATGTTCTTGGCGCTGGGGAGGAGTTAGTTTAAAAAGTAAATTGACCATAGACGCCCGCTTCCATTAACCTGAAGGCGGGCTTCCTGCAGCATGGACACAAGTAAATAGGGTAGATGCAGTGGCGTAATGGAAAATGATGGGGCTCCCCTGCAGAATATGATGAGGGGCCCCGAGACTCCCATTTCTCACAGATTTTATTAGCCTTGGGCTAAATGGGGCCCTACCTGTTGAAGGCCCCCTTTAGGGTTGAAGAGCCCCACTGAGCTGCTGGGACTGCAGGGGCCTACTTTACGTCCCTGGACAGGGGAAAATCTGATCTGCAATCATGGGTGTAAACTCGCGTCCATTGGGTGTACACCAGGGGCGTAACACAGGCCCCCGCAGCCCCCGCGGTGCAGGGGGCCCCAAGCTCCAGGGGGCCCCCTCAGCACAGCACTTCGGCCGGAGAGCCCCTGATCGAGTCCGGAGGGGGCCCCATCACGTACTTTGCAGGGGGCCCCCTCAAGTTTCGTTACGCCACTGGTGTACACTCGCGTCCATTTAGTGTACACTTGCGTTGTTGCGATTCAGACTCACCGCTTCCATGCGACGGGAGTTCACTGGGGTGCAGCTGCGGACCGTGCAGGTAAGAGCAGTGGGGATTTCGACGGACGATGACGAGGGAATTTTAATTAATTATTTAATTTTCCCTCCTCGTCGTCCGTCGAAACCCCACCCACCCGGACGCAACGCTCTTACCTGCACAGGCCGTGGCTGCTAGGGTGGTGGTACACAAGGGCACGGTGCGGGCTGTGCCTTCAAAGATAAACGATAGGTCCTTTCTGAAATCAGCATTGATGTTCCACAATTCCCACGTAGGCCCCATGCGGCTCAACATTTTCCAAGATGGCACTCTCCATGGCATAGCGTTACTACCTGGCTGCTAATTCGCTCTGGCGTCTTGTCATTGGTAAGAAACGTTATATAAATGCACTTGCAGTACAATACAATATCTGAATCCAGTAGTACTTTTTGTATTTTTTATACTTTTGGGAGAGGATGTGGCATTACGGCCAGTGCTGCAGACTTTGAAACTGAGGAACAGGGCCGGCTTTAGCGCTGGTGGCACCCAGTTCGAAAATGTTTGTTGGTGCCCCCCAATGACCACCTTCACCACAAATTCCCTCACTACCACCCTTTAACAGTGTCCCTCAAGTCTCCATAACCACACTCTCTCAGATGCTTATAGCACCACTCATACCTGTGTAGGGTGTCAGAGCACATTACATTACACACATTGCACAGAGACAATCAATCATATGTGTGTAAATCAGTGTATAGGAAATGTTACATAGACACAAGATTATAAGGAGTAAGAGTCACATGTCATCTATACTGGTAGGCAGTGTAGTTTAAGAGTGCTTGGTCAGGAGAAGCACAAACTCAGAATTTAAAACATAACACCATGGTTGGAGGTTCTCTTTAATAATAAGAATTGATTTCTACCTAAATTAACCCTTTTTGCAATATTAGGATAATAAAAGACGGGAGAAAATCATAACGCTCTAATCTATACCTTGCAGTTTGCAGGTAGCTCTTTGATGACAGTTAATAACTCACTGGTATATGTTAGGATTTTAATTTATAAACTGCAAGTAACAAAAGGATCTCTCTGACAAAAGCAGTAACCCACTGACCTACTTACATTATATGCACTTTGTGGGGAAACGGCCAGAACAACGTGGGCAGAGCCACGTGTGCTGTTCCAACGCAAGTGCAACCACGCTTGCCTTAACCACCCTTATGCCTTAACCACACATATGCGTGGTTAAGGCAATGCGCTGTCTAGATGCTGAGATGGGCCGGCCCAGGAACAGGAAGGATCGGGAGACGATGCAGTGAGGTAAGTAGGGCTGGGTTTTGGGGGTGTGAGGGGTAGTTTTTAAGGGTTGGGGTAGTTTTTAGGGCTCAGGGTTTGGGCTGGGTGTGGGATTGTTTTTAGGGCTGAGGGTCGGGGTGCTTTTTGGGCTCATGGGGGGATTTGGGTAGTTTTTAGGGTTTGGGGGACATGGTAGTTTTTAGGTGTCAGGGGGGGATCGAAGTAGTTTTTAGGGCTCAGGGGGGTCGGATAGTTTTTAGAGCTCATGGTGGGGTTGGGGTACTTTTTAGGGCTCAAGGGGTCGGATAGCTGTTAGGGCTTGAGGGGGCGTCAGGGTAGTTTTTAGGGCTATGGGGGGTCGGAGATTTTTAGGGCTGGGGGTTATTTAAGGGCTCACGGTGGGGTCGGGGTACTTTTTAGGGCTCTGGCAGTCGGGGTAGTTTTTAGGGCAAAGGGCAGATGGCATAGGGTATGATCTTTACACACATCCCTATACCAGTCATGTCTTTACCACGAAATTGCATGGTAAAGGTATGTGTGTTAAAGGCATGCATGGTAAAGGAATGCGTTGTTCAGACGCATTCATCGTTTAGGTAGCATAGTTGAGGAACGCATGGTTTAGCCATGCGTGCCTCTGAAATACAACCCACTTTGTGATCTGCATGGTACACATTCTTTGCAGCAGGCATATTATCTTCTGTGCTACCTTACGATGAGTCAAAACTTCCACTAGACAAAACTCAGATCTCTCTCCAGGAAGAACATTAATCACCGGAGTTATCTTGACATTTTTAGTGTTGTCTGAAAATTGCTGAAGGGAAGGAACGTAGCAGCAGATGCTTTTAAAAACAATAAAATACTTGCAAACAGAACACCCCCACCTGAAGTCAGCACCCAGTGCGGTGGCACCGGTCACACCGCCCTAGAGCCGGCCCTGCTGAGGAACAAGGTTTGAGTCTCGGCATCGGTTCAACATTCTGTGATTCTGGAAAAATCACTTCATTTCCCTGTCCCCAAAAAAATATAACAAATAAAATGTGACCTTGTGTAATGTTTAATGGTGCTCATGTAAAGCGCTCCAATACCTTCGGGTTGAGTTCACAAAAAAAACATTGTAACCACTTTACCAAACTCTCACAGGCCATCTGGCCATCCTCAACTGTACAGACCTTCCCCGTCTCAGAAATGAAAGTTGAGTCTCCACTAAACCAGTTTTCGCTCATGCATTTAAACTAGAACGACACTTCCCCTTTTCCAACATTAAAGTAGTCAGTTTCCCTTTTCAGAGATTAAAGTAGGGAACAGTCCAATTCTCTGATATTGAACTACCTAGCGAGATCCTCTTTTCTGTGATTAAAGTAGAAATTCAGTTCCCCTTCGAGATTAAAGTGTCCATCCTGTGTATGATACTGAGAAAGATTTGTTTTATACATCATACATCATAATTTAGGCTAACAATATGTTAATCTGTGTGTTAATGTGTGGCTATATATATAAATATATATATATAAAGAAACTCCTGTCCGTATAACCGAAGTATAATCATTAGTTTATAGTATACTTATCTTTAACCAAACGTGCTTTCTTATAGTTTGCCTGACTGTGAGTAGGCCTCAAATGCTCAAGCCTTACACTAATAAAAATAATGTTTAATTTTAAAAAAGTTTCATGTTTTCATTCTTGTTGCAGGCGCAAGATAACAATCTTAGAAGAGGAGCTCATTGTTTTAGAGAACGTTTGAACAGATAACATTAATTGACAGTTTTTTGTGATTTACACTGTGCATGGGGATGAGTAGGTGGCTCCTGTACCATGCCCTCCAGACAGATGACACATCCAAGGTCCAGCAGCTGTATGCGCTTATGTTCGATGATGAGAGCAAGGGGAGTCTATCTGTTCCAAGAGAGCGCAACCTGATTGGTCCCATCCCCTGGGAGTGCTTGATGAAACGAAATATATTTAATTTTGTGTCTTAGAATAGTTGGTAGGGGATCCTGTCCTGACTTTGCCCAAGGAAGACCTTTCCCCAACTCTGCTACCTGAGACTGTACATTCTTAGTTCTTGAGTTAGACTCTCGAATGCCTTGGCTTCCTGTGCCCTGAACCTTTACTTGGTTCACTTTAAACTGACACCTTCTACTTAGGATTTTTCCTTGTTGACATCACAAAACAATGAAACAGTCTAGAACAGTGATACTCAAAGTACAGCCTGAGGGGCCGCTTGCGGCCCTCTTGACCTTTACATGCGGCCCCCCTGGTGAACAGCAGTACAAGCTGCTGTTTAGTTGCTGAGCAATAATATTAAGGAAAAAATGTTATATAAACGGGCAAGCATTTATTAACCTGCAAATAAATGCTTGCCCGCTTATTTAACATTTTTTTTACACCTCCTTACACAATCCCTGACTCACCCATACCCTCTACCTCCACCCTACTGGCATCAGGGCGGCCCTCGGTCACACCACAGACCGTACTTTGCGGCCCCTGGGCAAATGTTTGTGAGTACCCAGGGCCTAGGATGTCTGCTGTTGGTGTCTGTTAACAATGCAGAACTGCCAGAAAGAGCTATCTTTTTTAGGTCGAGCCTAGCGCAGCGCGCATGCGCTGCATTATGGGAGGCTTCTTGTGAGCACTCCAAACTTCCCCTAAACTTCTCCGTGTGAGTTTGGTAACTCCTACACATTCTATTGGCCTTTGTGTGTGGCTTTCAATAATGAAAGCACGCAAATGGCCAAACGCGGGTGCATGTCCCACCTTTTCTCTAAAGGTTCCCTCCCACGGCGTTTGGGTCTCGGGAGCGAGCAGCGGCGCGCATTGTGCCAGCTGCATTCCTCCCTTATCGTGGCTCATGTTACTAATTAAACACAGCGCGGTCGCTTTCACTTTCGCGGCCGCGCTTGTTTAATGATTTTTTGGTTGCTCTGCTCCCGCCCCCCACTCGCTGTCCATGTTCACAATGCTCCCACCCCCCTCCCGTTCTCCACATTCCGTTTGTGTCTTGAGAGGTGGCAACCCTATCCATGACGTATGATACCACGCGGGTGGTTCTGGGGCAGGAGAAGGTGAGGAGGGCCGCAGTGTGCTCCTGTTGTAGTTGCTAATACTTATCCCGCCAATCTCCCTCCAAATCATTCCCTCATACAAAGCAGGGCGGAGGAATGCGCGGACCGGGCTCCTATGGCCCGGTTAGCATCCAAACCGCGAAAGCTGCATACCTGGCAGAAGCTGAAAGGAGACTTCAAAGCCTGCAGGCGTCCTTTGAACACCGCTCCTCGTCCCCGACCCCCACCCGCTTCTTCACTCCAGAGACTTCCCTGGGAACGCGCGAGCGCGCGCTTTAAAACCATTTCAGCATGTCTGGCTACAGTCGTGGGCGCACGCACACAGTCCTGGCGTGATTCCGCAGCGCCGAACTGTTGGCGCTAGCTTGTTTCTCCGACAGGTCATATAAAGGTATTATCAAGTGGGTGGGTGGGGGAGGCGAGACAGCAGATAATCAGGCGTGAGGGCCCATCCGTCAGCCGACTCAGATGGACCTCAGCCTCTGAAGATTCCAGAGTGCACTGCATACATACACACACTGTACTCGAGGCCTTCATTTTTAAGGCTGTGCTTTTACCTGGTCACGCCAAAAGATTTCTGCTGGTTGTATGTCCATTTGTTGGTGGTGAAAGCTTTCGATATTTGAATTTGTCAACTGTGATTGTGTTATAAACACCCTGGCAGTAGATGGAAACATTAACCGAGGGTGAGGATTATTAATATGAAGATAAAATATGTCATTGTGAGTAGGGAAACTGAGCGCACTTGTATGCATGTGTCCATCATTGTGTTTATTTGTTGTATAGCTCAAAAATTCCTGGTGGCACACCACCCAGGATAATATCCTGCATAGCTAAACACTTATAAGGTCCCAAAGGTGAGACCTATTGGCTATGCCAATGCTTGTTATTTATACTGGATGACCCTTTTCAGGTACAGGAGTAGGTTCTTTTTCTCTGAGATTTCCCTTATCCAAGATACCATGGCATATTGGAAAACTAAAAACTTTACTTACCTTAAGTTCAGGAATGCCCTCTATTTTTATAGGGCCTGTATTCACGTTGTCCGACTTATCCTGTTTCATTATTGGTGTGCACATCAAAGCTAAAATATTTCTAATTTTGTTGCCAGAAGTCTAACCACTCTGATAATGGAACCACAAAATGGTGTCCCAATTTCTTTTGGACCCAAACTTTAAAAAATGGACAGCTGTAAAAGTACTTCAACAAACAGGTGAATATTTACTACATTTTGGAATTCACTAACATTGCCATTAGGGAAAGGCAGCCCCACTGTGCAATTGCACATACTTTTTCTTTTTTTTCTCGACAGAAAAACATTTTCCCTGCAGAGAAACTCCTTCACTTGCACCTTCATGATGTTTTGGTGTGTTCCATTCCTGCTCTTTGCAGGACTAGATATATAACAATTTGAAGGGTAAGGGAGAGGTGGAGATGAACTTGTGAATGCTGACAAACTCAAAAATGTCTAGACTTTCTCAAACTCTCATGGCAAATCAGCTATAATTTCGTAGGTACCTTAATGGCGTAAATGGAGCCATTTTAGGTCGAGCCTACAAGACATCATGCACTATCTGTTGCAAGACATACTGTGGGTTTACAAAGAAAATGCAATGGCTTGGAACCAGCCCATCGCATACCTTTGGTCGACTGTCATTTGCCTGCTTCTTATTCATGTCCCAGTTTGTCAATCTTGTGTTTATCCATTCCGTGGAGCATAGCCTCTTCACTATCTCTTTTGATTGGTTGGCTTCTATGCTTCCAATGCTTGCTTTTCAAGCACAATTTTTTTCTTTTGGATTAAGAACCACATGGGATTGCAGGTGTTTTTCAGCTGTATCCATTGTATACTTCTCTCCTCCGCAATCTCCGTTGCTGTCTGTTGCCCCCTCCATGTTACGCCTTCTCTTGTGTCCTCCCCGATGCTTTCGTGCCCATGTGCTTCTCCTTCAGTCAGCTCCATGTTGTTTTCTTGTCTATGGCCTCTCCTCTCCACCCCAGCCCTCAGTATTGCTTCTGTCCCCAAACGCCCTGTGTTGCTTCCCCCACCCAAGCCCTCCTTCTCTGCCACCCATTGCTTCTCTTCTCCACCCTAACCCTCTGTGTGGCTTCTGTTCCCACTCCCCTCCTTGTTGCTTCTCCCACCTGCACCCTCCTACTTTGTCACCCATTGCTTCCCTATCCCTGTGCGTTCCTTCCACCAGCCCACGCAATATGTGTGCCCCCCTCACCCGTGCTTCATTTTTTAAATTTGCAGAGCCAACTGGGATCAGCAAATAAAAAGGAAAAAAGCACCTGCTTCATTTTGTAGGCGCACACATACTTCTCGTTACAAAATTACATCATAGTCTTTTTATTTTTGTTATTTAGCCATGCTGCACAGCATCAGGGATGCTGTACAGCATGGCAAAATCCATTGACAAAGCCAATAGGTCTCAAAGGTGAGACCAATTGGTTTTGCCAAAGCTTGTATGAAAGAGTTAGGAAAGGCTGAGCAATTCCTCCCTTATACTGCTCATGCCTAGGTCAGCCTGTTATCACACAGCTCATTCCCACCTACTTTTGAGTCAGACCATTATTTTCTTGTGTCACTTCCTCGTCACCTTCCTTCCACAACAAGGACGTTCCAAGCTAAAGACTGTAGACAAGAAATACTGCATTGAAGAACTGCATGTGAGATCTGAATAATGCAAACACAGGTGTACTTTAATACACCATAAGTGAGAAACTGCATCAAACAGACTTAATCCAATGGAACAGAGGATAGGACCCAGGAGCCAAACTGCAGTTTCTCACCACCTTCCAATTGGAGATGGTAATGTAGAATAAAAGTGGATAAAACTGCCCATTAAACAGCCTTATAGATGTAAGAAACTCCCTGAGGGTCTGCCTAAAAAGCAAACATACCTCTTGTCTATCTGCCCTGGACGTAATGGGTATAAGAAAGTAAACCTTGAGGCCTGGGCCAAATTTGTGCGACTTCCTTTGAGGAAATTATGTGAAATGCTCAAAAAGTTATGCAAAAGTACATGCTGTAACACAAAATGCTGGTCCAGCACTTTGCAATATTTTTTGGCCTGAACTGCATCCTTGTGTCCATTTTGGACACAAGGCGCAATTCCTGCTTAAAAAAATGCACAAAATTGTATATGATGCGAACAGCTGCCTGTGTTCTGTTCATTCATGATGTTCCTTTGCTGCGCAATAGGATTTTTACCCAAACGAAATTGCAACTATGCCAAATGGCATAATGGCCTAATTTCGGGCTTTTTGTGTCTGGGGCATAACACAAAAATATTGCAAATTACACAAGATTACGTGGACTAAAATAAAATATCCCAGGCCTAGTTTGTTGAGGAAACGTCCCGCAAAGTCTCAATAGGAGGATGTTATAAGGCCTGAAAACAGATCTGAACACTACACAGCCATAAAGCATAAGGTTTGAGTGCTTTAAACTTCTTCAGAGTTTTTTTTCTGATGCCTCTGACAGCAGGCCATTGAGTTGAAAGTGGCAGTCCGTTTTTGACCCTGAATAAGATAAAATGAAGAAAAAACTGCCTTCAAAATCCCAAGGATGTACCACTCTATCCTTGCATCAAATCTAAAAAGGAGGCTAAGTGATGATTTTAGGATGTAAGAGTAGGTTTTATGAGAGATGTGGCCTGCAAGATGGCTGACTAGATGCAGTTCACTGAACCTCCATCGCCTAGACCAAATTGATGGCAAATCTATTCTTAAAATTTCCATCCAACCAAAAATAATTCTCAGAGAAAACAACGTACAAAATCTGCATCAACCCGAAACACTGCATTTGAAAAGTACCCCATCCAAATTGGTCATGGAATGAATGTCAGTGGAACAACCTTGTAGTAGGCCGTTGAAAACATATCAGCGCTGCAAAGAGCCAGAAGGGAGACAGAAAGGACTGGAGTGCTTAAGAACTCTGCAGATTTGGGCTGAAGCGGCCCTGGGTGACTGTGGAAATAGATAGCCAGGTATCAGAGCTAAGGCAGTAACCAATCAATTAGACCTACAGAACTAGAATCACCCACAACTAAAGGGATGACCTCGCTAATTCCCCAGAAGGCACCAAAAGAGGGCCCCCAATCCTGAACTGGTTGAGAATGCAATACAGACAGATCTGAGAACTTATTTAACTTGTTTAAACATACAAACTAAACCCTAGACTACCTTAAACATTTATAAGCATTTAAAGCAAACCTCAACATGAAGATAACATCTCTGCACCCACATGTCAGCTCTGTTGGGGGACGAGAGTGATGGAGGTAGAAGTCAAAATTGAAGAAGTACCAAAAAAAGAAGACAATATCAAGACAATGGTAACCACCATAAAATCGCAAACCAAAGCTGCAATTCTGAAATGTGAAGATCTCGAGAATATATCAAGGAGGGACAATGTGTGAATTAAAGGCTTAAAAGAAGGAGTGAGAGGAACAAACCTAGAATTATTTCTGATCAAGCACTTTTCTTTAAATCTGGGTAATGATTAAGGGTGGGCGGCAAATTCCGTTCCGCTCGCGAAACTTGTGAAATTTCGGCATTTCCGCGTTCCGCGCGGAACGCGGAAATGTCGAAACTTCCGCGATCCGCGGCTGAACGGAATTCGGGTGCAAGAGAAAGCACTGAAGCAGGTGCCCGAGATGAAGCTCAAATTCTGTAACGCATTAATCAGCACAAAAAATTTGTGAGCAAGGTCGAGGCTAAGCAGGAGTGCTTTCTGCCCATATCTACCGTCAAACATTAGCTGTAATCCCCGATGGAGGTCTTTGCATCCTTGATTTTCCCGAGCGCAATCCCCGTGTAGGTCCAGTGACCAGGAGGTTCTTCCTCCTCATCTGCTGCTCAGATCCTGCTCTGACCCTTTATAAACAAGAGGCATGTGAACAGGCCTAGAAGCCCCGCCCGTTTGCCCCCGCCCCACATACACTAGTGGTATGCACCGTCTTCCCGCCCTTTCCCCAGAATGATGGACAGCGTAATCAAAGGACCCCGGTGCTTTCGGCGCGGTGACAAAGTTACAGACACACAGGTCACTGGGGTCAATTCTTCTGGACCTTTACGCAGCTGTAGTGTAGGAAAGGCACTATACATTTACCCAACGAGGTAGCACTTACCGATTAGCCAGTAGAAAGTACTCCAGTTGAGTAGAGGTATTGCACAAAACGGAGGCATCTTCGTGGATAAATATGCAGGGCAGGTGTGCAGAATTCGTGAGCGTGGTTAAGCAGATGTGCCTTCTCTCCATTTCCAACGTGAAAAGTTAGCTGTAATCCCCGATGGAGGTCTTTGCATCCATGATTTTCCCGAGCGCAATCCTCGTGCAGAATTCGTGAGCGTGGTTAAGCAGATGTGCCTTCTCTCCATTTCCAACGTGAAAAGTTAGCTGTAATCCCCGATGGAGGTCTTTGCATCCTTGATTTTCCCGAGTGCAATCCTCGTGCAGAATTCGTGGAGCGTGGTTAAGCAGATGTGCCTTCTCTCCATTTCCAACGTGAAAAGTTAGCTGTAATCCCCGATGGAGGTCTTTGCATCCTTGATTTTCCCGAGCGCAATCCTCGTGCAGAATTCGTGAGCGTGGTTAAGCAGATGTGCCTTCTCTCCATTTCCAACGTGAAAAGTTAGCTGTAATCCCCGATGGAGGTCTTTACATCCTTGATTTTCCCGAGCGCAAACCTCGTGCAGAATTCGTGAGTGTGGTTAAGCAGGTGTGCCTTCTCTCCATTTCCAACGTGAAAAGTTAGCTGTAATCCCCGATGGAGGTCTTTGCATCCTTGATTTTCCCGAGCGCAATCCTCGTGCAGAATTCGTGAGCGTGGTTAAGCAGATGTGCCTTCTCTCCATTTCCAACGTGAAAAGTTAGCTGTAATCCTCGAAGGAGGTCTTTGCATCCTTGATTTTCCCGAGCGCAATCCTCGTGCAGAATTCGTGAGCGTGGTTAAGCAGGTGTGCCTTCTCTCCATCTCTTCCATAGTGTAGGAAAGGCACTATACATTTACCCAACGAGGTAGCACTTACCGATTAGCCAGTAGAAAGTACTCCAGGTGACTAGAGGTATTGCACAAAACGGTGGCATCTTCGTGGATAAATATGCAGGGCAGGATTCAACAGGCACAGCAAAATCTCCGCGAGCACGCGAAATTCCGCGTGCTCGCGGAGATTTCTTGCCGTTTCGCGGAATTTTGCGGAACGCAACTCCGCAAATTCCGCCCACCCTTAGTAATGATCAACCTGAAGTTCATATCAAAAGAGCTCATAGAGTAGGGTCAGGAAAACCAAAGGAAGCAGAAAAGTCCAGAGATATACTAGTTATAAAGGAAATTAAAAGGTTTTAAGAGTGTCAAGAAACAAGGATATAACCTCCTTCCAAGATTGAGTGTACCTTGTTTCAAGATATTGTGTCAACCACACTTTTAAGACGACAACAATTTTGCCCAGTTACAGAAAAGGTGAGACAGTAGAGCATCAAATACAGATGGACTTACTCTTTTGGAGTCACCTTTGAATTCCACAATAAAACCCATCACTTCATGGAAAAAGGCAAAGCCGCCCAGCTCTTAAGGAGTATCTTGCAAGACGATTATGATGACAAAGCCTGCACTTGAAACAACTCCAATGACACAATCAAAAGCTGCAGGTGAGAGCTTGGAGAATTCCAAAAGCATACAGAAAGGAACACCACCAGTGAGGAATAAACAAACAAAGTAACTGAGAGACCCTACAAGGCTGACATTAAATAACTGGAATGCTCAACAAGCTGTTGAAACACAAAAATACAGTAAAAAAGGAAAGGGAATCTTCATTGTTTGAGGAGGTTCAAATACCAGTTTAACATAGCTAAGGATGCTCTAGAATAGACTTGTGTGCACTGCAAACCTAGCAAACAAATATCACCCCCCATAAAGCACAGTAAAGTGCATCATCAGGAGTGGGTCCACTGTGGTATGCCCCGCTGGGTAGGGGCTCTCCAAGTGCTGGTTAAGGACTAATAAGACCAAACAGTTTGGTTCTTATGTTGCTAATAGACTGCGGGGATAGGGAGGGACGGAAGGGAAGGGAACACATGAGAATAGATAAAGAAAGCAACAAAATTTGAAAAGAACCTAGCAATGGTGAGAAGGACCAGAAACTTCAGGTAACGCAAAGCAGCATACAACACAAAACTTATATATATACAGTCAACCTGAGGAAACATGAAGATTCAATGAATATCATTCTAGGGCATTAGGAACAAATGGAAGCGAAGGCTGGGTCTCTCACAGCTGCTTTTCTATACCTGCAGAAGAGGATTTGAGGAAACACGCTTTTCCCCATTCTTTAAAAAAAAATCTTTTTATTGTAACAGCGCAGAATTACGTCTTTACATCATCAATATTACAAACACGCTCAAGCAGTAGCACCCCTTCCCCCCCCCAGAGTGTTGCCAAAGGGCCTCGCAGGGCCGCTGTCCTCCTTATCTCCTGGTATGCTGTTCCCATCAGATAGTTTCTGCTTGAATCATGGCAAGGGTTGTGTCACCCACCGGAGGCGTACAAGGACTCCCCCTATATACATTACATTTAACCCAAATTTTCCCCCACTTTTTCGGGCAACCTCTTTGCACATATACTGTTTTTTCCACCACCATGCACCAATCCATATCTCTCTTGCAGTCCCGCAACAAGGGCGGGGAGGAGGCCCCCCAGTGGCACGCTATATTTCTTTTGGCCAGCATAAAGCCCAGGGTTACCCAGGTTTGGTCCGCCCTCCCTAGGGTTGTGTCCTCCCACACATCCAAAAGGCACCATTTAGGCGATATTGTGAGCACTTCTCCCACCACCCCAGACATGCACTCCCCTACTGCCTGCCAATATAGTTGAATCACCCGACACGTCCATATAATATGGTAGAATGATCCCATCTCCCCACATCCTCTGTTACAGGTGGCTTCCGTCCTACGTCCCATCTTCACAAGTGTGGTACATGCAATGTATGCCCTATGCAGTATTTTGATTTGGACCAGACGGAACCGGGTCCTGATTGCTACCTCCATTGGAGAGGCTAGGGCCTCGGCCAGTCCTCCTCTTGTAGGTCCAGAATATCAACACTCCAGCGATCTTTCAGGACTGTGAGCGAATCTGGTAGGTTATTGATCAGCTTTTTGTACGTCAGTGAGATCGCTTTTCTGGGGAGATGTTCCTTAAGGAGTCTACATTCCAGAGGCGACGACTCTGGGAGCTCAATTCCCTTGGCCACTGCCGCCTGTATGACATGCCGGATCTGTAAATATCGGAAGTACTCCGTTTTGGCCAGTTCATATATGTTCTGTAGCCGTTCAAATGAGATCATCTCTCTACCCGTGTGGAGGTCTCCCAACCTGGAAATCCCGATTAGGTCCCACTGATTGAAGCCTTTTCTGATGCCTGAGGCCCCCAATTGCTGTGACTCCCAAAGTGGTGTGGCTTTGGTGAGCTTGTTTTTCCACCCTAGTTTAGAGAGTCACATGCCATTGCCGGACCGTCACCGCTGTGGGACCCTCTAGTGTGAGTCTTCGTGGATCAGTGCAAAGTGCGTGGAGATACCCTCTCGGCTGCAGCACCAGCCTATCCATCTGGTACGCTGGTTCTGTTAACGGTTGATGGACCCATTCATTAACGGTTGCGATTTGTGCTGCGCTTTTCCCCATTCTTGAGGGCATCATAACAAAGCTATATGGCTGCGAAGCACTTTGCAGCTGGGAATCTATATGGCTTGAGTCACTAAACCTTAACACCTACAGGCAGCTTTTCTGACTACCCCGAAATGCTTCGCCAGCACAAATTAGGATGGAGTTCAGTCTATTGAGGCAAAAATATGCAAAACAAGGCGCCTTTGTCATATTCTGCCATAAATTGAGGGCAGCTAATAAAGACTCATTAGATCAAAGGCTCTGGATTGAACTATCTACAAATATGAGCCCACACAGTGGCTATCTACGGTCCAGTGTAGACTCCTTACAAATAAATGAATTGTGGGAACTTCCAATCTCATTTTAAGTCTTTAGGAAATGTGTTAATAAAATTATGTGTGAGCTCTCGCTATTGGAGGACAAAAACATATTCTCAAAGCGCACTCACTCTTGGATAATCATCCAGTCCCATAAGACTTTAGCACATCTGGAATATCTAAGCCTCACCTATTTATTTCACATAAAAAATGGAATTAATGCATTTGCGCCTGAGAAATTTTCCAACTTTGGACCTTTGCCTGAAATGGCTTACAGAAGGAACTAACAAATCCTGTAGAGGCTGCAATCAAGCTCAAGAAACAATTTCGCACATCCTTTGCACCTTCCCAGCTTTCTTAACAGAGCAACAACAATTTTTACGGCAATCTTTTAACACACTGAGAGTGAGGACGTGTCGACAAGCAGTAATAACTTGTTTCAATGGTGGTAATACAAGACTAAACCTGCAGACGATCACATTTTTGAGACAAGTCATAATCAAACTGCAACAAATAACAAGCTAAATGAACCTTGACCCCTCGTGTAAATTGCAGGCGACTTTGCATCAATGCCCATATACCCTGATGAGTGCTTCATGAAACTTTTCTAAATGCGCTCCATGTTTTATGAGTAATATTGTCGTTAGCATAATACCTCCAGATGTGGAGTTCAAGATGGCCTTTTATAGTTATTTTAAAATCAAATCTCTTTTATTGTGTTCCTTTTTAATAGGCAATGTTTTTTATTAACTAAACATATTTAATAAAAATGTATTTGAATTTGAATGAAGATTAAACGAATATCATTGAATATTAAAGTCCTTTTCTGTCCCAAGAAAAGGACACAAATTTGAAAATTCTTATTGGAAGGACAATACGACATATTAGCAATCCAAGAAATACACATGAGAAACGAGATGATTATCTTGTTAAACACAAACACTAGTTTGTGGCCTTCCAATCCTCATCCAAAACTAAACATAATGTGTTAGTGCTTTTTAGGTCGAGCCTAGAGTAGCGCGCAAGCGCTGCTTCTGGCGAAGATTTTATGTAGTGGGCATTTGAAAGCTGACCACACGCTCGTGCACAATGGCCTTTTCCGTGCGGTTACCCGCACGTTTCAGGCACGATGCACGAGCGTGTGGTCAGCTCAGCACGCTGCCGCGCTCGCTCGCCCCCGCTCCTCTCTGATCCGGCACGGGTCAGTGCCACGCTGTGCTGCGTTTCTTCTTGCAACTTGCTTCCAGTAAACACCTGAGCGGTGGGGCAACCGGCTGTGTGCTACTACTCGCATACCTTACTCCGCCCAGCCCATAGTTCAGAAAATAGTTCTGCAAGTTGGGTGACGCTTGGAGAAATGTGGGCAGCTTGCTAGTCGCAGGCGTAAGCAGGTGCAAAACCCAGCCAGGGCTGCTTTAGCGTTTCATCCCCCTAAGTTTGAGAAGCTTAGTCATGTTTCGTAATTCTTCCTGTTGCTCGGTGGCTACTGTGGCCTCTCAATGATTTAACCTCTTCTCTTCGAGGCGTTTTGTCACTTGTTACCGGATTCTTGTGAATGCACGGGTCAGCTTTTGTTCTAGTTTGTTCTGTGCAACCACAGGCTGCCGCTGATGGAACAAAAAGCGGACTTTCCTGTGGCCAGCGTCGCAGTTTCACCCTCCCCAGAGCCGTTTCAGTGTTGGGCTGTGCCCAGTATTATTTTTCGGGAGCAGTGTGTGATAATGCTATCCTTCTTGAATGGTAGTTTTGAGGACGATGCCTCGTTTTGTTGCAGCTGACAGAGGCGGCTCTATTGCCGCGAGCTCACAGGCGCACCTTTGTGCCAGATCGGCGCGCGCTGGCAGAGGGCACGGAGCAGATGACGGGGCTGGCGCGTGGACATGTTTCCGGCCTGGCTTTCAGGAGACTTTGTACACCTTGCAGTGGTGTGTTTTTGCAATTACACGGTTTGAGTTTAATGTTGTTTAGCTGGCGTCATGTTTTCCACCTGTAAACGCCCCCCTTTCTCGCCCCACCCCCTCAGTGCAAGACTGCAAAGGGCCTGTTCAATAGGTGTTCTTTATACTCTTGCAGTTTTAGTAGTAGCTTTGTGACGACGCTTTTAATTGTATAGTTGAAATTTGTTGTGTGTGAGTTAAAAAAAAATATATATAATGGGAATCTTTCTCAGGGTAGGGAGGCACAGTTGTTTTTTTTTTGGGGGGGGGTGTTACAGTTGAGCAGCGAAGCCCCCCCCCCCCAGGCCTTACATAAAGGTCATGGTACAAGCATCCATGTGGCGTCTTGATCATGGTAAGGGATGGTAGACATTTGTTTTCGTCACTGTCGATGGATTACAACAGGGGCGGTGCGTCCATTGGGGCGTAGCCCCCCCACCCGCAGCTCCCTCGGCGTCTTTGAACCTAAGTAAACTGAATCAGTTTACTTAAGTTCAAAGACGCCGAGGGAGAACTGACAATCATGTCAGTCAGCATGACGCTGACCGCCCACCCCTTCAGAGTCTGAAGGGGGTGGGCGGTCCTGCGTCATGTTGACTGACATGATTGTCAGAGGGACCAGGGGCAGCAGGCAGCACTGCAGCACAAGTGCGCATGAGTGGGGAAGGGCACCGAATTTTCGCGCCGTGCCCAGTCATGCGCACTTGTGTTTGCACTGGCTTAGCGCTTGCCCATTAGGAGAGCGAGGGCTGAGCAAAGGCTCAAACCTCGGTCTCCTAATGGGCAGGCGGGCGAGAGGTAACCGTGCCTTAGCCAATCCTGGCGCTGCTAGCAGCGCCAGGATTGGCTGATAGGGGCTACAGGCGCAAACGGAGTCGGACCCGAGGCGGCGCGGACGGCGGACCTGCTCAGGTAGGATTTTCTATTTTTAGTTCAAAAATCCCCCGGGCCCCCGGGAACACCACCTTTTATTTAGTTTTCAGCACTCTATGGGAGAGCATGTGTTGTCTTGCTTTCTCTTCTGTGTACAACTTTCCCATCACATCTCCGTCCTACCCCACGCATTCTATGTTGCCCAACGTGTGCACTGCATCCCCTCCCTTGTATATTTTTTTTGTTTTATTTTAAATTTTTCAAACCACCATCTAACCACTACCCAAAAGCTCCTCTCGTGCTCCCCCGCCTCTCAGTCCATGCTGCTCCTGCCACATTGCTCCTCAGTTGCATTTTATTACTTTTTCTTGTCAGCTGCAATTTGCTACTGGGCCCACCTTTATCTATGATGTGCTTTTGCAAGGTAGGCATCTTACATTTTGGAACGGTACATCAAAAGTTAAAGCAGAAATGTGACGGACATCACGCATACATACACGAGTGGTGATACATGCACATTCATGTCATTACGTTGCTTCTGGTTTTTTTTTTTGCCGCTGCTGTTCTGTATCGGGTATTTTTCATCCGCATCATCGAAAAATAATTACAAAGCAAAAGGTGAAGTAACATCACTGAGAAGCAAGACAAACTGTCTATGCCAATCCTTGTTGCTTTTACGTTGTGTCATGTACTGGTTGCATAAGTATTTTCTGTTGTTTACAAACTCTATTGCTTTTTTTCAATTATTCACTGCCATTTTAGTTTTAATTAGTAAGCGAGTAGTTTTCCGATTTTGTATTTATCATTAGAAAAAAAGGCGACTTTACTGCATACTCTCATGCTGCACGTTGCTAGCAGAAGCAACGTGTGTTTATAAACATGCTGCCATCTTTAATGTTTCCTAGAAAGGTTTTTAAGAAAACTTTCACTATCACCTCCACCCACAACCTGATAGCATCGGACATTCCCGGCTAGCCACGCACTCAACAATTCCTCATAGAAGCAAATTAGTAAAAAAATGCATACTTTTAACTAACGCGCAGCAGCCGGTGCAACGAGCGCTCCGAAAGTACTGTCCGGAGTGGCCTGTCGCTATATAAAAGTACTAAATAAAATAGGAAATGGGGAAGCTACGTGTCTTACAAATATGCTCTTCTACGTGGCATGGTTTGTGACGAACCAACTCTCCCCAATTTCCTCTCTCTACGTTCTGTTCTCTGGCGCAGCTCGTAATGATTCGAGTCCTGCCACAATGCGTGTCGCACCCTCCCCCCCCTGCACCCCACCCTGCGCGCGAGCCGCGACTGGGGTTTGACAAGGGATGCAGGTGCTGTGTGCATGCAGAGATGGCTGGCCTACAGATATGGGTTGTAAGTCATTATCGAGGCGAGGAGACGTCGAACCATACAGAGGTACAGCAGAGTTCTTTTGTGGTAAATCATTTCAGGTCCTCCTTGTCATGGATAGAGCTAATGGTAGAGTATGTTCCCTCCCACCCTGTAGCCTAACAATCGACTGCCTCTGCCCCAGCCCTATCGGCCATTCAGGTGCACCAGCCTCTCAGAAAATGTAATAATTTCCACGTAGGCCACTTTTCTTCCTGAAAGGTAGTCCAACCAATACTGTGTTGCCTTCAATTGCTAAATTCTACTGAAAGACATTGGCCCGCACATGAAAAACGACATTATACCCCTTTTAAATACCCGTTTATTTACTTTACTGAGCCCGTCTTAATATGTTGTTTTTTTGGTCAAGTCTATTATTTTGGGCGGAGATGTGACAACTGTAAAAGCCCCCCCTCCTTCACTTTGGTAATAAGTATCTAAAAACAGACTACAGCTTGCACCCGGCCATCTTCACCTTGTACTGCGAAACATTGTGGATGCCTGACATAAAGTGTTGTTTCTCATTGCTGCGTGCTTCATCTCAGAGTGTGTGTGTGTGTGTGTGTGTGGGTGCGTGTGTGTGTGTGTGTGTGTGTGATGTGCAACGTGTTTTGAAGTGACTTTGTGTGTGTTTAGAGTTAGATGTTGAGATAATTATGTTTTTTAAAATTCATATAACATTTTTATACATGTAATTTTTAAGAATTTGTATTTGTTATGTTTAAATTTCTATAACGATATGTAAAGATTCCTGCTTTATTATATGATTCTTATCTAAATTTATTTTATTAAGTGTATTTCTAATATTTTAATTTGTTCATGATGTGATATGTATAGGTATATAAAATGTCTAAAATGTCATGGCCATTCTATATTTTTTTTATAGTTTTATGATACAATGAGATAAATAGCCATTTTTTAACATTCATTTAAATTATTTGATCTTATTTTTTTGGCATATTTCTAATATCTTGAAATATTATATATAGTTGGGTGTATGCATATTGATACAGACATTTTTGTAGGTGTTGGGCTTGTGCTGGTAGTGTTATTCCCTGCCTCCAATGATTTCTATGTGATTCGCTTGCAGTATCTGTAAGTGGCAATGTGTGACTTAGTGCTAAAATTAGGTGTGCGTAGTTCTGTGCACTGCTGATTGAAAACTCTGCACATGAAATGGACAGCAGGAGTAGGTGTAGATCTACACCTACAGCTATGTGAATTGTACAGGAGAATTACTATGCATAATGAGAAATGCCTTTTGTGAGTTGAGCTCCTGAACTGGGTGACTCCCAGTTGAAACCAGCGTTAAGTACACGATCGCCTTAAATGTGCCACTTACGCCTCTATGTTTACTTGTGTAGTTATTGCGGGGAATGCATTGCAAATGTTTGTGCATAACCCCAATGTTGCTGTTTTGTCAGTGCTGCTCGCCACACTTGCAGTGGGCACATCTGTGGGAGCCCCCGCTGCTCGGGAAGATGAAAGAACAGGGAGCTGTGCCTTTAAAAAATGCGGCTTGCAGCACCTGTCAGAGGCTTTCAGGGCCTGGCTAAGAAAAATGAACGTGAAAAAGCTCCTTCATTAACATAAAGCCATTTAGTTGATCAATGGTCCCCAGCAGTAAACAAGGATGGTTAATCCATAGAGCAGCTGATTGGGTCTGCAGCCCGCTGCCTGGGCGCAAGGGCTGCCGTGACAATAGGGAAGAACAATGTTTGTGATTGACCCGGCGTAAGTAAGCAAAGAATTGGTCTATGGTGGGAAAGAAGGGTGAAGGAAAGAAAAAGGTAAAGAGAAATAGATGGAGAAAGGGGTGTAAATGAGAGAGTTGTGAAAGAAAAAGAACAGAAAGAGAAGGGAAGAGGGAAAAAAACAAAGAAGGGGTAAATAGAAGTAAGGGAAAGAGAGGATAGTAAAGATGGGATGAAGAAAGTGAAGTGAAAGAAAGGGTAGTGAGAAAGAGATGGGACAGGTGTGATGGCAAGAAAGGAGGGAAGAAAGAAAAAGAGCAAGAAAGAACGCAAGACAAAAAGAAATCATCTGAATGAGAGAAACAGAGAAAGTAAACGAAGCACATATGTAAATAAAGAGAAAGTAAAGTCGGAAACAAATAAAGAAAAATAGCATAGAAAGAGGATGCCAGGAGAGAAAAAGTAAAGGAACTGAGCTCTAGGTGATGAAATAGACAAATGGAAGTGAGGGAAAAAAGCACAGATAGAGACAGTGTAGAGGACAAAGGGAGAGGGGAAGAAAGAGTCAACAATAGGCTTAGGAAAACCAACCATTCTGAGAGCACCTACAGTCAAGATCCTTCACCTTGTACATCAGTTAGAAGGCCTTAAGTCTAGCTACAACTGTTAACATATCACTACATCTTTGGGAACACATAGTCTCAGGTGAAGGATCTTGACTGTAGGTGCTCTCAGAATGGTTGGTTTTTCCTAAGCCTATTGTTGACTGAACATTACGTGCTCTTGGCCATAGTACTTAGTGTGTACATCTTATCTTAAGCAACATTTCAGCACTCCTTGTTTTGGAATACCTTCTACTCTATTTAAAGGTATTTTCTGTATTCCTGGTATGAATGGCTCCAAACTAAATGGCCAAGAATGAGTTCTGGTGTTGGAATATGCAGAAGGGTTCAGGTTTGTGCAGTAGAATGTGATGAGTTTTCAACTTCCAGAGAAAATATAGAGAGGACATGAGATGAGAGAACTCTCTTAAGGGCATACTTTTTGAGGAGGCCCTCTGCTTTTGATTGCAGTGGCTCAGTTTATTTGGTGATTCACAATTCCAATCATGGGTAAAACATGGCTTGTTGAACATAGATGAGATGTACTTGCAAATTGTTTGATTGCATATTGCATTTCAGGTTTTCAATTTGACCAATCCTTTGACTTCTTACCAACGAAATATGAGTGTCTTCCTGGTCGAGGACCACACTGCTTTTTCTCTTATCTGTCTTGTATCAAGACCCTGCTGGAGTATGGGGTGAAAGAAAGCTTGAATAAGCAGCTACCTATGTTATATGACATCTCTTTATTAATGTAATAACTGCACTTTCACAATTGCTTTATTAACCTTCCTGCTTTCTCAAATTTGCTTGAAAATGCACCATTTGTCCACTTTTTTTTCAAAATTTTTGTCGGGGGGAGAACCCCCCCAAACCTCCCTTAGGTTGTTCGGGCTCGCTCGCTACGCTCGCTCGCTGCGGTACAGTATGCCAATAATTTTACGCCCCACCACTTTCAAATGTTGCCAGCCACCACTGGATTACAAGACATGCCACCTGGGCCTGAGTGGGGCTTCTCTGAACCAGCAATCGCTGATAAAGCCAAAGCACATGAAGGTCTGAGTTTTCAGTAAGCCATGACCCGAGTTAAACATCTCCCTGATACTTCTGGAAATGTTCTGTATGTTGACTGTTGTCCGCTTGTTTTATCGCGTGCCTGCGTGCAAATGCTTGGTTTGCGACGTCATTCTGTAAATTTGTTTGCATTCTGAAGATTCTAATGTATGTTTGAATATTCTAACTTGTTAACCTTGGCCTTGAAATGCTGACCAGCGTCGCATAAGTTCACGGAATTTCCTCAGTTTGCAAAACATGTACACCTGTTGGTTAGGTCACGTATGCAGAGTTATACAGCCGCTGCAAGAATCGCTCTTATAAATCCAGCACAGCAAGCCCCCCCCCCCTTTATTTATTTATTTTTGTTGCATAGGGCGACCCTACACCTCATGTTAACAAGATTGTTGCTAACCTTTTTCTTGCCTGCAAATAATTTCCTTTATAGCAGATTGAATTCGTTTTTTTGAGAGCAGAGCATATTGGCAATCTCAAATGTATCCATCAACATCGCAAACAGAAGTTTGAGTTTCGGTGTCGCCCCTTCAGTGTGTGGTTATTGCAGGAAGTACCATCCCTGCCCAGCCAGAATTTCCAGTCTGATTAATACTTGCTGTATTGAGATGGTTCTGTAAGAATATGAATATACATTTTTATTACTTCTGTCAGTAAATGCCCATAGCATTAATACATATTGGCAAGCAGGAAATCGCTGGTGTCATTTGATTGCAGCACTTAACAGATTGTGATCATAAAATTGAGGCTAGACTGGAAGTTTCCGTTGTGGCGGTAAGGTATAATCTGCCAGTCTAGTCAAAGCTGAAAGATGAGTAGTATGGAGGTTGTTTCTGATGAGGCTACTCCATCCTGAAGTAATACCCAACTTTTTCAGCTCCTGGACAAGTGTAGCTGTAGACGATAAAGTTGCCAAAAGATTACAAAAAAGAAAACCAGGCACGTTGGTCACATGAAGACTGCATCTTCAGCGTTGGTCGAAACTTTAAAATGGTCAAGAGGTGAATCTGGCTAAAGAGAGCCTGAGATGGCTAGATATCTAAAGGTGTGGGGTGCATTTTTTCCTTGTAAGATCCTAACTGTTGGGTGTATTTCAAAAATGCATTAAGCCTTTTTAGCCTGGAAATGGAGTAACTTTTCTTCCTCTGCCCTATCTGCTCTTCTGCATGCTTTGCACCATGGTTGTACTAGGGCAGATCTGTGCTGTCCCTTAAGATAAGAGGTGGAGTTGCATGTTCTGTTCTTTCGAGTGTCGTCAGTGACCAGGCTAGAGTGTTGTGTCCTTGCCATCGCCTGTGTCTCTGGTTTCCTGGTGCCTTTGCTCTGCAGCCTATTGCTCCTATGCTACATACAAGTAGCATGTGCTGGAATTGCCAAGCAAATTTCAGATAATCATGTATGGCTCTTTTTGAGCCATTTGTGTGACGGGTGGAGTATCGAGGGGTCGGGAGTTTGAGCTAAACTTTGATTACAGTGAAATCCTTTACTTTTAGTGGGATTGCCTTTTTTTTCGTATAGATTTATATTTTTGGGGGTTTCAAATTAGTTTGGGCAGGTATTTGACAACTGATAAATCGGTTAGCTCGCGGTTGTTTAGTTTATGAACAACAGTTGTGTATTGGTTTCAAAGTATTTTTAAAAATGCCAACCAAAACATTGCACATAAAAACTTACTAGCGTTCTCCACCATTTGTGTGATGTGGGTGGGTGGGTTGGGGCAGGCTTTTCCAGAGTTCTTTAGACTCTGTGGGACTTGAGAGGTCTTTATCAAGGCTTGAAGGGGGTGCAAGGTCCAGCAGCTCCACATTCTCCCATGAAGTGGTAATCAGACTCCCAGAATGCATTGCCTAGATCTGTAGGAGGAAGAATGGACACTTGGTCAAAGATTTCATTGGCTGTGGCATGTATGTCACAGAACTCCAAGACACTAGCACTTTCAGATCCTCTGCCATTTAGTCTTCTTGCTCAACAAAACATCATCTCTGAACTTGTACACATCCCTGATGTACCTACACCAGCACATACATAGGAGTTTGATTTTCATTATTTTGCTGGTGTTTTGCAGGTTTTAGACCTACTGTATATAACCCAGAAAGAATCACCTGTGTGTGTTTCAAATTACGCATGCATGTTTATACCTGCACGTGGTTGCCATTGTTGACTGTACCTTCATGACGCTTCAGTCCATGTTGTACTTGTAATTTATATAGTAAAAGCGAATAACTTTGTTAATACATGGGTATAAAGTGGGCTTTGGCCCTTCCAGAGGAATAATTGTCTCTTGTCTTATGCTTCTACGGAGTGCTTGCATTGCTGTGCATGACACTATTTTACATCCAGAAATTACACTGACTCCTCACACATTAAATTCTTTCTCTCAAATGCACTGTATACCGAAAGCTATATTTTTTCTTTTGCATTTTTTTCACTGCAGCCGGCTCTATTTAATGGTTTAGTCAGGACTCAAAATCCAAGACAGGCCTATTGAATTTGCCAGTGCTTGTTTTCTCCCCCCCTGCGTATAGATAAGACTTCCTTTGGTACTCGGCAGTGCTTAATTTGACCTGGTGGTAGCAGGTGGGGCCCATTCATAATCCTTTTTGGGGACTGGCACTTAATTTTCATCATCCGACTTTGACCCAGAGCAAGAAAGAGAACAAGCATTGGCACAGCCAATAGGTCTCGCCTTTGGGACCTTATAAGTGTTTAGTTATGCAGCACAATATCCTTGGTGCAACAACATCAACTGTTGCATGGCTAAGCACTTATAAGGTCCCAAATGCGAGACCTATTGGCTATGCCAATGCTTGTTTTATTGTAGGGGGGTGCCCTGGAGCCCAGCCTGGGCACTCACAATGTTGGGGCTCATTGGCGACCAATAAAGTGATGTTGTGTGAAAATGTCAGTTAAAATGTAACATTTTACACTTTGAAAAAACACAGAAATTTACCAGTTCTAGTTTACTGAGAGTAGCGTCTTCCCCAGCCTGGGTACCCGCAAATGACTATGCCACACACAGAGCTTAGAGTTACACATCGTTATTCTTATGCGTGTAACTGCAAACTCAACATAAAACAGCCTTCATTGCATTCTGCTCTAACACCTACGTCTTAGCTCTACGGAGTTCATCAGTGTAGGGATGGCTACTTTGCTGGCCAAAGGGCCCTGGACTGGGCGCAGGAATAAATACACAGACTAAGTGATCTTGTGGCACTCCTGTGGGCCGGAAGTCCCGAGCGACCCCGGCCTGTTTATTTAAGCCTTCTGGCCACGCCTGGCCAGAAGGTGATACATTGTGTGTGGGTTATTCCGGGTCGGGTCCAGGGGCTGGCGAGCGGTGAAAGACTAGACCGCTACATCCCATCCCAAATCAGTTCAAGATCAACCAAAACAAATGAACACAATAAAACTTAACACACAAAATCTGCAAGTCGGTGGTTTGGCCTCGGATTGGGCCTCAAGTCATATTGCCGTTGGCGGGCGGTTCGGTTTTCCCTCGGGCTGACAGCCTCCTGTTCACGGGGCCGGTTCTCTGAAATTGTGTCAACAGATGGAGCTGATCCTGCTTGACTCGGAGCTGTGTCTCCAGCAGTCCTTGGGCCTACGTCGTCCCACTCCGCCTCTCTGTTGCCGGACACCTCACCACTTTCTGGCGCTGGGACCCTCTTGAACCATGAGACATTTCTGGTGATGACTTCTCCGTCCTTCACTGCGGTGATGGCCGTCCCCTTGACTGTCCGGACGATCCAGAGCGCTGGTTCATAGGGCGTGCGGAACTTCCCTCCGCTGCGACGGTTCCTCACCAGAACAGCATACCCCGGCGCTATTGTTCGGGGCCGTGCTCTTCGCCGCTGACTGGCCTTCTCATTAGTTGCCGACCTCCGGGCCTGGGTGTCCGCTGGATCATACGGCTCCGGTGCCCAGTTTTCTGCCACCGGGATGGTGTCGCGTCGGTGGCCGGCTAGCATTAGTGACCACGGAGACCTCTGGGTTGTGCAGTGGGGGGTACTCCTGTATTCCCGTAGAAACGTCTGGAGGGCACCCTCCGGATCGGATTGTTCGGCTACCGCTACGCGTAGTACCTTGTTCAGGGTCTGCATAAATCGTTCTGCTTCACCGTTGGCCTGGGGCCACTGCGGCGTGATGCGGTGGTGTCTTACTCCTAGCCGGTTGAGGAAATCCTTGAACTCATTCCCCTGGAACGGGGGCCCGTTGTCCGTCTTGACGACATGCGGCAGACCGAATAGTGCGAACGTCTTCTCCATCATCGGCAGGAGGTTGTTAAATGCGGTGGATGGTAGAACTTCCACATGGGGGTATTTGGTGTAGCTGTCGATCATCATGGCCGTAACCCTCCCGTCCGGGAAACTCCCGAAGTCGAGACTCACCCACGACCAGGGTGATGGGGCTGGATCTTCCGTTATCACAGGGGCCGGAGTCTCCGGGTTTCCAGTGAGCTGGCAAGCTCGGCAGCCGCGCACCATTGCGTCCACCGCTTCTTCCATCCCAGGGAACCACACCTTTTCCCTCATCCTGGACTTCATTCTTCCCATGCCCTGGTGTCCCTCATGTGCCAGAGCAGTTGCTCGATCCTGGAGGCTCAGGGGGATGACAATGCGTGACCCTCTCAGCACGACACCCCTCGCTGCAGCGCTGAGTTCTTCACGGACTCTCCAGAATTTTCCTAGGCGGGTCCGGTCTGCCTCGTTCCACCCATTGATGTCGTGGAGAAACCTTTCCCATGATCCTTTCTGCAAAGCGCCCAGCACTTTTTTGAGGACTATGTCGGAGTGCGTGTGGGCTTCGACTTCTTCCAGGGTGAGGGCCTTCGGGCATGCCCATTGGGTCACCATGTTGACGAAGTCTTCGGTTTGTCCTTCTTGGCTTGAGTCCTCTTCTGGGGGGCTGGCTGGATGGCGCGACAGGAAGTCTGCAGGGTTTTTCGCGCCTGGCCGATACACCAGGTCTAGTTGATAATGCTGGAGCTGGATCGCCCATCTCTCGATTCTGGGCGGCGGGTGAGGAGCGGTGCCCTTGAACAGCGGAAGTAGCGGTTGATGGTCAGTTACTACGCGGAACGGGTGTCCGCTGAGGTATAGGTGGAAGTGGTTGCACGCCCACTTGATGGCCAGCGCTTCTCGTTCAATCTGCGAGTATCGGGACTCCGTTGTGGCCAGCGCTTTGCTCGCGAAGGCCAGCGGGACCCACGTCCCTGGTTCCGTTTCCTGCGTCAGCACGGCTCCTAGCCCCATGGGGCTGGCATCCACTATCAGCTCTGTCGGCCGAGACGTGTCGAAGTAGGCCATGGTCGTCTTCTCCAGTAGGGTCGACTTCACCTTCCGGAATGCCTCCTCTTCGTCCCGGCCCCACTTCCATCCGGTGTCTTTCTTCGTCAGGTTCCGTAGAGGTTCCGCGATGGTGGCCAGGTTGGGTATAAACCGCCCACAGTACGTTGCCATGCCCAAGAAGCTTCGGACTTCCGACGCCGTCGTTGGTGCAGGGGCGAGCTGGATGGCTTGAGACTTCCGAGGGTCTACTTACACTCCCTCCTGACTAAAAAACATATCCGAAGAATTCGATGGATCGTTTATAAAACTGGCATTTCTCCTTGTGGAGAGTCACTCCATGGTCTGCGATGCGCTGGAGGGTGGCTCGTAGCTGGCGGTGATGGTCTTCGAGCGTTGCAGAGTGTATTAAGATGTCATCGCTGACGTTGAGCACTCCTTGTAAACCGGACAGGACTTCCCTTACTGCATTCTGGAATATCTCCGCGGCCGACGATATCCCAAAGTTCAGCCTTTTATATCATCTGAGACCCAGGTGCGTCGAGAAGGTGGTGATGTATCTGCTTTCTTCTGCTAGCCTCAACTGGTGGTACCCCACGTTGAGGTCTAGCTTGGAGAACCACTGAGACCCATTGAGGTCGGCCAGGATGTCGTCGACCGTTGGCGTTAGATGCCTTTCTCTCCGTATGGCCTGGTTGGGCATCCGCATGTCTATGCAGAGCCTGATTTGCCCAGGCTGCTTTGGTTTCTCTGCTATGATCATCGGCGATACCCACGGGGTCGGTCCAGTTACTTTTTCTATCACTCCTTGTTGTTCAAGCTTTTGTAGCTCTTGCTCCACTAGTGGGCGTAGGTGAAACGGGATGCGCCTGTGCCTCAGGGCGACAGGTCTTACCGACGAGTCTATGTGCAGCTTTACTGGTGGCCGCTTCATGTTCCCCAATCTTTTGAACAGCTGTGGGAATAGCTCTAGAATGTCCTCCGTTTGTAGAGTTCGTACGGCATTTGCAAATGTTACCAGGCCTAAGTCTTCCGCGGTGTGACTTCCTACGAGGATGTCCGCTTCCCTGTCGACGACATGGAACATGGTCGTGACCTCGTGGCCATCTGTCTTCACCTGGACGGTCATTTTCCCTTTTAGGGGAGTGGCTTTTGGCTCCCATACGTGAGGATCTTCACTTTGGATGGCGTGAGTACTGGCCTTGGGCTTAACCGTTTGTATTGTTGACATCCCATGACGTTCACCGATGCCCCGGTGTCGATGAGCGCAGTGACGGGGGACCCGGCAATCTCGATGGCGCACGTTGGCTGCGGACGCCGCCTCCGCTTGAGGTCACTTGCGAATGATATTAGATAGCATTCTCCCTCTTCGTCTGTGGACGAATCCTCAAGGTACTGCTTCCGTTGTGTTGGTGTTTTCTGCGGTCTTGACGCTTCGGGTTCATCCAGTGAGAGTTGTCTCACTGCTCTGGTGGGCGGTCTTCGCCCGGGCGGTCCCTTGTGCCGCCCTCCCCCACGGCATACACTCGAGAAGTGATTGGCGATGCCGCACTTTGAGCATGTGTTGCCTCTCGCTGGGCATTCCTCCGGGAGGTGTTCCTCCTTGCCACAGTACCCACACTGTGGTCGGCGCGAGCTTCTGTTGGGCCAGCGTCCCCGATTCCCGCGCACCGACGTGTGGGCTGCGTCGACTCGCTCTGTCTTGACCGACACTGCCTGTTCGGCCGGTAGGGTGAGCGTGGCTTCCATGACTGTGGCTCTGGCCTCTGACAGGTCGTGGGATCGTGCCAGGATGAGTATATCCTCTAGGGTGATCCGTGGTTGCCTGAGGATGAGGGTCCGCAAGGTCTTGTTGCGGCACCCTTGGATGACTTGTGCCCTCACTACCTTGGTCTGATCATCCTCCGTGCACGTGCTGGCGAGCTGCCGGAGGCGTGCATGGAAAGCGTCCATTGATTCTCCTTCCCTCTGACGAGCCTGTCGCAATTTGAAGCGTTCGTAGTCGGGGTTAAGTTGAGGGTCGAAGTGAGCATTCAATGCCCTGACCACCATCTCATAGTCTGTGGGTGCACCCGTGTTGGGCAAGTGCGCGAACAGCTTGTATATTTCGTCCCCCGCGAAATGCAGTAGCAACGACCTCTTCACCGCGCCGTCCGTTTCCCTCGTGGCAATGAAGTAGTTGTTCAGGCGGCCGATCCACACATTCCACCTCGGTGATGCAGTGGCAGGATCAATGAGCTCGCTGAACGGGGGAAGTGCGTTGACCTGGGAGTGTAGGTGTGCCGGGGACGCGGCAGGGGTTGCTGGCTGCTGGGCTGCTGCTGGGTGAAGCACGGTGACGCCCTGGTCGCGTGTGTTCTGAGCTGCCACTCCGGTCACTGGGGGCTGGGCAGGTGGATTTGCCAAGGTCCGTTTGTGTGGTACCTGCCACCTGGGTAGTGATGGTCTTGCTGGTTCCTCCGATCTTGCTGGCAGTGTCTTGGTGCTGCTTCTCAGCACGCTGGGCGTCGGGGCAGTTGGATGTGCAAGGATTGACTGTGGCCTTGCTCCTCTTGTAGCTCCTGTCGCTGGGAGCTATATGCCTCCACCCCTCTTGGTCTCTGGTGGCTGGGTAGAGGTACTGCAGCGCTGGGAGTCGCCTGGGGCGAGGCGTGTTCTGCGCATGCGCGTGTCTCCAAATTCAGCGCGGGCTCGACCGGAGGCCTCACCGGGAGCACACGCGCGCCACAGTAGTGTGCTGGGACACAGGCAGCGGGGCGGCAGAGCGGGGCGCTGTACCTGGCGTCACCGGCCGGTGACGTCGCTTGCTCGCCGTCCACGGAGCGGATTCCTCCGGGCGCTCGACCAGGCAGGTGGGCGCCGACGCGCGGGTAGCGCTGCTGGGCTCCTCTGTTTCTCCGGCCGGCTGGCGGGCAGGTGCGGCAGCGTGGCTGCTGCGGGCGGCAGACCCACCCTCGTCACCAGTGTAGGGATGGCTACTTTGCTGGCCAAAGGGCCCTGGACTGGGCGCAGGAATAAATACACAGTCTAGGTGATCTTGTGGCACTCGTGTGGGCCGGAAGTCCCGAGCGACCCCGGCCCGTTTATTTAAGCCTTCTGGCCACGCCTGGCCAGAAGGTGATACATTTTGTGTGTGGGTGATTCCGGGTCGGGTCCAGGGGCTGGCGAGCGGTGAAAGACTAGACCGCTACAATCAGGAGCCAGAAGGTTTACGTCATCGCTAACTCGTGAGACATCAATGTCCAGGATCTGCGTTGATGGTGGAAAGACAACAGCAGTCACTGGTGCATCAGACCCAGTCTCTCCTTCAACAGGTGGATCTGCTGAACAAAGAATTAAACGTCAAAAGTGAGAACAGTCACTGGTAATAGACTCCCCAGGGCGCTGGGCAGGCACCATGTGTCTCTTTGTAGACACTACTTGAAAAGGTTCTGCATCAAATGGAGCATCAGACTTTCTTTTTTGCATCTGGCGTGCAAGCACTCAATTTCCTCTCCTAAATATGATGTTTTTCGCATGTTGTCTTTTGTCAGAATACAATTTCATCTTCTGTTTCTGAACCAAGTCCTTCTCATGAGTTGCATTCTCGTCTTTCTCTCTCTGATTGATCCACTGAGTTATCTTGGTTGTCGTTGCTCTCCCGAACATCAGAGTTGCAGGACTCTCACCTGTGGTCGATGATAAGCTCTCAAGGTAGAATTTAATACAATCTTTAAATAGAGCTTTTCAAGATCAGCACACTGCACTGCTTTCTTTAGCACGCTCATAAAATACTCAACTAGTCCGTGGCCTGCAGCCACAGAGGTGTGCTCTTGGGAAACACTGTTGCTGCGCTTGTTGCAGGGGGCCGATACTGCAAAGCCCTCCCCAGTAGCAACAAGCATTGGCATAGCCAATAGGTCTCGCCTTTGGGACCTTATAAGTGTTTAGCCATGCAACAGTTGATGTTGTTGCACCAAGGATATTGTGCTGCATAACTAAATACTTATAAGGTCCCAAAAGCGAGACCTATTGGCTATGCCAATGCTTGTTTCCATTAGTCAGCAGGCTTTATACCTATTACCCATTGGTGGCTGATCATATTCAGGGGAAAAAGTTAACAGTAACTACAATATATGCCCAGAACTCAGGCCAGGATACATTTCTATTAACTTTCTTAGCTACTCTATTCAAATTTGATGTGGGTGATATAATCCTCACAGAAGACTTTAATTTAGTGTGGGATCTACTATTGGACAGATCAGGGGACACCAACCTCATTCTAATGCCTTTTCCAAGGGGCCAAAAGAAACCTCATAGGACTAAGGGACCCTTGAAGAGAACACAGTACGGACCAAAGGGATTACACATTTTCTCCCATAAGCATGCAACGTATTTGAGTATAGATTATGAGCTATTGAGCAATGCCCATATGTCCCTAGTGCACAATATGAACATGCACTCAATAATGCAATCAGACCGTGCTCCACTGGAAATTGCCCTTGTGTGGGACATCCAGTTTGTAGCCTCAGGTAAATGTGTGGCCTTGCTTAGAGACCCAGTGCTAAAAGAAGAACTACTTGAACATATAGCAAAGTACTACCAATTAGACCCCCCAGCAGAACCAGCCATGCATGCATTTGGGATGTGTTTAAAACTGTCATTCGTGGAAGATGTATTCGGGTACCAGCCAACTTTAAAAAGACATGATGCAGAGAACGCGATCTTTAAGAAGAACTAGCACATGCTGAAAAAACCACCATGAAAATCCAGATAGTCTACTATTATGGAAGACGACTTTCATCAGAGGTAAACTAAATGCTTAATGCTATAGCTAGCAAAAAGGCTGAGCTCACACTTCTTTGCCTTCTGAAAAATACCAATAACCAGGGTTATAAACTGAGTGCATACCTAGTGAGGCCGATAAGCTGGATAATAGAAAGGAGATATTTAGAATATATAAGGGGCGCACTAAATAAGACAGATTCACATCTATTGATCAATTGTTATACCTCACCTTATACTGCAGACCCCAAAAGAGTGGAAGAAAAACAAGTACTTGGCATCTATACATCTGGCCCTCGTTACTTAAGAGCAGAAAGAGGCCCTTGAGGAACCCATCACAATAGAACAGGTTAAGACAGACATAAAAAATATTAAAGCACATAAAGCATCAGACCCAGATAGCTTTACTAAGAATTTTTATAAGGTCTTAACATCAATACAGCTAATGCATCTCGTCAATGAGATTACTAAATATAAGGCAGTGACCATCTTGATGCATGAGGCCTATGCTATGGTAATCCTAAAGCCAGAAAATGGTGTCAAGCAATGTGCCTCATACAGACCTAACACACTGCTTAATGTTGTCTCTAAATTACATACCAGAATACTATTGACTAACTTAGAGACATTGCTTCCAGGTCCGAGACCCTGTGATCTATTTGTATCAAGGAAAGTGGGTACAGTAACATCAGCAGATTAATACACCTGGCCCAAAAAAAAAAACCAGGATGAAAATTCCAGTGACAGCATTCTCACCTGATGCAGAAGAGGCCCTCGCCCGGGTGTACTGGGGTTTTTTGGAAAGTGCCTTGGATAGATTCAGGTTTGGCTGTACGTTAATTGACATAATAATGACAGGTTATCAGACTCTGATCACAAGAATTACACTTAATGGGATAATTTTGCGACCATTTGCACTGGGACGTGGGATGACTCATGGGTGTTCCGTTTATCCACTGCTGTTTGCTATTAGCACAGAACTTTTTGCTACACGAGTCATAGCTGATGGGGAAATTGTGGACATTACTTTCTGTTCAAATGTCAATAAAGTTACAATAGTAACTCTTTAGGAGTTGGGTAGTGAGTCCTGCATTGAGTGCGTTGCCATAGTCCAGCCGGCTGGTGACTAGGGCTTGAGTGACGGCTTTCCTGGTGTTTACGTGGAGCCATCTAAAGATCTTTCAGAGCATGCGCAGGGTGTAGAAGAAGGTGGAGGATACTGCATTGATCTGGCGTTTCATAGTGAGTTTGCTGTCCAGGATGATGCAACGGTTGTGGGCGTGGTCTGTGGGTGTGGGTCTGAACTCAGAGGGACACCAGGTGTCATTCAGGGAGGAGTTGTTCCCAAAAATCAGCATCTCTGTCTTGTCCGTGTTGAGTTTCAGGCAGTTTGTCTTCATCCAGTCGGCGACGCTCGCCATGCAGTTGTGGAAGTTGTTCCTAGAGGTGGAGGGGTCTTCTGAGAGCGAGAGGATGAGCTGGGTGTCGTCTGCGTAGGATATGATATTGAAGCCGTGGGTTCTGACTATGTTGGCTAGAGGCCTCATGTACTTGTTGAACAAGGTGGGGCTGTGGGCCAGGAAACATCTATAAACAAAACCTCAGTTGCTGTTGACAGTCCCTATGCCAGGAGTCCCATATCTAAACGCCGGGGGCCACCATATTACTGTCCCCGTTCATCCAATATCTCAGGTTATCCTTCTTAGGTGCTCCAACTTCCACTTACCTCTCACTTGATCCTCTCACTCGATCCAGCCAGTACTTCTTGCATTGAAATACCTGTTCCCTCTCTTGGTCCTCCTTTTACCCTGTCATTTCCCAGCACTCTCTTACTCTATCTTCCCCCTTTCCTTCTCTCGCCTGCCCTCTCTTTCCCTTCCTTCATCTTCCCTGCTCTTTTCATGACATCACATGACTCTGAAACCAATGGGAACCTGACCTTGTACCTGTGTTACAGAAGGAAACCAGGCAGTTTTGACACCACATTTGCTCAAAGCAATTGTGTAATGCTCATTTAGGGCTCACCCTGATTTTTTTTTACATTGTTTACATTTTTATTTCGAAAAATGACTACTTGCTTCCTAAATGTCCTGTATCAGTCCAATGAATTTTGGGTCACCGCCCAACTGGTAGCCGGAGCCCCCCAGCGAAGCCCCCCAACGTCGCACTGGCCGAAACCCCGCGCATCCACAGAGCCGGAGCAGGCGGAAGATCCTTCTCTCACATTGCAGCCAAGACCTGGAACGAGCTACCGGCAGACATCAGATGTGCCCCCTCCCTGAACACCTTCAGGAAGACCCTCAAGACCTGGCTCTTCGGCTAAACAGATCTGCGGACCCCCCACCTCAGCGCCTTGAGACCCTCACGAGTGAGTAGCGCGCTAACAATTCCCTGATTGACTGATTGATTGTAAATTGCTATAGGTCCAAACTAAGGCTTCACTATACTTTTCACCATGCAAAGGCTGACACATTTAACTTTGTCATTGGTCGTTTATTGCTTTGAGAGTGACTTTGCTGGAATATTAGCCTAAAATAGTCTGTGCTGCAGCACAGGATTCGGCAGTCCTTTCTGTCTTGTATTATGAAAACAACGTCATCGATGGAGAAGGAAAAATTTGGAAAAGTTACCAACTCCGTCCCCCTCCCTTTTTAAGCAGTGCAAATAAAGGAAACATAAAATGATAATAAGTTTGAGTTATTACCATTTTATGTTTCCATGCTTCTTTGCAGGCAGGCGGGGCTGCTCTGCTCTCGGGGCAGGGCAGGAGAGGAGTGGTTTGCCCACTTCTAAGTGCATATGACTGTTTGGCCGGCCCTATGGGGCCGACCAAACAGTTATGTACACTTTTCCTGTTCTCCACGCAGGCTGCATTACAGCCTGCGTGGAGAACATGCCCAGGCCCCCATTCCCTGGCTGAGCATCAAAACACGATGCTCAGACCAATGACAACGCTGCAGCATTGTGATTGGTCAGAAGAGCCTGGGTGCTTACCAATCAGAACGATGCAATGCATTGTGATTGGTCAGGGGAGTCTTGCTGTGCTTCCTGTTCCTGGAGTCGGACTGAGGAGATCTGGAGCAGAGACTCGGGACCCGGCGGCAAGGTAAGTGTTTATTTGAAATTTGTTTTATTTACATTGCGCCCCCCACTTCCCCGGACCCGCCCCGCCACCTGCGAGCCTTGACGGCCACCACTCATAGCAATATGCTGAGAACAGCACGCACAATTAATAGCACCTTAGCGGTCATGTGCAGAACATTGAATAGCTGGCATTAGACAGACTATGGCACATACATTCAACAGATAATGCCATTTACATTTATGTGGGTACCAACATGCCCCAAACAGCATTCATAACTAAATGCCTCTAACATAATAAGTCACAGCATTCGTTAAACAGAATGGTAAAAACACAGCGACACAGCAGACACTCCACATATCTTGCACTTCCATCCACATTGCATCAATGGTGGCTGGCAGCACTTGAGAGTGATGGGGCGGGCAAATGGGTGGGTGATTGCATATACACAGTTAATAAAGAAAATAAATAATAAGGCACTTACCTGCACGAAGCTCCTTGTCGCTCCCGTCCAGTTTTCTTCTTCTCAGGTCTGCCTCTAGCGCGGGACCCTCAACAACTCCCCTAACCAATCCTGGCACTGCTCTCATGCTGGTAACCAACACGAGAGCAGCGCCAGGAGTGGAGGGAGCAGCCTCTCTCCGAGCTCCCAAGGGCACAGGAGTCCTGGGTTTGATGCGACTGGTTACAGGTTTCAAAGTGCGCATGTCTGGCTGGCAGTCACAAGACGGCCAGCCAAAGGGACATGCGCACATTGAACTGCCCAGGCAGCCCACCCTCCTTCCTGCTGCTGACCCGTAGCAGGCCCCGCCCCGTCCTGACACTCGGTTCGGGATGGAAAGATGAAAATTAAAATCGTTTTTATTTTTTATCTCTGGTGCTTTTTTTTTAGCCTTTTGGTTTGTGTGGCGATGCTCCTCCGCTCAAGTGGAGGAGCCTCCCCTGCACTACATTACACTTACCTACCCTCTACACCAATTCTTTCCACACACCTGTCCCACAAAAGAACAAACACAGACAGAACACTGATCCAACATCCAATACTGCCCAAATAATCAACTAACTTGCTACTAGGACACCCAATTTCAAATTCCTCCAATAGCTTTCTACCACACTTATACACCTGCAGAGCAATGGAAAGGCATACTGAACTAAAAGATACATAAACTACAATGGCGTAGCCAGTGTGTCATGGGCCATAGTGCAAGTAAGGACATGGGCCCCCTGGCCGCTGTTTGAATTGTGAAATGCAGCAATAATCATGGTTCAGTGGCTTTGCGGGCCTCTGGGGCCGGTGCCACTTCACCTTCTGCAGCAATGGAAGCTACGCCCTGGCAAGCTACCTTGGTGAAGAGTTCGAGGCTTTACTGACCAAAACCAAAAGCCCATTAAACCCGAGGCATTCACTGAACACAGGCACATTCCTTACCAGACACCGCATCTCCTCAAACCTACTCAGACTCTAGTCTGTGATGGAAACGTAGATTTGGAAAGTCGTCCCCAGACTTGCACTGTAAAAGCATGTTAATGGCTGATTATTCACTTTGTAAGTGCCAAATAATAGAGCCATTATTATACTAAACAACACCCTAACACCCTAAACACCACTAGCCTAATCATTACCACAACTCTAACCACCTATATCACCATCCTAACCACCAACACCCTAATTAGCCTACCACCACTCTCTCACCACCCACCCCGAACACCACCATCCTATCACTACACCAACCACCACCACCACACCCTACCTACTACCCTACCCACCAGCCTACCACAACCACCAATACTCTAACCAAATCTAGTAACCACCACCACTGTTGCCTAAGCACCACCACCTTTCCCTAACCTCTATCCTAACCACCCCACCACCACCAACTTTACCACCACCCTAATCACCCAAACCACCATCCAAATCCCAACACTAACACCACCAGAATCACCCCCTTAATCACCACCACCCTAACACCATCACCTTTGTCACCATCACCACCCTAACTACCACCACCCCATAACCAGCCTATCACCATCCCCTACCACCACCACCCTAACCACTAACACCACCCTAACTACCACCACCATAACCACTACCCGATCCTAACCACCACCCCCTAACCACCACCTCCACCCTAACCACCAGCACCTTTACCACCCTCACACTACCACCATCACCCTACCACTACCACCCTACCCTAACCACCACAACCACGCTATCCAAACCAACACCTTACCCTAACCACCACCATCTAAACTGCCAGCCGACCCTAAACACCACTATAACCACCCCACCACGACATTTACCACCACCCTAACCTCCCCGCTACTTCCTTCACCACCACACCCTAACCACCACCACCCTAACCATTCCCATCAGCACCACCACTATCCTAATCAGAACCACCCTAGTCACCACCACTACCCAAACCATCACACTAACCACCACCCAAACCCCCACACTAACACCACCAAAATCACCACCCTAACCACCACCACCCTAACCACTATCACCATTCTTACCACCACTACCCCCCTAAAGAGCCTATCACCAACCTACCATCACCACCCTACCCCCACACCACTCCCTACCACCACACTACCACCACATAACCATTAGCTGACACTAACCACCACCACCACACTCTACCCACCACCCAATCTAACCACCACCCTAACGACGACCACATACCCTAACCACACCATCACCCTAAATACTAGTACCTTCACCAATCTCACAAGACCACCACCACCCTACCATCACCATCAGCCAAACCACCACCACCCTACCCTAACCACTACCACACTACCAACTACCACAACCCTACCCTAATCACACCTCTCTAACCACCATCAGACCTTAACCAAACCACCATATCAACCAACCTAACAACCCTTACTACCGTTCTAACCACCACCCTAACCACCAATCTAACCACCACCCTACCCTAACCACCACCACCCAATTCTTACCACAGCCACACTAACCACCACCCTCACCACAACCACTGCCCTAACTACCACCACCCTAACCACCAATACCACCACAACACACTAGCCAGCACTACTCTAGCCTCCACCACCGTAACCACCACGTTTACCACCTCCACCCTCACCACCATCACCCTACCGGCTCCCTAACCACTACCTACCAATCGGCCTACCACCACCACCCTTCCACTGCCCTGCCACATCCACCACCACCACCCTACTCACCATCCTTACCACAACCAACACTATAACCACAACCATCCTACCCTAACCACTACCACCACACGCTAACCAACACCACCCTACTCTTACCACCTTCCTAACCACAACCACTATCCTAGCCTAACCACCACCCTACCCTAACCACCACCACAAACACCCTAACCACCCCCACCACCACCTTCACCACCCACTGCACCACCACTACCCTACCACCCTAACCACCACCACCCTCACCATCCTCACCACTATCCCCCTCACCACCATCCCCTAATCTCCCTACCCTAACCATTACCACTCTTTCATTAAACATAGCTCTCAATTTCTATAAAAGGTCTTAATTTTTAACAATCATTTACAATTTATTACTTGATTGTTGTTTTCATGGAAAGTTGTGGCCTACATTTGAATTTGTTAACTCTTGAGTAACTTGTTCGCACCTTAAACTATGTGTCTAGGTAGCCAGTAAAGCTAAATCATATCACATATTAATAAATATTTATATGTCATCTATAGCTATCTATCGACCTATCGGCCTTATCTATAGAAATCAATATGTGAACGTTGAGAAGGAATTCTATGATAGGATGTTGCTGTGAACCCCAGGGGGAGTCCACACTGGGCAGATTCATATTTGTATAAACTTTATATCTGATTGCATTGTGCATTTTAATTGCTGTGCAGTGGGAATAAGAAAACGTAATGTTCATTACATTACATAGCATGCTTTTCTTAAAGCAACCTATAAATGCAGCCAGTCTTGCTTCAAACAATGGTTGTGTGGGCTTTCATTCCTCTTTTTGTGTTTGTTCCTCCCCTGGAGCATGGCCCAATTACTTGTGTCCTTCCACTGCTTACTTTTCAGAACCTCCTTTCTTCATTAGGTCTCGCCTGGCGTGGCAGCGCATGCGCTGCTCGCCCGGCAAGACATATTGTAAATGAGGACTTTGGAAGGGGGCTTGAAGCCCCGCCCCTCATTTCCATTGGCTGGCGTCACCGTTTATGCTAAACGGTGGCCTGCCATTGGAAATGAGCTGTTGGCGTTGCCTCCCTTTCGCCTTTTGGTCCGGCCCATCCGGACTGGATCGCCTGCTTCACGGCTGTCGTGAAGCAGTTTCTTATCGCAAGGAGGCGTGTTATATAAACAAGCGGTGCGATCCAGTCCGGATGGGCCGTCTCAAAAGGAGACAGGGCGCCGCGTGTTTATTTTTGCATCGCGCTTTCACTTTAAAGTGAAAGTGCGATGCAAAAATAAACAGCGGGAATGGCGAGCGCTTGGCTATTTGCAGCGCATATTATGAACATGGACGCCACGCTTTAATAAAGCGCGACGTCCGTGTCGAAAATATGAAAGCGAGCGCCGTGCTACAGCATAAAGTTTATACTTCAGCACCACGCCCGCTTTCATATTATCAACACGGGCGCCGCTCTTTAATGAAGGCGGCACGCTTGTTGATAATATGAAAGCGGGCGCCGTGCTGCAGCTTACAGCTGGAAACCGCGGCAGCCACAGAAGCGCTTAATCCATGTCTCTTGGCTTGCCTCCAGGACTTGTCATGATCTTTCTTTATTAATTGCATTTTTGTTTTTTAAAGTATCTAATGGCAGCAGGCAGATCTCTACAGCATCCCCTGAACCCTTTGAGCTATCCTCTTGTTTAAAATGTTGGCAAGAATGGCAAAGCAGAGTCTCTGCCAACCGGGCAGTGTATTGCCCTTTCACGTTCCTCAATGTCGGGAGAGGGACTCAGTGCTGCGACCTTTAACATGCTCTCTAAATTACGACCTGCAGGAAACCTGGCATTCTGCCGCGTCCCTGTCCTGACATTCATTAGCAAAGCATTAATGTACTCTTCAGAGCCCCTGGGCCCAGATCCCCTCAGGCTGCTTAGGGCGGTTTGAGGTGAATGTCAGCTGCTAATGAGGCTAGTGGAGCCCGCGTGGGGGGCTGGCACTTCCGCTGGTGTGCAGTTTGAGAGGGGGTGCGCGCCTCCCGGTGGAGGGTAGCAGTAGTGCTGATATTCGGGGACCCCTGCGGACAGTCTGTATACACGTACAGTAGACGTGAAGATATGAGCGGGTGATAACATCACGCGAGGGTGACTGCATCCCTAGGAATGCCGCTTCACGTCTGCCTGCTGTTACGACTCCGCTGAGCTCATGCTATGTATCGGGATAGTGAGCGACATCTTAATTAGCAGAAGATGCACTGCCCAGAGAGCAGGGGTTGCATCGGATGTGTAAAATGGATAATCCATTGAATGAATCTTGCTTAATATTTGTCATTTACGTGGGCTTTCCTACATTTTACAGTTGTTTAGTTCGCTTCACCATGTTGTGTCCCGTAATTAATCTAAAAGCAATGGAGTGTGACCGCATTGAGGATTCCCGGTTGTGTTTGTAAATTCGAATTCAACAGTTTCGAATAACGATGCAGGTTCTGTCGATCACATCGATAGAAGCAGTTCAAAGAAATAGAAATATTGTAGTTTAACATTAAAGCAGCATTGTCTGCAGGGTTGGATTGGGATCACAATTAGGCCCGGGCACTCCTTAAAACAAACATTTGCAATGCAATAGGTCTCGCATTTACGCGAGTTTAAGCTATTGCCATTGTAAATGACAATGCCTTTTATTTATGTTTTAAAAATGAAAACAAAAATAAAAGGCATTGTGATTTGCAATGTCAATAGCTCAAACTCACATAAATGCGAGACCTATTGTATTGCAAATGCTTGTTTTTGTTAAGCATTCCAAGAGAGTGCAGATGTGTTTCCGGCTGTCTCCCTTGTGTACTTCTCGTCGCCCCTCGCCGCCCCTCAAGGTTACTTTCATCTGTGTGCACCTCCCCCATGCACCTCTGGGTTGTGCTTGCCCTTGTGTTCTTCTCCCCCCGCATTCCATTCTCACCTGTGAGCTTCTCCCCTTTCCACGTTGTGCTCTCTGTCGCTCGCGTGCTTCTGCTCCCCGTGCTTCATGTTGCTCTCTCTCACCCATGTTGTGTACTTCTCCTGTGGCCTTTCGTGTTGCTTTCGACCTCATCCTCCATGTTGCTTACGACCTCATTCTCGGTGGTCCTTTCCCCAGCACTATCCTCCATGTTGCTTCCAACCCTGCTCTCCTTGTTGCTTACCTCCAACCACTTTTTAAAAAAAAAACACTTTGGTGCTACCTTTTTTATTTATTTACCAATCCAACTTGGATCAGTAAATAAAAAGAAAAAAAAACCCTGCGCATTTTGTAGGTGCGTGCATATGTAGTGCATGCACCTACAAAATGACACAGCTGCTGCTGCTTTGTCATAGCACCTTTTTATGGTTCCTCTTTAGCCATTCTGCACAGCAGTGCCAAAAACCATTGGCAAAGCCAATAGTTCCAAGGGCCAGATCTATTGCCTTTTCCAATGCTTGATTTAAGGTCTTGCGGAGTCCCCCAGGGGTCCTCCCTCAGCCCCACGCTTTTCAACGTCTACATGGCTCCGCTCGCACCCATCGTCAGAACCTATGGACTCAACATTGTGTCATACGCAGACGACACCTAACTCATCCTCTCCTTATCCAACGAACCCAACACCGCCAGACACAACTTTCAAGAAGGCATGGAAGCCGTCGCCAAATGGATGAAAAGCAGCTGCCTACAACTCAACACCGACAAAACAGAAGTACTCATCATGGGCCCTAACCCCGACGCCTGGAACGACACCTGGTGGCCTCCCGCCCTCGGAAGCCCACCCACCCCCACGGACCACGCTCGCAACCTTGGAATCATCCTGGACTCCGAGCTCAAAATGGACCGCCAGATTAACTCTGTCGCATCCTCCTGCTTCCACACCCTCCACCTCCTACGCAAGACCTTCAAATGGATCCCCCTCGAGCACAGAAAGACCGTCACTCACGCGCTCGTCCCCAGCAGACTCGACTACGGCAACGCACTCTACGCCGGAATAAACAAAAACCTCACCCGCAAGCTACAAAACATCCAGAACGCCGCCGCAAGACTGGTCCTCAACCGGCCAAGACACTGCCACATCTCCCAGCACCTGCGCACACTCCACTGGCTCCCCATCGAGGCTAGAATCACCTTCAAGATCCTCACCCACGCACACAAGGCCCTCCACGACACCGGACCAGCATACCTGAACAGCCGACTCAAATTCCACGCACCCCAAAGGACCCTACGATCAGCCCAGCTCTCCTACGCCGTGGTCCCCCGCACCAGAAAGACCAGATTGGGAGGCCGCTCCTTCTCCTTCCTCGCGGCCAGACCCTGGAACGCCCTTCCGCTCCACCTCAGACAGACAACATCGCTCCCCATCTTCGCGAGAAACCTCAAGACCTGGTTCTTCGACAGACCCCCTCCTTGATGCACTGGAACCTTCCCCTCCCCCCAGCACCTTGAGACCCTCACGGGTGAGTAGTCGCGCTTAACAAACACCTGATTGATTGATTGATTGGTTTGTCTGTTGCCTCCTTCGGCAACCCCCCCGCCCTCCCCCCCCCTCTTTAGAAAATCAGGCACAGCAGGCAAAAAGAAAGAGAGAAAAACAGGGAAAAGCAGAGCTAGAGAGAGAGAGAGAGGGAGATATGGAAGAAAAGAGGCTGGAATGAAAGAGACAAGAAAGGAGCAAAATTGAGCTCGAGATGAACGTATTAGCCAGGCGGTGTTTGGTTCCCAGTCCGTCAATGGAAGAGGCGTCCCCGAGGAACCAAGAACAGGCACTCGGAATTCATTACACAACACAGGTTAGGAGGGAGGCATAGCTTGGGCAGAACAAAAAACCTCGAAGGATACAGAACCTGTGCACATCACCTCAAGCTAATCATATTTGAATGTGGGTTGAAACACATACCAGATGTAAATACTCACCAGTGAATGAAGGAATGTTTTATTAAGTTCATGTTCACTGACTAAGCATTCTGGCACCAAGAACAACAGTCAGAAGAATAAAACCACGGGAGAGATCACATAAATTCTTTAGCAAAAAGGGTAGGTTTTCGAAGGCTAGGTGAGACGTCATGGACTTGATGCCCTGGGGAAGACCATTCCAAACCTAAGGACCAAGGAGGAAAGAGCCCATCTGCCAGACCTAGAGAGTTTGATGTATGGGACTGAGAACAGCATTTGAAAGTTGGAAAGTAAACATCCCACAGAACTGTAGAGGAAGACATGTTGCCCACATGGTGATTCTTTATTTTAGCAGATGTCATTGTAGAGGGTGCTGTACCAGTGGCATGGTCGGCTCTCTTTATCCTGCAGACTAAATGGACAACAAATCCGAAGGCCATGGATCCGAGGATGCTATTATTGGTAAGTCTGACAATAAGACCCTCAGTGTGAGAGGCCGGTTATATCTGATGCAGCTACCGGTCCCATCAGAATCATGCTGTCTGCTGCGCACAACATAACTGTTTATTTCCACTCCTAAATCATGGGGTGAAAGTCACAGCCAAAATTGTAATTGTATTTATATAGCGCTTACTACCCCTGACGAGGCATCAAAGCCCTTTTCGGCGAGTAACACGCTACTCCGGAACCCAAAAAGTATTAGTGGTAGATTAGTATATATATTTGAATTCATTTGAGCAGCGGACAAATGGTGAATTACCAGTGGAATCAGACTCGAAATTACCAATTCCCCTGGTGATTACTAAGTTTTTAGTGAATCCACATGGCCCAACTCATAACAGGCCGGATTTTCCTACCACCAGAGTTATTGATCTCAGTAACTCCAGGCATGAAGAAATATCGGCCCACTTCTGAAGACACTTGTAATGAAAACCTAAATGGTGGATTACATTTGCACTGTGCTCGAGGAATAATCACAAATTTGAGTTTAGCCAATGGTAAATATCCCACTAGCTAGATTCCTCACACTCCAATGAAGTGCAGCGATATTTCCACCAGGAAAGGTGGCTGGGAACTACCTGAGGTAGTGACTGCTTGTAGTAAATTCCTTGGGTAAAGAATCCAGACGAGGCCAGAAGGTAACTCCCAAGTTGAGGTTTATTCACAGAAAGGACCCACGACCTCCAGCATTAACCACACAGCAATACTAACTCTATAATTCTAACACTGGCATAATACTACATTCTACATTCTACTTCTAAATTCTACATTAAAGGAACATGCCACTAAAACACTAAGTATAATTACACACTTACCATACTACACACCCCCCTTCCTATATATAAAAAACAAAGAGAAAAAAACAAAAAAAAACAAAAAACAAATACATACATAAATGTATCATAGTATGAATACAACTTATGCTAGAGCTATACATCATTAATAATATACATAATCCTTGGAGTAACTGGGAGCTGACCTCAGTCTAGAACTGGACCTTGATACATTGTCACATCTAGCTCCTGAAATGGCTCTTGATTCGGAAGTGAAAGATGATCTCAGACTAGGACTGAAACTAGTGACATTATCACCCCCAGGACCAGAAATGACACCAGCACTACACCTTGGGCCCACATCCAGACTATCACCTCCACTTAAATTACTCTGAGTCCATTGTTCTCCTCCGTTGTCCTCTTCTCGTGTCAGAGTGACTAAATCATACCAATCACGTCTCTCCTGCCCATTCCCTGAACCAATTCTTTGTAAAATAATCTTTGCCTGCTCTTTAGTGACTTTCACCAATGCATTCCTGTTCCACCATCCTTTTCCATGCAACAAAACAGCGGTATTGGTAATCTTTAAGACTTTCACTGGTTCAGAAAACTTCGATTGTCCCTTACACACTTTCTTAGGCTTTCTTACCAAAACCCAATCGCCAGTACTCAGCAATCCTTCTTTAACATGCATTCTTTTATCATAATTACACTTATATGCCTCCTGTTTCTTTTAACATGACTACGCACTTCTTGCAAATCTATATTGTGGTGCAAATCAACTTTATCCAGTAACCACGTGGGACTAATTGCAGAAATCGGTTTCCGACCCCTCAACAGAACAAATGGAGCCACATCCGTAGTGCTTTGTGGAGTTATATTATAATTCCATACTTTAAAATGCAAATATTCTGCAATATCCAACTTATTAGCAATCGCAGTTTGAATACCTTCTTTCAATAATCTGTTAGCTCTTTCCACTAAACCATTAGACGCTGGACTATAAACTGGTACTCTATTATGTCTAACATCATGTTTGCTGAGAAATTTGCTGAACTCCTCAGAAACAAAATGAGATCCATTATCCGTAACCATTTCCTTCACTTTTCCTTCTATATTGAACAATTTCTGAAGAAATGCAATTACAGAACACGAATCAGCACATTTCACAAAAGCAAAGTATATCCACTTCGAATAATAGTCAATGGCTACAATCAAGAATCTACTGTTCTCCCCTAATGCATTGAAAGGACCAGTAAAATCAAGCCCTATTTTCTCCCATGCATTGTTTGGCCACACCACGGGGTGTAAAGGTAAGGTACTAGTTTTCCAATGTTTGTCCGAACACAAACAATCAGCACAACTTTCCACAAATCTTCTAACTTGGCCATCTATACCAGGCCACCAGTACATCTGTTTAATCTTCTTGGAAGTGGCAGAAATACCTAGATGTCCCTCGTGAGCTAAGGAAACAATTTTGGACCTAAGACCACTAGGGGGAATAAATAAATCTTGTCTCAGTAATAAACCATTGACCACTGACAACTCAGAAGCTACCTGACAAAAATTTCTCAAATCTGAATTCAAGCTTCTATCGTTTGGCCAACCCTCAACTAGAAACCTCTTCACTCGTGCCATACACTCATCTTGATCACAACACTTCAACCATTCCTCTTCAGTTATTTTAAATATCTCATTAATATCATTAACTGTGAACACATACTCCAAATCCTCCCTACTCTTCTCATTGTCACAAACAATATCCCCAATGACAGGTAAACGTGATAGACAGTCAGCTCTCACATTTTTGCCACCAGGAATGTACTTTATATCAAAATTAAATTCTTGTAATCGTGATAGGAGCCTAATGAGTCTTGAAGATGCCTTGTTGGAACAACTATCTCCTAACATGTATATTAATGGTTTGTGATCAGTGTGCAATTCATATTTGGTACCCCAAATATACATTTTGAACTTCTCAGAGGCCCACGAGCAAGCCAGTGCCTCACGCTCAATAGTACTGTAATTCTTTTCCGCATCGCTGAGAGTTCGTGATGCGAACGCTATGGTATACTCGCGACCATTTATTCCTTGGCTTAAGACAGCACCCAAACCTTTAGCGCTAGCATCTACAGTAATAGTACACTTGGCACCCTGAGTAAAAGATCTTATAGCTGGAGCTGTAATGATTAACTTTTTAACTGCTTCAAAGACCTCTTGGCACTCTTCGGACCACACAAACTTGATATTCTTTTTCAACAGATTTCTTAAAGGTTGCACAATAACTGCATAACCTTGTACAAATCTTACGTAATACTCGCTAAGTCCCAGGAAGGCTCTAAGCGAGTCCTTGTCATTGGGAGTGGAAACCTCATTTATACCTTTTAATAAAGATAATTTAGGTTTAATACCATCCTTAGAGATATTATGTCCCAAATAATTCACATCCTGGGCAATAAACTTGCACTTGTCTATATTAATAGTCATACCCTGAGACCTCAACTTGCTTAATACATCATCCAGTAATGCAACATGTTGCTCCAAAGTCTCAGTGTGAACTAAAATGTCATCCTGAAAAGCCTGTATGCCCAATTGTTGACCAAACATCTGATCCATTAAGCGTTGAAAACGCTAGCAGCGGATGCCAATCCAAACGGCATCCGCATATATTGGAAAACACCAAAGGGTGTTACAAACGTGGTTAAGTGTTGTGAATCTTCAGACAAAGGTGTCTGATGATACGCAGAGCGTAAATCTATGGTTGAAAAATACCTACTACCTCCTAACTTAGCCAATAATTCATGAATTCTTGGGAGGGGATGACAGTCTACAAGAATGTTTCTGTTGAGAACTCTTAAGTCCGCACATAGACGTATAGACCCTGAGCTTTTCGTGCGACAACGGCCGCCGAAACCCACTCTGAGGACTCTACCTGTTTGATGATTTCTTGAGCGCACATTTCATCAAGTAGCTTTTTGAGATCTTCCCTGGCAGATAGTGGAACAGGTCTAACTTTCTGTATCACAGGAATGGCATTTTTTTTAAAAACAATAGTATGCTGAAAATTCTTAATCATCCCTATTTTGTTAGAAAACACCTCAGGAAATTTAAACTGTAAATTCTTAGTAATACTATCTATCTCATTGGTATCTAGAACAGCTAAAACAGGTAAATCTCCTAAAACTACAGGTTCTGCATGTCCTGGTCTAAGAATTATACCAAGTTTGGCTTGGTCTTGCCACCCTAATATGTCACGTCCATTGACTGCAACATAAATTTTGGTAACAATACTCCTCCCCTTAAATACAATATAATCATCAAAATAACCCTTCATTATTATATCGTACTCGCCAAATGCTTTAGGGTTGATAGATGTCGACTTGAGTAATTTCTCAGTCCACAGTCTGTTAAACGTCTTTTCGGCTAAAATAGTAATAGGGGATCCCGAATCTGCCATAATACCCAGATCAATAACACCAATTTGTACATTGCATATTGGACCTTTGCACCTTTTTTCTGATTCCCTAACGTATTGACCTCCACAGATAATGACACATTACTAATTTCTTCTGATAGAATATCTTCGTTAACGTCCAATTGATTGACTCTGACCTTCATTCTACTGGCATTACACACTGTATAAAAATGACCAATTTTTTTACAATAAGTGCACCGTTTCCCCTTTGCAGGACAATTAGGATAATTCCCCATGTGGAACTTAGAACCACATCTGTAACAGGTGCCTCCAACCTTTTTCTGAACGTTCTGCTTAAAAGCATTCTTACTAGTAACCACATTAATAGCTGTATCATTCACGCTAGTTTTAGGTTTTGATTCTACTACCGCAATACTTATGTTGTCTGAAGATCTGGAAATTGAAGCATCAGATATAATCTTTGAAGAAACAACAGACCTTTCTATACTTCTTGCTATATCCATGACCTCATCAAGAGACGGATTTTTGCATGTCAAAATCCGTTCTTGTATCTTTTTGTTGTAGCAATTGAATACTAATTGATCTCTCAAAGCAGTGTCCAAGTAATTCCAAAAACACACTTAGAAGCTAAAACACGTAACACAGCTAAATAATCTTCAATAGATTCATCTACTAATTGTCTCCGTTTAAAGAATTTGTGTCTTTCTACCATCACGGATGGTTCGTCGACATAATGTTTACCCAAACGTGCCAAAGCTTCTTTAAAAACATCCCATGATTCCTCGCCTGCAGGTGCTTGAACAGTGGGTAAGTTGTCAAAAATCTCTTGTCCAGCATTCCCTAGATGGTTAAACAGAAGCGCTCTTTTCCTTGACGCAGAATACTCACTGGCATCAATGGCCTCTAGATAGTTCTCAAATACTCTAAACCATTTGTGCCAAGGTTTGTCTGGTTTACCAGAGATTTCCAAGAATGGGGAAGGTTGCATTACGTTGTTACTACTTGAAGCCATGCTGGTGTATAAAATGTATAATTAAAGAGATGAAACTGTAAACAAAGAAAGAAAAGGAAAAAAAAAAAAAAAATTTTTTTTTTTTTTTTTTTTATAATGAAATTATGCAAAGTGTGGAAATACCAATAACTCCATACGCCAATTTCCGTTGGAACGCTTTACTTCTAGACTTCGTACGATCTAGAATGATGCCATAATTGGAGAAAATCTTGAAAACGGCAACTTGAAGAGGAAAATTAAAAGCAGAGCGTAATGAAAGAAGCTCTGCGTGCTTTCCAAAGGAACTAGAACTTGCTTACAGCACGTAGGTGAGCGTGGTGACGTCTGAGGTTGCTCACATGGTACAATACACAAGACGCGCCAGGGAAATGGATTCCTTTGAAGATCTAAGAACGCTGCAGTTCCAGCTGAGATACGCGCGTGAAACGTGATAGAACAATGCCAACAAAATATAAGGAGACAATGGAGAAGCCCTTGCTTCTACAGGACTCAGGTTAGCGCGTGCTCAGTCATTCAAATGTTCAAATGATGCCTCATTAAAAAAAACGTTGAAGGTGAAGAGACTTTCAGCGCAAGATAAAGCCCCAAATTTCCACAAAAATGCATAAAATGCCGTTGGCGCTTAAGCGATAGGCGATGCAAGCTGTCACTCGACAGAAGCTTGTATGGAAGCGGGAATCACACTTCAATTTAAAACAAATGCTGGTGGCAACGATGGCGCTAATGCGAAAGGCGATGCCAATATGCAAAGACAAACGCTTCTAGCGCGATAGTCATGGAAAGAAAAGTACTTTACCAGTGGTTTCAGAAAAAGAAACAGCAGAGTTCTCGATCTTGATGCGAGACAGCACAGTTCTTGAAATTGCTTATAGGAATTTCAAACGAAAGTCCTTGGAGGGAAGTAATGTCCAATCACTTCTTGTCGGTGGGTCCTTTAGAATCGTCGCCAAATAATGTAGTAAATTCCTTGGGTAAAGAATCCAGACGAGGCCAGAAGGTAACTCCCAAGTTGAGGTTTATTCACAGAAAGGACCCACGACCTCCAGCATTAACCACACAGCAATACTAACTCTATAATTCTAACACTGGCATAATACTACATTCTACATTCTACTTCTAAATTCTACATTAAAGGAACATGCCACTAAAACACTAAGTATAATTACACACTTACCATACTACACTGCTCTATCACTGTATCTGGCGGGAGGACCTCCGTACAAAGTCCACAAGGAAAGGGTGAGGAGCTTTCAAGGAAAGGTACCTGAATGGTGTCCCCGTGGTGCTGAGAATCATCACCAGCACCTTGGGGAGATCAGGCACGTGCTCACTGACAATGTAACTCCTTTTTTCACTGTCCACAAATACTGGTGAAAATTCCCTTAGACGACACGGGCGTTAGTGGTTTCTCCGCAGGGGTGGTTTTTCATCATTGTCCACAACCACGTGTTTTATGTTGACATTTATATAGCACTTACCAGCCTTGCCAGGCAATTGATTTCGCTACATTTGTCTGAGATTTCATGGCAGAGAAAAACACTTTGGGGCAGATTTACAAGCCCCTTGCGCCACTTTTGCGTCATTTTCAACATGGGGGAAAGTGACGCAAAAGTGGCGCATGGGGCTTGTAAATCTGCCCCTTTCTTTCTGTACAGTTGTGTTTGGAGACGGGCATCGCATCCAGTGACGTAAAACGTATTGTCCCATTGTCCACGCAACATGTTTTCTCCCGTCATCTGGGACCGCTTCACGTGCGTTTGGAGGAAGTCTGCAGGAGGAAGTACCGGAAGTGTCGACCTCGCCACAGCAGGTTCCTATTAAGTGCTTATGAAGTAGGTATGCATGTCACGAGGCGGAGGAACGAGCCCTCCCTCCTCGTAGCTCACTCTCCTATACTATCTAAAGACATGCCGAGGTGCAGTGCAAGACCAGCCATGCCTTAAAGGGTATTGGCAATGGAATTGCATTTATGTAGCGCTCGCCGCTTACGCCCCCTGACGAGGCGTTGAGGCGCTTTACCATGCTACTGCAGAACCCAAAGTTAGTGGTTAGTGAATGGCTATTCCGATAAGTCTTGTGCTGTCAAGGAAGCCGCTCCTTGCTCCTACTCCAGTTACTTTGTTACATTAATGATTTAGGTATGATAATTCGTTGAGGGCACGTGAGAAGGAAATGTGGATGGAAGGACTAAACATATTGTTAGGATGCGATGCAGGGATATATTTTCAGAGCAAGAGCTTAAGGCAGCCAGGCATGCGGTGTACAGCGGTCCATATACTCAGGAAGCATGCAGAAGGTGAAGGAGAGGGTCGTTCAATACAAATAAAGGAGGGTTTACGTTAAGGTCAGATTTCCACGCAGGGGGTTACGTACATTGCGGACTGTGGTTATTGAGACAGTATGTGATCTGTGGATGTATAAACAGAGTCAGATGTTTCCACCGTCCAGGTCGCAGGGGCCTCTTTTGGAAAGGGGGGGGGGGAGGGGCTGAGAGATGGCGCGAGGTATGGAGGGGATGACAAGGGGTGGGGGGGCTGCTGTTGGGTGGATGGGGAAATGATGGAGGGGAAGAACGCTTTGTGCAGCCTAGTCAGTGAAGGGTTTCCAGTGACAAGATACACAAGAGGAGACGAGTTCTGTTGTGTCATTTGCATCGCACCAGAATGTCTGGAGCGACACTTCAAAGGGCTGTGACATTCTAGTGCTGGGGGGCGGTGTTATTTAGCCCTGGTAACCACAAGATGGAAAACAGACTGCAGGTGGTAAAGCAATCAAGAAATATATATTTGTGGTGATAACACCCCCCTGTGTTTCTTATTCATCTCAGCAGTGCCACCAAGCGTCCGTTGCATGGGTGGAGAGGGCTCTTTCGCAGCTCTGCGTGCCACCTTTCACCAAAACCATCTCACTGCGCCAGGGCGGAGGAGGCCTGCAGCAGTGCCATCGCTCTGCACCGGGCCCTCCTGCTCTGCCAAACCCTACCAGAGGTCTAAGATAGCGAGAGCTGAGTCCCCCTACTTTTATTTTTAGTGACAAATCGTTTTAGTCCTGTTTTTATAAGTATTTCACTGCGCGGTCCTTTTGTTTTGCCAGCGAAGGCACGCTGCTGTACTTTGTAGCTAATTGTGTAATTTGTGTTTGGCTGACCCCCTTCTTTTCGTAGCATCCTTACTTGACCAACCCCTACCCCACCAGTAATTAGTTTGTACACGAAGTGGCCACCAGCACTTATTTGTGGAGACTGGAGTTATTTTTCAACATCAGACTTTGACCCAAAGCAAGAGGAAGAGGGATGTATGATGGAACCACACACGCCATTACCACACGTGCCTTTACCACGTGTCCATTACCACACATATGCCTTTACCAAGTAAGTCATTACTGCGCATATGCCTTTACCACGCATACTTTTACAACGAAAATATAAGTATATCGTAGGTAAGTGAAACTGTAGGAGGCTGGCTTAGTATATGGTGCACACTTATCTAAGTGAAGCACCTTGCACTAATCCAGACAACCTGTATGGTGATTTTAGAGGTCTTAGACAACCCTAGAAAGCTCTCTAAGTGGTAGCCGTGGAGAGCAGCCTTCAGGCTTATCTTGAAGGAGTGTTAAGCAGCTTGTTTTACCAGATCTAATCATGTAGTGTAGGTTAAATGAAAAAGAACATCACAGTGAATATTTACAAATAATCTATTTATTACACAACACTCACTAACACATTTGTATATCTCCTATCCGGAGATATCAACACAAATACACAACAATACTTCAATTGCAAATAGGTAAGTAAGAACAATACACAGTGGTCTCCAGGGGGAGACCAAACCATATACTAATGAAGTGGAATGCGAACTCCGACCAAAGACGGGACCTGGACCAGGACACTCAGAAGAGATGGGGACCCAAGGAACGACCCAAGGCAAGTACCTAGGAACCCCAATGGAGGCTGTGTGCAGAGTGGAAACACATCCGCGTACTCAATAGATGTCAACGGGAAAGTCACGGTTGCAGTTTTGAAAACAAAGGACCCTTCCCAGTGGACCCTGAAGAAATCCCGTCGAAGACAGAAGGTTGGAGAGTCACCCCACCCGTGGATACCCCAGGAACCAGGATACCTACACCAGGGAAGCCTGGTGCATAGGTGCGAAGTGACGTCAGAAACCACCATAGACCACAATGGAGGACTTCAGTAAAGATGCCGCTGGCGAAGAAGGTGCAAGAGTCTGGTGGAATCCAAGGGTGGATTCTTGAAGGGAAAAACCTGCAAGCAGAGGGAACAGAGTCTATGCCACTCGGAGGTGACCAGGAGGCACGGAAGAGAAATGCCCACTGATGTTGGGAGATGCAGGAGTGATGATGGTGACCTTGTTGCTGCAGCTGTGAGGACCAGGCGATGTTGAGGAAGACCAGGAGCCATGTACGAGCTGCCCCAGGTCAGAAGTCGAGAACCAGGGGGTCGGTGTCCGGTGGGAGCACCAATAAGCCTTGGTAGCTGAACCGGATGTTGAAAGCGAAGAAGGAGCAACGTTGGGACCAGCAAGTTCCGAGGGACTCACCACAAGCAGGAGAGTCAGAGCAGGCCCCAAGCAAGCAGGGGAGCCCACAGAATCACAAGAAGACCCGCAGGTGGATCCACAGGCCAAAGGCCCAGGAGTCGCAAGAGGACCTCGAGGAGCTCACCAAAAAGGAAAGCCCACGGTGCAGAGGATGTAGTGAAGACGCTGTACTTGGTAGGAAGAGATGTTGGAAGCTGGAGCTTCTTGTAGCCCAAAAATCTCTGGAGTGCAGAGCCAACAGATCTTGGCAACGCCAAGTCAATGCAGTGCACAGGGGTTCATTCCAGTGGTTCCGACGAGGGATACTGGCCTCAAAATTGCAGACAGGACAACAGGTCAGGCCTTGAGGGAGTTGCAGAACCACCACCTGTGTTGCAGAGCCTTTCGAAGTCCATGGGATGTCAGGAGCAGCAGACAGGTCAACTTCATAGCGATGCCTGCAGATGCAGGGGAGTGACTCCTTCCCTCCAAGGGAGATTACTCTGGGTGTTCTTGATGCCCAAAGGTCTGTTGAAGATCCTGGATGAAGCACAGACAAAGACGACGAAGAAGACTTGCAGAACAGCGAGACCAGGAGCAGCAGGAGTCTTCCTTGATGCGGTCTCGGTTCCAGGCAAAGTCCAAGTGTCCAGACAGTCGAAGAGTGATGTGGTTTCAGGCTTGAGTCTTATTCCATGGGAACCTGAAGAGCCACCCCAAGGTACGTCCTTAAGGCACCCTAGGGAAAGTGTTAGAACGACTCAGGGGTCCCTCCCAGAGGAGGGGCTGGACAGAGTGGAGGATACTCCCATGTCCTTTGTCCAGTTTCGTGCCAGAGCAGGAGCCAAGGGCTCCCTGAACTAGTTCCAACTGGAGTATACAATGAGGGCACCAAATGTGACCTTCAAAGCAGTCTGGTGGCACTGGCAAGCGTCCCCACGCCAGCCCAATACACTAAGTCCTGTCTGGGGAGGTGGTCACACCTACATGTGACAAGAAACCTTTTGTTCTTCCTTCCCCTGCTTGAGCTTGGCTCAGCAGTAGGAGGGCAGAATCGTTTGTTTAGTCGGTAGTAGTACTAGCTTGCTGTCAGACCCTAAAAGGCTGTAACCGGGAGTACAGGGGGGTACCCCAAGGGAGTTCCCCAGTATATGGGATCATACTTCCAACACTGGAATCGGTGTTGGGGTATGATTCCAACATGTGTGATACCAAACATGACTGGGTTCAGCGCAGCCACTATATAGTTAGACATCTCGTAATGACTGATGTCCACTATATGTATTAAAATGGCTGACCGCACTTACAAAGCCTGGAGAATCGACTCCGGGGTTTGTAGGGGTGTCCTGCTCATGCACGGGCACCCTTACACTTATAACCAAGAACCCTGCCTTCAGGATTGAAAGGCCTGCCTTAGGGGTGACTTATAGGTTTTAAGTGTAGTGACCTCAGATATAAGAAACGTATATCTGTCGTAAGTGGTGCTAGCACCAGCTTACACAGGCTGCAATGGCAGGCCTGTAGTCACAGTTTGAGTGGTCTCTCATGGGTGGCATAATACATGCTGCAGCCCATGGGAGACCCCTGGTGTTCCTATGCTCTGGGTACCTTAGTACCATATACCAGAGACTTATAAGGGTACACCAGGAGCCAGTTGTGAAGGTACAGGGGTACTTACCATGCCAAATGTAGGGAGGAAGCACCGTGACTGGGGTCCTGATTAGGAGGATCCCAGTCAGACTAGTAAAAAAAAAACTGACTGACACCAGCAAAAAGTGGGGGTAACCATACTAGAAGGATCCTACCTTCCATCAAAAACCCTATGTATATATATATATATATGTGTGTGTGTGTAATATATATACTGTCAAGTATATATATATATATATATATATATATATATATATATATATATATATATATATATATATATATATATATAGTCACTGAAAAAAACAAAGGTTACAGGGAGATTATAGTTCGGAAATAGAATTTAGAAAACCTTAGAAATTCACTGAAAAGCCAAAGGTTACAGGGACATCATAGTTAGGTTCAGATTTTACATACACACAACCATAGAAATTTAGCAGTTATAGTTATGTTATCCCAAGTAACTAAAACTCGTGCCTAAGGTAACTATAACTTGCGCCCGCCATGCACAGTTTTTTCATCAATAATTTCACAGCAAATGTTGCAGTAATATTATGAATGATGTTATAGAAGCTGTTGTGACTTATGAAATATGTGGGATAATTAACAGTCCATGGCGATGTCGCTAGTTATAGTTACCTTAAGGCACAAGTTATAGTTACTTGAGATAACTATAACTGCTGAGTTTCTACGATTTTGCGTGTGTAAAAACTGAACCTAACTATAACGTCCCTGTAACCTTTCTATGTTTTTTAATGCTATTTTGTAACTATAATGTCCATGATTGGGTATGTGAGTAGTTTCTGGGTCTCTGAGTGGGTGTGTGAGTGGCTGTATGGGTGTGTGAGTGGTTGTGTGGGTATGTAAGTGGGTGTGTGGCTGAGTGGGTCTGTGAGTGGCTCTATGGGTGTGTATGTAGGTGTGAGTTCCTCTGTGTGTGTGTGAGCGGGTGTGAGAGTGGTTTTCTGGGTCTCTGAGTGGGTGTGAGTGGCTGTATGGGTGTGTGAGAGGGCGTGTGAGTTGTTTCTGGGTCTTTTAGTGAGTGTGTGAGTGACTGTGTGGGTGTCTGAGTGGATGTATTATGAGTGGTTTTCTGGGTCTGTGCATTGGTGTGTGAGTGGTTGTATGGGTGTGAGCGGGTATGTATGTGGGTGTGTGAGTGTGTTCTGGGTATGTGAGTGTGTGCTGGGTGTGTGAGTTGGTGTGCAAGTGGCTGTGTGGGTTTGTGAGTGGGTGCGTGAGTGGCTCTATGGGTGTGTGAGTGGTTGAATGGGTGTGCGAGTGGGTGTGTGAGTGGTTGTGTGTAAGTGGGTGTATATGGTTTTTTAATTGGGTCTGGATTTGTGGATCTGCCGTGGATTCACAGGGGTCATACTGAGCTCCTCAATGGACCCGTGGATTCTCATGCTCTAAAAAATAAGTTTTTGGACAATTTCTTGCCCATGAGGGGCCCCTCACATGCCCCTCCATGAAATGAAATAAATAAAATACCAGCATTTGTAAAGCGCACAGACACCTCCGGAGAGGTGTCCTGGCGCTGGGGGCCCTCGGGAAGATTAAGCAAGCTATTGCCCAGAGTCACATGGTGCTGGGCTAACCTGCCACCGGCACCGGGGATCGAACCGGGAACCCCGTGGTCCGGAGTCAGGCACCCTGGCCGCTGCGCCACACCTCCATCAGTCCCATGGGGTCAGGGTACCACTACCCTGACCCCTTCTATCCTTTTCACATTTTATTTCCCCTCCGGGAGCCGAGTCCTGAGTCACAAAATGGTGGCAGCAACTTTTCTCTCATGTTACGGCAGCCAATCACAGCATTGACGTTGGCGCGTGGATCTGCTTCTATAGATATACATAAATCTTCTTTCTTGAGTAACTCCAAAACGACTGAACAAATTTGCACCAAATTACAAAATGCTCTCTTTCTGGAATAAGAGCTTTCTGCCAAATTTGGTGTAATTCTGTTCAGCGGTTGGGGCTCGTGGGGCCCCGGGGAGGCTACCCCCGGGGCCAAATATATGTAATAACGGGAAGGGGTATGTGCAGCCCCTTTCCTTGAGCCACAAATGGCCAGGGAAGCGCACCTTCAGTCACAGCTCACAGGCTATGTCCCGGGGTGCCCACCCCAGGGACATAGCGGTTTCCATGCCCGCACTGGTGCGGGCAGGGAAACCTGTATTTGCTCTGACTTGGCCCAACTTTTTGTCAATAGGATCGCTTGCAGGAAGCATGAGGGTGCTACTGCACTACTAGCTATTTAACTGGCGGGACACACCCCTGTGACCTAATCTTGGTTTTCATTATCCTACAGGCTGTCATTCCTTGTCCCTTTTTGTCCTGATGAAGACCCGCCCCTGACGCCTAATCAGCTGCGCAAACGCCTAGGGTCGAAACGTCGACGTTACAGTCACCCATAGTCCATCTAGTTCCCTACCTTGAATATAAAAGCAATATTATTGTTGGGGATACATATATTAACCCCTTAACTGCTGGGCCTTTTCCCCCCCAGTGCTGAGCCCTTTTTTGGCTATTTGTAGTAGTTCGCGATTAGGCCTCTGTAACTTTTGGACCACATAAGGTATCCACGCCAAATTTGCGTCCTTTTCTTCCAACATCATGGGGATTCTAAAGGTACCCAGGGTTTGTGGATTCCCCTGGAGGGGTCCCAGATTTTAGCCAAAATACAGCTATATTTTGGTTTTTTGGGGAAAAATGGGAAAAAAGTCCCGCATATAAAAGCGTCTGGGTTTTTCCCTGCAAATGGTATCAAAAAAAGGTTTGTGGGGCTGAAATCTCCATTTTCCCAGATTTTAGGGAATGACAGACTTTTGTCAGAAAACCAAAAACTTTTACACAGTTTTGGCATTTTTCTGGGACATAGCCTATTTTTGCTATTTTTTGTGCTTTCAACCTCCTTCCAGTTAATGGTAGAAATGGGAATGAAACCAATAATGGATCCTGGAAAGCCATACATTTATGAAAAGTAGACAAAATTCTGAATTCAGCAAGGGGTCATTTGTGTAGATCCTTAAAGTTTTCCTTATAGAAACTAACAGTTAAATAAAGGAAAAATTGAAAATTAGTTGAAAAAAACAGCCATTTGTGTCAACGTTTTCACCTGTAACTTCTTCTAATTATGACAGCTATTTGAAGGCAATATACCGTTATATCCGCTGGACCTTTCTGGTTGTGGGGATATATAGGACTTGTAGAGTTCACCAAGAACCCGACGAACCCAGAGCCAATAATTGAGCAACATCTTGCAATGATTTTTTTTTAAGTACCGTGTATATAGCAATTATTTTGGGAAAATGTATACATGGAAAAATTGTTATGAAAGACACCTATGTATTTCTGAAATGGGAACAAAATGTAGATTTTAGAAACAGTAGATATTTGCACATTTCCGAAATTGGGAGTACCCATACTAGCATGAGAATTATAGGTCATTTTTCAAAATGACTTATTTTTTACACATTGTCTTTCATTTGGAAGGCAGAAATGCATCGAAAGTCAATAGGTAATAACAGTTGCTCTACAATTCTGTGTTACCCTAATTCTCCCGATAAAAATGGTACCTCACTTGTGTGGGTAGCCCTTGTGCCCACAACAGGAAATGGCTCAAAATGCAACGTGGACGTACCACATTTTTACAATGAAAAATTACCCTTTTTTTGCAAAGTGCCTAGGTGTAGTTTTTGAACCCTAGCTCTGCCGGCACCTAGGGAAACCTAGCAAACCTATACATTTTTGAAAACTAGACACCCAGGGGAATCCAGGATGGGGTGACTTGACTGCCTCCCACCAGGTTCTGTTACCCAGAATCCCTTGCAAACATAAAAAATTGTCAAAAAAATCACATTTTCCCCACATTTCTGTGGTGGAAAGTTCTGGAATCTGCGTGGATCCACAAATTTCCACCCACCCCGCGTTCCCCAAAGTCTAACGAGAAAAATGGTACCTCACTTGTGTGGGTCGGCCTAGTGCCTGCGACAGGAAACGGCGCAAAACGCAACGTGGTCACACCTCAATTTCGCAGTGAAAAATGACCCTTTTTTGGCAAAGTGCCTAGCTGTAGTTTCTGAACCCTAGCTCTGCCGGCACCTAGGGAAACCTAGCAAACCTATACATTTTTGAAAACTAGACACCCAGGGGAATCCAGGATGGGGTGACTTGACTGCCTCCCACCAGGTTCTGTTACCCAGAATCCCTTGCAAACATAAAAAATTGTCAAAACAAACACATTTTCCCCACATTTCTGTGGTGGAAAGTTCTGGAATCTGCGTGGATCCACAAATTTCCACCCACCCCGCGTTCCCCAAAGTCTTACGAGAAAAATGGTACCTCACTTGTGTGGGTCGGCCTAGTGCCTGCGACAGGAAACGGCGCAAAACGCAACGCGGTCCCACCTCAATTTCGCAGTGAAAAATGACCCTTTTTGGCAAAGTGCCTAGCTGTAGTTTTTGAACCCTACCTCTGCCGGCACCTAGGGAAACCTAGCAAACCTATACATTTTTGAAAACTAGACACCCAGGGGAATCCAGGATGGGGTGACTTGACTGCCTCCCACCAGGTTCTGTTACCCAGAATCCCTTGCAAACATAAAAAATTGTCAAAAAAACCACATTTTCCCCACATTTCTGTGGTGGAAAGTTCTGGAATCTGCGTGGATCCACAAATTTCCACCCACCCGCGTTCCCCAAAGTCTTACGAGAAAAATGGTACCTCACTTGTGTGGGTCGGCCTAGTGCCTGCGACAGGAAACGGCGCAAAACGCAACGCGGTCCCACCTCAATTTCGCAGTGAAAAATGACCCTTTTTTGGCAAAGTGCCTAGCTGTAGTTTTTGGACCCTACCTCTGCCGGCACCTAGGGAAACCTAGCAAACCTATACATTTTTGAAAACTAGACACCCAGGGGAATCCAGGATGGGGTGACTTGACTGCCTCCCACCAGGTTCTGTTACCCAGAATCCCTTGCAAACATAAAAAATTGTCAAAAAAACACATTTTCCCCACATTTCTGTGGTGGAAAGTTCTGGAATCTGCGTGGATCCACAAATTTCCACCCACCCCGCGTTCCCCAAAGTCTTACGAGAAAAATGGTACCTCACTTGTGTGGGTCGGCCTAGTGCCTGCGACAGGAAACGGCGCAAAACGCAACGCGGTCCCACCTCAATTTCGCAGTGAAAAATGACCCTTTTTTGGCAAAGTGCCTAGCTGTAGTTTTTGAACCCTACCTCTGCCGGCACCTAGGGAAACCTAGCAAACCTATACATTTTTGAAAACTAGACACCCAGGGGAATCCAGGATGGGGTGACTTGACTGCCTCCCACCAGGTTCTGTTACCCAGAATCCCTTGCAAACATAAAAAATTGTCAAAAAAAACACATTTTCCCCACATTTCTGTGGTGGAAAGTTCTGGAATCTGCGTGGATCCACAAATTTCCACCCACCCCGCGTTCCCCAAAGTCTTACGAGAAAAATGGTACCTCACTTGTGTGGGTCGGCCTAGTGCCTGCGACAGGAAACGGCGCAAACGCAACGCGGTCCCACCTCAATTTCGCAGTGAAAAATGACCCTTTTTTGGCAAAGTGCCTAGCTGTAGTTTTTGAACCCTACCTCTGCCGGCACCTAGGGAAACCTAGCAAACCTATACATTTTTGAAAACTAGACACCCAGGGGAATCCAGGATGGGGTGACTTGACTGCCTCCCACCAGGTTCTGTTACCCAGAATCCCTTGCAAACATAAACAATTGTCCAAAAAACCACATTTTCCCCACATTTCTGTGGTGGAAAGTTCTGGAATCTGCGTGGATCCACAAATTTCCACCCACCCCGCGTTCCCCAAAGTCTTACGAGAAAAATGGTACCTCACTTGTGTGGGTCGGCCTAGTGCCTGCGACAGGAAACGGCGCAAAACGCAACGCGGTCCCACCTCAATTTCGCAGTGAAAAATGACCCTTTTTGGCAAAGTGCCTAGCTGTAGTTTTTGAACCCTACCTCTGCCGGCACCTAGGGAAACCTAGCAAACCTATACATTTTTGAAAACTAGACACCCAGGGGAATCCAGGATGGGGTGACTTGACTGCCTCCCACCAGGTTCTGTTACCCAGAATCCCTTGCAAACATAAAAAATTGTCAAACAAAACACATTTTCCCCACATTTCTGTGGTGGAAAGTTCTGGAATCTGCGTGGATCCACAAATTTCCACCCACCCCGCGTTCCCCAAAGTCTTACGAGAAAAATGGTACCTCACTTGTGTGGGTCGGCCTAGTGCCTGCGACAGGAAACGGCGCAAAACGCAACGCGGTCCCACCTAAATTTCGCAGTGAAAAATGACCCTTTTTTGGCAAAGTGCCTAGCTGTAGTTTTTGAACCCTACCTCTGCCGGCACCTAGGGAAACCTAGCAAACCTATACATTTTTGAAAACTAGACACCCAGGGGAATCCAGGATGGGGTGACTTGACTGCCTCCCACCAGGTTCTGTTACCCAGAATCCCTTGCAAACATAAAAAATTGTCAAAAAAAACACATTTTCCCCACATTTCTGTGGTGGAAAGTTCTGGAATCTGCGTGGATCCACAAATTTCCACCCACCCCGCGTTCCCCAAAGTCTTACGAGAAAAATGGTACCTCACTTGTGTGGGTCGGCCTAGTGCCTGCGACAGGAAACGGCGCAAACGCAACGCGGTCCCACCTCAATTTCGCAGTGAAAAATGACCCTTTTTTGGCAAAGTGCCTAGCTGTAGTTTTTGAACCCTACCTCTGCCGGCACCTAGGGAAACCTAGCAAACCTATACATTTTTGAAAACTAGACACCCAGGGGAATCCAGGATGGGGTGACTTGACTGCCTCCCACCAGGTTCTGTTACCCAGAATCCCTTGCAAACATAAAAAATTGTCAAAAAAAACACATTTTCCCCACATTTCTGTGGTGGAAAGTTCTGGAATCTGCGTGGATCCACAAATTTCCACCCACCCCGCGTTCCCCAAAGTCTTACGAGAAAAATGGTACCTCACTTGTGTGGGTCGGCCTAGTGCCTGCGACAGGAAACGGCGCAAAACGCAACGTGGTCACACCTCAATTTCGCAGTGAAAAATGACCCTTTTTTGGCAAAGTGCCTAGCTGTAGTTTTTGAACCCTACCTCTGCCGGCACCTAGGGAAACCTAGCAAACCTATACATTTTTGAAAACTAGACACCCAGGGGAATCCAGGATGGGGTGACTTGACTGCCTCCCACCAGGTTCTGTTACCCAGAATCCCTTGCAAACATAAAAAATTGTCAAAAAAACCACATTTTCCCCACATTTCTGTGGTGGAAAGTTCTGGAATCTGCGTGGATCCACAAATTTCCACCCACCCCGCGTTCCCCAAAGTCTTACGAGAAAAATGGTACCTCACTTGTGTGGGTCGGCCTAGTGCCTGCGACAGGAAACGGCGCAAAACGCAACGCGGTCACACCTCAATTTCGCAGTGAAAAATGACCCTTTTTTGGCAAAGTGCCTAGCTGTAGTTTTTGAACCCTACCTCTGCCGGCACCTAGGGAAACCTAGCAAACCTATACATTTTTGAAAACTAGACACCCAGGGGAATCCAGGATGGGGTGACTTGACTGCCTCCCACCAGGTTCTGTTACCCAGAATCCCTTGCAAACATAAAAAATTGTCAAAAAAACACATTTTCCCCACATTTCTGTGGTGGAAAGTTCTGGAATCTGCGTGGATCCACAAATTTCCACCCACCCCGCGTTCCCCAAAGTCTAACGAGAAAAATGGTACCTCACTTGTGTGGGTCGGCCTAGTGCCTGCGACAGGAAACGGCGCAAAACGCAACGTGGTCACACCTCAATTTCGCAGTGAAAAATGACCCTTTTTTGGCAAAATGCCTAGCTGTAGTTTGTGAACCCTAGCTCTGCCGGCACCTAGGGAAACCTACCAAACACACACATTTCTGAAAAGTAGACACCCGGGGGCTTCCAAGGAGGTATGGCTTGACGTGGATCCCCCAACGTTTCCGTTACCCAGAATCCCTTGCAAACCTCAATTTTAGCTGAAAAAATCACTTTTTTCACACATTTGTGTGTGGGAAAGTGTGGCATCACGTGGCCTCACACAAATTTCCTACCACCCAGCGTTCCCCCAGGTCTCCCGATAAAAATGGTGCCTCACTTGTGTGGGAGGCCCAAGTACCCGCGACAGGCAAGGGCCCACAACGTAGTGAGGCGCACCTCAAATTGCGCTAGTCTCAAAACCACCTGGTTTTGCAAGGGGGTCTACCTGGGTTTTTGGCCCCGTGCTCGGCGGCCATCTAGGGAAACCTACCAAACACACACATTTCTGAAAAGTAGACACCCGGGGGCTTCCAGGGAGGTATGGCTTGACGTGGATCCCCCAACGTTTCCTTACCCAGAATCCCTTGCAAACCTCAATTTTAGCTGAAAAAATCACTTTTTTCACACATTTGTGTGTGGAAAGTGTGGCATCACTGGCCTCACACAAATTTCCTACCACCCAGCGTTCCCCCAGGTCTCCCGATAAAAATGGTGCCTCACTTGTGTGGGAGGCCCAAGTACTCGCGACAGGCAAGGGCCCACAACGTAGTGAGGCGACCTCAAAATTGCCTATCTCAAAACCACCTGGTTTTGCAAGAGGGTCACCTGGGTTTTTGGCCCCGTGCTCTGGCGGCCATCTAGGGAAACCTACCAAACACACACATTTCTGAAAAGTAGACACCCGGGGGCTTCCAGGGAGGTATGGCTTGCGTGGATCCCCCAACGTTTCCTTACCCAGAATCCCTTGCAAACCTCAATTTTAGCTGAAAAAATCACTTTTTTCACACATTTGTGTGTGGGAAAGTGTGGCATCACTGGCCTCACACAAATTTCCTACCACCCAGCGTTCCCCCAGGTCTCCCGATAAAAATGGTGCCTCACTTGTGTGGGAGGCCCAAGTACCCGCGACAGGCAAGGGCCCACAACGTAGTGAGGCGACCTCAAAATTGCCTATCTCAAAACCACCTGGTTTTGCAAGGGGGGTCACCTGGGTTTTTGGCCCCGTGCTCGGCGGCCATCTAGGGAAACCTACCAAACACACACATTTCTGAAAAGTAGACACCCGGGGGCTTCCAGGGAGGTATGGCTTGCGTGGATCCCCCAACGTTTCCTTACCCAGAATCCCTTGCAAACCTCAATTTTAGCTGAAAAAATCACTTTTTTCACACATTTGTGTGTGGGAAAGTGTGGCATCACTGGCCTCACACAAATTTCCTACCACCCAGCGTTCCCCCAGGTCTCCCGATAAAAATGGTGCCTCACTTGTGTGGGAGGCCCAAGTACCCGCGACAGGCAAGGGCCCACAACGTAGTGAGGCGACCTCAAAATTGCCTATCTCAAAACCACCTGGTTTTGCAAGGGGAGTCACCTGGGTTTTGGCCCCGTGCTCGGCGGCCATCTAGGAAACCTACCAAACCCACACATTTCTGAAAAGTAGACACCCGGGGGCTTCCAGGGAGGTATGGCTTGCGTGGATCCCCCAACGTTTCCTTACCCAGAATCCCTTGCAAACCTCAATTTTAGCTGAAAAAATCACTTTTTTCACACATTTGTGTGTGGGAAAGTGTGGCATCACTGGCCTCACACAAATTTCCTACCACCCAGCGTTCCCCCAGGTCTCCCGATAAAAATGGTGCCTCACTTGTGTGGGAGGCCCAAGTACCCGCGACAGGCAAGGGCCCACAACGTAGTGAGGCGACCTCAAAATTGCCTATCTCAAAACCACCTGGTTTTGCAAGGGGAGTCACCTGGGTTTTGGCCCCGTGCTCGGCGGCCATCTAGGGAAACCTACCAAACCCACACATTTCTGAAAAGTAGACACCCGGGGGCTTCCAGGGAGGTATGGCTTGCGTGGATCCCCCAACGTTTCCTTACCCAGAATCCCTTGCAAACCTCAATTTTAGCTGAAAAAAATCACTTTTTTCACACATTTGTGTGTGGGAAAGTGTGGCATCACTGGCCTCACACAAATTTCCTACCACCCAGCGTTCCCCCAGGTCTCCCGATAAAAATGGTGCCTCACTTGTGTGGGAGGCCCAAGTACCCGCGACAGGCAAGGGCCCACAACGTAGTGAGGCGACCTCAAAATTGCCTATCTCAAAACCACCTGGTTTTGCAAGGGAGTCACCTGGGTTTTTGGCCCCGTGCTCGGCGGCCATCTAGGAAACCTACCAAACACACACATTTCTGAAAAGTAGACACCCGGGGGCTTCCAGGGAGGTATGGCTTGCGTGGATCCCCCAACGTTTCCTTACCCAGAATCCCTTGCAAACCTCAATTTTAGCTGAAAAAAATCACTTTTTCACACATTTGTGTGTGGGAAAGTGTGGCATCACTGGCCTCACACAAATTTCCTACCACCCAGCGTTCCCCCAGGTCTCCCGATAAAAATGGTGCCTCACTTGTGTGGGAGGCCCAAGTACCCGCGACAGGCAAGGCCCCACAACGTAGTGAGGCGACCTCAAAATTGCCTATCTCAAAACCACCTGGTTTTGCAAGGGGGGTCACCTCGGTTTTTGGCCCCGTGCTCGGCGGCCATCTAGGGAAACCTACCAAACCCACACATTTCTGAAAAGTAGACACCCGGGGGCTTCCAGGGAGGTATGGCTTGCGTGGATCCCCCAACGTTTTCTTACCCAGAATCCCCTGCAAACCTCAAATTTAGCTGAAAAAATCACTTTTTCCACACATTTTTGTGTGGGAAAGTTGTGGCATCGCCGGGCAGACACGCATTTCCTACCACCCAGTGTTCCCCAAGGTCTCCGATGAAAATGGTGCCTCACTCGTGTGGGAGGCCCAAGTACCCGCCACAGGCTAGGGCCCAAAACATTTTGTGATAGGCAATTTTGATGTCGCCTCAATACGTTTTTGGCCCTTGCCTGTCGCGGGTACTTGGGCCTCCCACACGAGTGAGGTACCATTTTTATCGGGAGACCTTGGGGAACACTGGGTGGTAGGAAATGCATGTCTGCCCGGCGATGCCACAACTTTCCCACACAAAATGTGTGGAAAAAGTGATTTTTCCACCTAAATTCGAGGTTTGCAGGGGATTCTGGGTAAGAAAACGTTGGGGGATCCACGCAAGCCATACCTCCCTGGAACCCCCGAGTGTCTAGTTTTCAGAAATGTGTGGGCTTGATAGGTTTCCCTAGCTGCCCACCGAGCACGGGGCCAAAACCGAGGTGACTCCCTTGCAAAACCAGGTTGTTTTGTGATAGGCAATTTTAATGTCGCCTCAATACCTTTGGGCCCTAGCCTGTCGTGGGTACTTGGGCCTCCCACACGAGTGAGGTACCATTTTTATCGGGAGACCTTGGGAACACTGGGTGGTAGGAAATGCATGTCTGCCCGGCGATGCCACAACTTTCCCACACAAAAATGTGTGGAAAAAGTGATTTTTCCACCTAAATTCGAGGTTTGCAGGGGATTCTGGGTAAGAAAACGTTGGGGGATCCACGCAAGCCATACCTCCCTGGAACCCCCGGGTGTCTAGTTTTCAGAAATGTGTGGGTTTGATAGGTTTCCCTAGCTGCCCACCGAGCACGGGGCCAAAAACCGAGGTGACCCCCTTGCAAAACCAGGTTGTTTTGTGATAGGCAATTTTAATGTCGCCTCAATACCTTTGGGCCCTAGCCTGTCGTGGGTACTTGGGCCTCCCACACGAGTGAGGTACCATTTTTATCGGGAGACCTTGGGGAACACTGGGTGGTAGGAAATGCATGTCTGCCCGGCGATGCCACAACTTTCCCACACAAAAATGTGTGGAAAAAGTGATTTTTCCACCTAAATTCGAGGTTTGCAGGGGATTCTGGGTAAGAAAACGTTGGGGGATCCACGCAAGCCATACCTCCCTGGAACCCCCGGGTGTCTAGTTTTCAGAAATGTGTGGGTTTGATAGGTTTCCCTAGCTGCCCACCGAGCACGGGGCCAAAAACCGAGGTGACCCCCTTGCAAAACCAGGTTGTTTTGTGATAGGCAATTTTAATGTCGCCTCAATACCTTTTGGGCCCTAGCCTGTCGTGGGTACTTGGGCCTCCCACACGAGTGAGGTACCATTTTTATCGGGAGACCTTGGGGAACACTGGGTGGTAGGAAATGCATGTCTGCCCGGCGATGCCACAACTTTCCCACACAAAAATGTGTGGAAAAGGTGATTTTTCCACCTAAATTCGAGGTTTGCAGGGGATTCTGGGTAAGAAAACGTTGGGGGATCCACGCAAGCCATACCTCCCTGGAACCCCCAGGTGTCTAGTTTTCAGAAATGTGTGGGTTTGATAGGTTTCCCTAGCTGCCCACCGAGCACGGGGCCAAAAACCGAGGTGACCCCCTTGCAAAACCAGGTTGTTTTGTGATAGGCAATTTTAATGTCGCCTCAATACCTTTTGGGCCCTAGCCTGTCGTGGGTACTTGGGCCTCCCACACGAGTGAGGTACCATTTTTATCGGGAGACCTTGGGGAACACTGGGTGGTAGGAAATGCATGTCTGCCCGGCGATGCCACAACTTTCCCACACAAAAATGTGTGGAAAAGGTGATTTTTCCACCTAAATTCGAGGTTTGCAGGGGATTCTGGGTAAGAAAACGTTGGGGGATCCACGCAAGCCATACCTCCCTGGAACCCCCGGGTGTCTAGTTTTCAGAAATGTGTGGGTTTGATAGGTTTCCCTAGCTGCCCACCGAGCACGGGGCCAAAAACCGAGGTGACCCCCCTTGCAAAACCAGGTTGTTTTGTGATAGGCAATTTTAATGTCGCCTCAATACCTTTTGGGCCCTAGCCTGTCGTGGGTACTTGGGCCTCCCACACGAGTGAGGTACCATTTTTATCGGGAGACCTTGGGGAACACTGGGTGGTAGGAAATGCATGTCTGCCCGGCGATGCCACAACTTTCCCACACAAAAATGTGTGGAAAAGGTGATTTTTCCACCTAAATTCGAGGTTTGCAGGGGATTCTGGGTAAGAAAACGTTGGGGGATCCACGCAAGCCATACCTCCCTGGAACCCCCGGGTGTCTAGTTTTCAGAAATGTGTGGGTTTGATAGGTTTCCCTAGCTGCCCACCGAGCACGGGGCCAAAAACCGAGGTGACCCCCTTGCAAAACCAGGTTGTTTTGTGATAGGCAATTTTAATGTCGCCTCAATACCTTTTGGGCCCTAGCCTGTCGTGGGTACTTGGGCCTCCCACACGAGTGAGGTACCATTTTTATCGGGAGACCTTGGGGAACACTGGGTGGTAGGAAATGCATGTCTGCCCGGCGATGCCACAACTTTCCCACACAAAAATGTGTGGAAAAGGTGATTTTTCCACCTAAATTCGAGGTTTGCAGGGGATTCTGGGTAAGAAAACGTTGGGGGATCCACGCAAGCCATACCTCCCTGGAACCCCCGGGTGTCTAGTTTTCAGAAATGTGTGGGTTTGATAGGTTTCCCTAGCTGCCCACCGAGCACGGGGCCAAAACCGAGGTGACCCCCCTTGCAAAACCAGGTTGTTTTGTGATAGGCAATTTTAATGTCGCCTCAATACCTTTTGGGCCCTAGCCTGTCGTGGGTACTTGGGCCTCCCACACGAGTGAGGTACCATTTTTATCGGGAGACCTTGGGGAACACTGGGTGGTAGGAAATGCATGTCTGCCCGGCGATGCCACAACTTTCCCACACAAAAATGTGTGGAAAAGGTGATTTTTCCACCTAAATTCGAGGTTTGCAGGGGATTCTGGGTAAGAAAACGTTGGGGGATCCACGCAAGCCATACCTCCCTGGAACCCCCGGGTGTCTAGTTTTCAGAAATGTGTGGGTTTGATAGGTTTCCCTAGCTGCCCACCGAGCACGGGGCCAAAAACCGAGGTGACCCCCCTTGCAAAACCAGGTTGTTTTGTGATAGGCAATTTTAATGTCGCCTCAATACCTTTTGGGCCCTAGCCTGTCGTGGGTACTTGGGCCTCCCACACAAGTGAGGTACCATTTTTATCGGGAGACCTTGGGGAACACTGGGTGGTAGGAAATGCATGTCTGCCCGGCGATGCCACAACTTTCCCACACAAAAATGTGTGGAAATAGTGATTTTTTCCAACAAAATTTGAGGCTAGCAGGGCATGTTGGGTAAAAAAACAGTGAGAACCACGCAAGTCATTCACCCTTGTACTTCCCCCTTTGTCTACTACTCAAAAATGTAATGGTTTGCCTAGGTGACGACTGAGCTAGGGCAGAAAGTCCCCTGCTACCCATTGTGGAAAAAAAAATATCTTACAAAAGGCCATTAAACAGACACAAATATAAATCTAACACTCATTTGATAAAGCTAATCCACCACTTACACAGGTTGGTTTTAGCACCTCCAGAAACGCTGGCTTCAAAGCACAAATACTTATCAAAGTATATAAATATTGAAGCCAAGCCTTCTGAAGGGGAGCCATAAAGCCACATCACGGCACCAACCACTTTATGGTCCATTCACACGCCATTCACACACCACACACAAGACTTCCGTACCGCCAGCCACGGGCCCAAACAACCATATCACTTGCACTCACACAAACATACTGCCGCCATGCAAGGGCCCATCACATTCATATGCCACAAGACATAATGACTTTGACTATATTCTACCACCTGTCAAGTCTCCACCTCCTTCTTCCAGAACGTTACCGAACTCATGCCCAGTGAACCTATACTAATGACTTCCATGACAGCCACATGAGGCTCAGGAAGACATGTCTTTCATGCACCTTTAGTGCACTCACTATGCTAAATCCAACTCCTTCCAGTTTGTGGATGCAAGTTGGGGGTGCTCGAGTATGCCGTGAAGCCCATTCCTCAAGCTGAGCAAGCATATCTACCTTTGAAACTAAGGCAAAATGCTGGAAATTTTCAAAAGGTAACATCATAAACTATGAACGGATGAATGTGAAACAAGGGTAGTCCGTGACAACGTAGCATATGTCCAATCCACCGTTATGTGCAGTGACTGTAATGCACTTATCATACAGCAAACTGACCATCTACTAAGTTCTAACGGAGGATGAACATGGCAAGCAGCATTGACCCATAAGTACCACAGTAAATTCAGTGTGAGTGTGGCAGCAATGGATTTGAATCCATGGGTGAAGAAGAAGTCAGGACGTGTATCTATACTACCTTTACTATCTGCCTTCTACCTTTGCAATATTCCTCGGAAAGCGTACCTACCGTAAGCTGTTCTAACCCGTTCGTGTGTCTGTCCTCAGAGTCCTGACTAACCCTGTCCAATTGTTAAGAGACCCTATACTAATGCCTTTCATCTCTAGCTACTTGAAGCTTGAGTGAACATTTCTGTCACGAGCTATCAATGCTCTCACAATGCTCTATCCAACTCCTTCCAGTTTGTGGATGCAAGTTGGGGGGTGCCCGAGTATGCCGCTTAAACATTTCTCGAGCTGAGCAAGCATATCTACCTTTGAAACTAAGGCAAACATGCTGGAAATTTTCAAAAACTTCCTAAAGAGAACATCATAAACTACGAAGAACGGTTGAATGTGAAACACGGGTACTCCATGACAACGTGGCATATGTTCTGCCCACCAGTATGTGCAGCGTGGGGACTATAATGCACTTGTCAATTGGCGAACAGAACAACTACCACGTTCTGAAAGCAGATAAAGGTGTTGAGAAGTCCATGATTTCATGAAGTAGAGGAAGAAATATCCTGCAGCTGCTTGCGTAGTGAAGGAGTGGCCCACAGACAGTAGGTATCCATTCACACCAATTGAAAGGTTATCCTATTGGCAGCTCCACCTCAGTCAATTTCCCAGTATTTTGCTTTAGTGTGATACAACATAAAGCAAGTAGGAAAACAGAAGGCAGGCTTACTTGGGCACTGGGGACAGTAAACACGAGTCTCCTGCCTCTTTCCCTGCATCGAGCACACTTTACAACGACGACATGGTCGCTCCTTTTTGGGTGTTGCAGGAATTTTATCTGCAAAGTGTCGCTCCTGCAGCCTTGCCACGTCCTCCAGAACACATGAAGTGGAGGCTTCTGCTTCTGTAGCAGTAAGACTTTCAATTACAGACAACTGAAAGTCAAGGAAAGACATGAGTCTTCCTGTGGTGGTCTCACGATAAACAACATACGCATTGTATGTTGCCATCTGGATCAGGTGCGTAAACAGTTTCTTATACCAAGTGCGAGTTTTACGACTCGCATTGTATGGCTGAAGAACCTGGTCGTTCTTGTCCACTCCGCCCATGTACTTGTTGTAATCAAGTATACAGGTGGGCTTGTGGACTTCGGCCATCTGACCCCAAACCGTGACAGGGGAAGTGCTCTCAGCATGAATTGTAGTGAGCATGTACACATCACGCCTATCTGAGAACTTAACTGCGAGCAGTTCGTTGGAACGCAACGCAGTGCTCTGGGATTTCTGGAGCTTCTTGCAAACAAGCTCCTGCGGGAATCCTTTGCGGCGACAACGAATTGTACCACAAGCCACGGTGCCAGCTTTGTAGAGCTCACTGAATAGCTCTACTCCTGTATAGAAATTGTCCACATAAAGGTTATAACCTTTGTGAAGAAGTGGCTGGACAAGCTCCCATACAATCTTTCCTGTGACCCCTAGCATGGGAGGGCAACCTACAGGGTTAAGAGTTGTGTCCTTCCCTGTATACACTCTCAAGCTGTACACATAGCCAGTCGAGCTCTCACACAGCATGTACAGCTTGATGCCATAGCGAGCGCGTTTGCTCGGAATGTACTGCCTAAACAGTAGCCGCCCTTTATACAAGATCAAGGACTCATCAATGGCTATATTCTTTCCGGGAGTATAAACCTCTGGAAACCTGGCAGACAAATGTTCCACGACAGGCCGAATTTTGAACAACCTGTCATAGTCTGGATGGTCCCGGGGCAATGCAGCAGAATTGTCATTGAAATGCAGCATGCGCTGCAATAGCAAAAAACGATCTCTGCTCATGTATGGTGCAAAGATGGGGGTTAACCAAACCGTGCGAGTAGACCAGTAGGATAGCAAGGTTGGTTTATGCACTACCCCCATTTTAAGTGTGAGGCCCAAAAATATCTTCAACTCCCCTAGTGAAGTGGGAGTCCACTTGCGCGCCCTAGAATGAGGCCCAAGAGTGCCTCCTTGCTCCCTCAGAAATTGTTCGGCACGCAAATTTGTTTGCTGCACAATTTCGTCTAGGAAGTCAACACCAAAAAAGAGATGGAAGTAGTCAATTGGCAAAAAATTTGCCGTATCTACTTTACATCCAGCGTCACCAGTGAAAGGCGGAATTTGGGGCTGAACTAAATTGGGAGGCTGCCAAGACAGCACTCCGTCTGTGCTTGCGGCCGCACGTGCCTGCACTCTGGGTTGCTCTAACCTGTTACGGGTGTCCTGCTGCACAGACTGTGCTGGCAAAGGGACAGCACGACTGACATCGTCTCCTTCAGAATCGCTGGACGATGAGTCATCGGATGGAACTGCGCCGACTGAAAAGTCACTCCCAGATTCGGCTCCATTGTCCTCTCCCTCAGATGCTGTCTCAGTATCTGCTGTCTCAGTCTCTGATCCTGCCTCAGAGCTGGACTCCAGAACCAGATTTAGGGCCTGGGCAGCATCCATCCAACGATATGCCATCTCTGCTAGTGCCTAAACTATCCTTTTAAAACACAATCCTACGTAGAAGGCAGATAGGTTGTTGGTTTTAAAGTGTAGGTGGGTGTGTGCGCGTGAGTGAAGTGTTAAAGTCAATAATGACGAAGTCACCTTACCTTTGCGAACTCTGTACGCTCTCCAAAAAGACTAAGAAAGAGAGAAAAAAGACACAGTATTACTTTACCTTGCCACATACCCATCATCGCAGCCTTTTAGCGCTGGTGGGAGCCATTGCAACCATCATTTTGGCGCCAAGATGCCTACGGGTGAACGTGTGCTTTACAATTGCACACTAAGACCTCCTTTGATGCGCCCACTACCATCCTTGCAAACGTGCCCCTCATCTCTCCATAGCCCCTCTCTCACATACATTTAGTCTGTTACAAAGTGTTTCTACTTTGTGGCTTTACTAATCCACTTAGCTGTCTACATAATACCGATCTGTTCGTTTCAGCATACCCTTTATGGCGTCAAAACTGCCACTACACAAAAGTCAGATATCTCTATCTAGCAGAATTTTTTTTTGTACTCTGCAGCAGTACCACACTTTACTGCCTTTCAGGTAACTTCAAAGAGACTCATTATAGTTCTTTCACAGTCTCATAACTTCAGCACTGAGAAATATCTCTGTAAATAAATATTTATATATATATATATAACAATTAATTCCCAATGTCAGCGCGCTCAATACCTGGTGCAGGCAGCAACGGGTAGAATCCTTACACGATATTTAAATTCAGAAACACAAAGGATGCCGCACTCCAGAGACAGGTTTCAGAGTTGCTTTATTTTCACCACCACTACCACCAGTCGTGGTGAAAATAAAGCAACTCTGAAACCAATCTCTGGAGTGCGGCATCCTTTGTGTTTCTGAATATATATATATATATCCATATGAATCATGACGAGAAAAGGCGCCCTTCCAGGTGGGCCAGGGCTTCGTAGCGACATTGCCGCTTTACTATTCCAAATGAAAATCATGACGTATTATAGCACAAGGGAAGCCCTCCAGTCGAGAAAGGAGGTAACAGCAGTCAAAGAGTACATGTATCATATATATCATTCACTCCAGGGCCGGCATTAGCGCTGGTGGCGCCCTGTGCGACAATGTCTGCTGGTGCCCCACCAATGACCACCTCTGCCATGGATTCCCTCACTAGCACCATTTAACAGTGCCCCTCAAGTCTCAAAAACCACTGTCTCTCAGATTCATTTAGTTTTATAGCAACACTCGCACCAGTGTACGGTGTCAGAGCACTTTACACCACACACACACACATTGCACAGAGACAACAGTACATAGGATATGCTACATCAGACAGGACAAGGTGTAGTGTAGCAGTAACATGCCATCTATACTGGCAGGCAATATAGTTTGAGCCCTTATTCTGGGAAAGCACAAATCCAGAATTTAAAACGTACCATCGTTGGGGGTTCTCTTTCATAATAAGAATTATTTTCTACCCAAATGAACCCTTTTCACAAGATTAGATGATGAAAGACTGGGCAAAAAAAACATAAAGCTGGCACAGAAGCAGTAACCCACTAACCTCTTTACATTATATGCACTTTGTTACGTGCATGCCTATGGCTCCCCTGGGAGCAGATTGTGGCCCCCATAATTATGTACATAATTGCCCCACAGGCAGACTTGCCAACCCTCCCGATTCAGGCGGGAGACTTCCGATTTCAAGGCTAGTCTCCCGCCTCCCGATTCCTTCAAGCAAAAACCCGATTACTCGGGGGTTTCAGCTGACAGGGCTTGGTATTGTGTAACGTGGTGTATGCACTGCCAGCAACCTGCAGGCCAGTGCACAACACTTGCATCACCCTCTTTCTGCCTGCCATTGCACTCCATTTATTCATTTATTTATGCGTTTTTATATAGCGCGGACTTTACCCGAAGGTGTCAGAGCGCTTCACAATAGGAACAGTAACATTACATGAGGAGTCGGTTACACGTGAGCATAATACAAAAGCAAGCGTTACATTACATGAGGAAAGGTGACAATTGTGCAACTAACAAAAACAAACCAGATACAAAGAGGCATACATTCCAAGAGGAAAAAGTGACATGATACATGAGATACAAATAGAGGTATAATACTGCAAAACGTGTATTTGAGTTTCAAATGTCCGATCCTGCAGCAGCACACTTGCTAAGCCCATACATGACAGTAACCCGATTCAAGGCCCCATTCTCCGGGGCGCGCGGCCTGATTGGCGGAGACACTAGGGCACGCTCTAACTCACTTGCCCAAGCGAACAATTCACTAGCTGTGCCGCCTGGAGCTGGTGACCGCTGGCGTAGTACAGCCGCCGCCAGCGCGTCACTGGGTAGCCTGGCACAGATAGCATAGAAGGGGTGCAAACTTATTGTTCATCAGCATTATGGTTGGGATGTGGGAGCATACACCTCTTTAGGGACTCTAGAAGTTATAGGCATAGGGCCCTCTGCAGTGGCTCTAGCTCTGGGACGGGCTCCAATGCATTCAGAGGTTCTAACAGTGGGAGCGGTGATAGGGCACAGGGTCTCTGTAAGTGGTGCCAGGACTAGAGCGTCCACTCAGGCGGCAGCAGCAGCAGAAGGTGAGGGGTACCAGGGCATAATTTCCTCTGCAGGTGCTCTAGCAGCAGGAGGGCAACTTATGGGCACACAGGAAGTGGCAAGGCATGTGTACCCACCCCTATTCAGTAGTAGATGAGACCACAGGGCACGTGCCCTCTGAAGGGCCCTAGAAGGTGTAAGGGTGCCATGGCATGAGTCATCTGCAGATGCTCTAGCACTGGGAGGGGAGGTCGGCCATGCAAGGGCTCTAGCAGCGGGTGCTCTCACATGCAAGTGCCCTTCTTTGGTGTCAGTAGAAGAGGTGGCGATGGGTGGCCCTTCAAGAGCTCCAAAAGTTGCAGGGGTGCCACAACACAGCACGCACTTCAGATGCTCTCGTATTGTGAGAAGATCCGCGGCATGTAGTGCATATACACGTGGGAAGAGTGGTAAGGCTTGTGCGCACCTATAGGGTCTGTGCAGTGAGGGGGAGCACTGGGCTAGCTGTTGGGGCATGTTTATCCCTGTTGGGACTCTGTCATTGGAGAGGCCTTGGGAAAACTGCAGTCATGCAAGTGCTTCAGGGCCGAGGACATGCATATTTCGATACTGAACTAACAGTAGTGACGGGCCATGTACATTCATTTGGGAGCTCTGACGTTGGAGGAGTGCAATGAAATGGCTGTCTCTCCTTGGGGACTCTAGCAGTCCGAAGAGCGACAGCACACTGGGTGCAAGAGACGAGCATGCACCAATTTGCAGAGTGCAAGAGCGCGGGTGCCCACTGAGTGCCAGAGGAGAGTATGCGACGATTTGCAGAGTGCAAGAGCGTGGGTGCTCACTGACTGCCAAAAAAAGCATGCACCGATTTGCAAAATGGAAGTGCATTGGTGCCCGAAGTCAATGTAGGAACTTTGGCAGTAGGGGTGTTGAAGCTGCTTGTGCAGCTCGTTCCTTCACAGAGCCAAAGCTCTCTATAGTGCGCTTAGAGTTTAACTCCTACTTTGCTGTTCTAAAATGTTGGCATTTATGCCCACAGGGGGTCGGCCACTGAGCAGAAGGACCGACCCCCTGCCAATATCGCCGCCATTTAAAAAAAAAAAAAAAGCCTTTATTTTTTTATTTTTTAGAGGGCGATCGTGCCCCCCAGGGAAAAACCAGGTACATTAATTTTAAAATATGCCCCCGGGGGGGGGCGACCCATCACCACGAGGGCCGACCCCCCAAAGACATCCCTGGTGTCTAGTGGGGTTTCCTGGCCGTGGATCGCAGCAGCGCTGCGATCCACGGCCAGGAAACTCTTTCAGGAAGGCCTCGTTTGAAAGGGGAGACTCTCCCTTTCAAACGAGGCCTCCCTGAAAGCTGGGGAGGCCGTTTCCAGCCAGATTTCCCCATCGGAGTCGAGCGCGGCCTTACCTGCTGCTGTCCTCGGCTCCGGTGGGGAAATCAGTGACGTCAGAGCGCCTCGCGGCGCGCTGACGTCACAGATGGGCGGGAGGGGGGGCGGGGGGAGACGCAGAAAGCCTTCCACGTCTCCCCCAGGGGGAATAAAAAAAAAAACTATCTCCGGTGCGATGCACCGGAGGTTTAAAGGGGGCCCTCCCTGGTGACGGCCAATGGACGTGCGCCGCACCAGGGAGGTAGTGCTTGCGTTGGGCATTGGCCGACGCAAGCACCAAAGGGGTTAAGAAACGGACATGACAAACTAGCATTTTCTCTTTGTTTATTTATGTTTATCTTTGTGTGGTAATTCTGTATAGCACTTTTCACGTATCACCACAAGTCACTTATTCCACACTATAGTCACTTGTTTATTGTCGTATGTTTATGTATTGTAGACAGCCTTCATTAATGTGTATAATCAAACAATTGAGTAAATAACTTTAACTTTACTAAAATTGTTGGTTCTTTGGTGTGTCCCTTAAATGCAAATCATGATTCACATCTGAAAAATTGAAAGATCAGATCACATTAGCATACATTGAGCAAAGCAATTGTTTTCCCGACAGAACCATTTTTGTTTACAGATTGTATATACCCAGGTTCTGAGGGACACAGGGTTACTCCATTATCTTTAATGATATGTGAGGTCATAAGCAGTGCACGGCGGGGATGCAAGTTATAGTTAGTGCTGCTAACTATAACTGGTCAATTTATGTTTTTTTTAGTTCAAAACTTTAACGTTGTCACTAAGAAATTTGCCTAACTATATTGATACGTTAACCTTTGTTTTTTTCATTGAGTGTTTATATAATACCTTATCAACCTCCAACCCCTAAACTCTAAATATTCCATTACCACCCAAATATCATTACTCACCCTAAACCCTATAAATATCCTACCATCCAACTACCGTCACCCACCCTAAGCCCTAAAAAATACCCTTACCACCCAAATACCCTCACCCACCCTAAACCCTAAAAATACCCTTACCACCCAAGTACCCTTACCACCCTAAAACCTAAAAATACCCTTACTACCCAAATACCCTTATCCACCCTAAATCCCAAAAATACCCTTATCCACCCTAAACCCTAAAAATACCCTTGCCACCCACCCAAATACCCTTACCCACCGTAAACCTTAAAAATACCCTTACCACCCAAATACCCTCACCCATCCTAAAAATACCCTTATCCTAGTGACATTTGAAAGTGGTGGGGCGAATCAGCAGCAGCATATCTCGGGGCTAACGGGAACAACCCCGTAGCCCTGTCTCTGCATTTCACTGGCACACAGATCGAAATTTAAGCAAGCACAGGTTGTAATCAGCCGCGGTCGGTGGTAGGAGTGCTGCCGGGCGGTGACGTGGGGAGGGGGAGGGGTAGGGTGGGGGGTAGTAAACTATGGATTACGGAGGTTTACAGGTAAGTAAACATATAAATAAATAAAACGAATTTCGTTGTGAGCGCTGCATCCCCAAATGCGATGCAGTGCACGCAACGAAATTCGTTTTATTTATTTATATGTTTACTTACCTGTAAACCTCCGTAATCCATAGTTTACTACCCCCCACCCTGCCCTTCCCCCTCCCCACGTCACCGCCCGGCAGTACTCCTACCACCGACCGCGGCTGGTTGTAATGAGAAATGGATCGAGGACAAATGAGACACAAGCCAATTCATTTTCAACCTTCCTTCCAGATGTGTGAGACACAAGGTCCTTGCTATGTGGCATCAAGAGGCGGCAAATTTGAACACAAAAGCTGGTGCAACACAGCAGGCGTTACCTACATAAACCACAACTGAAATCTAATACTCAAAAGGGACATTCATGAAAGACATTCCAACAGATTCAGCAGAGTCGTAATCGTGAAAGGTAGCTGGTCCAAAATATTTCTTCCAATGGCTCCGTTGCCTTGTGTACAGAGTACTGCCCCTCTCCCCCCAGATAAAGTGAGTTGCCCAAGGTCACACAAAGCTAAGAGGAGAAAATGAGACTACAATAATGGTGTCTTGATCTGTAGGCAGCAACCTGACCTATAAACCGGTTTGGGAGGCGGGGGGTGTTTAAGTAAAATTTTAAAAAACTTACCTTACCGGGCCCCGCGCCGCCTCAGCTCCTGGCCGGGTCCCGCCCGCATTTTCCTGCTGCTCGACTGCTGAACAGGAAGCAGCCACAGGCAGCCTCCCTCCCCTCCCCTTAGCCAATCACAACGCTGCAATGGCAGCGTTGTGATTGGTGCAGGCGTCGCCCAGCCGGGCGCCTGTAGGGAGGCCATTTCTCTATGTAGGCTGCATGCAGCCTACATAGAGAAAAATGCAGAGTGCTTGCATGACTGGTTTGGTCGGCCCCAGAGGGCCGACCAAACAGTCAGGGCCCAAAGCATTGGGCAAGCCACTCGTCGCCGACCCGCCTGCCCCCAACCAGGCATACCGTTCTGCTTTCTCGCAGTGCGAGAAGCAGAAATATAAAATGGTATTTAAAATACCATTTTATGTTTCTGCTTTCTCGCAGTGCGAGAAAGCAGTGGGGTGACGCTCCTCCGCCCTAATGGAGGAGCCGCCCCTGCCCTTATCACCCAAATAACCTCACCCACCCAAAAAATACCCCTACCGCCCAGAATACCCTTATCCACTCTAAACCATAAAAATACCCTTACCATCCAAATGTCTTTACCCACCCTCAACCCTAAAAACACCCTTACCACCCAAATACTCTCACCCACCCTAAACCCTAAAAATACTCTTACCACCCAACCCCCTTACCCACCCCATAACTCTAAAAACACCATTACCACCCAATACCCCATCTCACTCCTAAACCCTAACAATACCCTTACCACCCAATACCCTTGCCCACCACTAAACTCTAAAAATACCCTTACTACCCTATACCCTTACCCATCCCTAAACGCTTAAAATGCCCTTACTCTAATTCCTAATAAACAGGAAAGCGGTTTCACTTACCTGCGATATTCTTACATTTTTGTTGTAAATGTATGTGTGGTAAAGGCATCTTCATGGTAAAAACTGGTGTGATAAAGGCACATGCGTGATAATGGACGCTTAGTAAAGGTATTGAGTGGTAATGACCACGTTGTAAAGGGTGTTTGGCGAGAAAGAGAGAATAAAAGAGAAAGAGAAAGATAGAAGACCAGTGAAGACCACAGGGGTGAAAAGGAACCTGCAACAGTGTTATAAAGAGACAGTAAGAGACTGTATAGTGGTGAAAGAAAGAGACGTGAGATGGAATCGAAACTAGCCAGGTTTGGCATTAGTTAGCCCCGGCATTCGACAGCGCCATTAGTGGGCTCCTGCACCTAGTCAAGCATTGTACTCTATCAGTTACAGCTCAGCTATTTTTTGTAACTTGTCATATTTTATAACTTATTTTGCACTTAGTGCTTCATACCACATTTCTGCCTTTTCTATACTATTTAATTTACTGATCTTCAAAGCATGGAAGGATCAGTCAGCCTTGAGGGTTCATATTTTTTTATGAATTCATTTTTATTGTTTTTTACAGCAACACAGGAAATAAAGCACATTGGTCAAATAAGTAATCATTCACAATTGAGACAACCTGACAAGCCCCTTTGGGTGCCACCGTCCAACCACTTCCCCAACCCCGTAAAGTGCACCCACACATGGCACAGCTGAGAGTCCTATACTGGGGAAGAACTACAGAAAGGACCTCTACTTCAGGATCCAAACCCTAAAAGGCTCACCATTTCCTCATACTTTATCAAATTTTCTTGGGCATCCTCTCCCTTCGTATACCACCCGTTCCACCTCCATGCATCTATTCATACTCTCTTGTCAAATGCTTCTAGTCATTGTTTACGTCTGACCCCACATTTTGGCTATATCACAATTAGCGATCACAAAGCTCAACATACAAAATAACAGCTGCGTCCTCAGGATATCTACATCACTCAGAATGCCCAGTATGACGAATTGTGGTGTTGTTGGGATAGTAGTGCCTATGATGGCTTCCAATTTCTGTATCACTCGCGAGGTAATCAGACACTGCACTCCATGATGCGTAAAAGGCCATTTATTAGGACAGGATTGCATACATTTCAACACTTCAACATTTTATCATAATTATCAAAACATCTTTAAAGGTAAACCCTTTCTTCCCACCATTCTCTCTTCAACCCCAGCTTTCACCTCAGCACTCCATCTTGCTTCACTCCTCCTTTCACCTTTCTTTCAATAACCTCCTTCCATTCCCAGTCTCTTTCACACTTCTTTTACCCAAGCATTCTCCCATGAAGCCTCCTTGTCCTGTCCCAGGCATCCCGCAGACTGTCTTCCTTCGCATATGCTCCCTCCCCTCCGAGGGGTGCATACGCCCGCATCTGACTCTCCACCCCCCCCCCAACTACCGCCACCCAGGGAAACCCTGGAAGTCGTTTTACAGCCCCAACCCAAACCCACAGCAACACCGCACCCTGCGCTCCCCATAATCACCAACTTCTCAATGATATTTCCCATTAGGTACCCCAGTACCCACAGACAGTGAATGGTGCCCCAGATCAGAGAGGTATACCCCACTGTAACAAAACAGTCCAATTTGTTCTCTACGTCGCCCATATAGCCTGCCACCATAATGTCCCTGTCCAGACCAAAAATCTCAGTGCTCAATAGATTGTCCTCATGGCCTCGATGGGCGCATATCCCATCGCCTCCCAGCCATCTCAGCAAAGGCTCCAATGCAGACCAACCCAAGCAAGTCCACGATAGCTTCATCTGAATAACCACACATCACTCATCCCGAGTTGCATTAGCGCTCGCCCTGAGAGCCGGACTAAATCCTTTATCCCCCCAAATGTATCACGAGCATGCCTGGACCTCCCCTTTCATGCACCAAGGTCGCACAAACCGGCAAAACAAACACCATCTCCACCCAGGCATTCCCCACCAGAGCAACTCATGTCCGTTTCTTGGCCTTCCCACATTCCGTCCAATGGTGCCATCCAGTTCTTAGTATCCCAGAGAACGACAGCTGTCCCCACCATTCAAATCACCATCCCATGGTTCCTAAGACTGCTCACACACCCTACAAACAAAGGAAAAATTAGCGTGAGCTATGAACCCCAATCTCTCCTCCCCCACCCAGCGGCAACCTCACCCCCTCTGTCCCCGTGTATCCCGTGGATCCATGACCAACTCCATCCCAAGCACGCAGCCGCATTTGCTGGCACGATCCTGATGAAGACAGTCCCCAATTACTGCAACTGCCAGTCGGAGTACTGCCACCTAATGGCGGGACAGGGATGAAATGTCCCATCTGTAATAGCAAGGCACTCGCCGTATGGATCAAGGCCATTGGTTTCTTTGAGGCAGTCCCTTGCATGTATGTGGACACACATACCCTGGCACCACAATTCCCACTACACCTGAGCCAAGCATAGCCTCTGAAATGCAGTATGCCACATCATTGTACCTGCCCCTCGTTGTGTGGGCATGTGTGCGAAACGAAGACAAGCGCCTTCCCAACCATGCAGCCGCTGTTGCTGCTCATAACTGAAATTAAAGGAATCCCAGAAGTGGCATAAATCCGTCCACCCGCTGTGGCGAATCAGAGTTCATCAGGTCAAGCTATACTGAAGCCTACCCTCCAGTTCAGGCGAGGTGAACATGATCAAACAATCTTGAGACCTATTTCGAATTAAGTACATTAACTCAGGCTGCATTGATTACCCCAGTGCCTCGTCCTGCCGGTCCTGTAACCTACATGATTTTCCTAGGGCTGTCCTTATTGGGCGGGCCAGGCTTGAAAAGTACTAACTATAATTGAAAAGGCATTCTGCCTGGGTTGAGGCCGAAGATTGTCTCGTGGCCTTCCACTGTATTCATAACTCAGAATAAACATGTCTTCCAAAATTTCTCTGTGTTCATGTTTACCCAGTCCCCATATCCCCCCCTACCCTTGAGCCAAGCATGGCCCCTGAAATGCACTTGAGTTACCAACAGCATACTTGGCCCTTGTTGTGCGGGCCGCAGTGGAAAATTCATACCTGTAACATGAAGGCACTCGCCGTATTAATTGAGGCAGTAGCTTGTAACCAGGCCCACAAGTCAGCATCGACGTCCCCCACTGTCTGGATACCTCTCACCATAGCCGCCGGCATACATCCAGAAAGCCCTTACTCCAGCACTTCCCCCTTACACCCTTCGATAGCCAGCATATCCCCATGCAAGGGATTGAAAACCACCATTCTTGCATTCCTGATTCTATAGTTAGTTCAATACCAAATCATGTATTGGAGACCCCCAGGGGCCTCGCTCGGCCCAATGTAGGGGAGCGGTGTTTCTGGCCTCCCCTGTTTCCACCCTTCCATTACCTCATCACCCCAACTGAGTTAACTGCGTACTCAACAGGCCCCAACATCCTGTGTATATCACACTGACCACCAGCCTTTCTCACCTGAGATAAAAACTCCAATGTCCATCCTTCTTGAGACTTCCCCTACGAGCCTCCTCCCGCTGCCCGGTGTTGTCCTCTCCAGCTGCGTTTGCTTTCTGTAAAGACACCAACCGGCATGTCCATTGCACTACCTCCCGCAGTGCCTCGCACTCCTGGCAGCTCCACAATCACGTCCCCGTGCCCTTCACCACCTCATGCACTCCATCCCTTGACACGCAGTCTTACTCGTCCACCCCAGCATTCACAGCAGACACCAATGGCCCGGACATAACCTCATTCGTCACACCATGTACCACCCTGCCCCCGAGGTGTGTAGTGCAGTTGGGGTATAGCGTGGACGATCCCACGATGTAGGGAACGCCGTCGTAGACGCCCCCTAGTTCTTCTGACCAACGTCCTGGAGCCGTCATGCGCCCCGCTGGTGTCTCCAGCCACCTGCCCGCCTCTTCTACAAGCATTGTCCCTTCCATCTACCACCTGGCTGCACCAACCAGGTGGGCTTCCTGCACCACCAGGCCCACGGGCTGCCCTGGCCCCCACGTGGGTATCTGCGCTATAATGGCCGAATCTCTGCCCTTAGCTCGCTTGGAGCCCTGGCGTCCTTGCGTCCCTCCCCCCCCCCCCCCAAGTCTGAATGAAAGCCCTTGCTGAGCTGCCTGACGCCATCATCCCCAAACCCCCGAAGCCGTGCCATGCCCGCGTGTTTGTATCTGACAGGCCCTTATCCGGCTCTGCCTTCTTACCCCAGGCCCGTCTTTGTGGCGAAGCCAAAGGCCTTCCCAGGTAAACAGGGGAGGGGGGGGGGGGCGTTTGAACTAGGCGGCCCCTGCAGCCTCTACCAGCACGGATGGGCTCGCCATACTCAGGCCCCCGCCCCCACAAACACTTGTGACACTGGGTCACCGCTTTCGACCTGGCTTGCCGAGGCCCAGAAAAAACATACCCTAGTGTCAGGCGAACACTGTAATTATAGTGCTGAGTGTACCTGGTCCAAAACTGGCCCACAGATCATTCCTTGTAAAAGCATTAATATGAACACATTGATACAGCCACTAGTCATTGGCTGTTAAGACTATCTACAATGTATAATAACCACTCTGAAAAGTAGACCAGGGCATCGATTAAGCAAAGAAGAGTTTAGCATAGCTCCACGAGGGCCTCCTTTAGGCCAAGAAAATACCCGTATTATACCAGCACGGGCATTACGGAGGAGTGCCCACCGTTCAAGAATACTCACCAAACGTCCCCTGGCATAATGCCTTATGTGTGGGCTCGAAAAGAAGCTATTGTCCATTATCCAAGCACCTTAAGTGTGCATAAATTAGCGATATTTAAATATGATCATTTCAATGAGTCGGACTCAACTCCCTGTAACCCTCTCCGCCCCAGCCCCAGTGGTGCCAAGCCAATGGCAAAAGCATGTCATTGATTCTTCGCATTTCTCACTCTGCTTATGGAGCCATCAATCGGAAAATGTATTTCCGATATCAACAGCTCCCTGAGCAGTGGTGTGAGGCTAAAACAACAGGGTGTACACTAAAGCGCTAGCCCATACAGACAGCGTTTCGGGTGCCCAAGAGTAATCTGCTAGTGCAGATATAATGTGTACCAAGCGTAACCCTAAAGCCGAAAATCACACAAGTATTGGCGTAATCCACATTTCACAGAGGCCACATCAGAGATCTTCCCTGCAGAGCTAACCTGATTTATGGCTGCACCTAGCAGAGGAAGACTAGCTGCTAGGAACTCACAGAAATAAATTAAATTAACAATACACATATTAGCCCAAATTATATTTAATTAACAGTCCACTGCCATTGTATTTGACTTTAGCCAACAGCGCCACATAGTGTCACGCTGTCCTAGGTACCGGTGTTGCCCAGCAGGGCCAATGATGTGCACAGGAAAAAACACCAGGCAAACCAACCGGAAGAAATCAAGCCATGCAGCCCGGCCGGCCCCGCCCGATTCCGAAGGTGACGTGTCTGTCAGTCTGCCGCCAAGAAAGATTGATGCCTGTCACTTATGCCAAGTAAGAATCGTACGTATACATGCCCCCACCAGAGAGAATATCATTCCCTCGCACAATAATTCACGACCCACAACTACTTTATTTAGCAAAAAGGCCACTTTATTAAGACAGGTGCATAGCATAACTTTAAATAATACAACAGTACAATTAGATCATAAGTCAATCCCCAAATCAGCTTAACATAGCTTCAAAACATAACCCCCAATGGTGATCAAGCATCCTCAAAAGAACTGTACTCATGTTAAAGAAACCCCCATCATTTTCCTTCCCTTTCCCCGTGTTCTGTACTCCCCCCTTTCCCCCTTGAGGGATGGATAAGCCCGCTCGAGACTATCCACCCCCCCCAAAAATCCGCCTACCTAGTTTACATGGAGAAACCTAAACCTGTCTTATAGTGGCAGAAATTCTAACTGTAGATTCAGCACGACTTAAGGGCTGTGAAGAAAATGATTGTCAGGAAAACAAATAAAAAAAATATTGTGGGTGGGACAATGAATAATTAATTACCTGCCCGACGCCCTCCGACGCGAGTGTTTTCCCGCCCCGCCAAACCTCTATATATGGATTCCCTCACGTGCCCCGGCCTTTCTTAACGATTCCCTAATCGCACCTGGTGGCCAGCTCCATTGTGCGAAAATACCCAGGGGGAGACCTGCTCGCGCCCTGCTCCCCCTGGGTCCCCCCATGACCAAGGCCTCCATAAAAACCCATATGCCATCATAACCCCAGAAACGCAGTGAAGCACTGACCATATATCCCAATGCCCTGGCCACAGAGCTCTGAGCTGACTGCAGTCCGCAACGTCATACTTGTGACTTCATACCCTAAACTATGAAAATTAACCCGACACGAAAAACGAACTGAAAACCCCCAGCAGCGCAACCCAGTTGACAGAGGCGAGGCACCGAGGGCCCGCTTACCCGAGGGTGCACAGGGCATACCGGACATTATCCACCTGTTCTGTTCCCGCCTCACTGCCGTAAAACAGATACTATATTGCTCCCCACACTTGCCTCAGCCAGGCCTTCACCTTACGATCTCACCAAACATTTTCCCCTTGGTAGTGCGAAGAATTAGAAAGAGGCTGAAACCCCCTCTCCTGACTCCTTATATTGCGAACACCCAAACTCCACCCCGCCCACAATCCACAAATCCTGTCCTGCCCTATCATCAAACCCCGCGAAGTTTCCCGGGAGAAGACTAGGCTGCGCCTTTGCTTCCCCCGGGCCCCACATTCCCCCCCAGTAGGCGCTCATCTTTGATCGAGCATGTCCGAATCTTGTGGATACAAGTGCCCTCCTCTGCGTGGCCGCATACACACATGAGGCGCTTGAAGTTCACATTTGAACTTGTGACTTGCATATGACCACATATTTTAAATTTTTTTACTGGATGGCACCTATACTCAGCGTAGGATTGGTAACGCCGGCACTCGGGCAATGCCCGAGGGGACGGTATCCGAATTGCAGCTGTGGTCTGCTTTTTTGAGCAGCCTGGGGGGCCGATTTGGGCGGTTTCTGCGCTGTTCGATGCCGCCAGCGGCCCAGTGGGTGCCTGAGTGGTCTTTCTGGAGGTAGATGGGCGTCCATTACCTCCCTTTTATCAACAGCAGAGGTGTCACTCCCTTTCTGTCACTGGGCCGGCCCATTAATATATGCATATTGAGCGGGGGCAGGGGGCCTGAGCAAAAGTGACCTCACTTGTTTTCAGGTGTGTTTCACCAGTGTAAACTAATCAGTGCATTTTTTTTAACCCCCTTCCCCCTTTTTTATAACATTTCGCCGAAGCAGTGTTTTGCGGAACGGCAATATGCAAATATGGGCCACTTTTTTTTAGGGTGCCCGGGCCGATTTTTAATTCCAATCCAACCCTGCCTATATTCCTATCCAGCATGGGCAGTAATAGTCCTGCTAGCAACAGAAGGAAATGAGGGTTCTCCTTTAGACCTGGGTGCGGCAGTTTTTTTTGTTTTTTTTCAAATAGGCAGAGGTATAGATGCAAATCACAATTAATATGCTTTTAATTGCAACAAAATGCCGGGATGCATTTTGGAATGGGTGGAATTTTAACTGAGTCAAATTAAGTATACCAGGAATCTGGTCTCTGCTTTGTGCCTTTCCATTCTTTAGAAATGTGGGCGATATTTGCCACCTTTGTATGGGATCGACATGATTATGATGTACTGGCATTTCAGCTATATTGTAAATTGTGCTATGGTAATGTTTCTTATGTTTTGTTCCTACCTACAGTGCTCTCACTTCCTAAGATACATTAATCACGAGGGCTTCTATACAGGATTGCCCACAGTGCACTCGACAGTTTTGGTCCTGGTGCCCACTAGCAGAGCCCATATGACCGCTTTTGCTGTGATGTCATGGAATATCAATTCCCTCAATGACCACTGACTGCCCTCAGATTTGCCAAGCGTCATTCCCCGGGTGTGCTGTTCCTTCCGGAAACTCATCTCCTTGGCTCATATGGGCCCAGATTTGAGTACGACAGGGTATTCCATGCTGGCCACTCTAGTGCTGGCACAATCCTGCTACAAAAAACGTTCCCCATGTTTGTCACTCGGGTCATCACTGATGCCAAAGGTAGCTATGTGGTGCTGGAGGGCTGGCTGGATGAAAACAGTATAACCTCATCAGTGTGTGCATCTCCCTGCAGCTATCGTACCCTTGACGAACTTAGAGCAGTTGTCCTGGGACTACCCATGGCATGACCATTATAGAAGGGGACTTCAATGTAGGATTAGATCCGGTGCTAGACTCAACTAGGACTAGAGCAACAAAACCACATGGGACTGTCGTGTTGGCTGACTAGACATCCTCCTTGGGCTTATGTGACGTATGTTGATTAAGGCAACCTCATGCTAAAGAATACACCCATATCTCAGCTGCGCTAACCCATGCCTAGAATCGATCTCCTGTTTCTTCCAACCGCTGATGCCCTGTGCATTACTGAGCAAATATCTTACCCTGAGGAATCTCCAATCATTCTCCAGTCACGATTAAAATCAAGGCCCGCTTGGGCCAGCTGACACTCCACTGTGGAGTATGAACACTTGGTGCCTGATTGATGCGCAGTGCTCGCAAGTCCTAATCTCAGGCACTGCCCCTTGCTACCTGCCCTGACCCCGCACCACCTTCAGCAACCTCTCACTGACAGCATCACCCTTCCTAATAGCGGGAGTCACAAATGCTATTTTGCAAGTCAGTGACTTGCAAAATAGCATTTGTACATGCCATTGCCCTTTTTTGCGGTCGCAAACGGGAGGATCTCCCGTTTGCAGCCGCAAAAAAGGGTCGTACATCTGGCCCTTTGTGCTTAACATTAAAAGCCTTTGTCATCAAAAGCCATCGTCACTTGGACTAGACCTCTCTTAGCACTTATCACATCAGAGTGATGTGCTAAGTGAAGTCTGATTCAAGTGACAAAGAACTGTTCCATCATAGATGAGTCCATACTGAGTCCTACCTAAAGCAGATGAAGCCAATCTTGATAGGAGTCCAGCAGAAGCAGGTTCTGAAGGCAGGTGTAAGTTCAAAAGCCCCATTGCTTTTGATATTACAGAATTAAGCTGTTTAGTAGGATGCAAAGACTCTTGTTCAGTATCTGGGGAGTGTCTATCTATGCCCACCTTCTGCTTCTTGAGTGGAGAAGACCATGCTCTTGAAAGAGCAGGAGCACAAACCGGATTCTTGTGTAGCCACAGGAATATTCCTGTAAACCTTAATACAAGTGCCACAGAATATAATACACTTGCAATAAGACAGATGGGATATATGTCACATTTGTTAACAGAGTAGACCATCTGCCAAACTCTAAATCAGGTCCATGGTTACTGTTGCATAGTGAAAAAAGGATTTAGTCAGTCTCAGGAGGGGTTTTGGGTGCTGTGTGGCTGTTTTCCTTTCTCTGCCTTGTCCGCGCATTTTGGCGGCTCCAGAGAGTGCGGAAACTTCAGTTGAGGAGGAGGCAACGTGCAGGACAGCAACCATGTAAATCATGCGGCCATTTTAGTGCTGATACTGATGATGATGCTGTGAGGACTTAGGACAGGAGAGAAATAAGGGCCAACCTGCAAGAAAGGAAAATAAGTGGAACACAAAATATGAGGCTCTAAAACACATAGGCCACTAAAAACAAAGAACAAGCATTGGCATAGCCAATAGGTCTCGCCTTTGGGACCTTATAAGTGTTTAGCCAGAGATATTGGCAATGTTTTTAAGGTATGTTGTAGAGCAATGTAGCTGCTGTGTTTAGTACTGTAAAGTTTGTGTGCAAGTTGTGCTTAGTGTAGTGACGTAAGGGCATTGGCATGGTGTGGAATGTAGTGGTGAGTTGTGATATGATGTGTGTTGGTGGGATGTATGTGTGTCTATTTTAACAGACTTTGAGATTACAATGCTGAGTACCTCACATATTTCTTTATTTAATGATATACCTTTAGAAATGAAATCTACTGAGAAAATAAAAATGATTGTGATTTGTCAGGCTGTACACGAGATAGCAAGGAATAAACATTAAAAGGCAGTAGGGCACCCTATAAGGTACTGTACATCTCAGGGCCCCATCTTTCCCCCCAAATGTTGTATTATTATTTGAGCATTTGTGTTGCGCACTGCAGATATTTCTGTTATCCGTAGTGATTTTGTAGCATGGTAACTCATATGAATGTGTTCGCTCTGCAAGCAGGCTATAACATTATATAACAAAAAATTGAAATTCATAAATTACGTTTTTTTAATTAAATCTCATAACTAATTTGGAAAGAACATTAATTCTCCAGAACACATAACATGATTCCATTCAATGCATTTTTATTGAAGAGCTGAGTTATTTTTATTGTGCTACGATTATTTAAGCTCCTTACAGATATGTTTCAATAACTTTGTGATGTTTTCCTTTAGAATATTTTGCAGTGGCCATAGTCATGACTTAAAATGTTCCACAGGGCCACGCATAAGCCTCCTCCCTAGCCAGATCGTGAAGACCTAAGAACCCAGAGAAGGCACTTGTCCACAGGAATGGTATTCACCAAAAGCAGATGCCCCACACAAAATGGAATCTATTCACAACAGGAAACAGACCAGGGGAGAAAGCCCGCAATCTTTCCTCCTCGTTGTTCACCCCGTGGCCCAGGCACAGATTTGTTTAATGTAATGTCACATCAGGTGGGCCTATCCTAGTTTAACACGGACTGAAGTATGTGGCACTGCCGGAAGTGGAAATCCGAGAACCCATGCATTTCCTTGCAGCGCTGCTGAAAGCCCTTTACAAAGCCTGACTGATCACCTATCTGCTGCTTGTTGCCACATAATTTACTCAACCCTGCTGCATATTTTGCCCTCCCCTGCCACATAATTCCGGTGGCCCCGATTATTACCCTCTCACACAGTAGGAACCTATTCACGTTGGTCTGTTTTTTTTTTTTAATCAGGCTGTACTGCAGAAGTGCAATCACATGCATATTCAATAATTCAGCTGTTGCTATGCAATTAGTCTTTTCAATACTGGCCACAGAGAAAAGCAGTTCATAGCAGACTGCTGCAATGCTAGCGACAGCAAATAGACTAGAGTGGAGAATATCATTCCCTCGCACAATAACTCACGACCCACAACTACTTTATTTAGCAAAAAAGGCCACTTTATTAAGACAGGTGCATAGCATAACTTTAAATAACACAACATTACAATTAGATCATAAGTCAATCCCCAAATCAGCTTAACATAGCTTCAAAACATAACCCCCAATGCTGATCAAGCATCCTCAAAAGAACTGTACTCATGTTAAAGAAACCCCCATCATTTTCCTTCCCTTTCCCCGTGTTCTGTACCCCCTCCCTCCCCCTTGAGGGATGGATAAGCCCGCTCGAGACTATCCACCCCCCCCAAAAAATCTGCCTACCTAGTTTACATGGAGAAACCTAAACCTGTCTTATAGTGGCAGAAATTCTAACTGTAGATTCAGCACGACTTAAGGGCTGTGAAGAAAATGATTGTCAGGAAAACAAATAAAAAAAATTTGGGGTGGGTGGGACAATGAATAATTAATTACCTGCCCGACGCCCTCCGACGCGAGTGTTTTCCCACCCCGCCAAACCTCTATATATGGATTCCCTCACGTGCCCCGGCCTTTCTTAACGATTCCCTAATCGCACCTGGTGGCCCGCTCCATTGTGCGAAAATACCCAGGGGGAGACCTGCTCGCGCTCTGCTCCCCCTGGGTCCCCCCATGACCAAGGCTTCCATAAAAACCCATATGCCATCATAACCCCAGAAACGCAGTGAAGCACTGACCATATATCCCAATGCCCTTGCCACAGAGCTCTGAGCTGACTGCAGGCCGCAACGTCATACTTGTGACTTCATACCCTAAACTATGAAAATTATCCCGAAACAAAAAACGAACTGAAAACCCCCGGCAGCCCAACCTAGTTGACAGAGGCGAGGCACCGAGGGCCCGCTTACCCGAGGTTGCACAGGGCATACCGGACATTATCCACCTGTTCTGTTCCCGCCTCACTGCCGTAAAACAGATACTATATTGCTCCCCACACTTGCCTCAGCCAGACCTTCACCTTACGATCTCACCAAACATTTTCCCCTTGGTAGTGCGAAGAATCAGAAAGAGGCTGAAACCCCCTCTCCTGACTCCTTATATTGCGAACACCCAAACTCCACCCCGCCCACAATCCACAAATCCTGTCCTGCCCTATCATCAAACCCCGCTAAGTTTCCCGGGAGAAGACTAGGCTGCGCCTTTGCTTCCCCTGGGCCCCACATTCCCCCCCAGTAGGCGCTCATCTTTGATCGAGCATGTCCGAATCTTGTGGATACAAGTGCCCTCCTCTGCGTGGCCGCATACACACATGAGGCGCTTGAAGTTCACATTTGAACTCGTGACTTGCATATGACCACATATTTTTAATTTTTTTACTGGATGGCACCTATACTCAGCGTAGGATTGGTAACGCCGGCACTCGGGCAATGCCCGAGGGGACGGTATCCGAATTGCAGCTGTGGTCTGCTTTTTTGAGCAGCCTGGGGGGCCGATTTGGGCGGTTTCTGCGTTGTTCGATGCCGCCAGCGGCCCAGTGGGTGCCTGAGTGGCCTTTCTGGAGGTAGATGGGCGTCCATTACCTCCCTTTTATCAACAGCAGAGGTGTCACTCCCTTTCTGTCGCTGGGCCGGCCCATTAATATATGCATATTGAGCGGGGGCAGGGGGCCTGAGCAAAAGTGACCTCACTTGTTTTCAGGTGTGTTTCACCAGTGTAAACTAATCAGTGCATTTTTTTTAAGCCCCCTCCCCCTTTTTTATAACATTTCGCCGAAGCAGTGTTTTGCGGAACGGCAATATGCAAATATGGGCCACTTTTTTTAGGGTGCCCGGGCCGATTTTTAATTCCAATCCAACCCTGCCTATATTCCTATCCAGCATGGGCAGTAATAGTCCTGCTAGAAACAGAAGGAAATGAGGGTTCTCCTTTAGACCTGGGGGCGGCAGTTTTTTTTGTTTTTTTTCAAATAGGCAGAGGTATAGATGCAAATCACAATTAATATGCTTTTAATTGCAACAAAATGCCGGGATGCATTTTGGAATGGGTGGAATTTTAACTGAGTCAAATTAAGTATACCAGGAATCTGGTCTCTGCTTTGTGCCTTTCCATTCTTTAGAAATGTGGGCGATATTTGCCACCTGTGTATGGGATTGACATGATTATGATGTACTGGCATTTCAGCTATATTGTAAATTGTGCTATGGTAATGCTTGGTACTGTATTAAGTTATGTGGTGTTATATCTTTTGACTGTTTGCAATGAATTTAATTAACCGCCCAACAATAAATAAACTTGAAACTTGAGATTACTTTTTTACAAAGGTGTTATGCAGGGGCGCGGGCTTACAGGGAAAGCAAAATTATGGGATTTCCTAACTGGCTAATGATGCTGGTAGGACAGGAGAGGAGTCAGTCAAAGTCAAGCAAGGCTGGATAACTTTCATTCTCCACTGGTATATGAGTCGACAACAACACTTTGAACCATTTGTGGAGACATCATGCCCTGTGAAGTTGGCTTTTGCCAGTATATGACATGATTCTGAGTTTGAGTTTAGAGGAGAATTCTGGTCCCTGGGCAAACAGGAGTTTACACAAGGATTGACGTTCTGAGTTATGAGATAAACACCAATTCTCTTCAGTCTTCCCATCAGATTTCAGAAGGTCAAACCTGTCCAAATTTATTTGGGAAAAATGTCCAGAAAATGTCCGTATGTCCGTATGGCGGTGGCGATCCGCCCGCTATTTTTCACCACCCGCATTCCATTTCCCCCCGCCATATTACGATGGCGGGGGGGACCCCGCTGGACGGAAAGACCGTCCGCCGGTTTTCCGCCGGTCCGACAGGGGACCAGGCGGAAAAGGGCTCTAACATGGTGGCGGTGTCTGCAAGACACCGCCATCCATATTATGATGCATACGGAGATGTGCCTTTCCATGGCGGCAACGCCGCCATGGAAAGGCATACGGTCTTTTGCAATGGGGGCCCGGGGGAGAGGGAGGTGGGGGGTGCACTTGGGGGGTACCTATGGTACCCCCCTACATTGGCATGCACAGGGTGGCAGGCACCGCGCGGTGCCTATCACGTTGTGCATGCCAATGCGCAACATGCTTCATTCACATTGCGGCGGGTGCTGCTCACAGCACCGCCCGCCGCAATGTATATGATGCGGGATGCCACCGCCACCGTGGCGGTGGCATCCTAATAGACATGGCGGGACCGCCGCACCTCTTCGGGCGGTCCCGTTTGCCGTTGCGGTGGCCGGCGGACTTTGTCCGCCCGCCATCGTAATGATGCCCAAAGTGTGGTAAATATCACCGCTATTCTGACGAACTCATAATCAGGGTCAAATTTGACGAATTTTGTGCTGATTGATTTTTTGAAATATTTGTTAGCTCTATGAAACTTTGCCAGCGGGTGTAAATTGCTGGAAAAAATAGTTTTTGTGGAAGAAATTCCTCGAAAAAACGTATTTTACAACACTGTTTTCTCACTAAACAAAAGTGTCTGCTGTAGTTACTGACAGAAAAACCTACATATGCCGCATTTTTCCTACGAATTCCTTTTTAAATGTACGTTTTCGGAAGTGTGGAGAGAGGGGCTGTTGGGTGGGCTGCGTTGGGGTTGCAGACTGGTTGGTCACAAGTTTCTTATGTTTTGTTCCTACCTACAGTGCTCTCACTTCCTAAGATACATTAATCATGAGGGCTTCTATACAGGATTACCCACAGTGCACTCGACAGTTTTGGTCCTGGTGCCCACTAGCAGAGCCCATATGACCGCTTTTGCTGTGATGTCATGGAATATCAATTCCCTCAATGACCACTGACTGCCCTCAGATTTGCCAAGCGTCATTCCCCAGGTGTGCTGTTCCTTCCGGAAACTCATCTCCTTGGCTCATATGGGCCCAGATTTGAGTACGACAGGGTATTCCATGCTGGCCACTCTAGTGCTGGCACAATCCTGCTACAAAAAACGTTCCCCATGTTTGTCACTCGGGTCATCACTGATGCCAAAGGTAGCTATGTGGTGCTGGAGGGCAGGCTGGATGAAAACAGTATAACCTCATCAGTGTGTGCATCTCCCTGCAGCTATTGTACCCTTGACGTACTTAGAGCAGTTGTCCTGGGACTACCCATGGCATGACCATTATAGAAGGGGACTTCAATGTAGGATTAGATCCGGTGCTAGACTCAACTGGGACTAGAGCAACAAAACCACATGGGACTGTCGTGTTGGCTGACTAGACATCCTCCTTGGGCTTATGTGACGTATGTTGATTAAGGCAACCTCATGCTAAAGAATACACCCATATCTCAGCTGTGCTAACCCATGCCTAGAATCGATCTCCTGTTTCTTCCAACCGCTGATGCCCTGTGCATTACTGAGCAAATATCTTACCCTGAGGAATCTCCAATCATTCTCCAGTCACGATTAAAATCAAGGCCCGCTTGGGCCAGCTGACACTCTACTGTGGAGTATGAACACTTGGTGCCTGATTGATGCGCAGTGCTCGCAAGTCCTAATCTCAGGCACTGCCCCTTGCTACCAGCCCTGACCCCGCACCACCTTCAGCAACCTCTCACTGACAGCATCACCCTTCCTAATAGCATGAGTCACAAATGCTATTTTGCGAGTCAGTGACTCTCAAAATAGCATTTGTACACGCCATTGCCCTTTTTTGCGGTCGCAAACGGGAGGATCTCCCGTTTGCAGCCGCAAAAAAGGGTCGTACATCTGGCCCTTTGTGCTTGACATTAAAAGCCTTTGTCATCAAAAGCCATTGTCACTTGGACTAGACCTCTCTTAGCACTTATCACATCCGAGTGATGTGCTAAGTGAAGTCTGATTCAAGTGACAAAGAACTGTTCCATCATAGATGAGTCCATACTGAGTCCTACCTAAAGCAGATGAAGCCAATCTTGTTAGGAGTCCAGCAGAAGCAGGTTCTGAAGTGTAAGTTCAAAAGCCCCATTGCTTTTGATATTACAGAATTAAGCTGTTTAGTAGGATGCAAAGACTCTTGTTCAGTATCTGGGGAGTGTCTATCTATGCCCACCTTCTGCTTCTTGAGTGGAGAAGACCATGCTCTTGAAAGAGCAGGAGCACAAACCGGATTCTTGTGTAGCCACAGGAATATTCCTGTAAACCTTAATACAAGTGCCACAGAATATAATACACTTGCAATAAGACAGATGGGATATATGTCCCATTTGTTAACAGAGTAGACCATCTGCCAAACTCTAAATCAGGTCCATGGTTAGTGTTGCAAAGTGAAAAAAGAATTTAGTCACCCGAGCTCAGTCTCAGGAGGGGTTTTGGGTGCTGTGTGGTTGTTTTCCTTTCTCTGCCTTGTCCGCGCATTTTGGCGGCTCCAGAGATTGCGGAAACTTCAGTTGAGGAGGAGGCAACGTGCAGGACAGCAACCATGTAAATCATGCAGCCATTTTAGTGCTGATACTGATGATGATGCTGTGAGGACTTAGGACAGGAGAGAAATAAGGGCCAACCTGCAGGAAAGGAAAATAAGGGGAACACAAAATATGAGGCTCTAAAACACATAGGCCACTAAAAACAAAGAACAAGCATTGGCATAGCCAATAGGTCTCGCCTTTGGGACCTTATAAGTGTCTAGCCAGAGATATTGGCAATGTTTTTAAGGTATGTTGTAGAGCAATGTAGCTGCTGTGTTTAGTACTGTAAAGTTTGTGTGCAAGTTGTGCTTAGTGTAGTGACGTAAGGGCACTGGCATGGTGTGGAATGTAGTGGTGAGTTGTGATATGATGTGTGTTGGTGGGATGTATGTGTGTATATATCATAACAGACTTTGAGATTACAATGCTGAGTACCTCACATATTTCTTTATTTAATGATATACCTTTAGAAATGAAATCTACTGAGAAAATAAAAATGATTGTGATTTGTCAGGCTGGACACGAGATAGCAAGGAATAAACATTAAAAGGCAGTAGGGCACCCTATAAGGTACTGTACATCTCAGGGCCCCATCTTTCCCCCAAATGTTGTATTATTATTTGAGCATTTGTGTTGCGCACTGCAAATATTTCTGTTATCCGTAGTGAATTTGTAGCATGGTAACTCATATGAATGTGTTCGCTCTGCAAGCAGGCTATAACATTATATAACAAAAAATTGAAATTAATAAATTACGTTTTTTTAATTAAATCTCATAACTAATTTGGAAAGAACATTAATTCTCCTCCAGAACACATAACATGATTCCATTCAATGCATTTTTATTGAAGAGCTGAGTTATTTTTATTGTGCTACGATTATTTAAGCTCCTTAACAGATATGTTTCAATAACTTTGTGATGTTTTCCTTTAGAATATTTTGCAGTGGCCATAGTCATGACTTAAAATGTCCCACAGTGCCACGCATAAGCCTGCTCCCTAGCCAGATCGTGAAGACCTAAGAACCCAGAGAAGGCACTCGTCCACAGGAATGGTATTCACCAAAAGCAGATGCCCCACACAAAGTGGAATCTATTCACAACAGGAAACAGACCAGGGGAGAAAGCCCGTAATCTTTCCTCCTAGTTGTTCACCCCGTGGCCCAGGCACAGATTTGTTTAATGTAATGTCACATCACGTGGGCCTATCCTAGTTTAACACGGACTGAAGTATGTGGCACTGCCGGAAGTGGAAATCCGAGAACCCATGCATTTCCTTGCAGCGCTGCTGAAAGCCCTTTACAAAGCCTGACTGATCACCTATCTGCTGCTTGTTGCTATATTTGGGCGTTACACTGGTACTAATGAGGTGAATCCAAAGCTCAGACAGTGTTAGCATGTTTACAAAATGGCAAAATAATGAAGTAATACAGTCACAAAATGTACGGCATTGTGCCTCGTAATTTGCCTTTTCTTGCCACATAATTTACTCAACCCTGCTGCATATTTTGCCCTCCCCTGCCACATAATTCCAGTGGCCCCGATTATTACCCTCTCACACAGTAGGATCCTATTGACGTCGGTCTGTTTTTTTTTTAATCGGGCTGTACTGCAGAAGTGCAATCACATGCATATTCAATAATTCAGCTGTTGCTATGCAATTAGTCTTTTCAATACTGGCCACAGAGAAAAGCAGTTCATAGCAGACTGCTGCAGTGCTAGCGACAGCAAATAGACTAGAGTGGAATATGAATGTGGTCAAACTGTCCGACTCCGCTCCCTCCAGCAGCGGTAAGCAGCATCTTGCACTCTGACGGTGAAAGTGTAAGATGCTGCTTAAGGCTGCTGGAGAGACCGGAGACAGTGGCTTGCGCTCCTGTTTGATTAATTACATGAACAGCCCCATGGAGTGTATGGATTGCTGCTTTTTACCAACTTCCACGTACCTCGCCGGCCATGGTATACACACTGGTAATGCTCCAGAAGTGGAAGCATAGTGTGCCATGGTATACACACGGGTAATGCTCCGGAAGTAAAAGCTTAGTTTGCCATGGTATACACACGGTAATGCTCCGGAAGTGGAAGCGTAGTGTCCATGGTATACACATGGGTAATGCTCCGGAAGTAAAAGCCTAGTGTGCCATGGTATACACAACGGTAATGCTCCGGAAGTGGAAGCGTAGTGTGCCATGGTATAGACACCGGTAATGCTCCGGAAGTGAAAGTGTAGTGTGCCATGGTATACACACCGGTAATGCTCCGGAAGTAAAAGCCTAGTGTGCCTTGGTATACACACCGGTAATGTTCCGGAATTGGAAGCATAGTGTCCATGGTATACACACCAGTAATGCTCCTGAAGTGGAAGCGTAGTGTGCTATGGTATACACACCGGTAATGCTCCGGAAGTGGAAGCATAGTATGCCATGGTATACACACCAGTAATACTCCGAAAGTAAAAGCCTAGTGTACCATGGTATACACCGGTAATGCTCCAGAACTGGAAGCGTAGTGTGCCATGGTAAACACACCGGTAATGCTCTGGAAGTGGAGCATTTTCAGTAATCGGAAGTGGAAGCGTAGTGTGCTATGGTATTGATGCAGCGCGTACAATAAAACTATTCTCCTCCTAGGTCCCTTATCGGTCATCCAGGGGCAAACTATATTTTCTCACATCCACATGACGATGGGGCCCATAAACATCGCCTATCACACACACACACACACACCTGGATTTCCTTTATACCTTTACAAAATTCTGTACTCCTAGGAGAAACATGAGAATTAAATGGAAAACACCATTTATGTACCGCTGGAAGGAGCCGGGATATCTTATTACCTTAACCTATTGCTTTCTTTTAGTTATTTCTTAAGATATTCCTGCTCATTGTTTTGTCGATGAATCATTCATGTAAGAAATTAGTTCATAGTGATTAAGACCAGCTAAATCACAATAACCAATTACTGGTGTCACAATCATTTAGTAAAATAACCACTGAGTCGTTTGATTTAAAGAATCTTAAATTTTATATAATTTTAAAAAGCATGAGAAAGAATTTAGACTTTTTATTCAATTATTCATTCATTGTTAATTCAAATATTTATTACGCAAAATCAATTTTATTGCAGAAAGGAAATTTTATCATGAAGCAAAACCCTAATTACCTGCCTATCTTCCCTAATTTAGCCTAAGGATTTCTAACCTAAGTTTACGAATTAAAAATATCTTGATTCTCATACTCAACTGGAAAAATAAGACAGCAACAGAAACTTCAGCTCGTCAGCATCAGCTACCTGCAACCCGTCTCATCTAACAGTCTTTCGGCATCTCCCGCTCAGTAAATGGATCGATCTGGACCACCAAGCACTGGAAGCCACCAACACCGACTCTGACTCTCCAACTCCGACTGTGACTGTGACCCCCTCCCACTAAGAGTAGGCCCTCTTATACCCTAATTCTAACTTTGCTAACTAATTGTTGCAACATTAATAACACGCTTTTCTTTCATTGGTCCATTCATTTCATCTATTCATTCTTTAATCAAGTTCTCTCGGATCCAACTGGTCCTTGGAATGTATATGATCATTTCCTTTCTCACAGTTCAAGACATGTTTCCATCCGCTTCGATCAGTACATTTGTAACTTCTTTCGATACATTCGAGAACTCTGCAGGCATTGTCCTTTCTCTTAAAATGGTTTCCCACGGTTCCTTGCTGATCACCACGGCACACTATCAGTTCAATTAGGTCACATCAGCCTTGACCATTCTCGCATCCTAGCCTCTCAGCAACATCACGAGGTTAGCTTTTCTCCAACTTTTTCTCCCTTGTCACGTGTTTCCCCGCACATGCGCACTTCATTAACCGGCAGCCATTTTATATCGCCACTCGTTTATACTTAGAAGCACTATTTTGAAATAAACAAAACATAATTAAAATAGAGAAACATAGCCTTTTCGTTTCCCACCCGTCATCTACGTACCCCAATTAGTTATTACCTAGCAGAAAGCAACATTTAAGCTGTTCCTTACTTACCATCACTATTGTTTTTGCAACGACACGTTTATATTCTATGAAGCACAAATCATGCATTTATTATAAAATTAGTACGCAATTATTTTTATGTTATAATTAGACACACAGACATTCGTTAATAGATTATTCAGCACATATACTTGCGTATTACCCTCCCCTCACGTACAGTGTTGATTAATACGTTTAAACGAACATTTTATTAATTATTTATAAAATTTTGGCAGCTGTATCGCCTCAAGCAGTTTTTTAACAAAATCTCCATTTCTAATAGGTGTTCCTGCAGACGTCAAGAAACCTCTTTGTGACCAAATCTGACCGAAGTCATGCACAATACCGAAACCATACTGGCTATCGGTCACAATCGTAACTCGCACATTTCTTCCCAATTTACATGCTTGAATCAAAGCAATCAGTTCCGCAACTTGTGCAGACCTTATTCCTTTCAGACAAGACGCTTCCATCACAGTTGCCACTGTGCACACTGCGTAAGCTGCGCTTAAAACTCCTTCTTTCGTTCTCAAACATGAGCCATCCACAAACATGACATAATCTGATTCCTTTAAAGGTTCATCTTTTATGTCAGCTCTTGGTTTTGTGCAATATTCCAGCACATTCAGACAATCATGATCTACTTCGTCTTGTTCAATTATACTCTCTTCATCTGGCAATGATGTTGAAGGATTCACATTCATGCATCTATCTATGGTCACATTTTCAGCACTCAAGATTACTTTTTCGTACTTAGTCAGCCGACTATGTGTCATGTACTGTGTTTTTGTTCTTGTCAAAAGAATTTCTACTGAATGGGGAACATATACTCTCAGTGGATACCCCATCACTATACCTTCACTTTGTTCCAGACTTACACAAGTAGCAGCAACTGCTTTCAGACATCCGGGCAACGCTTTTGCTATAGGATCTAAAACAGCTGAAAAATAAGCAATTGGTCTCTTCATTGTTCCATGTTTTTGTACCAGTACTGAAAACGCACATCCATCTCTTTCACTGCAGTACAATTCAAAGTCCTTCTCATAATCAGGCATGCCTAAAGCAGGGGCCTCACACAATTTCTTTTTCAACTCTTTGAAAGATTTCATTTCTTCGTTATTTAACTCAAAAGGGTCTCTTATATCTTTCTTGGTCAATTTTTGTAATGTTTTGCAATCAAGGAGAAACCACTTATCCATTGTCGGCAATATCCAACCATTCCCAGAAACATTCTTACCTCTCTTTGCGTCATTGGTGCTCTCATTCCTTGAATCATTCTTACTCTTTCTGTCGCTATCTTTCGCACTCCTTTCTCAATTTTATGCCCTAAATATTGAACTTCTTTTTGGCAAAATTTGCAATTTTGAAGGGGACACTTTATGTCCTCTTTTCTCTAGATGGTTCAGTAAAGCAATTGTATCACTTACACATGCTTCTTTTGTTTTCGATGCCACCAACAGGTCATCGATATACTGCACCATCATTGACTTTTCTGGCATTTTCAAATCTTCCAGAGATTTCTTTAAAATCTGATTAAAGATTGAGGGGCTTTCTGTATACCCCTGAGGAATTCGGCACCATGCCAAAATACGCTCTCCGAACTGGAACGCAAATAGTGGCTGGCTATCTGGATGCAAAGGAATAGAGAAAAATGCGTGACACAAATCTATCACTGTGTACCACTCAGCTTCGTGTGGAATTTGATATAGAATTACTGCAGGGTTTGGCACTATTGGACAACAAGGCACAACTATTTTGTTGATCTTTCTCAAATCCTGTACTATTCTATATGTTCCGTTTGGCTTTTTCAGTCCCATAATAGGTGAATTACATGGACTGCTCATTATTTCTTTTAGAATTCCCTGTTCAATCATTTTATTTATTACAGGAGTTATTCCTTCAATTATTTCTGGAGTTAACTTGTACTGTGGCGTATTCGGGTAAGTTGTTCCTTCTTTTACTGTTACTTTTACTGGATCAACTTCTTTCATTAATCCAATATCTTCTCCTGTAAAATCCCACACATTTTCTTTCACTGCAATTTTTAGTTCTTCTGGAAGTTTTTCTGCATCAAATGCAGGAAACAAACCATTCATTTCAGGTTCCTGATTCATCAAAGTTACTTTATACAATACATCTTCATCTGAGGTCTGAAATCCAATTCCATCTGGTGTACAATAAATTGTGCAATTCATCTTGCACAAGAGGTCACGACCTAAAAGATTTACAGGACTACAATAGCACACTACAAATCTATGCATTTTGCTAAAAGAACCAATTTTTACTTCCACTAATTCAGTAAGTGGTGTTTTAATCTGCTGATTTGCTACTCCTATTACTTGGATGTATTAACCTGAGAGAGGAAGGTTTGGAATTTCCACTGATCTAACAGTAGAACGGGTAGCTCCAGTATCGACAAGGAATGTTACATTTGCACCATTCACTTCTCCATCCACAAAGGGACCAGACTGATCTACCTCTAGAGTTGCGCCAAGTACGCACTCTTTTCCCTCTCCTGGGCACCGTCATAAACTTTCATCCCACGTCTCATCCTCACTCTGTCGCAACCAATACTGAGAAATATTAGCTGCTCGCGGCAACTGTGTTACCTGCTCTCCTCCGTAGAATCCTGTTTCTGTACTGTATCTTTGCTGGTTAACAGTGTTGGGAAGTGGTGGTTGTGGCACCTGACTTTGTTGAACAACTACCTCATTCTGCACCTGTGGAGTTAATGATTGATTTTCCGGATTAGGTTTTGGTGGGAACTTACACTCGTTTCTCCAATGCCCTAATTTTCCGCAATTATGACAGGGCCATTTCTTCTTTGCCTCCTCTAGACTCACTTGACCTTTCCCTTTACCTATGTTAGGTCGCGTTTTATTCTGTCCTGTTTCATTCCCACTATTATTATCCAATTGAGCTTCTTGTTTTTCTGCCACTTTCACCTGTGCCCACATTGCCTTCTCTTTCAATTTACGCTGTCTACTTTCAATATCATCACTGCAATACTTAGCATACCTCAGTACCTCGTCTACTGTGCCATTCTGCCAATTAATCATATGCTGTTTAATCATTTCACTAATCTCTGGTTTCAACCCAAACACAAATCTGTACACAAAATGACTCATATCCTTTTTCACTTAATTCCTCATATCCACTATACTGTTTGAAAACCAACAACAACCTTTCATAGTATGCATGTACAGACTCTTTACTTTCCTGTGTAGTTCTATCAATTTTCACCCAATCTGTTTCTTTAGGAGGAATCTTATTTTTCAAAAAGGTAATCACCTTATCATACTTCTTCATCACCTCAGGACCTGGAGCTCCTGTCTTAGGATCTCTTGGATATTCTGTAGTTGGCCAGTCAACTGTAATTTTACACTCTGACCACAAATCAGTTGGTACCACTATGTCAAATAATCCATCTAAATCTATCCACAACACTTTTGAAACCTTTACAAACCTCTCTACTTGTCGGTACCATTCAACTGGTTTCTCTCTTAGCTTCGGAAAGTCATTCGTGAATGACAGTATATCCTGCCTAGTCCAGGGAACATGCACATAACTACCACCTGGAGTTTCTCTCATAGGGTATTCTCTGGCAACAGGTTCTTTTTCAGTTATCATAAAAGCCAAAGAAGCTTTGTCTGTAGTTTTCTCATTCTTTTTTGTCCATCTAACCTTCCATCTGTCCACATCACCCCATTTTCTCAGTAACACAATTAACTCTTTTATCTGTGTCAGCCTTCCTGCCGTGTTCAAATTTTCAATATCTTTTTCACAAAAGTCTACTCTATAGGGTTTCTGCAATGTTTTCACTTTCGCAAAGTCTATTCCAATTTCACTGGCTACCTCTTCTAGTTTGTCATGTAAATTCTTTGCTCTCCATGTAATACTTTTGCACAGAAACATTATTTCATCATCCTGGTAATTTTTTATCTTTTCTGTACCAATCGTTCCTAGAATTAATTCTTCCATGTCAATTTTTAACCTAATTACATCTAATGGTTTTTCTTCTGGTTCTTTTATTTTAAATGCCTTCATCCACTCATTTAACTCATCAGGAGTCGGACCTATGGGTGTATTATTTAGTTCTATCCAATTACCACTCTTTTCAGGAGTCTCTGTTGCAGATTCTGTTACCATATGCATTTTCCTACCATTGCACTCATTCACAGTCAAATTTGTAGGTGGACTTGGTCTGTAAGTACTAGCCAAATTACTTGTACTTGCACTTGGTTCCATCCTTTCTTTTCTCTCTGAAATTGTGAACTCATGGGAATCACTAAAGATCGTTCATCAATTTTCTGATTCTCAAAAACTGGTATTACTGGACCTATTGTTACAGGTACAGTCACTGCTTCCATATTTTTCGTTAATTCTCTAATTTTCTCAGTTAGTTCTTTTGTTGTCCTTGCTAATTCGCTTGCATTGTCACTTTCTATTCCTTCATTTTGTGAAGTTCTTATTTGATCTTGTGACCTATTTATTTCAATTCTTTTTACCGGACTTTTATTTCGCATAGTCTCTATTAGCGGCGCATTTGGTGTCACCACTGTAGAACTCTGCTGATACGGAGGTGGATTTCTATTTAAAATATCTTCCAGCAATTCATCATCCGTTTCACTCTCATGCATATATTTCTCCCTCTCCATATGTTTCTTTTTCTCAGTACGTTTTCTCTTAGTCTCTTCCTCAACTGTAAAAGCCGGAAACAAACCTCCTGTCATGTTAGCACATCTCCATCGTTTTAATCTATCCTCATGATTTATTCCCCACATTCTTCCAGGCATAAACTCATGATCTCTTAAACCTCTGAATCTCTCTCGCTCATACATCTCATCCTCCCATTCTGTCAACGCTTCAAACTGTGTCGGTCTAGGTCTAGGTTCTAGATTTGTCATCTTTTCTCGCAAATTTCGCAAAACCGCTACACTAAATGAACCATTCTCAGGGAAAGCTAATGCACCATCATTCTTCGTATACTTTGCCCAATTTTCCAACCATATGCATGTATGATATCCATATTTCAGCATCATATGTGAAGCTGCTGATTTCGGCGGAGGAATTACTTGTCCCTCTCTAGTCACAACCTTTTTGTCTTTCTTAAAGAAATTCTTTAATTTTGTCGTCCATGACGTTCTCTCCCTTTCATACTCGTAATACGGCATGTTTTCGATTGGTTTTTCTCTTCAAATCAACACTGTTCCGTGTACGGAACTTTAACCAATCACAGCGCGACTCACACTAACGCACCAATCAGAACGATTCCCTTCGTCCGCGGACCAACCAATCCTAGCGCGGCACTTTTCTACGTCACTCTTGACTCTGTGTTCACGTGACTAGCGCACTATCCAATCCTAGCGCGGCACTGTCGATGTCACTCCTCCTCTTTTACCCCTCCTTTACAAAAATTTATCGGCAATTTTCTTTTCACTGTTTTCTTCGTTAGTTACAACAATTAAAACAATTCCATAGTCTGATTCGCTAAACAAAAGTGACAGCTTTGTCCTTTTACACAAGAATCCTGTATTTCCAGTAGGCAGCGCTTACCTCTACCCTACCACAGAATTATTAACTCTCGCCGATAAAGTAGCACTTCCCTCTACCTTACCCTTCTTTCAAGCAAACAATTAACTCGTTTCTCTGGGGATAAGACACATGTGGAGACTAGGCTCCTGAGAATTAAGGCCAAAGTTTCACAAGAAAACGTGATTTGCTATTTCAGTTACACACCTTTCGTACAGAAAATCCCTAACATAACACAACCTGTGTTATTACCAAAAATGAATTCAGACCATGTACCAAATTCCATGTGACTTCTCTTGCCACACGTGTTCCACTTCCTACATCCCAGAAGCGTGAAAACTCACATATAACATAACACGACTCAACATATAGTATTAGTCATAATAATAATAAAAAAAAAAAATCAATAATCACTAAACTAATCTATAGAAAACCATAACTCTGCTACCAAGAAATCTGATGCAGCGCGTACAATAAAACTATTCTCCTCCTAGGTCCCTTATCGGTCATCCAGGGGCAAACTATATTTTCTCACATCCACATGACGATGGGGCCCATAAACATCGCCTATCACACACACACACACACACCTGGATTTCCTTTATACCTTTACGAAATTCTGTACTCCTAGGAGAAACATTAGAATTAAATGGAAAACACCATTTATGTACCGCTGGAAGGAGCCGGGATATCTTATTACCTTAACCTATTGCTTTCTTTTAGTTATTTCTTAAGATATTCCTGCTCATTGTTTTGTCGATGAATCATTCATGTAAGAAATTAGTTCATAGTGATTAAGACCAGCTAAATCACAATAACCAATTACTGGTGTCACAATCATTTAGTAAAATAACCACTGAGTCGTTTGATTTAAAGAATCTTAAATTTTATATAATTTTAAAAAGCACGAGAAAGAATTTAGACTTTTTATTCAATTATTCATTCATTGTTAATTCAAATATTTATTACGCAAAATCAATTTTATTGCAGAAAGGAAATTTTATCATGAAGCAAAACCCTAATTACCTGCCTATCTTCCCTAATTTAGCCTAAGGATTTCTAACCTAAGTTTACGAATTAAAAATATCTTGATTCTCATACTCAACTGGAAAAATAAGACAGCAACAGAAACTTCAGCTCGTCAGCATCAGCTACCTGCAACCCGTCTCATCTAACAGTCTTTCGGCATCTCCCGCTCAGTAAATGGATCGATCTGGACCACCAAGCACTGGAAGCCACCAACACCAACACCGACTCTGACTGCGACTCTCCAACTCCGACTGTGACTGTGACCCCCTCCCACTAAGAGTAGGCCCTCTTATACCCTAATTCTAACTTTGCTAACTAATTGTTGCAACATTAATAACACGCTTTTCTTTCATTGGTCCATTCATTTCATCTATTCATTCTTTAATCAAGTTCTCTCGGATCCAACTGGTCCTTGGAATGTATATGATCATTTCCTTTCTCACAGTTCAAGACATGTTTCCATCCGCTTCGATCAGTACATTTGTAACTTCTTTCGATACATTCGAGAACTCTGCAGGCATTGTCCTTTCTCTTAAAATGGTTTCCCACGGTTCCTTGCTGATCACCACGGCACACTATCAGTTCAATTAGGTCACATCAGCCTTGACCATTCTCGCATCCTAGCCTCTCAGCAACATCACGAGGTTAGCTTTTCTCCAACTTTTTCTCCCTTGTCACGTGTTTCCCCGCACATGCGCACTTCATTAACCGGCAGCCATTTTATATCGCCACTCGTTTATACTTAGAAGCACTATTTTGAAATAAACAAAACATAATTAAAATAGAGAAACATAGCCTTTTCGTTTCCCACCCGTCATCTACGTACCCCAATTAGTTATTACCTAGCAGAAAGCAACATTTAAGCTGTTCCTTACTTACCATCACTATTGTTTTTGCAACGACACGTTTATATTCTATGAAGCACAAATCATGCATTTATTATAAAATTAGTACGCAATTATTTTTATGTTATAATTAGACACACAGACATTCGTTAATAGATTATTCAGCACATATACTTGCGTATTACCCTCCCCTCACGTACAGTGTTGATTAATACGTTTAAACGAACATTTTATTAATTATTTATAAAATTTTGGCAGCTGTATCGCCTCAAGCAGTTTTTTAACAAAATCTCCATTTCTAATAGGTGTTCCTGCAGACGTCAAGAAACCTCTTTGTGACCAAATCTGACCGAAGTCATGCACAATACCGAAACCATACTGGCTATCGGTCACAATCGTAACTCGCACATTTCTTCCCAATTTACATGCTTGAATCAAAGCAATCAGTTCCGCAACTTGTGAAGACCTTATTCCTTTCAGACAAGACGCTTCCATCACAGTTGCCACTGTGCACACTGCGTAAGCTGCGCTTAAAACTCCTTCTTTCGTTCTCAAACATGAGCCATCCACAAACATGACATAATCTGATTCCTTTAAAGGTTCATCTTTTATGTCAGCTCTTGGTTTTGTGCAATATTCCAGCACATTCAGACAATCATGATCTACTTCGTCTTGTTCAATTATACTCTCTTCATCTGGCAATGATGTTAAAGGATTCACATTCATGCATCTATCTATGGTCACATTTTCAGCACTCAAGATTACTTTTTCGTACTTAGTCAGCCGACTATGTGTCATGTACTGTGTTTTTGTTCTTGTCAAAAGAATTTCTACTGAATGGGGAACATATACTCTCAGTGGATACCCCATCACTATACCTTCACTTTGTTCCAGACTTACACAAGTAGCAGCAACTGCTTTCAGACATCCGGGCAACGCTTTTGCTATAGGATCTAAAACAGCTGAAAAATAAGCAATTGGTCTCTTCATTGTTCCATGTTTTTGTACCAGTACTGAAAACGCACATCCATCTCTTTCACTGCAGTACAATTCAAAGTCCTTCTCATAATCAGGCATGCCTAAAGCAGGGGCCTCACACAATTTCTTTTTCAACTCTTTGAAAGATTTCATTTCTTCGTTATTTAACTCAAAAGGGTCTCTTACATCTTTCTTGGTCAATTTTTGTAATGGTTTTGCAATCAAGGAGAAACCACTTATCCATTGTCGGCAATATCCAACCATTCCCAGAAACATTCTTACCTCTCTTTGCGTCATTGGTGCTCTCATTCCTTGAATCATTCTTACTCTTTCTGTCGCTATCTTTCGCACTCCTTTCTCAATTTTATGCCCTAAATATTGAACTTCTTTTTGGCAAAATTGCAATTTTGAAGGGGACACTTTATGTCCTCTTTTCTCTAGATGGTTCAGTAAAGCAATTGTATCACTTACACATGCTTCTTTTGTTTTCGATGCCACCAACAGGTCATCGATATACTGCACCATCACTGACTTTTCTGGCATTTTCAAATCTTCCAGAGATCTCTTTAAAATCTGATTAAAGATTGAGGGGCTTTCTGTATACCCCTGAGGAATTCGGCACCATGCCAAAATACGCTCTCCGAACCGGAACGCAAATAATGGCTGGCTATCTGGATGCAAAGGAATAGAGAAAAATGCGTGACACAAATCTATCACTGTGTACCACTCAGCTTCGTGTGGAATTTGATATAGAATTACTGCAGGGTTTGGCACTATTGGACAACAAGGCACAACTATTTTGTTGATCTTTCTCAAATCCTGTACTATTCTATATGTTCCGTTTGGCTTTTTCAGTCCCATAATAGGTGAATTACATGGACTGCTCATTATTTCTTTTAGAATTCCCTGTTCAATCATTTTATTTATTACAGGAGTTATTCCTTCAATTATTTCTGGAGTTAACTTGTACTGTGGCGTATTCGGGTAAGTTGTTCCTTCTTTTACTGTTACTTTTACTGGATCAACTTCTTTCATTAATCCAATATCTTCTCCTGTAAAATCCCACACATTTTCTTTCACTGCAATTTTTAGTTCTTCTGGAAGTTTTTCTGCATCAAATGCAGGAAACAAACCATTCATTTCAGGTTCCTGATTCATCAAAGTTACTTTATACAATACATCTTCATCTGAGGTCTGAAATCCAATTCCATCTGGTGTACAATAAATTGTGCAATTCATCTTGCACAAGAGGTCACGACCTAAAAGATTTACAGGACTACAATCGCACACTACAAATCTATGCATTTTGCTAAAAGAACCAATTTTTACTTCCACTAATTCAGTAAGTGGTGTTTTAATCTGCTGATTTGCTACTCCTATTACTTGGATGTATTCACCTGAGAGAGGAAGGTTTGGAATTTCCACTGATCTAACAGTAGAACGGGTAGCTCCAGTATCGACAAGGAATGTTACATTTGCACCATTCACTTCTCCATCCACAAAGGGACCAGACTGATCTACCTCTAGAGTTGCGCCAAGTACGCACTCTTTTCCCTCTCCTGGGCACCGTCATAAACTTTCATCCCACGTCTCATCCTCACTCTGTCGCAACCAATACTGAGAAATATTAGCTGCTCGCGGCAACCGTGTTACCTGCTCTCCTCCGTAGAATCCTGTTTCTGTACTGTATCTTTGCTGGTTAACAGTGTTGGGAAGTGGTGGTTGTGGCACCTGACTTTGTTGAACAACTACCTCATTCTGCACCTGTGGAGTTAATGATTGATTTTCCGGATTAGGTTTTGGTGGGAACTTACACTCGTTTCTCCAATGCCCTAATTTTCCGCAATTATGACAGGGCCATTTCTTCTTTGCCTCCTCTAGACTCACTTGACCTTTCCCTTTACCTATGTTAGGTCGCGTTTTATTCTGTCCTGTTTCATTCCCACTATTATTATCCAATTGAGCTTCTTGTTTTTCTGCCACTTTCACCTGTGCCCACATTGCCTTCTCTTTCAATTTACGCTGTCTACTTTCAATATCATCACTGCAATACTTAGCATACCTCAGTACCTCGTCTACTGTGCCATTCTGCCAATTAATCATATGCTGTTTAATCATTTCACTAATCTCTGGTTTCAACCCAAACACAAATCTGTACACAAAATGACTCATATCTTTTTCACTTAATTCCTCATATCCACTATACTGTTTGAAAACCAACAACAACCTTTCATAGTATGCATGTACAGACTCTTTACTTTCCTGTGTAGTTCTATCAATTTTCACCCAATCTGTTTCTTTAGGAGGAATCTTATTTTTCAAAAAGGTAATCACCTTATCATACTTCTTCATCACCTCAGGACCTGGAGCTCCTGTCTTAGGATCTCTTGGATATTCTGTAGTTGGCCAGTCAACTGTAATTTTACACTCTGACCACAAATCAGTTGGTACCACTATGTCAAATAATCCATCTAAATCTATCCACAACACTTTTGAAACCTTTACAAACCTCTCTACTTGTCGGTACCATTCAACTGGTTTCTCTCTTAGCTTCGGAAAGTCATTTGTGAATGACAGTATATCCTGCCTAGTCCAGGGAACATGCACATAACTACCACCTGGAGTTTCTCTCATAGGGTATTCTCTGGCAACAGGTTCTTTTTCAGTTATCATAAAAGCCAAAGAAGCTTTGTCTGTAGTTTTCTCATTCTTTTTTGTCCATCTAACCTTCCATCTGTCCACATCACCCCATTTTCTCAGTAACACAATTAACTCTTTTATCTGTGTCAGCCTTCCTGCCGTGTTCAAATATTCAATATCTTTTTCACAAAAGTCTACTCTATAGGGTTTCTGCAATGTTTTCACTTTCGCAAAGTCTATTCCAATTTCACTGGCTACCTCTTCTAGTTTGTCATGTAAATTCTTTGCTCTCCATGTAATACTTTTGCACAGAAACATTATTTCATCATCCTGGTAATCTTTTATCTTTTCTGTACCAATCGTTCCTAGAATTAATTCTTCCATGTCAATTTTTAACCTAATTACATCTAATGTTTTTTCTTCTGGTTCTTTTATTTTAAATGCCTTTATCCACTCATTTAACTCATCAGGTGTCGGACCTATGGGTGTATTATTTAGTTCTATCCAATTACCACTCTTTTCAGGAGTCTCTGTTGCAGAATCTGTTACCATATGCATTTTCCTACCATTGCACTCATTCACAGTCAAATTTGTAGGTGGACTTGGTCTGTAAGTACTAGCCAAATTACTTGTACTTGCACTTGGTTCCATCCTTTCTTTTTCTCTCTGAAATTGTGAACTCATGGGAATCACTAAAGATCGTTCATCAATTTTCTGATTCTCAAAATCTGGTATTACTGGACCTATTGTTACAGGTACAGTCACTGCTTCCATATTTTTCGTTAATTCTCTAATTTTCTCAGTTAGTTCTTTTGTTGTCCTTGCTAATTCGCTTGCATTGTCACTTTCTATTCCTTCATTTTGTGAAGTTCTTATTTGATCTTGTGACCTATTTATTTCAATTCTTTTTACCGGACTTTTATTTCGCATAGTCTCTATTAGCGGCGCATTTGGTGTCACCACTGTAGAACTCTGCTGATACGGAGGTGGATTTCTATTTAAAATATCTTCCAGCAATTCATCATCCGTTTCACTCTCATGCATATATTTCTCCCTCTCCATATGTTTCTTTTTCTCAGTACGTTTTCTCTTAGTCTCTTCCTCAACTGTAAAAGCCGGAAACAAACCTCCTGTCATGTTAGCACATCTCCATCGTTTTATTCTATCCTCATGATTTATTCCCCACATTCTTCCAGGCATAAACTCATGATCTCTTAAACCTCTGAATCTCTCTCGCTCATACATCTCATCCTCCCATTCTGTCAACGCTTCAAACTGTGTCGGTCTAGGTCTAGGTTCTAGATTTGTCATCTTTTCTCGCAAATTTCGCAAAACCGCTACACTAAATGAACCATTCTCAGGGAAAGCTAATGCACCATCATTCTTCGTATACTTTGCCCAATTTTCCAACCATATGCATGTATGATATCCATATTTCAGCATCATATGTGAAGCTGCTGATTTCGGCGGAGGAATTACTTGTCCCTCTCTAGTCACAACCTTTTTGTCTTTCTTAAAGAAATTCTTTAATTTTGTCGTCCATGACGTTCTCTCCCTTTCATACTCGTAATACGGCATGTTTTCGATTGGTTTTTCTCTTCAAATCAACACTGTTCCGTGTACGGAACTTTAACCAATCACAGTGCGACTCACACTAACGCACCAATCAGAACGATTCCCTTCATCCGCGGACCAACCAATCCTAGCGCGGCACTTTTCTACGTCACTCTTGACTCTGTGTTCACGTGACTAGCGCACTATCCAATCCTAGTGCGGCACTGTCGATGTCACTCCTGCTCTTTTACCCCTCCTTTACAAAAATTTATCGGCAATTTTCTTTTCACTGTTTTCTTCGTTAGTTACAACAATTAAAACAATTCCATAGTCTGATTCGCTAAACAAAAGTGACAGCTTTGTCCTTTTACACAAGAATCCTGTATTTCCAGTAGGCAGCGCTTACCTCTACCCTACCACAGAATTATTAACTCTCGCCGATAAAGTAGCACTTCCCTCTACCTTACCCTTCTTTCAAGCAAACAATTAACTCGTTTCTCTGGGGATAAGACACATGTGGAGACTAGGCTCCTGAGAATTAAGGCCAAAGTTTCACAAGAAAACGTGATTTGCTATTTCAGTTACACACCTTTCGTACAGAAAATCCCTAACATAACACAACCTGTGTTATTACCAAAAATGAATTCAGACCATGTACCAAATTCCATGTGACCTCTCTTGCCACACGTGTTCCACTTCCTACATCCCAGAAGCGTGAAAACTCACGTATAACATAACACGACTCAACATATAGTATTAGTCATAATAAAAAAAAAATAATCAATAATCAATAATCACTAAACTAATCTATAGAAAACCATAACTCTGCTACCAAGAAATCTGATGCAGCGCGTACAATAAAACTATTCTCCTCCTAGGTCCCTTATCGGTCATCCAGGGGCAAACTATATTTTCTCACATCCACATGACGATGGGGCCCATAAACATCGCCTATCACACACACACACACACACCTGGATTTCCTTTATACCTTTACAAAATTCTGTACTCCTAGGAGAAACATGAGAATTAAATGGAAAACACCATTTATGTACCGCTGGAAGGAGCCGGGATATCTTATTACCTTAACCTATTGCTTTCTTTTAGTTATTTCTTAAGATATTCCTGCTCATTGTTTTGTCGATGAATCATTCATGTAAGAAATTAGTTCATAGTGATTAAGACCAGCTAATTCACAATAACCAATTACTGGTGTCACAATCATTTAGTAAAATAACCACTGAGTCGTTTGATTTAAAGAATCTTAAATTTTATATAATTTTAAAAAGCATGAGAAAGAATTTAGACTTTTTATTCAATTATTCATTCATTGTTAATTCAAATATTTATTACGCAAAATCAATTTTATTGCAGAAAGGAAATTTTATCATGAAGCAAAACCCTAATTACCTGCCTATCTTCCCTAATTTAGCCTAAGGATTTCTAACCTAAGTTTACGAATTAAAAATATCTTGATTCTCATACTCAACTGGAAAAATAAGACAGCAACAGAAACTTCAGCTCGTCAGCATCAGCTACCTGCAACCCGTCTCATCTAACAGTCTTTCGGCATCTCCCGCTCAGTAAATGGATCGATCTGGACCACCAAGCACTGGAAGCCACCAACACCAACACCGACTCTGACTGCGACTCTCCAACTCCGACTGTGACTGTGACCCCCTCCCACTAAGAGTAGGCCCTCTTATACCCTAATTCTAACTTTGCTAACTAATTGTTGCAACATTAATAACACGCTTTTCTTTCATTGGTCCATTCATTTAATCTATTCATTCTTTAATCAAGTTCTCTCGGATCCAACTGGTCCTTGGAATGTATATGATCATTTCCTTTCTCACAGTTCAAGACATGTTTCCATCCGCTTCGATCAGTACATTTGTAACTTCTTTCGATACATTCGAGAACTCTGCAGGCATTGTCCTTTCTCTTAAAATGGTTTCCCACGGTTCCTTGCTGATCACCACGGCACACTATCAGTTCAATTAGGTCACATCAGCCTTGACCATTCTCGCATCCTAGCCTCTCAGCAACATCACGAGGTTAGCTTTTCTCCAACTTTTTCTCCCTTGTCACGTGTTTCCCCGCACATGCGCACTTCATTAACCGGCAGCCATTTTATATCGCCACTCGTTTATACTTAGAAGCACTATTTTGAAATAAACAAAACATAATTAAAATAGAGAAACATAGCCTTTTCGTTTCCCACCCGTCATCTACGTACCCCAATTAGTTATTACCTACGAGAAAGCAACATTTAAGCTGTTCCTTACTTACCATCACTATTGTTTTTGCAACGACACGTTTATATTCTATGAAGCACAAATCATGCATTTATTATAAAATTAGTACGCAATTATTTTTATGTTATAATTAGACACACAGACATTCGTTAATAGATTATTCAGCACATATACTTGCGTATTACCCTTCCCTCACGTACAGTGTTGATTAATACGTTTAAACGAACATTTTATTAATTATTTATAAAATTTGTTAGGGGTTAAAAATTTTTTATTTTCTCTGCTCCATCAACTTGCACACCGATAATGCTATGGAAGCATAGTGTGCCATGGTAAACAAACCGGTAATACTCCGGAAGAAAAAGCCTAGTGTGCCATGGTATACACCGATAATGCTCCGGATGTGGAAGTGTAGTGTGCCATGGTAAACACACTGGTAATGCTCCAAAAGTAGAAGCGTAGTGTGCCATGGTATACACACCGGTAATGCTCCGGAAGTGGAAGCATAGTGTGCCATGGTATACACACAGGTAATGCTCCTGAAGTAAATGCATAGCGTGCCATGGTATACACACCGGTAATGCTCCGGAAGTGGAAGCGTAGTGTCCATTGTATACACACCGGTAATGCTCCAGAAGTGGAAGCATAGTGTGCCATGGTATACACACCGGTAATACTTAGGAAGTAAAAGCCTATTGTACCATGGTATACACCGGTAATGCTCCGGAATTGGAAGCAGAGTGTCCAAGGTATACACACCGGTAATGCTCCGGAACTGGAAGCGTAGTGTGCCATGGTAAACAGACCGGTAATGCTCCGGAAGTGAGGCACTTTTAGTAATCGGAAGTGGAAGCGTAGTGTGCTATGGTAAACACACCGGTAATGCTCCAAAAGTAGAAGCGTAGTGTGCCATGGTATACAAACGGGTAATGCTCCGGAAGTGGAAGCGTAGTGTGCTATGGTATACACACGGGTAATGCTCCGGAAGTGGAAGCGTAGTGTCCATGGTATACACACCGGTAATGCTCCGGAAGTAGAAGCGTAGTGTGCCATGGTATACACACCGGTAATGATCCGGAAGTGGAAGCGTCGTGTCCATGGTATACACATGGGTAATGCTCCGGCAGTAAAAGCCTAGTGTGCCATGGTATACGCACCAGTAATGCTCCGGAAGTGGAAGCGTAGTGTGCCATGATATACACACCAGTAATGCTCCGGAGTTGGAAGCACAGTGTCCATGGTATACACACCGGTAATACTCCGGAATTAAAAGTCTAGTGTACCATAGTATACACCGGTAATGCTCCGGAATTGGAAGCATAGTGTCGAAGGTATACACACCGGTAATGCTCCGGAACTGGAAGCGTAGTGTGCCATGGTATACACACCGGTAATACTCCGAAAGTAAAAGCCTAGTGTACCATGGTATACACCGGTAATGCTCCGGAATTGGAAGCATAGTGTCCATGGTATACACACCGGTAATGCTCCGGAAGTGGAAGCGTAGTTTGCCATGGTTTACACACCGGTAATGCTCCGGAAGTGGAAGCATAGTGAGCCATGGTATACACACGGGTAATGCTCCGGAAGTAAATGCCTAGTGTGCCATGGTATACACACCGGTAATGCTCCGGAAGTGGAAGCGTAGTGTCCATGGTATACACACCGGTAATGCTCCGGAAGTGGAAGCATAGTGGGCCATGGTATACACACCGTTAATGCTCCGGAATTGGAAGCATAGTGTCCATGGTATACACACCGGTAATGCTCCGGAACTGGAAGCGTAGTGTGCCAAGGTAAACACACCGGTAATGCTCCGGAAGTGAGGCATTTTTAGTAATCGGAAGTGGAAGCGTAGTGTGCGATGGTAAACACACCGGTAATACTCCAAAAGTAGAGGCGTAGTGTGCCATGGTATACACACTGGTAATGCTCCAGAAGTGGAAGCGTAGTGTGCCATGGTAAGCACACCGGTAATACTCTGGAAGTAAAAGCCTAGTGTACCACGGTATACACCGGTAATGCTCCGGAATAGGAAGCATAGTGTGCCATGGTAAACACACCGGTAATACTCCGGGAGTAAAAGCCTAGTGTGCCATGGTATAAACCAGTAATGGTCCGGAAGTGGAAGCGTAGTGTGCCAGGGTAAACACACCGGTAATGCTCCAAAAGTTGAAGCGTAGTGTGCCATGGTATACACACCGGTAATGCTCCAGAAGTGGAAGTGTAGCGTGCCATGGTATACACACCGGTAGTGCTCCGGAATTAAAAGTCTAGTGTACCATGGTATACACTGGTAATGCTCCGGAATTGGAAGCATAGTGTCCATGGTATACATACCGGTAATGCTCGGGAAGTGGAAGTGTAGTATGCCATGGTATAAACACCGCTATGCTCCGGAACTGGAAGAGTAGTGTGCCGTGGTAAACACAACGGTAATGCTCTGGAAGTGGAGCATTTCCAGTAATCGGAAGTGGAAGCGTAGTGTGCTATGGTATGCACACCGGTAATGCTTCAGAAGCATAGTGTGCCATGGTAATGCTCCGGAAGTGGAACCGTAATGTGCCATGATAAACACAACGGTAATGCTCCAGAACTGGAAAGGTAGTGTGCCATGGTAAACACACCGGTAATGTTCCGGAAGTGGAAGCGTAATGGCCATGATATACACACCGGTAATGCTCCGGAAGTGGAAGCCTAGTGTGCCATGGTATACAACGGGGAACGCTGCGGAAGTGGAAGTGTAGTGTGCTATGGTATACACACGGGTAATGCTCCGGAAGTAAAAGCCTAGTGTGCCATCGTATACACACGGTAATGCTCCGGAAGTGGAAGCGTAGTGTCCCATGGTATACACACCGGTAATGCTACGGAAGTGGAAGCGTAGTGTGCCATGGTATAGACACCGGTAATGCTCCGGAAGTGGAAGTGTAGTGTGCCATGGTATACACACCGGTAATGCTCCGGAAGTAAAAGCCTAGTGTGCCTTGGTATACACACAGGTAATGTTCCGGAATTGGAAGCATAGTGTCCATGGTATACACACCGGTAATGCTCCGGAAGTGGAAGCGTAGTGTGCTATGGTATACACACCGGTAATGCTCCGGAAGTGGAAGCGTAGTGTGCCATGGTATACACACCAGTAATACTCTGAAAGTAAAAGCCTAGTGTACCATGGTATACACCGGTAATGCTCCGGAACTGGAAGCGTAGTGTGCCATGGTAAACACACCGGTAATGCTCCGGAAGTGGAGCATTTTCAGTAATCGGAAGTGGAAGCGTAGTGTGCTATGGTATGCACACCGATAATGCTTTGGAAGCATAGTGTGCCATGGTAAACAAACCGGTAATACTCCGGAAGAAAAAGCCTAGTGTGCCATGGTATACACCGGTAATGCTCTGGATGTGGAAGCGTAGTGTGCCATGGTAAACACACCGGTAATGCTCCAAAAGTAGAAGCGTAGTGTGCCATGGTATACACACCGGTAATGCTCCGGAAGTGGAAGCATAGTGTGCCATGGTATACACACGGGTAATGCTCCTGAAGTAAATGCATAGTGTGCCATGGTATACACACCGGTAATGCTCCGGAAGTGGAAGCGTAGTGTCCATGGTATACACACCGGTAATACTCCGGAAGTGGAAGCATAGTGTGCCATGGTATACACACCGGTAATACTCAGGACGTAAAAGCCTATTCTACCATGGTATACACCGGTAATGCTCCGGAATTGGAAGCATAGTGTCCAAGGTATACACACCGGTAATGCTCCGGAACTGGAAGTGTAGTGTGCCATGGTATACCAACGGGTAATGCTCTGGAAGTGGAAGCGTAGTGTGCTATGGTATACACACGGGTAATGCTCCGGAAGTGGAAGCGTAGTGTCCATGGTATACACACCGGTAATGCTCCGGAAGTAGAAGCGTAGTGTGCCATGGTATACACACCGGTAATGCTCCGGAAGTGGAAGCGTCGTGTCCATGGTATACACATGGGTAATGCTCCGGCAGTAAAAGCCTAGTGTGCCATGGTATACGCACCGGTAATGCTCCGGAAGTGGAAGCGTAGTGTGCCATGGTATACACACCAGTAATGCTCCGGAGTTGGAAGCACACTGTCCATGGTATACACACCGGTAATACTCCGGAAGTAAAAGCCTAGTGTACCATGGTATACACCGGTAATGCTCCGGAATTGGAAGCATAGTGTCCATGGTATACACACCGGTAATGCTCCGGAAGTGGAAGCATAGTGTGCCATGGTATACACACGGGTAATGCTCTGGAAGTAAATGCCTAGTGTGCCATGGTATACACACGGGTAATGCTCCGGAAGTGAGGCATTTTTAGTAATCGGAAGTGGAAGCATAGTGCGCTATGGTAAACACACCGGTAATGCTCCAAAAGTAGAAGCGTAGTGTGCCATGGTATACAAACGGGTAATGCTCTGGAAGTGGAAGCGTAGTGTGCTATGGTATACACACGGGTAATGCTCCGGAAGTGGAAGCGTAGTGTCCATGGTATACACACCGGTAATGCTCCGGAAGTAGAAGCGTAGTGTGCCATGGTATACACACCGGTAATGCTCTGGAAGTGGAAGCGTCGTGTCCATGGTATACACATGGGTAATGCTCCGGCAGTAAAAGCCTAGTGTGCCATGGTATACACACCGGTAATGCTCCGGAAGTGGAAGCGTAGTGTGCCATGGTATACACACCGGTAATACTCCGGAAGTAAAAGCCTAGTGTACCATGGTATACACCGGTAATGCTCCGGAATTGGAAGCATAGTGTCCATGGTATACACACCGGTAATGCTCCGGAAGTGGAAGCATAGTGTGCCATGGTATACACACGGGTAATGCTCCGGAAGTAAATGCCTAGTGTGCCATGGTATACACATGGGTAAAGCTCCGGAAGTGGAAGCGTAGTGTCCATGGTATACACACCGGTAATGCTCCGGAAGTGGAAGCGTAGTGTGCCATGGTATACACACCGGTAATACTCAGGAAGTAAAAGTCTATTGTACCATGGTATACACCGGTAATGCTCCGGAATTGGAAGCATAGTGTCCATGGTATACACACCGGTAATGCTCCGGAAGTGGAAGCGTAGTGTGCCATGGTATACACACCGGTAATACTCCGGAAGTAAAAGCCTAGTGTACCATGGTATACACCAGTAATGCTCCAGAATTGGAAGCATAGTGTCCATGGTATACACACCGGTAATGCTCCGGAAGTGGAAGCGTAGTTTGCCATGGTATACACACCGGTAATGCTCCGGAAGTGGAAGCATAGTGAGCCATGGTATACACACGGGTAATGCTCCGGAAGTAAATGCCTAGTGTGCCATGGTATACACACCGGTAATGCTCCGGAAGTGGAAGCGTAGTGTCCATGGTATACACACCGGTAATGCTCCGGAAGTGGAAGCATAGTGGGCCATGGTATACACACCGTTAATGCTCCGGAATTGGAAGCATAGTGTCCATGGTATACACACCGGTAATGCTCCGGAACTGGAAGCGTAGGGTGCCAAGGTAAACACACCGGTAATGCTCCAGAAGTGAGGCATTTTTAGTAATCGGAAGTGGAAGCGTAGTGTGCTATGGTAAACACACCGGTAATACTCCAAAAGTAGAGGCGTAGTGTGCCATGGTATACACACTGGTAATGCTCCAGAAGTGGAAGCGTAGTGTGCCATGGTAAGCACACCGGTTATACTCTGGAAGTAAAAGCCTAGTGTACCACGGTATACACCGGTAATGCTCCGGAATAGGAAGCATAGTGTGCCATGGTAAACACACCGGTAATACTCCGGAAGTAAAAGCCTAGTGTGCCATGGTATAAGCCAGTAATGGTCCGGAAGTGGAAGCGTAGTGTGCCATGGTAAACACACCGGTAATGCTCCAAAAGTTGAAGCGTAGTGTGCCATGGTATACACACCGGTAATGCTCCAGAAGTGGAAGTGTAGCGTGCCATGGTATACACACCGGTAGTGCTCCGGAATTAAAAGTCTAGTGTACCATGGTATACACTGGTAATGCTCCGGAATTGGAAGCATAGTGTCCATGGTATACATACCGGTAATGCTCGGGAAGTGGAAGTGTAGTATGCCATGGTATAAACACCGCTATGCTCCGGAACTGGAAGCGTAGTGTGCCATGGTAAACACACCGGTAATGCTCTGGAAGTGGAGCATTTCCAGTAATCGGAAGTGGAAGCGTAGTGTGCTATGGTATGCACACCGGTAATGCTTCAGAAGCATAGTGTGCCATGGTAATGCTCCGGAAGTGGAACCGTAATGTGCCATGATAAACACAACGGTAATGCTCCAGAACTGGAAAGGTAGTGTGCCATGGTAAACACACCGGTAATGTTACGGAAGTGGAAGCGTAATGGCCATGATATACACACCGGTAATGCTCCGGAAGTGGAAGCCTAGTGTGCCATGGTATACACACGGGTAACGCTGCGGAAGTGGAAGTGTAGTGTGCTATGGTACACACACGGGTAATGCTCCGGAAGTAAAAGCCTAGTGTGCCATGGTATACACACGGTAATGCTCCGGAAGTGGAAGCGTAGTGTCCATGGTATACACATGGGTAATGCTCTGGAAGTAAAAGCCTAGTGTGCCATGGTATACACACCGGTAATGCTACGGAAGTGGAAGCGTAGTGTGCCATGGTATAGACACCGGTAATGCTCCGGAAGTGGAAGTGTAGTGTGCCATGGTATACACACCGGTAATGCTCCAGAAGTAAAAGCCTAGTGTGCCTTGGTATACACACTGGTAATGTTCCGGAATTGGATGCATAGTGTCCATGGTATACACACCGGTAATGCTCCGGAAGTGGAAGCGTAGTGTGCTATGGTATACACACCGGTAATGCTCCGGAAGTGGAAGCGTAGTGTGCCATGGTATACACACCAGTAATACTCCGGAAGTAAAAGCCTAGTGTACCATGGTATACACCGGTAATGCTCCGGAACTGGAAGCGTAGTGTGCCATGGTAAACACACCGGTAATGCTCCGGAAGTGGAGCATTTTCAGTAATCGGAAGTGGAAGCGTAGTGTGCTATGGTATGCACACCGATAATGCTTTGGAAGCATAGTGTGCCATGGTAACAAACCGGTAATACTCCGGGCAGAAAAAGCTTAGTGTGCCATGGTATACACCGGTTATGCTCTGGATGTGGAAGCGTAGTGTGCCATGGTATACACACCTGTAATACTCAGGACGTAAAAGCCTATTCTACCATGGTATACACCGGTAATGCTCCGGAATTGGAAGCATAGTGTCCAAGGTATACACACCGGTAATGCTCCGGAACTGGAAGCGTAGTGTGCCATGGTATACAAACGGGTAATGCTCTGGAAGTGGAAGCGTAGTGTGCTATGGTATACACACGGGTAATGCTCCGGAAGTGGAAGCGTAGTGTCCATGGTATACACACCGGTAATGCTCCGGAAGTAGAAGCGTAGTGTGCCATGGTATACACACCGGTAATGCTCCGGAAGTGGAAGCGTCGTGTCCATGGTATACACATGGGTAATGCTCCGGCAGTAAAAGCCTAGTGTGCCATGGTATACGCACCGGTAATGCTCCGGAAGTGGAAGCGTAGTGTGCCATGGTATACACACCAGTAATGCTCCGGAGTTGGAAGCACAGTGTCCATGGTATACACACCGGTAATACTCCGGAAGTAAAAGCCTAGTGTACCATGGTATACACCGGTAATGCTCCGGAATTGGAAGCATAGTGTCCATGGTATACACACCGGTAATGCTCCGGAAGTGGAAGCATAGTGTGCCATGGTATACACACGGGTAATGCTCCGGAAGTAAATGCCTAGTGTGCCATGGTATACACACTGGTAATGCTCCAGATGTGGAAGCGTAGTGTGCCATGGTAAGCACACCGGTAATACTCTGGAAGTAAAAGCCTAGTGTACCACGGTATACACTGGTAATGCTCCGGAATAGGAAGCATAGTGTGCCATGGTAAACACACTGGTAATACTCCAGAAGTAAAAGCCTAGTGTGCCATGGTATAAACCAGTAATGGTCCGGAAGTGGAAGCGTAGTGTGCCATGGTAAACACACCGGTAATGCTCCAAAAGTTGAAGCGTAGTGTGCCATGGTATACACACCGGTAATGCTCCAGAAGTGGAAGTGTAGTGTGCCATGGTATACACACCGGTAGTGCTCCGGAATTAAAAGTCTAGTGTACCATGGTATACACTGGTAATGCTCCGGAATTGGAAGCATAGTGTCCATGGTATACATACGGGTAATGCTCGGGAAGTGGAAGTGTAGTATGCCATGGTATAAACACCGCTATGCTCCGGAACTGGAAGCGTAGTGTGCCATGGTAAACACAACGGTAATGCTCTGGAAGTGGAGCATTTCCAGTAATCGGAAGTGGAAGCGTAGTGTGCTATGGTATGCACACCGGTATTGCTTCAGAAGCATAGTGTGCCATGGTAAACACACCGGTAATGCTCCGGAAGTGGAACCGTAATGTGCCATGATAAACACAACGGTAATGCTCCAGAACTGGAAAGGTTGTGTGCCATGGTAAACACACCGGTAATGTTCCGGAAGTGGAAGCGTAATGGCCATGATATACACACCGGTAATGCTCCGGAAGTGGAAGCCTAGTGTGCCATGGTATACACACGGGTAACGCTGCGGAAGTGGAAGTGTAGAGTGTTATGGTATACACACAGGTAATGCTCCGGAAGTAAAAGCCTAGTGTGCCATGGTATACACACGGTAATGCTCCGGAAGTGGAAGCGTAGTGTCCATGGTATACACATGGGTAATGCTCTGGAAGTAAAAGCCTAGTGTGCCATGGTATACACACCGGTAATGCTACGGAAGTGGAAGCGTAGTGTGCCATGGTATAGACACCGGTAATGCTCCGGAAGTGGAAGTGTAGTGTGCCATGGTATACACACCGGTAATGCTCCGGAAGTAAAAGCCTAGTGTGCCTTGGTATACACACCGGTAATGTTCCGGAATTGGAAGCATAGTGTCCATGGTATACACACCGGTAATGCTCCGGAAGTGGAAGCGTAGTGTGCTATGGTATACACACCGGTAATGCTCCGGAAGTGGAAGCGTAGTGTGCCATGGTATACACACCAGTAATACTCCGAAAGTAAAAGCCTAGTGTACCATGGTATACACCGGTAATGCTCCGGAACTGGAAGCGTAGTGTGCCATGGTAAACACACCGGTAATGCTCCGGAAGTGGAGCATTTTCAGTAATCGGAAGTGGAAGCGTAGTGTGCTATGGTATGCACACCGATAATGCTTTGGAAGCATAGTGTGCCATGGTAAACAAACCGGTAATACTCCGGAAGAAAAAGCCTAGTGTGCCATGGTATACACCGGTAATGCTCTGGATGTGGAAGCGTAGTGTGCCATGGTAAACACACCGGTAATGCTCCAAAAGTAGAAGCGTAGTGTGCCATGGTATACACACCGGTAATGCTCCGGAAGTGGAAGCATAGTGTGCCATGGTATACACACGGGTAATGCTCCTGAAGTAAATGCATAGTGTGCCATGGTATACACACCGGTAATGCTCCGGAAGTGGAAGTGTAGTGTCCATGGTATACACACCGGTAATGCTCCGGAAGTGGAAGCATAGTGTGCCATGGTATACACACCGGTAATACTCAGGAAGTAAAAGCCTATTCTACCATGGTATACACCGGTAATGCTCCGGAATTGGAAGCATAGTGTCCAAGGTATACACACCGGTAATGCTCCGGAACTGGAAGCGTAGTGTGCCATGGTAAACACACCGGTAATGCTCCGGAAGTGAGGCATTTTTAGTAATCGGAAGTGGAAGCGTAGTGCGCTATGGTAAACACACCGGTAATGCTCCAAAAGTAGAAGCGTAGTGTGCCATGGTATACAAACGGGTAATGCTCTGGAAGTGGAAGCGTAGTGTGCTATGGTATACACACGGGTAATGCTCCGGAAGTGGAAGAGTAGTGTCCATGGTATACACACCGGTAATGCTACGGAAGTAGAAGCGTAGTGTGCCATGGTATACACACCGGTAATGCTCCGGAAGTGGAATCGTCGTGTCCATGGTATACACACCAGTAATGCTCTGGAGTTGGAAGCACAGTGTCCATGGTATACACACCGGTAATACTCCGGAAGTAAAAGCCTAGTGTACCATGGTATACACCGGTAATGCTCCGGAATTGGAAGCATAGTGTCCATGGTATACACACCGGTAATGCTCCGGAAGTGGAAGCATAGTGTGCCATGGTATACACACGGGTAATGCTCCGGAAGTAAATGCCTAGTGCGCCATGGTATACACACGGGTAATGCTCCGGAAGTGGAAGCGTAGTGTCCATGGTATACACACCGGTAATGCTCCGGAAGTGGAAGCGTAGTGTGCCATGGTATACACACCGGTAATACTCAGGAAGTAAAAGTCTATTGTACCATGGTATACACCGGTAATGCTCCGGAATTGGAAGCATAGTGTCCATGGTATACACACCGGTATTGCTCCGGAAGTGGAAGCGTAGTGTGCCATGGTATACACACCGGTAATGCTCCGGAGGTGGAAGCATAGTGGGCCATGGTATACACACGGGTAATGCTCCGGAAGTAAATGCCTAGTGTGCCATGGTATACACACCGGTAATGCTCCGGAAGTGGAAGCGTAGTGTCCATGGTATACACACCGGTAATGCTCCGGAATTGAAAGCATAGTGTCCATGGTATACACACCGGTAATGCTCCGGAACTGGAAGCGTAGTGTGCCATGGTAAACACACCGGTAATGCTCCGGAAGTGGAGCATTTTCAGTAATCGGAAGTGGAAGCGTAGTGTGCTATGGTATGCACACCGATAATGCTTTGGAAGCATAGTGTGCCATGGTATACACCGGTAATGCTCTGGATGTGGAAGCGTAGTGTGCCATGGTAAACACACCGGTAATGCTCCAAAAGTAGAAGCGTAGTGTGCCATGGTATACACACCGGTAATGCTCCGGAAGTGGAAGCATAGTGTGCCATGGTATACACACGGGTAATGCTCCTGAAGTAAATGCATAGTGTGCCATGGTATACACACCGGTAATGCTCCGGAAGTGGAAGTGTAGTGTCCATGGTATACACACCGGTAATGTTCCGGAAGTGGAAGCATAGTGTGCCATGGTATACACACCGGTAATACTCAGGAAGTAAAAGCCTATTCTACCATGGTATACACCGGTAATGCTCCGGAATTGGAAGCATAGTGTCCAAGGTATACACACCGGTAATGCTGCGGAACTGGAAGCGTAGTGTGCCATGGTAAACACACCGGTAATGCTCCGGAAGTGAGGCATTTTTAGTAATCGGAAGTGGAAGCGTAGTGCGCTATGGTAAACACACCGGTAATGCTCCAAAAGTAGAAGCGTAGTGTGCCATGGTATACAAACGGGTAATGCTCTGGAAGTGGAAGCGTAGTGTGCTATGGTATACACACGGGTAATGCTCCGGAAGTGGAAGCGTAGTGTCCATGGTATACACACCGGTAATGCTCCGGAAGTAGAAGCGTAGTGTGCCATGGTATACACACCGGTAATACTCAGGAAGTAAGTCTATTGTACCATGGTATACACCGGTAATGCTCCGGAATTGGAAGCATAGTGTCCATGGTATACACACCGGTAATGCTCCGGAAGTGGAAGCGTAGTGTGCCATGGTATACACACCGGTAATGCTCCGGAAGTGGAAGCATAGTGGGCCATGGTATACACACGGGTAATGCTCCGGAAGTAAATGCCTAGTGTGCCATGGTATACACACCGGTAATGCTCCGGAAGTGGAAGCGTAGTGTCCATGGTATACACACCGGTAATGCTCCGGAATTGAAAGCATAGTGTCCATGGTATACACACCGGTAATGCTCCGGAACTGGAAGCGTAGTGTGCCAAGGTAAACACACCGGTAATGCTCCAGAAGTGAGGCATTTTTAGTAATCGGAAGTGGAAGCGCAGTGTGCTTTGGTAAACACACCGGTATTGCTCCAAAAGTAGATGCGTAGTGTGCCATGGTATACACACCGGTAATGCTCCAGAAGTGGAAGCGTAGTGTGCCATGGTAAACACAACGGTAATGCTCTGGAAGTGGAGCATTTCCAGTAATCGGAAGTGGAAGCGTAGTGTGCTATGGTATGCACACCGGTATTGCTTCAGAAGCATAGTGTGCCATGGTAAACACACCGGTAATGCTCCGGAAGTGGAACCGTAATGTGCCATGATAAACACAACGGTAATGCTCCAGAACTGGAAAGGTAGTGTGCCATGGTAAACACACCGGTAATGTTCCGGAAGTGGAAGCGTAATGGCCATGATATACACACCGGTAATGCTCCGGAAGTGGAAGCCTAGTGTGCCATGGTATACACACGGCTAACGCTGCGGAAGTGGAAGTGTAGTGTGCTATGGTATACACACGGGTAATGCTCCGGAAGTAAAAGCCTAGTGTGCCATGGTATACACACGATAATGCTCCGGAAGTGGAAGCGTAGTGTCCATGGTATACACATGGGTAATGCTCTGGAAGTAAAAGCCTAGTGTGCCATGGTATACACACCGGTAATGCTACGGAAGTGGAAGCGTAGTGTGCCATGGTATAGACACCGGTAATGCTCCGGAAGTGGAAGTGTAGTGTGCCATGGTATACACACCGGTAATGCTCCGGAAGTAAAAGCCTAGTGTGCCTTGGTATACACACCGGTAATGTTCCGGAATTGGAAGCATAGTGTCCATGGTATACACACCGGTAATGCTAGGGAAGTGGAAGCGTAGTGTGCTATGGTATACACACCGGTAATGCTCCGGAAGTGGAAGCGTAGTGTGCCATGGTATACACACCAATAATACTCCGAAAGTAAAAGCCTAGTGTACCATGGTATACACCGGTAATGCTCTGGAAGTAAAAGCCTATTCTACCATGGTATACACCGGTAATGCTCCGGAATTGGAAGCATAGTGTCCAAGGTATACACACCGGTAATGCTCCGGAACTGGAAGCGTAGTGCGCTATGGTAAACACACCGGTAATGCTCCAAAAGTAGAAGCGTAGTGTGCCATGGTATACAAATGGGTAATGCTCTGGAAGTGGAAGCGTAGTGTGCTATGGTATACACACGGGTAATGCTCCGGAAGTGGAAGCGTAGTGTCCATGGTATACACACCGGTAAAGCTCCGGAAGTAGAAGCGTAGTGTGCCATGATATACACACCGGTAATGCTCCGGAAGTGGAAGCGTCGTGTCCATGGTATACACATGGGTAAAGCTCCGGCAGTAAAAGCCTAGTGTGCCATGGTATACGCACCGGTAATGCTCCGGAAGTGGAAGCGTAGTGTGCCATGGTATACACACCAGTAATGCTCTGGAGTTGGAAGCACAGTGTCCATGGTATACACACCGGTAATACTCCGGAAGTAAAAGCCTAGTGTACCATGGTGTACACCGGTAATGCTCCAGAATTGGAAGCATAGTGTCCATGGTATACACACCGGTAATGCTCCGGAAGTGGAAGCATAGTGTGCCATGGTATACACACGGGTAATGCTCCGGAAGTAAATGCCTAGTGCGCCATGGTATACACATGGGTAATGCTCCGGAAGTGGAAGCGTAGTGTCCATGGTATACACACCGGTAATGCTCCGGAAGTGGAAGCGTAATGTGCCATGGTATACACACCGGTAATACTCAGGAAGTAAAAGTCTATTGTACCATAGTATACACCGGTAATGCTCCGGAATTAGAAGCATAGTGTCCATGGTATACACACCGGTAATGCTCCGGAAGTGGAAGCGTAGTGTGCCATGGTATACACACCGGTAATGCTCCGGAAGTGGAAGCATAGTGGGCCATGGTATACACACGGGTAATGCTCCGGAAGTAAATGCCTAGTGTGCCATGGTATACACACCGGTAATGCTCCGGAAGTGGAAGCGTAGTGTCCATGGTATACACACCGGTAATGCTCCGGAATTGAAAGCATAGTGTGCATGGTATACACACCGGTAATGCTCCGGAACTGGAAGCGTAGTGTGCCAAGGTAAACACACCGGTAATGCTCCGGAAGTGAGGCATTTTTAGTAATCGGAAGTGGAAGCGTAGTGTGCTTTGGTAAACACACCGGTATTGCTCCAAAAGTAGATGCGTAGTGTGCCATGGTATACACACCGGTAATGCTCCAGAAGTGGAAGCGTAGTGTTCCATGGTAAGCACACCGGTAATACTCTGGAAGTAAAAGCCTAGTGTACCACGGTATACACCGGTAATGCTCTGGAATAGGAAGCGTAGTGTGCCATGGTATACACACCGGTAATACTCCGTAAGTAAAAGCCTAGTGTGCCATGGTATAAACCAGTAATGGTCCGGAAGTGGAAGCGTAGTGTGCCATGGTAAACACACCGGTAATGCTCCAAAAGTTGAAGGGTAGTGTGCCATGGTATACACACCGGTAATGCTAGAGAAGTGGAAGTGTAGTGTGCCATGGGATACACACCGGTAGTGTCCGAAATTAAAAGTCTAGTGTACCATGGTATACACTGGTAATGCTCCGGAATTGGAAGCATAGTGTCCATGGTATACACACCGGTAATGCTCGGGAAGTGGAAGCGTAGTATGCCATGGTATAAACACCGCTATGCTCCGGAACTGGAAGCGTAGTGTGCCATGGTAAACACACCGGTAATGCTCTGGAAGTGGAGCATTTCCAGTGATCGGAAGTGGAAGCGTAGTGTGCTATGGTATGCACACCGGTAATGCTTTAGAAGCATAGTGTGCCATGGTAAACACACCGGTAATGCTCCAGAAGTGGAACCGTAATGTGCCATGATAAACACAACGGTAGTGCTCCAGAACGGGAAATGTAGTGTGCCATGGTAAACACACCGGTAATGTTCCGGAAGTGGAAGCGTAATGGCCATGATATACACACCGGTAATGCTCCGGAAGTGGAAGCCTAGTGTGCCATGGTATACACACGGGTAACGCTGCGGAAGTGGAAGCGTAGTGTGCTATGGTATACACATGGGTAATGCTCCAGAAGTAAAAGCCTAGTGTGCCCTGGTATACACAGTGGTAATGTTCTGGAAGTGGAAGCGTAGTGTCCATGGTATACACACCGGTAATGCTCCGGAAGTGGAAGCGTAGTGTGCCATGGTATACACACCAGTAATGCTCCGGAAGTGGAAGCGTCGTGTCCATGGTATACACATGGGTAATGCTCCGGGAGTAAAAGCCTAGTGTGCCATGGTATACACACCGGTAATGCTCTGGAATTGGAAGCACAGTGTCCATGGTATACACACCGGTAATGCTCCAGAAGTGGAAGCATAGTGTGCCATGGTATACACACCGGTAATGCTCCGGAATTGGAAGCACAGTGTCCATGGTATACACACCGGTAATGCTCCAGAAGTGGAAGCATAGTGTGCCATGGTATACACACCGGTAATGCTCCGGAAGTGGAAGCATAGTGTGCCATGGTATACACAGGGTAATGCTCCGGAAGTAAATGCCTAGTGTGCCATGATATACACACCGGTAATGCTCCGGAAGTGGAAGCGTAGTGTCCATGGTATACACACCGGTAATGCTCCGGAAGTGGAAGCGTAGTGTGCCATGGTATACACACCGGTAATACTCAGGAAGTAAAAGTCTATTGTACCATGGTATACACCAGTAATGCTCCGGAATTGGAAGCATAGTGTCCATGGTATACACACCGGTAATGCTCCAAAAGTAGAAGCGTAGTGTGCCATGGTATACACATCGGTAATGCTCCAGAAGTGGAAGCATAGTGTGCCATGGTATACACACCGGTAATACTCCGGAAGTAAAAGCCTAGTGTACCATGGTATACACCGGTAATGCTCCGGAATTGGAAGCATAGTGTCCATGGTATACACACTGGTAATGCTCCGGTAGTGGAAGCGTAGTGTGCCATGGTATACACACCGGTAATGCTCCGGAAGTGGAAGCATAATGTGCCATGGTATACACACTGGTAATGCTCTGGAAGTAAATGCCTAGTGTGCCATGGTATACACACCGGTAATGCTCCGGAAGTGGAAGCGTCGTGTCCATGGTATACACACCGGTAATGCTCCAGAACTGGAAGCGTAGTGTGCCATGGTAAACACACCGGTAATGCTCCGGAAGTGAGGCATTTTTAGTAATCGGAAGTGGAAGCGTAGTGTTCTATGGTAAACACACCGGTAATGCGCCAAAAGTAGAAGCGTAGTGTGCCATGGTATACACACCGGTAATGCTCCAGGAGTGGAAGCGTAGTGTGCCATGGTAAACACACCGGTAATGCTCTGGAAGTAAAAGCCTAGTGTGCCATGGTATAAACCGGTAATGCTCCGGACGTGGAAGCGTAGTGTGCCATAGTAAACACACCGGTAACGCTCCAAAGTTGAAGCGTAGTGTGCCATGGTATACACACCGGGAATGCTCCAGAAGTGGAAGTGTAGTGTGCCATGGTATACACACCGGTAGTACTCCGGAATTAAAAGCATAGTGTCATTGGAATACACACCGGTAATGCTCGGGAAGTGGAAGCGTAGTATGCCATGGTATACACACCGGTATGCTCCGGAACTGGAAGCGTAGTGTGCCATGGTAAACACACCGGTAATGCTCTGGAAGTGGAGCATTTCCAGTAATCGGAAGTGGAAGCGTAGTGTGCTATGGTATGCACACCGGTAATGCTTCAGAAGTATAGTGTGCCATGGTAAACACACCGGTAATGCTCCGGAAGTGGAACCGTAATATGCCATGATAAACACAATGGTAATGCTCCAGAAATGGAAATGTAGTGTGCCATGGTAAACACACCGGTAATGTTCCGGAAGTGGAAGCGTAATGGCCATGATATACACACCGGTAATGCTCCGGAAGTGGAAGCCTAGTGTGCCATGGTATACACACGGGTAACGCTGCGGAAGTGGAAGCGTAGTGTGCTATGGTATACACATGGGTAATGCTCCAGAAGTAAAAGCCTAGTGTGCCCTGGTATACACAGTGGTAATGTTCCGGAAGTGGAAGCGTAGTGTCCATGGTATACACACCGGTAATGCTCCGGAAGTGGAAGCGTAGTGTGCCATGGTATACACACCAGTAATGCTCCGGAAGTGGAAGCGTTGTGTCCATGGTATACACATGGGTAATGCTCCGGCAGTAAAAGCCTACTGTGCCATGGTATAAACACCGGTAATGCTCTGGAATTGGAAGCACAGTGTCCATGGTATACACACCGGTAATGCTCCAGAAGTGGAAGCATAGTGTGCCATGGTATACACACCGGTAATGCTCCGGAATTGGAAGCACAGTGTCCATGGTATACACACCGGTAATGCTCCAGAAGTGGAAGCATAGTGTGCCATGGTATACACACCGGTAATACTCCGGAAGTAAAGCCTAGAGTACCATGGTATACACCGGTAATGCTCCGGAATTGGAAGCATAGTGTCCATGGTATTCACACCGGTAATGCTCCGGAAGTGGAAGCGTAGTGTGCCATGGTATACACACCGGTAATGCTCCGGAAGTGGAAGCATAGTGTGCCATGGTATACACAAGGTAATGCTCCGGAAGTAAATGCCTAGTGTGCCATGGTATACACACCGGTAATGCTCCGGAAGTGGAAGCGTAGTGTCCATGGTATACACACCGGTAATGCTCCGGAAGTGGAAGCGTAGTGTGCCATGGTATACACACCGGTAATACTCAGGAAGTAAAAGTCTATTGTACCATGGTATACACCAGTAATTCTCCGGAATTGGAAGCATATTGTCCATGGTATACACACCGGTAATGCTCCGGAAGTGGAAGCTTAGTGTGCCATGGTATACACGCCGGTAATGCTCCGGAATTGGAAGCATAGTGTCCATGGTATACACACCGGTAATGCTCCAAAAGTAGAAGCGTAGTGTGCCATGGTATACACCGGTAATGCTCCGGAATTGGAAGCATAGTGTCCATGGTATACACACTGGTAATGCTCCGGTAGTGGAAGCGTAGTGTGCCATGGTATACACACCGGTAATGCTCCGGAAGTGGAAGCATAATGTGCCATGGTATACACACTGGTAATGCTCTGGAAGTAAATGCCTAGTGTGCCATGGTATACACACCGGTAATGCTCCGGAACTGGAAGCGTCGTGTCCATGGTATACACACCGGTAATGCTCCAGAACTGGAAGCGTAGTGTGCCATGGTAAACACACCGGTAATGCTCCGGAAGTGAGGCATTTTTAGTAATCGGAAGTGGAAGCGTAGTGTGCCATGGTATACACACCGGTAGTACTCCGGAATTAAAAGTCTAGTGTAGCATGGTATACACTGGTAATGCTCCGGAATTGGAAGCATAGTGTCCATGGTATATACACCGGTAATGCTCGGAAGTGGAAGCGTAGTATGCCATGGTATACACACCGGTATGCTCCGGAACTGGAAGCGTAGTGTGCCATGGTAAACACACCGGTAATGCTCCGGAAGTGAGGCATTTTTAGTAATCGGAAGTGGAAGCGTAGTGTGCTATGGTAAACACACCGGTAATGCGCCAAAAGTAGAAGCGTAGTGTGCCATGGTATACACACCGGTAATGCTCCAGGAGTGGAAGCGTAGTGTGCCATGATAAACACACCGGTAATGCTCTGGAAGTAAAAGCCTAGTGTACCATGGTATATACCGGTAATGCTCCGGAATAGGAAGCATAGTGTGCCATGGTAAACACAACGGTAATACTCCGGAAGTAAAAGCCTAGTGTGCCATGGTATAAACCGGTAATGCTCCGGACGTGGAAGCGTAGTGTGCCTTAGTAAACACACCGGTAACGCTCCAAAAGTTGAAGCGTAGTGTGCCATGGTATACACACCGGAAATGCTCCAGAAGTGGAAGTGTAGTGTGCCATGGTATACACACCGGTAGTACTCCGGAATTAAAAGTCTAGTGTACCATGGTATACACTGGTAATGCTCCGGAATTGGAAGCATAGTGTCCATGGTATACACACCGGTAATGATCGGGAAGTGGAAGCGTAGTATGCCATGGTATACACACCGGTATGCTCCGGAACTGGAAGCTTAGTGTGCCATGGTAAACACACCGGTAATGCTCTGGAAGTGGAGCATTTCCAGTAATTGGAAGTGGAAGCATAGTGTGCTATGGTATGCACACCGGTAATGCTTCAGAAGCATAGTGTGCCATGGTAAACACACCGGTAATGCTCCGGAAGTGGAACCGTAATATGCCATGATAAACACAACGGTAATGCTCAAGAAATGGAAATGTAGTGTGCCATGGTAAACACACCGGTAATGTTCCGGAAGTGGAAGCGTAATGGCCATGGTATACACACTAGTAATGCTCCAAAAGTAGAAGCGTAGGGTGCCATGATATACACACCGGTAATGCTCCGGAAGTGGAAGCCTAGTGTGCCATGGTATACACACGGGTAACGCTGCGGAAGTGGAAGCGTAGTGTGCTATTGTATACACACGGGTAATGCTCCAGAAGGAAAAGCCTAGTGTGCCATGGTATACACAGTGGTAATGTTCCGGAAGTGGAAGCGTAGTGTCCTTGGTATACACACCGGTAATGCTCCGGAAGTGGTAGCGTAGTGTGCCATGGTATACACACCGGTAATGCTCCGGAAGTGGAAGCGTCGTGTCCATGGTATACACATGGGTAATGCTCCGGCAGTAAAAGCCTAGTGTGCCATGGTATACACACCGGTAATGCTCCGGAATTGGAAGCACAGTGTCCATGGTATACACACCGGAAATGCTCCAGAAGTGGAAGCATAGTGTGCCATGGTATACACACCGGTAATGCTCCGGAATTGGAAGCACAGTGTCCATGGTATACCCACCGGTAATGCTCCAGAAGTGGAAGCATAGTGTGCCATGGTATACACACCGGTAATACTCCGGAGGTAAAAGCCTAGTGTACCATGGTATACACCGGTAATGCTCCGGAATTGGAAGCATAGTGTCCATGGTATTCACACCGGTAATGCTCCGGAAGTGGAAGCGTAGTGTGCCATGGTATACACACCGGTAATGCTCCGGAAGTGGAAGCATAGTGTGCCATGGTATACACACGGGTAATGCTCCGGAAGTAAATGCCTAGTGTGCCATGGTATACACACCGGTAATGCTCCGGAAGTGGAAGCGTAGTGTCCATGGTATACACACCGGTAATGCTCCGGAAGTGGAAGCGTAGTGTGCCATGGTATACACACCAGTAATACTCAGGAAGTAAAAGTCTATTGTACCATGGTATACAATGGTAATGCTCCGGAATTGGAAGCATAGTGTCCATGGTATACACACCGGTAATGCTCCGGAAGTGGAAGCGTAGTGTGCCATGGTATACACACCGGTAATGCTCCGGAATTGGAAGCATAGTGTCCATGGTATACACACCGGTAATGCTCCAAAAGTAGAAGCGTAGTGTGCCATGGTATACACATCGGTAATTCTCCAGAAGTGGAAGCATAGTGTGCCATGGTATACACACTGGTAATACTCCGGAAGTAAAAGCCTAGTGTACCATGGTATACACCGGTAATGCTCCGGAATTGGAAGCATAGTGTCCATGGTATACACACTGGTAATGCTCCGGAAGTGGAAGCGTAGTGTGCCATGGTATACACACCGGTAATGCTCCGGAAGTGGAAGCATAATGTGCCATGGTATACACACGGGTAATGCTCCGGAAGTAAATGCCTAGTGTGCCATGGTTTACACACCGGTAATGCTCCGGAAGTGGAAGTGTAGTGTCCATGGTATACACACCGGTAATGCTCCGGAAGTGGAAGCGTAGTGTGCCATGGTATACACACCGGAAATAATCAGGAAGTAAAAGCCTATTGTACCATGGTATACACCGGTAATGCTCCGGAATTGGAAGCATAGTGTCCATGGTATACACACCGGTAATGCTCCAGAACTGGAAGCGTAGTGTGCCATGGAAACACACCGGTAATGCTCCGGAAATGAGGCATTTTTAGTAATCAGAAGTGGAAGCGTAGTGTGCTATGGTAAACACGGCGGTAATGCTCCAAAAGTAGAAGCGTAGTGTGCCATGGTATACACACCGGTAATGCTCCAGAAGTGGAAGCATAGTGTGCCATGGTAAACACACCGGTAATACTCTGGAAGTAAAAGCCTAGTGTACCATGGTATACACCGGTAATGCTCCGGAATAGGAAGCATAGTGTGCCATGGTAAACACACCGGTAATAATCCGGAAGTAAAAGCCTAGTGTGCCATGTTATACACACCGGGAATGCTCCGGAATTGGAAGCATAGTATCCATGGTATACACACCGGTAATGCTCCAAAAGTAGAAGCGTAGTGTGCCATGGTATACACATCGGTAATGCTCCAGAAGTGGAAGCATAGTGTGCCATGGTATACACACCGGTAATACTCCGGAAGTAAAAGCCTAGTGTACCATGGTATACACACCGGTAATGCTCCGGAAGTGGAAGCGTCGTGTCCATGGTATACACACCGGTAATGCTCCAGAACTGGAAGCGTAGTGTGCCATGGTAAACACACCGGTAATGCTCCGGAAGTGAGGCATTTTTAGTAATCGGAAGTGGAAGCGTAGTGTTCTATGGTAAACACACCGGTAATGCGCCAAAAGTAGAAGCGTAGTGTGCCATGGTATACACACCGGTAATGCTCCAGGAGTGGAAGCGTAGTGTGCCATGGTAAACACACCGGTAATGCTCTGGAAGTAAAAGCCTAGTGTGCCATGGTATAAACCGGTAATGCTCCGGACGTGGAAGCGTAGTGTGCCATAGTAAACACACCGGTAACGCTCCAAAAGTTGAAGCGTAGTGTGCCATGGTATACACACCGGGAATGCTCCAGAAGTGGAAGTGTAGTGTGCCATGGTATACACACCGGTAGTACTCCGGAATTAAAAGCATAGTGTCATTGGAATACACACCGGTAATGCTCGGGAAGTGGAAGCGTAGTATGCCATGGTATACACACCGGTATGCTCCGGAACTGGAAGCGTAGTGTGCCATGGTAAACACACCGGTAATGCTCTGGAAGTGGAGCATTTCCAGTAATCGGAAGTGGAAGCGTAGTGTGCTATGGTATGCACACCGGTAATGCTTCAGAAGTATAGTGTGCCATGGTAAACACACCGGTAATGCTCCGGAAGTGGAACCGTAATATGCCATGATAAACACAATGGTAATGCTCCAGAAATGGAAATGTAGTGTGCCATGGTAAACACACCGGTAATGTTCCGGAAGTGGAAGCGTAATGGCCATGATATACACACCGGTAATGCTCCGGAAGTGGAAGCCTAGTGTGCCATGGTATACACACGGGTAACGCTGCGGAAGTGGAAGCGTAGTGTGCTATGGTATACACATGGGTAATGCTCCAGAAGTAAAAGCCTAGTGTGCCCTGGTATACACAGTGGTAATGTTCCGGAAGTGGAGGCGTAGTGTCCATGGTATACACACCGGTAATGCTCCGGAAGTGGAAGCGTAGTGTGCCATGGTATACACACCAGTAATGCTCCGGAAGTGGAAGCGTTGTGTCCATGGTATACACATGGGTAATGCTCCGGCAGTAAAAGCCTACTGTGCCATGGTATAAACACCGGTAATGCTCTGGAATTGGAAGCACAGTGTCCATGGTATACACACCGGTAATGCTCCAGAAGTGGAAGCATAGTGTGCCATGGTATACACACCGGTAATGCTCCGGAATTGGAAGCACAGTGTCCATGGTATACACACCGGTAATGCTCCAGAAGTGGAAGCATAGTGTGCCATGGTATACACACCGGTAATACTCCGGAAGTAAAAGCCTAGAGTACCATGGTATACACCGGTAATGCTCCGGAATTGGAAGCATAGTGTCCATGGTATTCACACCGGTAATGCTCCGGAAGTGGAAGCGTAGTGTGCCATGGTATACACACCGGTAATGCTCCGGAAGTGGAAGCATAGTGTGCCATGGTATACACAAGGTAATGCTCCGGAAGTAAATGCCTAGTGTGCCATGGTATACACACCGGTAATGCTCCGGAAGTGGAAGCGTAGTGTCCATGGTATACACACCGGTAATGCTCCGGAAGTGGAAGCGTAGTGTGCCATGGTATACACACCGGTAATACTCAGGAAGTAAAAGTCTATTGTACCATGGTATACACCAGTAATTCTCCGGAATTGGAAGCATATTGTCCATGGTATACACACCGGTAATGCTCCGGAAGTGGAAGCTTAGTGTGCCATGGTATACACGCCGGTAATGCTCCGGAATTGGAAGCATAGTGTCCATGGTATACACACCGGTAATGCTCCAAAAGTAGAAGCGTAGTGTGCCATGGTATACACCGGTAATGCTCCGGAATTGGAAGCATAGTGTCCATGGTATACACACTGGTAATGCTCCGGTAGTGGAAGCGTAGTGTGCCATGGTATACACACCGGTAATGCTCCGGAAGTGGAAGCATAATGTGCCATGGTATACACACTGGTAATGCTCTGGAAGTAAATGCCTAGTGTGCCATGGTATACACACCGGTAATGCTCCGGAACTGGAAGCGTCGTGTCCATGGTATACACACCGGTAATGCTCCAGAACTGGAAGCGTAGTGTGCCATGGTAAACACACCGGTAATGCTCCGGAAGTGAGGCATTTTTAGTAATCGGAAGTGGAAGCGTAGTGTGCCATGGTATACACACCGGTAGTACTCCGGAATTAAAAGTCTAGTGTAGCATGGTATACACTGGTAATGCTCCGGAATTGGAAGCATAGTGTCCATGGTATATACACCGGTAATGCTCGGGAAGTGGAAGCGTAGTATGCCATGGTATACACACCGGTATGCTCCGGAACTGGAAGCGTAGTGTGCCATGGTAAACACACCGGTAATGCTCCGGAAGTGAGGCATTTTTAGTAATCGGAAGTGGAAGCGTAGTGTGCTATGGTAAACACACCGGTAATGCGCCAAAAGTAGAAGCGTAGTGTGCCATGGTATACACACCGGTAATGCTCCAGGAGTGGAAGCGTAGTGTGCCATGATAAACACACCGGTAATGCTCTGGAAGTAAAAGCCTAGTGTACCATGGTATATACCGGTAATGCTCCGGAATAGGAAGCATAGTGTGCCATGGTAAACACAACGGTAATACTCCGGAAGTAAAAGCCTAGTGTGCCATGGTATAAACCGGTAATGCTCCGGACGTGGAAGCGTAGTGTGCCTTAGTAAACACACCGGTAACGCTCCAAAAGTTGAAGCGTAGTGTGCCATGGTATACACACCGGAAATGCTCCAGAAGTGGAAGTGTAGTGTGCCATGGTATACACACCGGTAGTACTCCGGAATTAAAAGTCTAGTGTACCATGGTATACACTGGTAATGCTCCGGAATTGGAAGCATAGTGTCCATGGTATACACACCGGTAATGATCGGGAAGTGGAAGCGTAGTATGCCATGGTATACACACCGGTATGCTCCGGAACTGGAAGCTTAGTGTGCCATGGTAAACACACCGGTAATGCTCTGGAAGTGGAGCATTTCCAGTAATTGGAAGTGGAAGCATAGTGTGCTATGGTATGCACACCGGTAATGCTTCAGAAGCATAGTGTGCCATGGTAAACACACCGGTAATGCTCCGGAAGTGGAACCGTAATATGCCATGATAAACACAACGGTAATGCTCAAGAAATGGAAATGTAGTGTGCCATGGTAAACACACCGGTAATGTTCCGGAAGTGGAAGCGTAATGGCCATGGTATACACACTAGTAATGCTCCAAAAGTAGAAGCGTAGGGTGCCATGATATACACACCGGTAATGCTCCGGAAGTGGAAGCCTAGTGTGCCATGGTATACACACGGGTAACGCTGCGGAAGTGGAAGCGTAGTGTGCTATTGTATACACACGGGTAATGCTCCAGAAGGAAAAGCCTAGTGTGCCATGGTATACACAGTGGTAATGTTCCGGAAGTGGAAGCGTAGTGTCCTTGGTATACACACCGGTAATGCTCCGGAAGTGGTAGCGTAGTGTGCCATGGTATACACACCGGTAATGCTCCGGAAGTGGAAGCGTCGTGTCCATGGTATACACATGGGTAATGCTCCGGCAGTAAAAGCCTAGTGTGCCATGGTATACACACCGGTAATGCTCCGGAAGTGGAAGCACAGTGTCCATGGTATACACACCGGAAATGCTCCAGAAGTGGAAGCATAGTGTGCCATGGTATACACACCGGTAATGCTCCAGAAGTGGAAGCACAGTGTCCATGGTATACCCACCGGTAATGCTCCAGAAGTGGAAGCATAGTGTGCCATGGTATACACACCGGTAATACTCCGGAGGTAAAAGCCTAGTGTACCATGGTATACACCGGTAATGCTCCGGAATTGGAAGCATAGTGTCCATGGTATTCACACCGGTAATGCTCCGGAAGTGGAAGCGTAGTGTGCCATGGTATACACACCGGTAATGCTCCGGAAGTGGAAGCATAGTGTGCCATGGTATACACACGGGTAATGCTCCGGAAGTAAATGCCTAGTGTGCCATGGTATACACACCGGTAATGCTCCGGAAGTGGAAGCGTAGTGTCCATGGTATACACACCGGTAATGCTCCGGAAGTGGAAGCGTAGTGTGCCATGGTATACACACCAGTAATACTCAGGAAGTAAAAGTCTATTGTACCATGGTATACAATGGTAATGCTCCGGAATTGGAAGCATAGTGTCCATGGTATACACACCGGTAATGCTCCGGAAGTGGAAGCGTAGTGTGCCATGGTATACACACCGGTAATGCTCCGGAATTGGAAGCATAGTGTCCATGGTATACACACCGGTAATGCTCCAAAAGTAGAAGCGTAGTGTGCCATGGTATACACATCGGTAATTCTCCAGAAGTGGAAGCATAGTGTGCCATGGTATACACACTGGTAATACTCCGGAAGTAAAAGCCTAGTGTACCATGGTATACACCGGTAATGCTCCGGAATTGGAAGCATAGTGTCCATGGTATACACACTGGTAATGCTCCGGAAGTGGAAGCGTAGTGTGCCATGGTATACACACCGGTAATGCTCCGGAAGTGGAAGCATAATGTGCCATGGTATACACACGGGTAATGCTCCGGAAGTAAATGCCTAGTGTGCCATGGTTTACACACCGGTAATGCTCCGGAAGTGGAAGTGTAGTGTCCATGGTATACACACCGGTAATGCTCCGGAAGTGGAAGCGTAGTGTGCCATGGTATACACACCGGAAATAATCAGGAAGTAAAAGCCTATTGTACCATGGTATACACCGGTAATGCTCCGGAATTGGAAGCATAGTGTCCATGGTATACACACCGGTAATGCTCCAGAACTGGAAGCGTAGTGTGCCATGGAAACACACCGGTAATGCTCCGGAAATGAGGCATTTTTAGTAATCAGAAGTGGAAGCGTAGTGTGCTATGGTAAACACGGCGGTAATGCTCCAAAAGTAGAAGCGTAGTGTGCCATGGTATACACACCGGTAATGCTCCAGAAGTGGAAGCATAGTGTGCCATGGTAAACACACCGGTAATACTCTGGAAGTAAAAGCCTAGTGTACCATGGTATACACCGGTAATGCTCCGGAATAGGAAGCATAGTGTGCCATGGTAAACACACCGGTAATAATCCGGAAGTAAAAGCCTAGTGTGCCATGTTATACACACCGGGAATGCTCCGGAATTGGAAGCATAGTATCCATGGTATACACACCGGTAATGCTCCAAAAGTAGAAGCGTAGTGTGCCATGGTATACACATCGGTAATGCTCCAGAAGTGGAAGCATAGTGTGCCATGGTATACACACCGGTAATACTCCGGAAGTAAAAGCCTAGTGTACCATGGTATACACCGGTAATGCTCCGGAATTGGAAGCATAGTGTCCATGGTATACACACTGGTAATGCTCCGGTAATGGAAGCGTAGTGTGCCATGGTATACACACCGGTAAAGCTCCGGAAGTGGAAGCATAATGTGCCATGGTATACACACTGGTAATGCTCTGGAAGTAAATGCCTAGTGTGCCATGGTATACACACCGGTAATGCTCCGGAAGTGGAAGCGTTGTGTCCATGGTATACACACCGGTAATGCTCCAGAACTGGAAGCGTAGTGTGCCATGGTAAACACACCGGTAATGCTCCGGAAGTGAGGCATTTTTAGTAATCGGAAGTGGAAGCGTAGTGTGCTATGGTAAACACACCGGTAATGCGCCAAAAGTAGAAGCGTAGTGTGCCATGGTATACGCACCGGTAATGCTCCAGGAGTGGAAGCGTAGTGTGCCATGGTAAACACACCGGTAATGCTCTGGAAGTAAAAGCCTAGTGTACCATGGTATACACCGGTAATGCTCCGGAATAGGAAGCATAGTGTGCCATGGTAAACACAACGGTAATACTCCGGAAGTAAAAGCCTAGTGTGCCATGGTATAAACCGGTAATGCTCCGGACTTGGAAGCGTAGTGTGCCATAGTAAACACACTGGTAACGCTCCAAAAGTTGAAGCGTAGTGTGCCATGGTATACACACCGGGAATGCTCCAGAAGTGGAAGTGTAGTGTGCCATGGTATACACACCGGTAGTACTCCGGAATTAAAAGCATAGTGTCCATGGTAAACACACCGGTAATGCTCTGGAAGTGGAGCATTTCCAGTAATCGGAAGTGGAAGCGTAGTGTGCTATGGTATGCACACCAGTAATGCTTCAGAAGCATAGTGTGCCATGGTAAACACACCGGTAATGCTCCGTAAGTGGAACCGTAATATGCCATGATAAACACAACGGTAATGCTCCAGAAATGGAAATGTATGTGCCATGGTAAACACACCGGAAATGTTCCGGAAGTGGAAGCGTAATGGCCATGGTATACACACTGGTAATGCTCCAAAAGTAGAAGCGTAGGGTGCCATGATATACACACCGGTAATGCTCTGGAAGTGGAAGCCTAGTGTGCCATGGTATACACACGGGTAATGCTGCGGAAGTGGAAGCGTAGTGTGCTATTGTATACACACGAGTAATGCTCCAGAAGTAAAAGTCTAGTGTGCCATGGTATACACAGTGGTAATGTTCCGGAAGTGGAAGCGTAGTGTCCATGGTATACACACCGGTAGTGCTCCGGAAGTGGAAACGTAGTGTGCCATGGTATACACACCGGTAATGCTCCGGAAGTGGAAGCATCGTGTCCATGGTATACACATGGGTAATGCTCCGGCAGTAAAAGCCTAGTGTGCCATGGTATACACACCGGTAATGCTCCGGAATTGGAAGCACAGTGTCCATGGTATACACACCGGTAATGCTCCAGAAGTGGAAGCATAGTGTGCCATGGTATACACACCGGTAATGCTCCGGAATTGGAAGCACAGTGTCCATGGTATACAGACCGGTAATGCTCCAGAAGTGGAAGCATAGTGTGCCATGGTATACACACCGGTAATGCTCTGGAATTGGAAGCATAGTGTCCATGGTATTCACACCGGTAATGCTCCGGAAGTGGAAGCGTAGTGTGCCATGGTATACACACCGGTAATGCTCCGGAAGTGGAAGCATAGTGTGCCATGGTATACACACGGGTAATTCTCCGGAAGTAAATGCCTAGTGTGTCATGGTATACACACCGGTAATGCTCCGGAAGTGGAAGCGTAGTGTCCATGGTATACACACCGGTAATGCTCCGGAAGTGGAAGCGTAGTGTGCCATGGTATACACACCAGTAATACTCAGGAAGTAAAAGTCTATTGTACCATGGTATACACCGGTAATGCTCCGGAATTGGAAGCATAGTGTCCATGGTATACACACCGGTAATGCTCCGGAAGTGGAAGCGTAGTGTGCCATGGTATACACACCGGTAATGCTCCGGAATTGGAAGCATAGTGTCATGGTATACACACCGGTAATGCTCCAAAAGTAGAAGCATAGTGTGCCATGGTATACACATCGGTAATTCTCCAGAAGTGGAAGCATAGTGTGCCATGGTATACACACCGGTAATACTCTGGAAGTAAAAGCCTAGTGTACCATGGTATACACCGGTAATGGTCCGGAATTGGAAGCATAGTGTCCATGGTATACACACTGGTAATGCTCCGGAAGTGGAAGCGTAGTGTGCCATGGTATACACACCGGTAATGCTCCGGAAGTGGAAGCATAATGTGCCATGGTATACACACGGGTAATGCTCCGGAAGTAAATGCCTAGTGTGCCATGGTTTACACACCGGTAATGCTCCGGAAGTGGAAGTGTAGTGTCCATGGTATACATACCGGTAATGCTCCGGAAGTGGAAGCGTAGTGTGCCATGGTATACACACCGGAAATAATCAGGAAGTAAAAGCCTATTGTACCATGGTATACACCGGTAATGCTCTGGAATTGGAAGCATAGTGTCCATGGTATACACACCTGTAATGCTCCAGAACTGGAAGCGTAGTGTGCCATGGTAAACACACCGGTAATGCTCCGGAAGTGAGGCATTTTTAGTAATCAGAAGTGGAAGCGTAGTGTGCTATGGTAAACACACCGGTAATGCTCCAAAAGTAGAAGCGTAGTGTGCCATGGTATACACACCGGTAATGCTCCAGAAGTGGAAGCGTAGTGTGCCATGGTAAACACACCGGTAATACTCTGGAAGTAAAAGCCTAGTGTACCATGGTATACACCGGTAATGCTCCGGAATAGGAAGCATAGTGTGCCATGGTAAACACACCGGTAATAATCCGGAAGTAAAAGCCTAGTGTGCCATGTTATACACACCGGTAATGCTCCAGAAGTGGAAGCGTAGTGTGCCATGGTAAACACACCGGTAATACTCTGGAAGTAAAAGCCTAGTGTACCATGGTATACACCGGTAATGCTCCGGAATAGGAAGCATAGTGTGCCATGGTAAACACACCGGTAATAATCCGGAAGTAAAAGCCTAGTGTGCCATGTTATACACACCGGGAATGCTCCAGAAGTGGAAGTGTAGTGTGCCATGGTAAACACACCAGTAATGCTCTGGAAGTTGAGCATTTCCAGTAATCGGATGTGGAAGCGTAGTGTGCTATGGTATGCACACCGGTAATGCTTCAGAACCATAGTGTGCCATGGTAAACACACCGGCAATGCTCCGGAAGTGGAAACGTAATGTGCCATGATAAACACAACGGTAATGCTCCAAAAATGGAAATGTAGTGTGCCATGGTATACACACCGGTAATGTTCCGGATGTGGAAGTGTAAAGCCATGGTATACACACCGGTAATGCTCCAAAAGTAGAAGCGTAGGGTGCCATGATATATACACCGGTAATGCTCCGGAAGTGGAAGCCTAGTGTGCCATGGTATACACACGGGTAGTGCTCCAGAAGTAAAAGCCTAGTGTGCCATGGCATACACACTGGTAATGCTCTGGAAGTGGAAGCGTAGTGTCCATGGTATACACACTGGTAATGCTCCCGAAGTGGAAGCGTAGTGTGCCATGGTATACACACCGGTAATGCTCCGGAAGTGGAAGCGTCGTGTCCATAGTATACACATGGGTAATGCTCCGGCAGTAAAAGCCTAGTGTGCCATGGTATATGCACCGGTAATGCTCCGGTAGTGGAAGCCTAGTGTGCCATGGTATACACACGGGTAATGCTCCGGAAGTGGAAGCGTAGTGTGCCATGGTAAACACACTGCTAATGCTCCAAAAGTAGAAGCGTAGTGTGCCATGGTATACACACTGGTAATGCTCCTGAAGTGGAAGCGTAGTGTCCATGGTATACACACTGGTAATGCTCCGGAAGTGGAAGCGTAGTGTGCCATAGTATACACACCAGTAATGCTCCGGAAGTGGAAGCGTCGTGTCCATGGTATACACATGGGTAATGCTCCGGCAGTAAAAGCCTAGTGTGCCATGGTATATGCACCGGTAATGCTCCGGTAGTGGAAGCCTAGTGTGCCATGGTATACACACGGGTAATGCTCCGGAAGTGGAAGCGTAGTGTGCCATGGTAAACACACTGCTAATGCTCCAAAAGTAGAAGCGTAGTGTGCCATGGTATACACACTGGTAATGCTCCTGAAGTAAAAGCCTAGTGTGCCATGGTATACGCACCGGTAATGCTCCGGATGTGGAAGCGTAGTGTGCCATGGTATACACACCGGTAATGCTCCGGAATTGGAAGCATAGTGTCCATGGTGTACACACCGGTAATGCTCCGGAAGTGCGGCGGTCTGCTAAGCTGACATGGCTATGCCTGCCTTGCAGGCGTGCGCTGCCTTTTTAGAAGACGACTTTTAATTAAATAATGTGCTTGCAATCAACTAAACCAATGGGAGATAGCGTGACAAATTAAAAAGTGCAAGAAACAAATAAAGGAGTGAACATGAAAAAGAACCACAGACAAGTGTGGAAGACAAGCACGCGCGGCCGCGAAAGTGAAAGCGACCGCGCTATGTTTAATTCGTAACATGATCCACGACAAGGGAGGAATGCAGCTGGCAGCCTGCGCGCCGCTGCTCGCTCCCGACAGCTGGAGGCCGTGGGAGTGAACATTTAGAGAAAAGGTGGGACATGCACCCGCCTTTGGCCAATTGCGTGCTTTCATTTTTGAAAGCCACACGCAAAGACCAATAGAATGTGTGGAAGTTGAAAAACCACACGGAAAAGTTTCGGGGAAGTCTGGAGTGATTCCAAGAGGCCTCCCCTTAGGACAGCGCATGCGCGCTGCGCTAGGCTCGACCTAAAAATGAGCATTGGCTCCACGAACGGACAGCGGACAGCTACGCCGCCCACAAGAGCGCCACCCGCAGTCACCATCACCTCATCAGATCCGCCAAAAGGGCCTCACTCAAAGACCGCCTAGACAACAACGCACACAACAGCAAAGAGCTCTTCAACATCGTGAAGGAACTCTCCAACCCCAGCTCCAACACCAACGACATCCAGCCGTCGCGAGACCTGTGCGACTCACTGGCCACCTTCTTCCACCGCAAAATCGCCGACATCCACGACAGCTTTAACACCACGACCGCCCCGGCAACCACCGAGACCACTGCCCCCACAACCACCAACCGCCTGCTCTCCTGGACCAACATCAACGACGAGGACACCAGCGAGATAATGAACACCATCCACTCCGGTTCACCGCTAGACCCGTGCCCTCACCACATCTTCAACAAAGCCAGTACAGCCATCGCGCCCCATCTCCGGAAAATAATCAACATCTCCTTCGAGACAGCAACCTTCCCGGAAAGCTGGAAGCATGCCGAGATCACCGCCTTACTCAAGAAACCCAAGGCAAAAAATCGTCAACAAACAACTGACCCGCTACCTCGAGGAGAACAACATCCTGGACCCTTCCCAGTCCGGCTTCCGCAGCAACCACAGCACCGAAACCGCCCTCATCGCCGCCACCGATGACATCAGGACCCTGCTAGACAACGGAGAAACAGCAGCCCTCATCCTCCTGGACCGATCAGCCGCCTTCGACACGGTCTGCCACCACACACTACAAACACGCCTTCACGACGCCGGGATCCAAGAGAAGGCCCTAGACTGGACCACATCCTTCCTTTCCGGCAGAACACAAAGCATCCGCCTCGCCCCCTTCCGATCCAAGGCCACCAAGATCACCTGCGGCGTACCCCAAGGCTCCTCCCTCAGCCCAACGCTGTTCAACATCTACATGGCACCCCTCGCCCACGTCGCCCGACAGCACAACCTCAACATCATCTCCTACGCCGACGACACCCAGCTGATCCTCTCCCTCACCAAAGACCCTCACACCGCCAAAGCCCACCTCCACGAAGGAATGAAGGCCGTCGCCGAATGGATGAGGACCAGCCGCCTGAAGCTGAACTCGGACAAGACGGAGGTCCTCATCCTTGGTTCCAACCCTTCAGCATGGGACGACTCCTGGTGGCCAACATCACTGGGAACAGCCCCGCCACCCACCGACCACGTACGCAACCTAGGGTCATCCTCGACCCCACCCTCTCCATGACTAAGCAGGTCAACGCCGTTTCCTCATCCTGCTTCAACATCCTCCGAATGCTCCGCAGGATCTTCAAGTGGATCCCCACCGAAACAAGAAAAACAGTCACCCAGGCCCTCGTCACCAGCAGGCTGGACTACGGAAACGCCTCTACGCAGGAACGACGGCTAAGCTCCTGAGACGGCTGCAACGCATCCAGAACGCCTCTGCACGTCTTATCCTCGACATCCCCCGACGCAGCCACATCACACCCCACCTGAGAGACCTGCACTGGCTCCCTGTCAACAAGAGGATAACCTTCAAGCTCCTCACCCACGCACACAAAGCACTCCACAACTCCGGACCAGCCTACCTCAACAGACGACTCAGCTTCTACACCCCCACCCGCCAGCTCCGCTCGACCAGCCTCGCCCTCGCCACAGTCCCCCGCATCCGGAAAACGACCGGCGGCGGCAGATCCTTCTCCCACCTCGCCGCCAAGACCTGGAACACCCTCCCCACCAACCTCCGACAGACCCAAGACCTACTGGCCTTCAGAAGACTCCTCAAGACCTGGCTCTTCGATCAGTAGCAGCACCACCCCCCTCTTCCCCCAGCGCCTTGAGACCCTCGCGGGTATGTAGTGCGCTTTATAAGTGACATGATTGATTGATTGATTGATTCCACAAAGCTAATTTACACATCAAGATGTTATAACAAGCGAACAATCATGGACGTCATTTAGGGGTCGCCATGGGTCGCACCTGGCTTGTACCTAGCGACCCCTGGCACTGCCTTTGCGACCCCTGGCCTCAGTGGGGGCAAAACCAGTCCCAACAACACAGGGGAGGCTCCGCATTCCTCATTCTCTGCCCAGCTGTGGTAAGTAAAAATGGTTTTAGATGTATGTTGTGTGCATGCTTGCGGGTGAGTGTATTTATCTGAGAGGGAGGGTGTGTATGTGTGAGCATGTGTGTGTGAATGAAGGAAGGTGAGTGAGTCAGTCACAGGTAGTGAGTGAGAGGGTGAGACTGAGTCTCAGATTTTATATTCTTTAACGCAAGGCAATGCTGCACCAAAGTTTCTGCACTGCCTTCCATCAAAGGGTGAGAGAAAAATGCAACATATCTCGTTAGATATGGTGCATTTTTTTCCCTTGTGCACTGGTGCACTTTTGGCAGCCGTATGCCAACGCACACACCCCTGTGCCATAGTGCAAGGGGGAGTGCAATCTCTTTAGCATAGGTTGTGAACTGTAAGGGGCCCCTACCAGTATAAAAACTATGCTTTAAGGCCTTTCACACTTTGTATATGTGCTGTACAATGCAGCACACATGCAAAGTTGGAAAAATGAGGCGAAATGAACACATTTTTCATGATGCCACATTCATGTACCCATCGATTTATCATGCGGCTGGTGATAATTTACTCAGCGCCTTTAGGGGCGCGCGATGCTGTGCGTTGCTGTTGACATTTTGATCATCCCTCTATTGCAAAGTCTCAGATGGGGGGTGAGGGCAGGGGATGTCTGCTGCTTGATATAGAAAGAGTGGCCTCATGTGCCACGAACGTCTCATAGTCTATTTAAAAACTGACTGTAAAGCTGTGGGTTGTGAATGTGCACTTTCTGTCCCAGCAATTTGTTATGACATGCAAACTTCCTTGCCCAAGATGTATGTGTGTATTATTCAAAAATGAAAATAACATTTAAGACATAAATTTAAAAAAGTCTGGCTTAAAAGCGCAGCTGACTCAGGACCTATTGTTATCAATTTTTTTCAGGTCCGGCGTGACAGTGCATCTGTACGCTGACCATTTGTTACCAACTCTTGGTCTTTGGCTCCTCCCGGGAACTATTTCTGTCTCACCTCATTCTATTGGACACCTGGTGTATGATTCTGCCTTTAGTGGTGCACTTGCATTGTAATGCTTTAGGGACTATTTTACATCCGAAAAGTATTCTGAATTATCACACATGAAATTCTTTATCTCAAAGCTGCCTTGTATACAGATAGCATTTTTTTTTGTTTTCACTGCAGCAAGCTTATCAATCTTTTACTCAAGACTCAAAATGGAAGGCAGGCCTATTGGCTTTACCACTGCTCGTTATGTAGTTGGATCAGTTCTGAGCACAGATACCATAGCATAGTACAAGGAGTTCCCTGATCCTAGCCTATGGAATGGAGATTCGTTCAGTTGTTCACCAGCTGCTAACCATGCTCTGCTTCGTTGGGAAGATCAGAGTAGCAGGTGGAAAGTGGGGTTGGACTCTGCAGAGACCTTGTCGTGGAGCACCCTCGGGCGTACTTCCTCAGAGCCATGGGATCCTATGTCCCAGGTCCACCATCCTAGGCTTTTGTTTCACAGCTCTGACAATGGCAGGTAGCGGGGAGGTCCTGCCCATCCTCTGTACAGTCAACGCTAGAAACGTCCTTCCCCCTTCACCACCACGTTTGGCAGGTTGACCCTAAACGAAATTGTAATAGTAATTGCATTTATATAGCGCTTACTACCCCTGACAAGGCATCAAAGCGCTTTTCGTGAAGTAGCACACTACTCCGGAACGCAAAAAGGATTAGTGGTGAATTATTATAGGGAAATATATAATTTATTTGAGCAGTGGACATGTGAGTCTGTTAGTTGGATTGAAAAGGATAGTGGAGTAATAGAAGAGTCATAACATCAATATATAATGTGTTCATTCTGGAATCGTATACAACTGTCTGTGATTTTGATAAAGTCTGTACAGCTGTCTTTACTTTTCTCCTGTTACGTCTTTTGAAACTTACGAAATAATTGGCAAAAATAAAGAAGCTACAGGTGTGGGTGGCTGTGCGCTCTCCTAGCAACACAGAATACTCACCCACATCAAGAGGGGGGGAGCACATGGCGGAAATCCTGTTCCACTGATCCTCCTCAAAGTTTACAATTGAGCTGCTGCATTCTCCAAGACAGAAATGCAAGGGGGAAGTAAAACTAGAAAATACAACAAAGTAACCTAGCAATTAAACGGTTTATCCAGCCGTCTCCTCAACCCACGCTGCCGCCACCAACTAGACCACCATGTTGGGCTCTCATACAAACGCAGAGACAGCACTGCTGGGGAGGTGGGGGCTAAATGCTGGTGACGGAAACAACATACATTGCAGATTAAACAGTAGAGATCATTCTCTATAGAAATTTGCTCAAACCCACAAAATTGCCATTACCCTTTTGTGAGAAAAACAGAGTTTGAGAGCAAATAAGAACGGCTGAGAAGAGAAGTCTGTATTTTTGTCAAACACAATCCCTATGTGGTCTCCAAGCTGACTCCATTGCTTTATTGGGACATCTGACAGAATTTACAGAGCGCTAGGACGTGAAATTACAATACAAGAGCCGCAAAAGTGGTCGAGGGGAGATAAAATGCAGCCTCTTTGTGGTATTCCACTGTGACTGCTCCTACCATTCGAGTCTTCAGCTAGACACCTACCTGCATGGTTCAATGTGCTGGAGTCTTCTGAACCAGGGTTGCTTACATTCTGCTATCAGGCTGATGATCAGGGTGTTTCAGGCTCTGAGGTCCTGGGCGCCCACTGATCTACCTACGCATTTCTATTGCCTGATTACTGGATGAGATGCAAGCTGTCTGATCCTAGCTCCCTAGCTGACATGTAGCAGGGAGACAGATTTATTGGAATGGACTATGTGGACTTGAACAAAGAATTTTGAATTTGAGCCATGAAGGAATTAGAAACATTCTGATGTGATGAACGCTTGTTGGCTTTGGTTTTGGAAGAAGGGAGTGTTCTAATTAATTCTGTACCGGACACGCCATCCATTCCCTAAGCCTTGGCTTCTGAACCTTCAATACACATTAGTGGAACTTGCCTCCTAAGCGGCCATTTCCTGTGTCTGCCCTAAGTCGCTTAACTACACTGACTATACAAAAAGAAAACCATCACCTCTTGTAATCCTGTAACACCTACTCTTGTGTTTGACTGGAATGTCTGTGTTAATGCAGTATAACTCGGTCTGTGTCATTGGCAGCATTCATGAATAGTTTCTTATGTGTTGGTCATTACTTTCTGCTAGCGACACGGGTCTATCAGTGCTACTACCTGTGTAGTACTGTGGTTCTTTGCCACTGGTGCTGTTTCAGTTGATGTTGCGGTGGCTGCAATAGGACAGTGTGGTTTGTGTGCTCTTGAATTGTACTAGAGAGGGTCATAGTGGACTCTGTTTCCTTTTCCCTGTAGAGCTCAGAGCTGACCTGTAGGACCAATCGGTACTCTTTAGAGCAAACATTTTCATTCAAGCAGGTGTATCTTGATTGTGAGGCGCTGTTGTGTAATATGGTTGTGGAGTCCAATTGAAACCAGGCTGAGGTTGGGAGGTAAAAACATATCATTGGGGGTATAGTTGTAAGCAGGTTGTATTGTACATATTTTGTTATTTACAAACTGTGTATTTGCAATGTAAGGTACAGGGGAAGAAGGTAACTTCTCAAAGTCCCCAAACCAGAGATTAGAACCCAGGTCTCTGTTCAAAAGGCAGACACTGGGTAGGTTTCAAGTCGTTTATTGCAGTACATCGGTACCACCAACAGACACAGCCAGCTCGTAAGTCCCCCAGCTTCCAACTGTCCCACACAGAGACATAACCATGGAAACGTGGAACATGTAGCACGAGCTAGAACACATCATAAACAGGGCATGGCAATACAAGTCATTACAACACATCCCCCTTACTAATAATAAAAATTGGAAAAGGAGAAACAAAGTAAAGACAGAAAGGTAAGGTATAAAAGACAATAGAGTAAGACAAGTGAAGAAGGGTAAAAACAAAGAGGAAGAAAGAGAACACAAGGAACAAAGAAATGCTGAACATCATCAGTACATTTCATAATCCAAGAACCGTCTAGGAGGACAGCGGGACCTTGAAGGAAAGGTCCTAACATTAGTTTTTTCATGCAGACAAGCATCTGAACAAGAAGGATGCAGCGACCTGTCACCATTGAACTTCACAAGTCGCGACATGCTCCATTTACTACCATTGTTCACGGTCACAACATTCCTCTGGATGGAAACTATGACAAAGGGGCCCATAAACTCAGTGACACCCTTCCTTTGCCACCTGGGTTTCTTAACCATCACCCAATCACCCACACTCCATAATCTCTCCCTCACTGATTTCTTAAAATCATATCTCTCCTTATATTTCCTTTGATAGGATTTAATCCTAACATCCACTTCCTCCTTATACAAAGAAATGGCATCCTTCAAAGGCAACCACCCAGGATTTAACTTAGAGTGAGCTTGCCTCCCACGCAACATCTGGAATGGAGAACACCACATGACATAATTAACAGTGGTACGATGTGCCCACCAAGTGTCATGCAGAACTTCCTTAAGCGGGACCTTTGATTCTAAAGCCCTCTGAACATAAGCCTTGACCACCCTGTTCATACGTTCAGCAAGACCATTGGCCTGTGGCGAATAAAGGGCTGTTCTGAGATGGGTTATGCCAAAATCTTTCAAGAAATCTTGCATATCTTGGGAAGTAAATTGTACCCCGTTATCAGTGATCAAAAACTCGGGAATACCTTCACAGGCAAATTCATCCTTGAGGAAATCTAGAATCACTTTAGTACTGGCAGTGCTCACACACCTAGTGGAAACCCACTTTGAAGAGTAGTCCACCAAAAGAATAACAAACCTCTCAGAAGGCCCCAACAACTCAAAAGGACACATAAGGTCTAAACCCAACTTGGTCCAAGGTTCACGTGGGACCTCCAATGGAGATAGGGGAGCAGAATTGGTGACTCGAGTTTTATCATTAGTGGCACATTGGTAACACTCTTTGACTACTTCCTCTACTTGATGGTCCGTACCTGGCCACCAATATCTCTCACGGAGCCAGGACTTAGTAAGACTCCTTCCTAAGTGCCCCTCATGTGCAAGATTGACAAGTTTGGGCCTCAAGTTACATGGAGATACTAGCCTTTCACCACGCATTAACACACCTTGCAGTAATGTTAGCTCATCCCTAACGGACCAGAAAGGTACCAATTCAGCATCAACATTATACTCGGGCCACCCTTTAACCACAAAGTCAGTAACAACAGGCATGAGTACATCTTGATTTTTGGCCTCAGCCCACTCACTTTCTGTGATAGCAGGCTCTTTGACCCAGCAAATTCTCATAGTTTCAACATCACAAAAGTCATCATTGTCCTCAATTGGTAACCTGGACAGACAGTCTGCGGTTTTGTTAGCAGAACCAGGGAGGTATTGCACTTGGAAATTGAACTCCTCTAAACCTTCACTCCATCTCTTCAACCTAGGAGTTAATCTCTCACTCTCCATGCACGAGAATACTTGCACTAGAGGACGGTGATCAGACCTCACCACAAAAGGTATTCCCCACAAATAGAATTTAAAATGCCTGATGGCCCAAGCAATGGCAAGTGCCTCTCTTTCAATGCAGGAATATTGTTGCGCCGCTTTTTTTAATGCCCTGGATAGCAAATGCAACTACCTTCTCAACTCCAGCATCCATTTGAGTAAGGACTGCACCCAGTCCAGAGAGACTAGCATCAGTAGTAAGTACTGTCTTCTTTCTGGTATCAAAATGACCAAGTGTGGGCATTTCACTAATAGCACGTTTAACAGAGCAGAAAGCAACATTGCAATCATCCGTCCAAACAAATTGGGTTCCCTTCTTGAGTAGAGTTCTAATGGGCTCCACAATGGTCGCAAAACCCTTGATAAATTTAGAATAGAACTCAGCGAGCCCAAGAAAAGACTTCACTTGTTCCTTATCAGAGGGAGTGGGGGCGTTGACAATGCTTTTGGCCAGTTCCAATTTAGGTTGGATACCTTCCCCCGAGATAACATGGCCTAAGTAAGTGACAGAGGACACACCAATTCTACATTTTTGTTTGTTGACAGTGAGTCCTTTGTTCGACAATTTCATAAGAACTTTCCTCAACATGGTGTCATGCTCACTGTCATCTTTGCCATAAATCAAAATATCGTCCTGAAAGAACAATATGTTGGACATATCACCAAGTACCATCTTCATGACACGCTGGAAGCATGCCGCTGCAGAGGCTAACCCAAACGGCATTCTGACAAAGCGAAAAGCTCCCAGCAGTGTCACAAAGGATGTAAGACGTTTGGAGTCCTGGTGGGGCGGTACTTGGTGATACTCCGACGACAGGTCTAATAAAGTAAAAACTTTGGCCCCCTCAAGCATGGTAATGGACTCAGCGAGGTTGGGGAGGGGTTGACGATCCACCCATATCCACTTGTTCAGGCTCCTTAAGTCCACACACATTCGGATGTTCTTCCCACCATCCTTGGGGGCCAAAACCACTGGTGCCAACCATTCAGAGGATTCAATCTCCTCAATAACATTCAGAGCCACCAGCCTGTCCAGTTCAACCTTCAAGGGTCCTAACATCATGTTTGGAACCTTCCTGACTTTATGTACACATGGCACAGTATTCTTTTTGAGGATAATGCGGTGTTCAAAGTCTTTCAAAAGACCAAGCTTGTCCGTAAACACTCGAGGGAATTCATCAAAAAACCTGTTGGTGTCAGAATTATCATTTACCACCATGACTTGGTCAGAGGGATTCCGTGCATTAGGGTTGAGAATTATTCCCAAATCTCTTTGGTGACTCCAGCCTAAGAGATTATCCCCTCGTTTGGCTACATAGATTTTGCCAATGGTTTCTCTGCCCTTGAAATGTATCCTCATGACAGTGTAACCGGAAACATCAATGTGTGCCCCCCCATAACTCACGGGGTTAATGTCAGGAGGGAGAAGTTGAATAGCAGGAAATTTCTTATTCCACAATTCATTGCCCACCATCGTGAAGGGAGAACCGGAATCAGCCAAGACTACAAACAATTTACCACCAATCTCAACTTCACACTCAGGCATATTTATGGAGTCGGCATCAACAACTCCATCATTCCTTACATTCCACACTACCATCCTAGGATTTTCTTTTATGGTTTCAACACATTCCACTGTGCGCACTTTCCCACCAGACTGACAAACTCTGGCGTAATGACCCTTAATTCCACACTTATGACAAGTGGAATTCCTAGCATAGCAATTGGGGTTATTGGAAGTCTGATTGAGACTCCCACATCGATAACATTTGATTTTAGATAGGTCATTATGATGTTTGGTCTTAGGTATCTGAACCACTTTACAAACATTGTCATTGGGGTCTGGTGGAGCATCCTTAAGTACTACTTCATGAATGCTACTAGGAGCTGAAACATCTTCCGATGCAGGTTTTTGAGCTTTCATTTCCTTGACCCAACCAGAGGTGTTCTCCACACCTTCCACGAGGGCAATAGCTTCCTTGAGCGAGGGATACTTAGACAAAAGTTTTTCTTGTACTCTGGAGCTATTAGTACATCTGACCAACTGGTCACGAATTAAGGAATCAGTCAAATCACCAAATTTGCAAGTGCGGGCAAGAGTTTTCAAGGAAGCAATATAATTTCCAACTTTTTCGTTAGGCTCTTGGACTCTCATGATGAATTTATGACGTTCCAGTACGACATTGATCCGTGGACCAAAATAAGTCTCTAGCATTTTCAAAGACATTTCAAAAACATCTCGGGGTTCACCATCACCCTCACCTAAGGGTGGTTCATCAATACTTTCATAAATATTGCGTCCTTCAATTCCTAGATTATGAAGTAATATGGCTTGTTTCCTATGGGCCAAGAATTTCTCACCACCTATGGCCACAAGGTAAGAGTCGAACAACTTCCTCCATCTTTTCCAGGGAAGTAATGGTTTACCTTTCTCACACAAGAACGCTGGGGGTTGGCTCATGGAAGTTGCAGACATGCTGGCAGGATAATCAATTATAATAGAAAAGAGAATAACAACAATAATAAATAGAAATGTGTGAGAAAAGAAAAATACCTGAAAGAAATGTACCACACTGTTTCCAGAAATTGAGATCAGGAAGTCCGATCGGGTGAAAACGCGATGAAAAACAGTTCGTGCACAGCGTAGATAGTATCGGTATGGTGGTTGTCAAGGCAACCTCAGTCACAAGATGGCGGAAATAGCGCGGTGACGTAATGCGCAAATTCTACATGGATCGCAATGAAATTGATATGCCAGAGCGCGCGGGGCGTGATGACGCTGATATGCAGAGAGCGCACGTAGCTGCGTGTGTACGAGCGCGAGGACCAGCGCGAGCCGATTGAGGTCCGTTATGCCATTGCAGCGTATCCCAAAAACGAACAAAAGAGAAGGTATGAGCTCACCATTTGTCAGGAAAGTCCATGCAGAAATGTCGGGTGTTAAGAAGCGTTGCCAAAACACCGTAAGTCAGCAGTAAAACTTCAAATTGTGGCGAGGAAATTCCAGTGATATCCGTGGGTGCACGGGGGAGTTGGTGGTTAGCGCTTGTCCCCCACAAGCATTTCTCGTTGCCAGTGTTCAAAAGGCAGATACTGGGTAGGTTTCAAGTCGTTTATTGCAGTACATCGGTACCACCAACAGACACAGCCAGCTCGTAAGTCCCCCAGCTTCCAACTGTCCCACACAGAGATATAACCATGGAAACGTGGAACATGTAGCACGAGCTAGAACACATCATAAACAGGGCATGGCAATACAAGTCATTACAACAGTCTCCTCCTCTCATAATAACAAGAGTAGGCATTATTCAACTCAGCGTTACTCATTTATCGACCTCAGCAGTATGGATGGCAACCATGCTGAGATTTCAACCTGAGACCTGCAGATCTTTGGGCAGGTGCTCAGCTCACTGAGGTGTGTTCCAGAAAGCAGACACAGTGATGAGCAAACATCTGGGGTGCTGAAGGCTCCTGTACTAGAAGTGTGATTATTTGCCTATTTCCAGAACACTTTTTTCTCTGAGTGGTAGCTCTCATTACCTTCTCGTCCGTTGTCATGTCCCATTCCTTACACCATGAGCAGTCCTCCTGCTCTACAGAAACGAATTACCTAGCTAAGCCAAAAATCTTTGCCCAAGATGGCTCCCAACCACTCATCTTGCAAAAAGGGGGAAACACGTAATGAGCACATCCTGAGAATACCATAGCTAAATAAAAAGAAGAAAACAATCACCATAGACAAAACAAAAACGGGAGGAAAGGATGGGCTCAGGAAAGCGACAGGAAGGCCTGGACTCAGATTGATGAAGTTTGCTGGTAAGTAACTGAGCATTAACTTTTCATCCGCCTTCCTGTCCCATTCCTTACACCATGAGCCTGTACCCAAGCAGATGAGGATTGATCCAAGTACCAAAAGAAAAGAAACACAAACCATGATACGATGCATCACACATGAAATTTAATGGCAATAATAACTATTACAACATGTGAAACAAAACCGAATTATGCTGCCATCCCCAACTGAGGTCAGTAATGTGAAACAAACGTGTTTAGAGAAGCCCATGTTGCTGCATTATAAATGTTTTGTAGGGATGCTTCCTTAAACATTATCCAGGGCGAGCAATGTAGAACACCCCTGGACTGAAGGGGGAAGAGAATGACGAGCGGCATCATATGGGCAAATAACAGCACACTTAATACAATGGAAAAGAATGAACAAAGAGGGATTAAGACCGTTACCATAGAGACCATAGGTTCCAAAGAAAGAATCTGCTTGACGGAATGAACTGGTCCGTTTTCAGTAGATGTAAAGGGCCCTGAGGGCATTCAGAGAATGAAGCCGGTCCTCCTCAGGAGTAGAAACTGGGAGGACAATGTCCTCTTGACAGAAAAAATCAGACAAAAACTTAAGAAGGAAAAATGGACTGGGACGTGGGATTACTTTGTCGCTACAAAAATGCAAAAATGGGGGAGAGGACAACAATGCTCCAATCTCACTAACTCTGCAACCCGAACAGATTGCCACCAAAAACAAGACCTTGGTGCAAAGAAATTTAAGGTCTTTGAGAACAGGGGCTCAAATGGAGGACTCATTAATACCTGGAACTAAAGGAAGATCCCAAGGGGGAACTGGGGAGCGGGAAACAGTCCGTTGAAGAAGAAAGCTCCTCAACAGACGTGCTACCAGAGGAAAAACTGACTCCATTTCTGAATCCCTAAAGGCTAGAATAGCTGCCCACTAGGCCCAAAGAGTGGAAACCTCTAGGCCCAAAAGAAAGCCATCCCATAGAAAGTCCACGAACATGACAGGATTACATGAGTCAAGAGACAAACTTTTAACCCGGCACCACGAATCAAAATTCCGCCAGTGACGGCTGTAGGATGTGAGGGTGGAAGGCTTCCGTGAGAGCTGAATACTTTGCATGACCACAAGAGGACAACCGTACGCTACCAAATTCAGCCTGTCAAGTGCCATACCCCCAGCCTGAGGCACAGAAGAGAGACCATGCTATCAATAGGAACTCTCAAAGGGGTCGGATGAATGGGAAACTGGCAATGGGGGCTTTCTTCCAGTTCCAGAAGAAGGGGGGAGCAATTCTGGGATGATCAGGAGCACCTCCGCATGATCTTCCTGAATCTTCACGAAAACTCTGGAAATTGATGGAAAGGGGGGAAGCATACAGGAGACCCCGGGCCAGGGAATGAAAAAAGCATCTATCGCTCAGGCTTTCCTGTAGGGGATCTAACTGCAAAAACGAGGGAGAAGGGCATTCCCTTTTGAAGCCACCAGATCCAGCCACGCAAGACAAAACCTGGGGAGGATATGCTGGAAGAGATTGGGTGAAAGGCATCTGGTTATGGAGGAGGGGAAAACCCTACTCAGGGAGTCCGCAGGACGATTCTCCCTTCCCGGAAGATAGACTGCTGAGAGAGAAAGGAGATTCATCTCCACCCACAAACAGATCTTCCGGGAACGGAGAAAATGAGACTGCTGCATGCCCCCTGACGGTTGATCGGTGCTCTCACAACCTGATTTTCTGTTTGCAAACAGACTGCTTGGTTCCTTAGAAGTGGAGCAAACCACTGAAGTGCCTGGGAAACAGACGTCAGTTTCCTCCAGTTTGAAGACTGGAGAGCTTCGACGCATGACCATTTGCCCTGGGCTTTTAAATGTCCCAGCACTGCCCCATCCCCGGTGCTGGCATCTGTTGTCAGGATCATTGGTGGAGGAACAACCAGATTGGGGCCCCTGGAGAGATGTAGCAGTGAAATCTATCTCTGGAGAGACTCCTATATCTCTGAAGTTACAGGAATGAGGGCTTTGTAATCCTGTGAAGCTGGGTTTCAATAGTGAAGGAGATGTTGGATGAGGGGATACAAATGCAGGTGAGCCCAGGGGAGAATCTGCAGAGTGGATGGCATTTCCCCCTGGCTCCACAGCCACAGACCTGGGTCTGGAATAGAAGCCAAGAGAGGTGGTGGATGAGGGATAACTGTCTCTCTTGGGTAAGGAATACCTTCCCCAGGTCCATATTTCTGAGTCGGGTTGACATGGAGTTCATGATGGGCGATTTAATAAAGATGCAATTTTGTTTTAATACATGAATGTATCATTATTCATATTGACATCAACTTGCTCAATATTAACATTCCCCTCTCTAGTTGAATTTTCAGCTACACTATCCAACTCATACTTCATGACAGTTATATTGTTGGGGGCCTGTTGTTCTTTAAGCTCGCTTTTGACAATTACTACTTTCCTAGTTACTTGCATTCTGCCCAATTTGAGGGCTGCGTTTTTACAGCAGGAAATCCCCAACTGCACAAAAGCACACAAAAACAAGAACACAATGAAAACTAGCAACAACGATGCACACAGACCGGAGATCCACCAGGGAAGCCAGGAGAACTAATTGGAGGACCACTACTGCTCAGGGACACTTCACTCCTCAAGCATATCTCTTTGTAAATGGTGCAGTGTTTGGATGGCAAGAGTCAATGTGCCGTTCTCCATGTCATTCCTTGAGATAAACGTGCAGCAGGATGCACTGAACTTGCACACACCCCTCCCTCCATTGCGGTCATCAAGTCTAACACATACCGATGTTGCATGAGGCGGATTGCTCTCAGTTCTTCCTTGATTGAATTAAGAATTAAGGCCAAGCTCAGTGCTGTTCATCATTTTAAGCATTTTTCCACGTGGCTATTTGGAGCCAGCGGGCATTAGGTTTTGTCTCCAAGGCAAAGAAGGGTATGTTCCCTCCTGCTGATACTTGTGTGTCCGTGAACAGTTTAAACTCTTCCGGAATGTCATTGTACTGAGCCCAGCCAAAATAATCCACAGTTCTTTTTTCACAAGCCTGATACAGCAAGGTTGTCTTCTTCCTTTGCAGGTGCTGATACAAATCTGACAGTTCTTCTCCGGGAATGACCAGAGTAGGGGTGTGTATGGTAACCAGGGAAAAGAGACCGCGCCATCCGGGGATGAGCTTAGAGTAGGCAAACTCGCCGCACTGCCATTAGATATCCATCAGTGTGGCCGGCATGTACCCCTGATTATGCCAACTTGTGGTGTCCGAAGTTCCTCCTGCTTTTTTCCAGATAGTGTCTTGGTGCGTTGGTTAGTTGCTAGTCCTGATATGGGAATGAGCGCATTCAGCGCTCTGCTCTCGCCTGAAGCTGTGATGGATACTGGGAATTCCCCTCTCCAAGGCACCCCCTCTCCCTCGGACCACGTCCTGCTTCCTTCCAGTGCATTTGGACTACTGTTTCTGGCTTGTGGCTATGAACTTCTAACAAGCGGGCATGCTTCTGTTCCTATTTTAGAGGGGTATGGTACAGTGGCCAGACTTTGGAGATTTGGAAGACTTGAGAGGAAAAAGAAAGTTGGGATCATAAGAACTTGGAGAGTCCGGGGCTCAGGCCAAGAACTCTCGCCGAAATCTGCCTAGTGATGCTAATGATGAACTGGGACTGCCCTGGCAGCTTTGGGACGCCTGGCTATCCTAGCAAACTTCCCGACTGACTCAACGTCATGTGGGCGCCTCACAACTTATTGGTTCTTGTGCGTGTGCTGTGGAGGTTGTGGGGTCTTCACTATCCCAGGCCTACAGAAATCCTGGCTCCCGCAACGGGAGGACAGCTTCATTTTAGCACTGAAAGTGGGGTCTCCATTGAGTGGAGACCTCTGGTTTTGGAGGCGCTGTTGGGGCTACACTCCGTGATAGAAACATGGGTCCCGGGCGGATGGGGACCTTTCGATTTGGTAAATGGATTCCGTCCCCTGGGTACCTGATTTTTAAGTACTTTGTCTGGGAGCCGCCCCACCCCCTCATCAGACTGCCCTCCCACTGGGGTGTGGCCAGCCAACCACACCCTGGGGGATCAGCAGCAGAGTGGGGCTTTGGCTCCTACAGACGCCCTTCATGGCAAACTTTAGTGAGGATATGCAGCCGACAGAACACATACAGCAGCCCGGAATCCCTTTGCGCAACTAAAAGTTTGTATACCCAACGTTGTCTTGTTGGGGGACTTTGGTTTAGTACCATTTTTGGGGGATGTGGGTGAATGGGTGGCTTTATCTTACTGCATATTTGAACTCTGTTACAAACACTAATAGGGCAGCGGATCCCAGCTTGCCACAGCTAACCTGTGTCCCCAAAACAATAAGTGAAGAACATTTTTTTAACTATGTGTGCACACAATATCATCACCTGGTGCCAAGGTGCAGCCCGAGAACAAGGACATTTCAAATTGGAACATAGTAAAGGTGCACTACAAACAGTAACAGTATGAATACATTTCAAAGAGAGTTCCAAATTATGGGCAATTCTTTTTTATTCTTGTTTTGTTCTTTTATTCTTGTAAAAAATATATATTTCGCCAATTTTACAGCAGAAATAGCCAACACGTTTCATCCATAACAATGGTCTTCTTCAGGGCAAGAACGTGTAATAAAGAAATGTGCACAACAACGTCCTTCATTCGGAATGCCTGTGGATAAGGATCTGCATGTCGTCGACCCCAAAAGGGTCCCCGTGTACCCGACCCAATATTTGTGTTACGGCATTACCTCCCCAGACAGTTACCCCTCCCTGCCGAGGCTGCAGTCAGGTCCCTGTGGGGCTGAGTTACCTGTCTGTGGTTGCTGTTGCCACGTGTTTGTCCAACTAACTGATCCTGCTGCGGGGCACGGCGAGTGATTGACCTCCCTGTGGCTGAATGTAAGGTGCATTTGGGTTTCCCTGTGCTTGTCTTTGTGGGCGAACGTTCGCGGGGTTTTGTAGCGGTTGGCCATGGCCCATCAATCTCTGTTCGTGTTATGCTTTTAACCGGCATCTATCTGCCAGGTGGCTCATTCTGTGGCAATAGTAGCATTCCCTAGGGTCTGGTTGCTGATAACCTCGCTGGCCTCTGCCACTATAGCTAGGTTGAAACCCTCTGGGGTCTTGCGGTGGAGCTCCCTTTAAGGCTGGTGCTATTTGCATGCTCACGGCCAACGCAGCCCCCTTGAGGGCGGTCTTTTTCAATTTGTGTTGGACCAATTTTGGCTTCCTCCTGTTTTTCTTTATCCTTTTGTTGTTTCCAATGTAATATATGGGCTTGTATCTCCCGCCAGGGTTTGGTGTCTAACCCAACGACGCTGTCCAGTCCGCTTTGTATCTAGGTGGGCAGCCCATTTTTGAGTATTTTATAAAAGAATGCAACTTGTGGGCCTGTATCAATCCATGGCTGTCCTCTCTCCTGTCCTCATCGTTCCCTCATTCTATCCAAAAAATCGGTTATACTCTCCCCTGGCTTCATAGTCTCTGCCATTAACCCTCCTACACCTGAGCAGTCAGGGAACATTTCCCTCAGGGCTGTCCAGATCCAGTGCCTGTATGAATTGAAAGTGGCCAGTCATGCTCAGTGTCTGTCAGCATAATTGCTGCGATGCGAGCTTGGGCGAACACTGAGTTAGTCTGCTCTCCGATAAGACTACTTAGCAGACTTTTGATAATGCCTATCGCTAGGTTTATTCCTGCAGTGTTCCCGGCTCCATCCAGCAATGGCGGTAACTATGTCCTTAACCCCTCTTTATCCATCTGAGCCCATGGTACATGGATGGTCCCTGAAGTGCCCTTCTGAAGTAATGGATACATTCTTACTTTGGGTAGCTCTACTGATTTCTCCCTAACATGGCATTCCCATCTTTTTAGGCATTCCCGCATGTAGGGGGAAGTTCCACTTGGGATCCCCTCCCCCATGTCAAATGCAGTCTTCCGCTATAGCCATGTCCTCTGGTTCTATGGATCCTTCCTCCGGCCAAAGTCTATCGTAATGGTCCTCTCTCTCGTTCCAGTAAGCTAGCAGGTGGCAGAATGGTCACTCAAAGATCTCGCCTTCTTCTCTGGCTACTATCTCTCTTGGGGTCAGTCTATCCTTCCCATGCATTCGGGTGGGACAGCGTACATCCTCGTCGATGTTCCCCTTGTGCGTGCGCAAAAGTGCCATCTTCGTTTTCCGGCATCTTGGTTGGAGCAGCACCAAGCTGCCTTGTCTCTTATTTCCTGGTCAGCCCCACCCCTATGTTGAATGATTGGTGAGGCTCGGATCCCTGCCAGAAGCCTCTCATCTAATTCTACCTTCGATTCTTCCCCGATCCGTGCCCTGTGCCTACTCCTGCTTTTCTTTTTTTTAATACTCTTTTTATTAAACAGTTGTGATGGTACAATGGTGGGCCACAAGGCCACATAGTAAGAACATACAATAATAAGAGCTCGTGAGCATGTTTACAGATTAAATCCCAACTCTGCACTACCTTAGACAGTAAGAAAATCAATGTCCAACTCAGTATTCCGCATTTCAACTGAAGGAGATACACATAGTTCACCACGTGACATATTCATTTTGGCCCATTTGTGATCCCATTTCGCTGGGCAACCTCTGTGCTTAAATACATCCTTCTCCGCAATCATCGCATTGTCCATGTCATTAGCCCATTTTGTACACTTAGGCAAATCTCCAGGCCCCCACCCTTGTGCTATATTCCTCTTAGCAAGGACAAATCCCAGGGACGCCCAGGTGCACTCTGTAGCAGTCAAGTCCGTGGCCTCCCACACATTCAGTAAGCATAGTCGCGAGGAGTGGGCGATGTTTTTTCCACTTACCCTCGCCAGTGTAGAGATAATTTTCACCCAGTATGGTTGGACCTTTGGGCACTCCCAAATCGTGTGGAAAAAGGTACCCTCGGCTGTGCACCCCCTAAGGCACCCAGGATCCAGTCTACGACCCATCTTGACCAGTACGTGTGCGGACAGATAGGATCTATGTAGGATTTTAAGCTGAATGAGTCGTAGTCGCTTTGGGATGGCAACTTACTTGGGGGAGGAGAGGGCTGCCTGCCAGTCGTCGTCCTCTAAGTATCCCAGGTCTGATTCCCACAGTTGTCGAAGACGTACCAATGGGTCAGGTTTGTTGTTTATTAACTTACAATAAGTAAGCGAAATCACTTTACGTGTTAGAGGGTCTGTCAGGAGCCGATCTTCCAGCGGGGAGGCGTCGGGCAAAGCCTCACCGCTAGTAATGACAGTGGTGAGTGCATGACGAATTTGCAAGTATCGGAACACCTCGGACCCTGCCAATTGGTATTCTGTTTGTAGATCTTTGAATGATATCATCTCATTTCGTTTCCATAGATCACCAACTGAGGAAATTCCAATTAAGTCCCATTTATCAAACCCCGGGCACCTACTCAACGTACCGAGTTGCTCGGATTCCCACAGGGGAGTGAGCAATGTCAATTTCCTGTGCCACCCCAGTTTTTTCGTCGCGCAGTGCCAAAGTGCAATTGTATGGGCTGTGGGGCCGGTGAGGTGTTGTCGTTTGGGATTGGAATAGAGTGCACGCCGATATCCCCCCTTGGCCATTACCCATCTGTCTGTACGGTACGCCGGCTCAGACGGTGGGGCGAAGACCCACTGGTTAACCACCGCAAGCTGGGAGGCCCAATAATATTGTTTCAAGTCAGGCAACGCAATTCCTCCGTCATACCACCCCCTGGTCAGTTTGTGTGTCGCAATTCGTGGGTTTTTTCCGTCCCATAGGAGAGTTCTAACCTCGCTCTCCACACTAATAAAATAGGCCCGGGACCCCATGGGGGGGTGTTCTGCAATATATATAGAAATCGAGGCAGAGCCAGCATTTTGAACAATGCTGCTCTACCGAGCAAAGTGAGGGGCAGCGACCGCCAGTGAAGCACATCCTTTCGAAGCCTGGTCAATGGGGCCCTAAGGTTAACGTCATAGAATACGGTTGGGTGTGGGGTGAAGTAGATGCCAAGATATCGTAGCCCTCAGTAGCAACTGTAATATTGGTGTCCTTAGGCAGCCGTGGCACTGGACCCTGCAACATAAACAGAACAAACTTTGTCCAGTTTATAGTGTAGCCCGAGTGGGCACTAAAAATTGCAAAAATATGCAGAATCCTGTGGATCGAAGCCGATGGAGCCGCCACGTATAACAGGACATCATCGGCATAGAGGGAGATTCTGTCTTTGTGTTGGTCTGTCCATTTCAGTCCCCTAATCATGGGGTCACCCCTGACCCAGGTCGCCAGAGGCTCCAACAGTAGAGCAAATATAAGGGGTGACAGGGGGAAGCCCTGCCTAGTCCTCCTCTCTAGGCGGAATCGTCGGGAGGTATGCTGGTTGACAACGACTTGGGCCGTTGGGCCAGTGTACAAGAGTTTAACCCATTGGATAAAGTGTGGGCCAAACCCCAGGCATTCGAGGAGGGCAAATAGATAAGGCCACTCGATAGTGTCGAACGCCATTTTTGCGTCCAATGACAGTAATGCTGCATCTTCTAGGATGGTGTGAGTTCTCCCCATTACCCCATGCAGTCTCCGGAGATTGAGAGCCGTGTTGTGGCCGGGCATAAAGCCCGATTGGTCAGGGTGTACAAGTTTACATATGACGGGGATTAAGCGATTGGCCAACACTTTAGCCAAGATTTTTACTTCGGCGGTCAACAATGAGATTGGACGATAGGACTCACATCTCGTCACTGGTTTGCCCGGCTTATGTATGACCGCTATTGAGGCCAACATCAAGTCTTGGGGCAGAGACCCAGTGTGGTAACCCTCTAGGTACATAGCACGAAGAGCGGGTGTTATCTTGGAGGACACTAACTTAAACAGTTCTATTGGGAGCCCATTGGGGCCCATGGCTTTACCCGACTTAATGCAGCTTATGGCAGTAGCAAGTTCCTCCTCGGTGAGGTCCCCCTCCAAGGAGTCACTGTCATCCGGGGTGAGGGTGGCAACCGGGATAGTGGCCAGGAGGTCTCTTGAGTCTTGCAGGGTGGTATGGGTAGTGGAGGAGTATATGGAGGTGAAGTGGGAGGCGAAGGCCTCAGCAATGTGTTGTGGGTCTGTCACCAGTTCACCCGCATCCGTCTCAATAAGGGGTACCCATCTCTGTGCGGTATCTCACCTCTCTAACCATGCAAGCATTTTACCTGTAGTGTCGCCTAACTCATATATTTTATGGAGAGTTGCTTTGTGTTTCATCTTAGCGGTCTCCGTCGCTTACTGGCGATAGTCTTGGCGTTTAACGCATACGTGCCCGATGGAATTTAGGAATACGCGCGAGATGCAGCGCAGAAGATCTCAGAGCACGAGGTGGGCGGAAAAATTGGACTCTATTCCTGAGATATGGGGCCCCCGAGCCGTGGAGTGCCTTGAAGGCCAAAACCATTGCTTTAAAAGTTACCCTCTTGCGGATCGGGAGCCAGTGCATAGCATTCAGGTGGGAAGATATCCGAGTCCTGGGGCCGAGCATGAGTATCGCCCTAGCTGCTGCGTTCTGTACTACCTGTAGTCGATTTAGCAGGTATTCAGGGATACCCAAGTACAGAACGTTGACGTAGTCCAACCTAGAAGTAACTAGCGCCTGGACCACAATTTTCCTGTGTGCTACTGACAACAGAGGAAGGAACTGCTTGAGCATCTTAAGTATTCCAAAACAGGCGCCCACTACAGATTGAATTTGGGAGTTCATAGATAGATTATCCTCAAGCCTGACCCCTAAGTTTTTTACCACTTTCACTGAGGAGGTTGGGGGAGACATATCCTGGGGCCACCAGTTACGCCAGATATTATCAGTAGGGAGGCCAAAAAACATAATCTCCGATTTCTCAGAGTTACATTTCAATTGCTGTGATTGGAGCCAAGAGAATACCTCAGTGAGGCAGGTGTTTATCACTTCTCCTCTAAAAACTGCCTCCTTGTCGCAGGTAAAAAGAAGTTGTGTATCGTCAGCGTACGATACTATCTTGGCTCCATGGGCTTCAGCTAGGTAAGCCAGGGGGGTCATATAAAGGTTAAAGAGGGTGGGGCTCAGAATCGAGCCCTGCGGGACCCCCACCTTTAGAACGGGGATGGATGCTGCAAAGGGCGGAGCCCAGACCATTTGTTGACGGTCTTTCAAAAAGGAGGAGAACCACCGAAGTACCGTGCCCCCGCAGCCACACTCTTGAAGTCTCAGGAGGAGCTGATCATGGGGCACGGTATCGAAAGCCGCGGATAGGTCCAGTAATATCAATACGGCCTTCCCACCTTTATCTAGAGTCTCCTTGATGGTCTCCGAGACTTCTAGAAGCACGGTTTCCGTGCAAAAGTTTGACCTGAAACCGGACTGGCTCTGATGGAAGATTTGATTAGTTTCAGCATATGATGTGATAACACTGTTGACCTATTTTTCCAGGACTTTAGAGAAGGCAGGAAGCAGAGATATTGGCCTATAGTTGGCTGCTGATTCAGGGTCTAACCGAGGTTTTTTAACAGGGGAGAATTTTGGCCTTCTTCCACCTGTCAGGAACAGTTCCCAGCTCCAAGGAGGCATTTAGGATCCGGTTTAACGCAGGGTTAATTACCTCTGCTATAGATGCCAGCACTTTGGCTGGACAAGGGTCAGACGGTGAACCTGATTTAAGGGTCTTCATGATATCCAGTGATTTCTCCAGGGGTATAAGGGGGAACTGCAAAAGCTGAGGGCCTTCTGGCCAGGTGTGCAGGGAGGCGACAGCTTGGTTAGCACCATCGGCCAGAGGCAGCAGGGAAAAAGTGTCTTGAATTTTTTTAATTTTCTCGTAGAAGTAAGAGGCTAGGTGGTTCGTCCAGGCCTCAGTCGGCGAGAATGGCCTAGTAACCGCGCTGGGAGAAGAGAACACTTTAACTGTTTTGAAAAGTTCTTTGCTTTGGTTCGCAGCCTGTGAGATTTTAACAGAGAGAAAGAGTTTTTTCCCCTCCTTGATTCTTTTATAATGCCCGTTAAGCGCCAACTTGTAAGCTAATTTGACGTTGGGGTCGTAATTTTTTCGCCATGTCCTTTCTAGGCGTTTGCAAGCACTCTTGCTTTCCCTAAGGGCCGCCGTGAACCATGGCGCTGAGGCACACAATACCTTAGCGCGTCGCGCGCAGGAGGGGGCAAGCTCGTCTAAACGGCACTGGAGCCAATTGTCTAGACCGACCGCATCCTCCTCCAAAGTACCGCTGACGGGGATCGGGTGGCTGATTAAGGCAGTGGTAAGGGCCTCTGTGGTCATTTTACTATAAGATCGAAAGCTACGGGAGTGGGGCCTTCCTTGTACTACACGCGGCTGCTGCATATTCTCAATGGTAAAATCAATGATGAAATGGTCTGACCATACTAAGGGAACTGGGGCGGAAGTCACTATATTATCTGTTGAGAAAATCTGGTCCAAGGTATGGCCCTTCTCATGGGTTGCTTGATGGACGTAAGGAGACATTTTAAACAAATCCATTCACTCTCTTAGTCTGGTAGGTAGGCCTGGGTGGTAAACTCCGTCCGCTCGCAGAATTTGCGGAATTTGTGTAATTTCGCGTTCCGCAGAGAACGCGAAATTGCCAAAAATTCCGCGATCCGCGGCTTCGCGGAGTTTTTTGCTTGTTCGTGCTTTAAAAATGCGTGTTCGCGAGATATTTCTCCCTGAGCATGCAAACAGCGTTCGCGAACAGGAAAAAAGCATCGCGAACGGGCGGAACAAGCAATTCCGCGTGTTCGCGGAACTTTTGCGTGCTCGCGGAGATTTTTTACCATTTCGCTGAGCTTTGCGTAGCGCGACTACGCAAATTCCGCCCACCCCTACTGGTAGGTTCCTGTTCTGTGGGATTATCCATATGGATGTTAAAATCTCCTAAAACTATACATTGTTTATAATTGCTGGCCAAAGGGGAGACCGCATTACAGATGGAATCCAAAAAACTGGCCGCAGGGCCAGGGGGTCTGTAGATAAGGATACCAGCCAAGGATGGGTGTCCTGATACCCTTATATGGAACCCCAGACTTTCGGCACCCGCTATATCGTCTGTAAGGACCGTGGAACAAGAGAAGTGTTGTTTAAAAATTATGGCAAGGCCTCCGCCCAGGCCACCCGGCCGATCCTTCCTGATCATCAGATAACCCGGAGGAATGGCCGTGGCAATAGTGGGATTAGATGATTCTCTGAGCCAGGTCTCAGTTAAAAAGAGGAAATCTGGGCTCTTATCAACTAATAAATCATAAATATGGGGGGCATGTTTATTCAGGATCGGGTGTTTAGGAGTGAGGCCTTAAGATGACTTTTTATCCTGACGGGCTTAATCTCATAGGGATGAGGGTCACCCGTACGCCTCATTTCATGGGTCGGCCCCATATTTATATTCGAGGACGGCCAACCGCAATGGGAACAGGCCAAAGTGTCAGAGTGATTGGGCGTAAGTATGAGAGAGCAGTAGCTCGGGCACGTATAGGGGGTCGCTCCTTTCAGGTGCATGCAGCGCACCTCTGGAACAGTCTCCCTCCGGCACTTAGACTGATACAGGACCTTCTGTCCTTTAGGAAGTCATTGAAAACATGGTTATTTCAGCAATAGTATTCACATCTCAGCAAGCCTAGTGCCTGTTCGTCAGCCACGACCAGGTTGTTTTAGCGCCGGGACACTCAATCGAGTAGCCGTGCGCTCTATAAATCCCGAATAACATAACATAACATAACAAAGTATGGGCGAGCTGCTCGTCGTCGCTATTTGCCACCCCATCCTCCAACTCCCTAATCTCCCACTCTAAGGTGTCTAATCGTTCCGTCCGTTCCTTCTTGTGTCCCGCCATCAGTGAAAGTGCCTGACCTTTGATTACTTTTAACCCCACATCACTTCTCCCGGGGGTCAGCAAAATTGCTGAAAAATACTTCAATTCCGTACTGTCCTCTTTCCTAGAGACCCACAAACTCCTCCACCGGTCCCAGACAGGCTTCCGACCTCTCCAGGGAACTGAAACAGCTTTGCTATCAGTCGTGGAAGAGTCAAGAAAGATAGTGGACTCTGGAGGCACCGCTGTGGTCCTTCTCCTGAACCTCAGCGCGGCCTTCGATACAGTAAACCATCATATCCTGGTCCATAGACTCAGAAAACTGGGAGTTACCGGAACTGCTCTGTCATGGCTACAGTCTTTCCTGAGTAACAGATCCTTTCAGGTCTTTGACAACGAGGTGACCTCTAAGCAGATGCCCCTTTGTTGCGGAGTACCGCAGGGATCATCCCTGAGTCCCACCCTATTCAACGTTTACACGTGCTCCCTAGCAGAGGTGGTATTACTTGTGATTGGGCTTAAAAGAGCCGAAAGTTCCCCCCCTAGTCTGCGCCCATGTTTAGAAGAAATTGCCAACTGGATGAATGAGTCCTTCTTGAAACTAAATGTGGAAAAAAGCGAGGTAATGATCTTGGGTAATCGTTCCCCCCTTGATCTAAACTCAATCTGGCCGACCACTCTCTGTTCGGCCCCCACCCCTAAGACCCAGTTAAAAAGCCTGGGTGTCTGGTCGACCAAGACCTCACCTTTAAGGTACAAGCACGGAAGACGGCGGCCACGTGCTATGGTATCCTGAAAATGATTCGGAAAGTTCTTCCCCTTCTTCCTTTCCGGGCGAGAAAAATCATGGTCCAGGCCCTTATCCTGTCCCGGTTGGACAACGGAAACGCCCTTTATCTGGGTGCTCCTACCGCGACCCTTTCCAAATTGCAGACTATACAAAACTGGGCAGCAAGACTTCTACTAGGCACTCCTAAACATCACTCAGCTAAACCTGCTTTGAAATCGCTCCACTGGCTCCCCATCCGGGAGAGAGTTAATTTCAAAGCTTTATGCATTGTCCACAAGTCTCTAGCTGGAATAGGCCCCGCCATTCTCCACACCACCATTCAGTTCTACCGGCCCAACAGAAGTCTTCGCTCAGAGATTATGAACCTTGTCACTGTCCCCAGGATCCAGGATCAAGAAAGCCAGAAGCAGGGGTCGGCAATTCTCATTTAATGCAGCCAAGCTCTGGAACTCCCTCCCACCCCATCTACGAAAGGAAACCAACCACCTAGCCTTGCGTAAACTGCTAAAGACTTTGTTATTCCCTTAGCTGGTGAAACTCCCTACAACTGCCGCTACTAGCGCTGGGATGCCTCCGGGTAGCCATGCGCTATACAAATGCTTTTTTCATTTCATTTTATTTCATTACTGCCCCGAAGGCCCCCCATAAAATTAGGTGGGATTGGACTGAATGTGTATTCTCAGTAAAGTAGTGATCTACTCCCTTGAGCAGAGCGCTCCTAACCTGTGGGATCTTTAGACTCCAGGGATTTATGGATAGGGTGAGGCGGTGAGAATCTTGGGACAGAGTCAACTGAGTCAGAACAGGGGAATGATCTGAGATACCACGTGCCAGGGACTTGGCTTCAGTAAAATAGGAAAGAGCCTCGGCATGTGTGAGTAAGTGGTCGATTCTGGACTGACTGGCATGGGCGCCTGAGTGAAAGGTAAAATTCCGCGCCAGGGGGTTAAAATGGGGCCAGATGTCTACTAGACCAAAAGCTAGGAGAAAGTCCATCAGGGGGAGGTATCATGTGGATCTTTTCGAGGGGGATGCCGGTCAACCTGGCCATCCACCGCAAGGTTAAAATCACCTCCCAGCACCAGGATGCCGACCGGAAGATCAAGTAGGAGTTTACCCAGGTCAGCCAGCGTGGCTGTTTTCAGCGCAGGGGGATATAGATCGAGAGTATATTGAGGGGTTTCCCTCCCATGTCCCAGCTATCGCAGTGTACCTGCCGTGGCCATCAGTCCAAGTGTTGGTGATTATAAATGAGCATTGCCTGCGAATAAGAATGCCAGCCCCTCTTGAGCTAGATGTAAAACCCGCATGTGCCACCAACCTGTAGCCCCACCGATCAAGTGCCTTGCAAGTGTTACCAATTAGGTGTGTCTCTTGTAGTAGAGCGATGTCTGGGGCCTGCCTTTTGAGGTACTGGTACTCCTGCTTTTCTTAAGTGGGGGGCGTGCTGTTCTGCTTTCTCGCTGGGTTTCCTGGGAGTGAGCTCTTTTTTTCTCTCCTTTCTTCCTCATCCCATCTAGGCTGCCTACTTCACTCTGAGCTATGTGCTGTTCTTTTTGGTAGGGCTTTGCCCTATAATTTGCTCTCTGTTGTTTCCTCGGCTACCTGAGCAAATCCTGTAGCCTCACCCTCGTCATCGGTTCCTGGGGGCTGAGGCTCCTGTCCTCTCCCCCATAGCTGTATCACTGTCTAGAACTGCCACAATTCTCCCTGTCACTCGTGTATGTTCACCTGAACCAGTGGGAGTGCGTGTTCTCCATGCTGCTGGGGTTCTGTGTGTCGGACGAGACGGACAGAGGGGTTAGACTTCTAGGAGCCTTTCCACTGGACTCGGCTTGCGCTGGAATTTTCTGGGCATGCTGGCCTATTGGTTTCTCATGCTTAGGCCTAACCGTTCATCATTCAGTGGGGGGCCCGCTGACACCTACTACTGGTGGGTTGAGATATCCTAATGTGGGGGGAGCTAGTGTGAGCACTTCCATACCTGCATATGGTGGGGGAGGTGCTGACACTTTGCTTGCTAACTGTAATGTAGGATTATCAATCTGGGCCTCCTCAAAGATGGCCCATAGTTCTAATAATGCCTCTCTCCTGTCTTTCTTTTGACTTGTGTATTTGGTTTGTTTGTGTGTTTTCATATGTACGATTGCGTTAGTGTCAAAAGTTCCTTCCTTTGGCCAGGGAAATGTGTGTGCCTTCATGTGTGTGCCATTCTTGTCAAAACGTATTATGTTTTTTAGCCTGAGTGGGGAACTTGGTTTGCATGTGCTTTAATGATGATTCCATGGTAAGTCTTGTAGCTTCAGTGGACAAAGTACACCCTAGCTTCTTTTTGGGGAAACTTTGGTTTTGATCTAATCGTAGGGAAAATGCACGTGGTGTACTTCTTGTAATTACGCTACTTTGAGCTCAGCGCTATCTACAGATGCATCAAAATTTCAATATGAACATTTCATGTGAAGGGTTGCAACATAGATAAAAAGTGCAATTGTCAATAAAACAGTTTCTGAACGATATTGATTTTTGGGATCAAATACAGTTTGTGAGAAATAGCAGCACCATCAAATGAAACATTAAATCATCAACAAAAACGCAATACTTAGGAGAAAATACAGTTTGCAATAATTAACAGCACCATAACGTCACATATATATTACATCAATCTCAACAAAACTGACAGAGAAAAAATTATGATTTTGTCAAAAATCTCTTAGCCCGCTTCTAGCACATGCTATCCTAAGACCAGGGGAAGCTGTGCGCGGTACACGGAACTAAGTGAGCCTGACAGTCTGCCTATATCGGCTCCGGGACAAAGGTAATAACAACAGGTTGCAGGAAAAGGGAATAACTCAAGAACCACAGGCCCCTCTTGGCCATGCACAAGTTACACCTAATTTCCCAGGTACAAATCTTTTTCCCTAAATATCCTAATCACACCATATATCACACCCAGGGGCCAGGCGTACCATCTGCATCACGCCCAGCGGTCCAAGCGCCAACACCTCTCACTCCCTTCAGGTACCAACAGTATTAGGAAACTGGTGACACTGAGAAAACCTTTTGGACTAAAAATTAAGATTGAGGAGCCAACTCCGCCCAATCAGGATAACTTTGTCACATAAATAGCATCCTGGGAGCCATAAAGGGCTATTCAATAAATATTCACCTTTCCTAGCGTGCTGAATATCGAAAAAAATGGTGACTTCCGCAGGATCACCTCTGAAGCCGCCTTACGACTCCTCAGTTAGGACATATAAAATAGGTAATATGCCAGATTTCTGTCAGTGGCAGGGGGCTCAGGTTATCTTTTTACGCTTCTCCCTAGTTTGCTATACGTCAAATGCTTTACTAAGGTTCTGATGTAGTCTCTTAACCTATGTGACGGCTGCTTCAGGATGGACCTCCGCCAAGTGGATTCAGCAGAACTTCCAATCAATTGTGGTGTCTGCTCAACTTCCTTGATGCGCAAATATGAATCCGTCCAGGCAGGGTCTCCTTCCTTTAGCTGCAGTCGGGTTTGAGGTACCATTCGGCTCCGATGGTGGCTCACCAAAATGTTGCTTGAACATGAAATACCTTGAAAAAACAAGAGAAAAGAGGTGTTTGGCAAAACAGGAACAGTTTGTTTAATTAAATAGTGCGGCGGTGAGAACAGTTACAGGCATAGGGTCTGAGGACGGTCACAACTTACAATCGATCTCAAATGGGTTTTTATACAGTTCATTGAATGCCATGAACAGTTCTGGTGATCCTTTTTTGCTAAGGGATGTGAACCGCTGTCTTTGGAGTTGTAAATTACTGTATCTGATAGGGAATCCAGGTGGGCCTCGACCTTGCGTAGACACAATGCGGCTAATAGGTAACGTGTCCAGATGTCTGGCATGGGGAGCGCGTGATCACTGCGTGTACTGTGTGTGCTGTTTCCTGATTGTCTATATGTTCCTAACTTTTTATGTGGGTTTTGGGAGCGGGCGAACCTCTCCGGCCATATGTGCTTCATTAGGGCCAATCTCCCTGGACCTTTGTGGTGTCACTGCACCTATCTGTGGGATTGATCTGGGATTTCCTGTTTGTGCGTTTGTCTGCTGACTACGTGCCACCCCATCTGTGACCTGTCAATCAGTGGCAGACCTGGGTCTCAGAGCCTGCCTAATTACGTATTTCTGAGTCAGGGTTGATGTGAAGTTCATGACGGGCGAATTCGTTAATAAAGATGGGATTTCATTTTTTTTACATGAATATATTGTTATTCATATTGACATCAATTTGCTCAATATTAACAGCCTGGTGGATAGGGACATGTAAGTGTGTGTCCATCAGATCTAAGGACGCCAAGTAGTCCCCCGCTGGATCAGTTAAAGGCTGGATTGTAATGTTACCATTTTGAAGGATTTGTGGGGAATATGCAAGTGAACCCCCTTCAAGTCCAATGCTGGGCAGCAGTCTCCTGTGGACTTCTGTATTAAAAATAGAATAGAGTAGTATACTTGACCCATCTCTAGTGGAAGCACTGTGATTATGGCTGACTTCTCCAACAGAAGCTGAACTCCCGCCAGAAATGTAGCTCGCTTCACAGGATTCCGTAGCAGAGGAGTTATTGTTAGAGTCTGAGCTGGCCATGATGAAGACTCTATTCGGTATTCTGATGAGACCGTCTGAATTGCCCAAGCATCTGATACCGAAAGCCACTGATGACGAAAGAAGCGAAGTCGACCTCCCACTCGTAGGAATGGATAGTCACTGTTTTCGAGGAGGAGAGGTTAAGACAACTGAAGACTGTCCGTCCCAGGGCCCCCTGGCCACCACCCCTGCCTCGAAAGGGCTCATTGTTACTTTTAGCTGGTGGAGAAACAAAAGCCCTTCGATAACCAAACCCTCTACCTCTAGAAGGAAGGCGGACAGGTGTGTTCAACTTTCTGTTTTCTACAGACAGTTTCACCATATCCTCCAGTTAGTGACCAAATATTTTAGAACCTTCGAAAGGTATTTCAGAGCCTTTTCTTTAAAACTCATCAGATCGAACTACTATTAGAAAAGCCTTGTCACAGAGACACCTATCTCCAGAAAAGCAAGAAGTGTGAATTGTAATCAGCTCACAGTTGCTTTGTCAACTTATTTTTAAGCTTTGTCTCCCTCCCTCCTTTCCCCTTTCTGATAGTAATGACATATTTGCTTTAGTTGGAAAGATGTATCTACATAGTCTATAATACAGTATTTTAGATTAACTTTGGGCCAGATTCACAAAACATTGTGAGTAGTTCTGTATTGTGAATTTAGAGCTTGAGACACGGGATACTCTGTCACAAAGTGACGGATTTCCCATCTGCCGTATTGCAAGTGCATTATAGCCTATGGCACTGATAATATGGCGGATGGGATATCCGCCACGTTTCTGACGGAGCATCACGTTCACCAAAGTCTTAATAAGGCCCTAAATCCTGCTTTGAGTGTCAGTTACTCATTATTTGCCAGGCCTGATTTATTTATTTAATGAAGCACGTGAGTAGTTATTTCTTAGTCCATACTTAAGGTTTGATTTACTCATGAATATGCATGAATAAAACATATTTATTCGTGGAGTGAAAGCTTTGTGAAATAGGTCTGTCAGTAAGCATGTCTTTTTCCTGAAAAATCTTGAGTAAACCATGCTTAGGTCTGGAGTAAGAAATGGCTACTGTTTTGCGAATCGGGTAGAGAAGTTCAAGAACAATTCACATCTACGACAGGAGTAAGACAACTACTAACAGAAAATGCTTTGTGGCTCAGGGCACGGGCCCTGATTTCATTCAAATAACACTGCAAATATGCACAAAGAAAAGAAACACCCCGCAGCAACGAAGTAGGAGCGGCCTCTACAAATCAAGCACAACACCAAAACTCTTCCAAATTAGACCACACTGCATTCCTCACCCTTTCATCCAAACACACGAATGCCTTGTAACCTAAGTGTCCTCTTTAACACTCACTCACTTTGACTTAAGGTTACTGTAGTGTCGTGAGACTATGTGGGCTATGACCCTTGCGGTACTGGGCAGACTCAACAGAGGAATTACGTAACTTGCTGGGAGGTGTTAAGGTGTGGTTATTAACGGTCATGTCATAGTGAGAGTGCATTGTGTGATCATATGCTGAGGAATAATGATGTCTGTTACAGAGCTCCGTGTGTGGAATATTCATTTGCATGCTCCGGACCAGGGAGGATGCTACAGTTACTACCTGCCCAGTATTTTACAGGCACAGCAGGTTCAATGCCAAAGCTAATATGAAAATTGGCAACATCAAACACTGATATTTTATCCTCTTTTTTTATATCAACTTAAAACAGCAAATCCAATAAGAAAGTACTTCAAAAGTATTATAGGGTTATCTAAGTTGTTCCTACATTATTATTAAAGTAAAAGGAGGCAGAATTGATGTGTTAAAAAGAATACAAAAGATTTTACAAAACCATGTTCCTGGCACTTTCAGAATCTAAAAACATAAACCTATAGGCAGTATCTCTTAATTTGAGAAAGGTGGCAACCCTATTTCCACCCCACCCCACATCAAGGTGCAGCAACATATTACTGCTGTACGGTTCTAAGGGAAGCACCCATTTTTTAGTGACTGAGAAGTCTCTCTTCCTACTGAGCTAATATCAAACTTTCGTGCGTGCAATGGGGCAAGACTCTTTGGGGTGTATTTACAAGGCCCCTCTGCCACCAGAGCGTCACTTTTTTGATGCCCCAGTTGGCGCACAATGCTGAGCCATATTTACAAGGCCACGCAAAGTCACCCTGTATGGCTTTTCATGGCCTTGTAAATATGGCCCTACTCTGCGTGAAAGGGGCGTTTTCATGGGTGTTCCCACATAACACGGATAGATTCTGACACATTTCCAGATTTACAAGGTTTCGTAAACCTGGGACTGCTTCAGATTCTAACACATCCCCAGGGGAGGTGTTAAAATGGTGCAACAAGGAGAAATACTTTTATTTCTCCTCGTGTTTTGCTCTTTCTGTGTGTGCTGCATTCTGCAGCACACATAGAAGGAGGAAAACTCCATCAAGGATTGTTTTTGTGCAGGAAGGTCTGCCTTTCTGCACAAAAACAATCATCCCTGCAGCGCAGGCAGCCAATTGTGCGCCAGCACAGAGTAAAGCACAGGGATGCATCGTATTGCCGTAAATACGACGCATCCCTGCACTTTCCTAATGACGCAGCTTGGCGCAGCAAGATGGCCTGCAGTGCAGCACTGTGTCATTTTCTAGTAACTATGCCCAGGGCTTTACGTGGGATGAAAAAACTGGGGGGTCTCTCAAAGGGGCGTGGCCAATGTAATTAAGGGCGTGGCTTAAAACACACAAGCTAAAAATCTGTGCTTAGCATAGTGTGCCGCCCGACTTGTATTTTGCTGTTTCTGTCATTGCATCTAGATATATGATACAACAAGTAACATCATACCTACAACAAGTCAGGACTATTGGCTTTGTCAATGGTTGTTAGTTGCATAAGATAAATAAGCAGCAACTATGGCTTGTATATAATATCGAAAAAGCTTCCAGTTAAAGCCCTGGTGACAGCACGACAATGTTGCTGCTCCTGAGTTTCAAAAAGAGAAGGGAAATCCAGAGAGAAATGAAATGAAATGAAATGAATTTGTACTTGTAAAGCGCACTGCTACCCTGAGGCATCCTGGCGCTGAACGCATACCGCTGTAGAACCCTTCCTGGCTTTTCCCTGTGAAATGTCCACTCCTGGGCACCCCCAAGGTGGAGCCAGGCATCCCAGCGCTGGTGGGGCCGTTGTGGAGATTAAGCAAGCTATTGCCCAGAGTTGCAGAGTGGGACCCATGATTAGAATAGGCACCGAGGCGAGAATTATCAGGTCTGAGGAAGTTGAGCCCAAGACCCGCCGAGGCAGGAATTGAACCCTGGTCCCGGGCCAGATCTCTGCATCAGGGTCTGCCGCTCTAACCATTGAGCCACACTTCTCCACACATATGGCTCTCTTTAAAGGATTTCCCTTCCCCTACACCGCTCACCTGGCATTACGTCATGCCGTAACTTCTCCACTAGTGAGAAGTGAGCAGTGTGAGCACGCACATCGATGTGCCTGCTGTTACTGCAGTCCGTAAAGAAACGGTCCGCCTGTGCCAGGGCCCAAAGCAGAGCCCAATAGGGACCCGTTTCGAGGGCCCCTTTAAAAAAACTGCTGGTGCTCAGACCCAGCCCACTTAAAGCCCTGACAATGCCCCTTTGTGTTTAGGGCATATTCCTGTTGTTGCTAACGTATTCTCCCTCTGCTCAGTGCTTTAAATGGGCCGGTACTGGCCGGTACAGAGTACAGGCACTTTTTTATTTTGAGAGGGAGAGTACCGGCACTTCTCAAGAGAAATGCTATACTTTTAATTGGAGAGTACCGGCACTTCTCAGAAACAAGCAGGCACTCTGGTACAGAGTACGTGCACTTCTATTTTTCCATTTCAAGCACTGCCTCTGCTCCATCCTTCTTTATACTGGCGGACTGGGCCCACAGGAATATCAACGGAATGGCTTATATACTGATTGACTTTATGGGCCCATATCCCCGGTCATTGACCTCTGCCCCTTGAAATTCTCTTGACTAATTTTCACGTCAGCCTCCTGACTAGCGGTAGTCATTTTGTTTTTACTTCAACCAAACCTGGCATTTCGGATAGTATTGTTTAACGGCCCTTTGTGCCATGCGATCCCACCGCCTTTTGGGGGGAAAAGGAACCCTGAAGCCGGCTCCCATCAGACCGGGAGGGAGCCTTGGAAGAGCCGGGCTCTGGGGCGCAGCCTCCCTCAATGGCGGCCTTTGTGAAGGGCCTTATAGGCCCGAGGGGCTCCCACGCCAACCGCTTCCTAGGCCGCGCTCCTCCCCGAGGCGCGGAATCTGCCCGGCTTCGTTTCTTTTTGTGCTTTCTTCCTTGAGAGAGCTCCCACGTTTTTTTTACTTCCCCCGCCCCCAGCCCACCCAGGCGAGTTGCTGGCTAATAACTCCGTCTGTCTCCTGCTCCCAAATCCTTTCCTGGAGCACAGACATCCTCCTCCGCCCTTCGATTCGCAGAATAGAGGCAGAAAGCAGCGCCCCCCAAACCTCCCCCTCCCATTCACTAGTCCATCCCCTCCTTTCTGCTTGAAGGCACAGGGAAAGCACCTAATCCCACTCAGAGCCTGCAGGGTGCTCGTGTTTCAACATGCAAAGTTAATGGGTAATTCAGTGGGGAATATGGAAAGGAGGTGGGTATAGCAGGGATCCCGGCTCAGAGAGCTCTGGTGAAAGTTGCACAAAGGCCACCACACTTCTTTCCCGCTGGCTGGGCCTAGCAGCACTGTGGTTGCTGGGCTACTGTTCACATTAATAGTAATGATCATTTATATAGCCCTCACCACAAACTGACGTGTCTTGGCGCTTTAATAATTACATTGAGTCTCACACACTAGTCTATCACACAGCACGCATGTTTGTATGAAGTTGATATTAGTTACATGCATTCTTCAGATTGTCTCACCATGTAATGGGAAGAAAGAGGGGCAGGCGGGGAGATGGTCAGTCTCATTCTTGGGCAGTTTCGAAGGCCATATTTATGCTTTTAAGGCCTCCTGCCAGGTTGCGAAGAGACCTGTCGTCAGCTTACATTTCATCTATCCCACTGCTAAGCGCCGCGTCTCATAACACCAGTGCTTAATTTGCAAAAGAATGAGTGCCGGTGCCCAAAGCTTTGCTCAGCGCTATTAAATGTGTGCGTAGACTTCAGTCCACCTCATGCCACTCTAATCCACTACAAGACACTCCCAGCCCCCTTATCTCATCCTTGCAGGTTCTTGCTTTCTCCCCTTGTGACAGTTTTTTTCCGTTTTTCTCTTCCACCGTCTTTCCACTTTGTGTCCTTTGCGCTCGGGAAACGCTGATGAGGTTAAAGAAGTGCCGGTCTCCAAAAATGCCACCAGCAACCACCAGCTCAAATTAAGCACTGCATAACATGATAACCACACCTCGGTGGTCATTACGCATGACATGGAAACACTTCCCACACAGGATCAATACAAAGCCAATACACTTCCAGCCATGCACCCTATACTATTTAGCGTGCTACTCATGAAGTTAAGAAGCGCCCCCATAGGGGTAGTAAGCGCACTATAAATGTTGCAGTACAAAATAATACAATATAGTAAGCCTAAAGCCCACACATTCTGTACCATTGATTGGCTTTATTGTTACTCTCATTTGCTTGCTTTTTATTTGTTAGCTTGTACGTGCTTTCCTTCTTGTTTTTGTCCCTCCTTTTGGAGCATGGCATCATTACTTGCTGCCAACCACTGCTTACTTTTCAGTCACTGTTATTTATTTTAATTTTTTGGTTAAGCACTTTACAAGAGTGTGTGTGTTTACAGCTGTCTCCCTTGTGGATTTGTCTTTCCCACTTTGCCAAGCTCTGTGTTGCTATCTCTCAACTGTGTGCTTTCCCTGTACTCTCTGTGTTGAGCTCACTCTTTTGTGCTTCTCTCCCCTATGTTACTTTCTCGCTTGTGTGCTTCCCCCTTCGACTCTTCCGCTCCTCGTTGCTGCCCTTGGTCAAGCCTAGCAGCGCGCATGCGCTGCTCTGCGAGGCATGGTGTATTCAGTACATGGGCTTCAACCCGGCTCATCGCTTGTCATTGGTTGTTCCGAGCGCCTTTCTAAATTCCTTACTTTTGAATGGTAAATCGTGCCCATTTGTCCCTCCTTTTGGTCTGTCGATCCCTCCCATAGCGACTGGCCCTGTTACAGGGATCATTTTGCTTCTGTCCATTTCAGTTTGTTTTGCGCACTGTTTTTTCAGATTGCCTGCCTCGTGTTCTGGAAACGTTGCAAACACCCAAAGCTGACCAGTGTTACTGCTTTCCCCTCCCACCCACGCTTCTCCGTGTGCTCTCCCCTTAGCACCTTAGCTTTAACTTATGATCTACAGGGTCTGGGTCACTCAAGATCGAGATGAGCAGTCACAAAGTTAGAATGTTAGAAATTTGACTTTACTCGCTAGCTCCCTTTCGTCCAGTCTTTTGTTTTTAGCATTAATTATGTTTCGCTTGCTCGGAGCTCCGTTGCACCGTTTCTGTAAACAGGGCTGTAAATCTTGTTCTTTATCTGGTAACAAATGTGGCAGCTGTGTCTCTGTTCCCAGTGGTAATTCCCCATTCTTAGTCCTCTAGCCAGTGCTGCTAGCTGCTTCTCTGGTTAACTAAACTCACAAAAGGAAAACCGGATGGTCTATCTACTTCACTAAAACTATGTGTGAGTGTAAGGGAATGGACAATTCATCTTATTAAGACGAGAACCCTCACTCACCCAAAGGTGACATGCTTCATCATTGGGTTCCCTCTTGCACACTGTGCCCGCAAGGTGCACAGTGTGGGCTACGACTCTCCCGCAGGAGAGGAGCGTGAGGTGTTTTAGGTCATCCAATGGAAATGGGAGTGAGGGGCAGAGTGCAAAATGAAAGATTAAGCGTGAATTAAAACTAACTCCTGGTGGACAAAGTTAACTTTTATTGGAGTCCCCAGTGGTTAGGGCTAAAACTCAGCGAAGTGAAAAAGGGATATGGATATTCCCTATTAAGTTACGGTCAACATGTTTCTGCCCATTTGACCATCAGGTTCGTGGCATTCTTCAGGACCCACTTATCGTCACTCTGCTAAAAATGTGAAAAAATTATAAGTGTAAAAAGTTCATCCTTAAATGAATGGCAGTCTGGCACACCGTCTGTTGAGAAAACACAATCATTTAAACAATATATATATATATATATATATATATATATACATACATACACACACCCATTTCCCACAAAAGTGTGTCACACATAAACACCGGTGTAAATTCCACCTCACAGCGCACGTGATTTAATCATACTGCATGCTAGAAATCATTGTTGGTTCTCACCCAATCGGTACTAATTATGTACCTCCTCCTTCAAGAGGTCCTTTAATGGGAACACAAGGTCAAGGAGGAATCGGTAGATGGCACGTTGCAGGGAAATGAGGTGCACAAGTGCTAGATAATGTTGATTACATAGTTTTTGAGGGTTCCCTGAAGCATATGAAATTGATGGTGTTGAATGTGCTATTGTACATGTATCGAGATATCACAGCTGTTATCCTGTCCACTGCCCAAAGGAGTCACTGTGAAAGGAGGTGTCTGTAGTGGCATTTTTTCATTCAACTGGGCAGAAAGTCAAAGTCCATACTTATCCCAGTGTGCTCTAACTCATGGTCCTACATGAAAAATGAAGCAACTTCTCTTCGTTCCATTACACCTTCAAGAGCAGCTACATATGACAGGATAAAAGCACAACATATACAACAGAGGTTCTTAACCTGGGGTCCGTCCGCAAGGCGACTCAGCCTGTGCGCAAATGTTCAGAAAGTAAAATAATATCAGCAGATTAATAAAACATACACGGATAAAAAGTTACATTGAAAACTGAAAATGTTAAAATACTATGTAAATATGAAGGAATTTGAAATTACAGGCTAAAAATTAAGTTGATATTCTTGGCTTGATAGGAGCAAGTACAGTAAACAGAATCGAGTATGCGCGATTGATGGCCTCAACTGAAGAACATATATGCTCCAACAAAAAGAGCATGCATTAGATGCAAAAAACAAACAAATTGATATGATAGAGTCTATATAACTTCAACTTTTAGAAATAAAACAAAATTTGAAAAGCTCCGACCTTCGCATTAAAATTTAATTTCGATTTCTGTATATTTTTTGTTGTGATTAAATAAAATATTTCATCATTTGAGTATTTGTTTGATGTATACTTGTTTTGTATTTTTGTTTGCTGTTTTGTCGGCCAAATAATAGCAATTGCTCAGTCGAGTGCCTGACTTCCAGAAGTGATTCAGTGGAGGTCCGCAGGAGTCAAAATGTTAAAACCACTAATGTAGAACACCAAAGCACTTCCCCTATAGGCCACACCACAAATCCAGACCCTTCCAACCAAGCACAAAGTATAGAATAGTGCGCTGCCCGTCCTCAAAGCTCTTCAGTGCCTCACCAAGGCTATTTAATGCAGTATAAATGTAACAGCAACGCATTCATGAAACACAGCATTGTAAGTATTGGGGGTCTTACCTCTGTCGTCTTGACTGGGGCGTGAGGGAGGGATGAGGAGGCAGGGTCCAGAGCAAGGTGTGGAAGGCTTTACCTCATAGAAAAGGTCTGAAATGGAAAATATCAAGTAATGTGTGGTATGTGGATTCCTGCACATTTAATGTGTTTTTACTATTCAGAAGCTCTGCTGATAGCTTGCCGTGTTTTATTGCATCAAAAAGTGCATTCTCCACGCGAGGGCCTGCACAGTTAAAGAACGGGATGTGAGGAGTGACAGGGGAGAGAGAGAGAGAGAGAGCGGCACAAAAGGTATGAAGGAGCAAGGGGCTTGTGAAGCAAGAGGAACACGTGGGGGGAGCAAAAAACAGCAATGTTTTAGAGGCACGCACACAAAGTATCCGGTGGGACCTAAACTGGGTGGGGCGTTCAGGAACTTTCTCGGTGGTTGAATATTGCAGGCTTCCTTCCAGCACCCCAACTAAAAATCAAGTCATTTTTTGTGGAGGTTTATGTTATTTTTTTTTTTCTTGGAGCAGGGCCTGTGTAATATATTCCAGCTGTTCTGAGCAACAATCTGAAAAGAAACTGGCTTATAACATCTTTTCTTGGTGAGCCTTGAACAGAGTTAAGGGAAACCATGTATTGTTTGTCCTGCTTACAGTAACTTGATCTTATTGGTGGTTCTTCCCCAGTTCCCTTTTCAAGCTGCCCCTGAGATTGGAAAATGATTGCCTAAACTTCAGACATGGCCTAAAGACACACCTATTCTGTTTATTGTACAGCCTGCACTCTTCTGACTTTGGCCATACTTTATACGTGGTCTCCTATGCGACTCAGATTCATGGACATCTGCAGCTTTTTGCTAGTCATATGACCAGTACTGCCATATTTAATGCAAACTTTCACTTTGAAGGATTTTCCACCTATGGAAATTTCCTCAGATGATTTTGGATTCATGCTCCCTTCACTGTGCATGCCTGATGATGCAAGTGTCTTCTTGTCTCCAATCTTGTTTTACCCCCTCACTCGGACGTATGGTTTAACGACCCTATATGTCCTGTAGTTCCAAACAGTAGCTTCAAGGCTCTTTATTATACATTGCCTGTATGTTAGATTAGATGGGGATAGCATCAGTGTATATTGTGCAGGTTATGGTGCAGTATCTGCCTACTGGGTAGTCTTCTGATGACGTCGCTGGGCCTTGGTATGATTGCATTGCTCACTGGGTGCAACCAATTCCTACTATGCCCTGACCAAGGCTGGACTGGGAACGCAAACCAGCCCTGGCAATTATGTCGGACCGGCTTGGGGGGAGGGGGGAGACAGGGGAGGAGGGGTGGTGGGAAACACTGCTGCGGCGCTTTTGATACAGGGGGCCGATATTGCAGCACTGCTGCAAAACCGGCCTCCAGTACCAGAAACAAAACCGGCCCCCACCGCTCCCAAACCAGCCCCCACCCTTCCAGTCCACCAGGAAAATGCCCGGTTCCCGCTACAGCCATTCTGGCCCTGGTCCTGACTCTTGAAGAACCCGGCACTCACAAAACCCAGAACAGAGTAGACAAGGAACGGATCGAGCTAGAGCAGGATTCCAGGAGATAAAACGGGGTTCCAGGAGATGAAGCAAATATTCAAGGAGATAAAGCAGGTAAACACATAAAGCCAGGGGGAAAACCCACCACCACACTACTGGAACATTTGCATCACATAGTACTGAGCGTTCCAGATTTGTAGGGTGAAACAGGAAGTAGGTGAAAAAAGGAGGCAGGAAGTGACATTGAGGAGGAAGTGCTGCCATGATGGGTTGAAATGTTACAATATTACAGAAAGCGGAAGTGATCATAATGGTTTAGGAGGAACCAAGCATGTCACTTCTTGTTTCTTCATGGAAAGTAGTAATAGAAGCCTTTTTGTGAAAGAAAGATTTTGCAGACATGGGCGTAAAAGGAAATTCAGAGGAGAAAGTGTTGTAAACTGGATTAGAAGTGAAGGAACAAGTAATGAGGAGATCATTACTCTTAGAAGTGGAAGAGACAGCAGCGTGTGCATGCTGAGACAAACATAGGAGTCTTCCTTCTGAACTGTAGCAGTGGCAGGGAGACTTCTACAGCTCGCGGACCACGACCGTATGAGATCTGCGTTGTCTGCATGGCATAACAAGCAGTCAGTGCTTAATTTTGTAGTTGATAAAGCTTCAGAACTCATACGGTATACTACAAAGTAAAAATCATTCTAGTCAAAGCTATATCTTTACAAGAGTATAAGGTCTTTAATTGGCAAGCATAAAGTAAAATAGTCTCAGGAGGTTAAGCACGAAAAAAACATTGTCCAAGCACCTTTCTGGGCCAAAATGTGAAAAAACACTCTTGGCCAAAGGACTACTAGCCAAAGATTTAGGGAGATGATAAGGCTACACTCAAAATCAGAGCAGTGACAAGGTACAGTGTAGGTGCAATACAGACATAGCCCTTTAATGACACCTGAATGTCATGTGCTTCTTAATGGTCAGATTTCCTTCTGTTTGATCACTGCCAGCTGGACTTGTGACTCCAGGGAGACTAAGGGGCATATTTACAAGCCCCTATCGCCACCACAACGTCACTTTTAGTGATGTTAAAGTGACGTTGTGATGGCGATAGGGGCCTCACCTTATTTACAAGGCAGGGTTAAGCCACTTAACGTGGCTTAATGGTGCCTTGTAAATAAGGCACCCTTTCACGCTGTATTTAGCGTGAAAGGGGTGGGAATGGGTGTTGCGGTGGACGTTCCACCGCAACACCCATTGATTTTGATGCTGCCCCATATATACAAGGGCAACGTAAATAGGAGGCAGCGTCAAAATTAAGACCAGGGAAAACCTGGTCTTAAACAGGCGAAATGCTTTATTTCATCTCGTTTTTGCTGTTTCCATGTGTTCTGCCTTATGGAGCACACATACAAACAGCAAATTGCCTATGATTGTTTATGTGCAGGAAAGTCCCCCCTTCCTGCACATAAACAATCATTTTTTTAAAATGCCGTTTTGCAACTTCTATGTGTGCTGCATTGAACAGCACACATAGAAGTTACAAAACAGCATTTAAAGATTGTTTATGTGCAGGAAGGGAGACCTTCCTGCACATAAACAATCTTCCCCTCAACACAGGCACCCTTGCACTATGGTGCAAGGGTGCCTGCATTGGCGCTAGGCATCTAAAGTTAGTGCCAGCGTAGGTGGAAACACAGGGCTGCACCATACTCTAGTAAATATGGTGCAGCCCTGCGTTTCTAAAGTGACGAAGCGTGTCGTTAGCCTTCTTGGCTTAACGACACGCTTCGCCACTTTACTGTAAATATGCCCCTCCGTTTCTAGCGGCATCTTCCATGTAGGTCTCTTTTCTGCTGGGATAGGTCAGAAGCTCCTTTTCCTTGGCACAGCCCAGCAGGCTCATTTGCTCAGCTGCCTCACTTTTAGAAAGCCTTGCATGGAGGCAGAACACCAGCTGTGAATGGTGTCAAGATCTTGAATAAATTGCCTTTTGCATAAAAGAAAGAGAAAAATGGTTTTAATGTTCAGAAAAATAAACCTGGCTTTCCCTCAATTATTTGATACATCTGATCTTTGTTTTTGGACTATTCAGCATTTTGTGCAGGCCAAGCACTTGCATAATAATTGGTGTTAGAGCAGTATAAATGACAAATAGAAATAGAAATGTGCTTTCAAGGAGGGGATACAAGATATTTAATAGTAGTAATACTTCTTTAACAAGGAGACGGCTGTCTGGTGCGTACAGGAAGAAGCACTAGCCTACATACAGGTCAATCAGGGTGCAGTACAGAATCTACAGCAACAGGTAACACTGCTTAACCTGACACCCATACTTGATGGAAGAGTTGGATTAAGAACAAAGGGTTTGATTAAGAATTTGGTGCACAGGATACACCACCGCAAAAGTGGTGGACTACCATGTCCACAAAACTAGTGGTCCATCTGTTGTATTTTTTGGGGTAAAATGTGGTATATGGAATGTGGGTAGAAGGATTCTGATGTGAGTGTTCTAGGCAAGTCGGTTGAGAACTAAAGCCTGGAGCTGTTGGTGGGATTACCGTGTGCTGTTTGGATTTACTTCAATAAATCATCTTCAACTTAACTACGTTCCCACGTCTATTTATGCCGCTCAGAAGAACCCAACATAAATTGGCGACGATTGGGCCTCCAGACAGCACCTATCCTCGGCACCGTATGAGCTTTTATCGTTGCATCATGAAGAGCAACACAGGCCATCATCGCGGCACAAGCAGCATCGAGTTAAGGTACGATAGCGCAGTTGGCCGAAGCTGCATGACTTTATGGAAATTAACTTTAATGCTGGCGCTAGGTCTCAATTGCTGTTGAGTGGCGCGTGAGCCCGTACTTTGACTCGCGCCCCGCCAACAGCCGCTGTGTCACTTAGACGCGCTCCCTTATTTCCTGTGCCGGCAAGCGAGTTAGCACTTGTGTGTGCCTGCGCTTACCATTGACTCGCACCTACCTTTTGTGGACGCACTGCCTCATCTCCTTTGTGTGTAAGCGCAAACTCCTGGGTGCTCACGCTCCCATGCTGGCAGCCTTCTAAACGTGCTGTGGGCACTTCAGCTTGCGGAAAGCTTCAGTTCAACCAAGTTTCACTAGGCATCCAGTTGGCCATATACATTATTGTTTTGGAGAAATTGGCTATCTTCTACATGCCAATTTATTTTCTAGTGTTCTGTTTAGTCAATGTCCATTTGCTACGCTTGTTTCCATTGGCTTATGCACTATTCAGCCTCTATTCACAGTCAGAGGCATAGAACGCCAACCTTTGGGTTGTGTTACACTTTTCATAGGTCCTGCTTTCAGTTCAAAAGTTTATACCTGTTATAAGTATTTACCAATTTCTTCAGATATAATGACAACATTTCATATCAGGTGCACAATATGCAAAATATAAATTGTCCAACTCTTTTTCTAGCGGAAGCTGGGGTCTAAAAAACCTAATGGAGCAATGGTTCAAAGGGTTTGAAAGCTACTTGATTGCAATTGATGGCTCCAAGTTTGAACCGGTTAGGAAGTTGGCGCTTCTGTATAACTCATTTTTTACCATTTACCTGCGGCTACTCAATCTTAGGAAACTGACTGGGATGTTTATGTGGAGGCTGTGAGTAGGCTACGAAATCACTTCATAGATGACACAAGCATAATAGTGGAGAGACAGATTTTATACGAGACGACAATTACAACATGAGTCAATTGATAGTTTTTTGGCTGAACTGCGTATTTTAATATCAACGTGCAAATTTGATGGGTACATTGACTCTTATCTAAGGGATCAATTATTGGTGAATTGTTTTAACAAAAAGACCCAAGAGAGGCTCCTGTGTTGCAGGAACCCTGGTTTGAGTGAAACACTAGAGATTGCAAGGGGTATTGAAAGATAGGTGTTAGCCTCAAAGGAACTAAACAAGTCAAAGAACGAGTCTGATGCAGAACCAGTCAATGCACTGGCAACTAAACCTAAAACCCTCACACCTAAGCTCCCAGAGGGGAAGAGGCAAGGTAGCTGCTTTAGGTGCAATTCCAGCACACACTTAGCTAATGCTAAAAATTGCCCGGCCATAGGTAAAACATGCGTGAAATTGAGGAAAGTGGGACACTTTGCATGTGTGTGCAAGAATACTCTGAAAGTTGGCATGCTGGAGCATCAGGAGGAAAGTTCGGATCCCAGAGTATGCACTTTAAGACAGCAACAAAGTAGTTGTATCTGTCGAGACTGTGGAAACAACGTTGAGTGTAATGATCAATGGTGATCCGTGATGCACAGACTTAGGGGCCGATTCCGATCTCGGCCGGTAGGACTCCGAATCGGATTCGGCTTTACCGGATCCGATTCGGAGCCCTGTTTCCCGACCGATTTGTACGCGGGTCCGGCCGAGCGAGTACGATGCGAGCGCCCGCGAAATCGACGACCGACTCGTACACGGCTTCAACACGCTCCGACCGACTCGCACGGACACAACTCGCACCGCGCGATGGAGTCGTTCCCCGGCCGGGCAAGTACGATGCGCGCCGCGAGCAGTCCGACCGACTCGCGCCGTCCGGCTCAAAAGAGCTGACGGAGCCGGACTTTGGGGGTCCGCGTCGGACCCCCCTGTACGCGTGGCCACGCGAGTCGCAAACAGGGGAGACCCATGGGTCCCCCCTACCTGTGCATGTACGGCGCGATGCGCATCGACGCGTACCCGCTGTAGGGGGCGCCCCTGTTCGCCTCACACCCATTGAGTCAATGGGAGCCCGCGTACGCGTTGTACGACAGGCTCCCATTGACTTCAATGGGAGTCCGACCGAATCGAGTCCGGGTGCATGCGTGCGCATCGTACTCGTTCGGTCGGACTGCCAGAGTCCGATTCGGTCGGAAATCTCTCCAGGTCCGGCTCGGTCGGAGAGGTTTCCGGCCCGAATCGGAATCGGCCCCTAAATAGGAGATAATCAAGTTCTGGTCACTGGGGGATTCGGGGGATTCGGGGTCCCCAATTACTTTTGTAACTGACGATTTGTATTACAAAGAGTGGAGCTCCATCAAATTGTAACCACCAGATGTGCGCACTGTTGCATTCGGTGGGCATGACATAGACATGATGGGATACTTTTCTGAGAATGTTCATTATAAACACTGGTCAATTTTCACTAAAGTACATGTGGCAAAGGGAAGCTACAATATTTTAGGGTGGAAAGATCAAGGCAAAATCGGCATGGTTTTGAAACCAGGTACCTTGTGTCCAATTGTGATTGTGGAGATCCCAGAACCAACGGATACACTTCAGCAATTGCTGAGTAAGGATTAATCTCTGAGGACAAGTTGGTTGCGGTGCAGGGGTATGAACATAAACTCCTACTCAAGAAGGATGCTGTACCTCTCATCCATTAGGTGAGTAATGTTCTCCTGAGTGTTCGTGGCCATTTGAAGCAGCATCTGAAGAAGATGTGCACGGATAAGGTCATTGAACCTATTGATTCCTCGCAATGGGTTTCACCCATTGTAGTGTAAATAAAGAGAACAGGAGACATCAGACTTTGCATTGACTTGAAGTCATTCAAAAAAAATATCTTGATTGACTGTTTCCCGTTGCCTAAAATTCAGGAAATGCTAGCTCAATTGGGTGGTGCCATGATTATGTCATGGGTACAGTCCCGGGCACACGTAACGAGGATATAATATCAGGAGAAATGTCTCATACTGCAGAAATGTAGAGGGTCTACACCAGAATGATAATCATAGGTGTTTAATATAGTAACAGAGCATAAGCAACTAGCCAAAACAAAAGCAACCAGCCGACACGTGTTTCGTCACAAAGGGTAGTAACCCGTGACTCTTCAGGGCTGAAAGGCGGTGCCAACAAGGTGGATTCAAGTGACCGTTCAAGAATCCAAAACGGCAATGAGGAGCAGTGCGAACCACGGTAGGTGGACTACTACCAAATGTAAGGAAAGGAAGACGGATATCGCCGGGCGGCGGATAAGCCAATGAGGCACCGCCTTTCAGCCCTGAAGAGTCACGGGTTACTACCCTTTGTGACGAAACACGAGTCGGCTGGTTGCTTTTGTTTTGGCTGGTTGCTTATGCTCTGTTACTATATTAAACACCTATGATTATCATTCTGGTGTAGACCCTCTACATTTCTGCAGTATGAGTCATTTCTCCTGATATTATATCCTCGTTACGTGTGCCCGGGACTGTACCTACTTCATTTGTGTGGATTTCTATCCATACCATCACGGGGGTTTTAGGGCATATCCCCTGACCTGGTTTGCACCGTTCACACTCCTAGTATAACATAAACTCAGCGCGAATTAGCTTGAGCGCCATTATTCCTGTCAATACTAAAAACCCCACACTGATACAAAGATTATGTCATGCACTGATTTGAGGGCAGCATATCATCAGGTGGAGTTGGCGGAGGAGTCACGCTCTTTGACAGCATGTAATAAACCTTTTGGGGCTTCCAGGATTCTAAGGATGCTGTTTGGCTTGGCCTCTGTGGCCTCTGTTATTCAAAACTTAATGTTCAGATTGTTTGGGGAATGCAAAAATGTTCCAGTATATCAGGATGACATTCTGATCTTTTCAAATGATACTGAGGAGCACTTGTGTGTGTTGAGCAATGTGTTGAGTATTCTTGAGAAACATGGTTTCACAGTTAAGAAAGAAAAATGTAGGTATCTGAAAGAAACAGTTAGTTATAGATTCCTTACCTTAGAATTACCCCAGGCGTCAGACTGGATCCAGAGAATTTTTCGTCAGCAGTACCCCTGCGCGTCGAAAGGTGGCATCGGTCGGCTCCACATTCATCGTTGGCGTCGTGGTCGCGGGATGACGTCGCGGTAGCTACTTAGACGCCGCCCTCGCGTGCTGATGTCAGTTCTTTCTTTTTCCGCGCCAGCCAGCGCAGATCCAGAGAGAGCGGTACCTCCAGTCATTTTTTGACTGACTTTTTGACAACTTTTGTCAACACCGTTTTTGAGTCTTCGACTCCTGGTGCACGTCAGGGATGCCCGGCTTCAAGGCTTGCGGTTCCTGTAGCCGACTGACGGATCCGCACCGCGTGTGCCTCTTCTGCCTGGAGCGCGACCACGACCCCAAGTCGTGCTCCGACTGCCGGACCATGAATCCGAAGTCTTTGCGGGAGCGGTCCCGAAAGCTTCTCGAGGCCCGGGAGTCGGCTCCGCGCCGCTCGAGGTCCCGGTCGCGTAGGAGGTCGAGGGATCGGTCGCGGAGCCACCATCATTCTTCCTCAAAGTCTTCACACTCTGGGTCAGGTAAGTCGAAGCACAAGAAGAAGTCGAAGAAGCATCGTCGATCTTCGACTTCTCCCCGTTCGTCGGCCGACGCGACGAGGGATGCGGTTGGTGCCCCTCCCGCAGCTCCGCATGCGGAGCACGAAGGGTCGACTCCGGGTTGCCCTCCCTTTCCGGGACCTGGAGCGACCCCTGCCCAGCTTCATCAGTTTTACGAAGCGATGCACCCCATCTTTGGGAAGCTCGACTCCGCCGGCGCGCCTTTGGGCCCCGCGGATTCGGCTGGGGGCCCTGGGCCTTCGACGCCGGCGGCTCCGGCCTTGGCACCCGCAGAGTCCCCTTGGATCCAGGCCTGGATCCAGATCGGCCGGTCGACCTAGTTACACCTCCCCCGGCGCCGCTTCCACCGGCACCACATCCGCAGCCGACGCCGGTTGTGTCCCCAGCCGGCGTCGACCCCAGCCTCCATCCCGATGTAGACACGGAGCCAGACTGGCGTCGACGGACGCCGGATCCGGCGCCGACGGGTACTTTTGTGCCCTTGTTCTACCCTGGCCCATTTTAGACCAGATTGGCAGCCAGAGGAGGGTGAGGAGGACTGGGAGGTGTCTGGAGACCCTTTAACTGACCAGTTAGGCTATGAACCGGACTGGAGAGAGGAACTGGGGGAAGCCAGTGGTCTGGATACCTCACCAGACCTTGGCATGTTGTCTCCTCCTACCGTGGCTACAGAGGAGGGAGCGTCCTTTGCAGTGGTGTTGTGTAGGGTGGCCGAGGCTCTCAACCTCGAGCTACCTACGGTGGCAGTCAGGACTAACCTCTTGACAGAGGTGCTTCAACCGGCAGCGAGCTCTTCGGAGCCCCTGCTGCCGTTTAATGAAGCCCTGACCGACATCCTTTTGGGCACCTGGTCCAGGCCCAACACAGGGGCTCCTGTGGATAGGATGGTTGCCCGACGCCACTGCCCGGCCACGGGCGACCCCACTTTCCTCTCCCAACACCCCACCCCTGAGAGCTTGGGGGTCCAAGCCTCCACCTCCAGAGGCGCATTCCCTAACGCACCACATGTTAGGGAATCCAAAAAGCTGGACCATCTTGGGAAGAAGATGTTTTCTTCCTCCAGCTTGGGACTGCAGTCGGTAAACACCGCATGTCTGTTGGGCCGTTACACTCACTCCGTGTGGGATACGGTGGCGCAAGTGCTGCCTCAGTGACCGGAGGAGGCCCGGGCCGTACTCTCCCGTGCAGTTGCCGAAGGGAGAGACGCAGCAAAGTTTACCATCCGCTGTGGGCTGGATACTGCCGACTCACTAGGCAGGACGATTTCCAAGTCGGTAGCCCTTCGACGCTTCGCCTGGTTGAGGTCGACTGGTTTTTCAGGGGATGTCCAATCCACCCTTATGGACATGCCCTTTGATGGCCGTCGCCTATTCGGCGCCAAGGCAGACAACGCGCTGGAGCGCTTTAAGGACTCTCGAGCTACGGCCAGGTCCTTGGGCCTCTCCACCTCCCGGCCTGCGCAGTCTGCTTTTCGCCCCTTTCGTGGCTACGCAAGGGGTGCCCCTCCACGTCCTACCCAGAGCCACAGGCCAGTGCAAGCTGTTCAGCCCCAGTGCAGCCGGGGACGTGGGAACCACCGCCGTGGTTCTGGGGGCCAGCGGGCGGGCCAGTCCACCACAGCCCACCCTGCAGCAGCCTCCAAACCCTCCTACTCCGACCTTTCAGGGCCACCAAACACCAGTGGGCGGCAGGATTCGCCATCACCTCCCCCACTGGTGCACCATCACGTCGGACAGGTGGGTTTTGCAAATAGTCCGAAGGGGCTACTCCCTCCCCTTCGAGACTACCCCTCCATCCATGCCACCTCAGTACCATCGCATGTCGGAGGCTCATCTGGGCCTTCTCCAACAGGAAGTTTCGGCACTCTTGGCCAAGGGGGCCATCGAGCGAGTTCCTGTCCCAGAAGTAGGTCGTGGTTGCTATTCCCACTACTTTCTGGTGCCCAAGAAGGACAAAGGCCTGCGTCCTATCTTGGATCTCAGGAACGTCAACCGCTTCCTCCGGAAGGAGAAGTTCAAAATGTTGATGCTAGTTCAGGTCCTGTCTGCCCTCGATCCTGGAGACTGGATGGTAGCGTTGGACTTGCAGGATGCGTATTTTCACATCCCCGTCCTGCCGGCCCACCGGCGTTACCTGCGGTTCACAGTAGGCCACAAGCACTTTCAGTTTACCGTGCTCTCCTTTGGCCTTACCAGCACCCCTCGGGTGTTCACGAAAGTGATAGCGGTGGTCGCAGCTCATCTGCGCAGATCAGCAGTTCCAGTCTTCCCCTATCTCGACGACTGGCTGTTGAAGGTGGGCTCGCCCCAGGCTGTCGTCTCCCACCTCCAGACTACGGCCGACCTCCTGCATTCGCTGGGGTTCTCCATCAACGTGCCGAAGTCACACCTGACTCCCTCTCAGAAGCTCCTCTTCATCGGAGCGGTTCTGGACACGACGCAGTTTCGGGTTTATCCTCCCGAACAGCGAGTCCGAGATATTCAGGGTATGATTCCGATCTTTCAGCCTCTATCCCGGGTTTCGGTCAGAATGACCCTCGGGACTGATGGCTTCCTGCATCCTGCTGGTGGATCATGCCAGATGGCATATGCGGGCTCTGCAGTGGGAAGCGCAATGTCAGCAATTCTGCGCGTTGGAATTTCCAAGGCGGCACTCGCTAAGCGATGTTTTTCGTCACGAGTGGAGTTGAGGTCTTCTGTACTCCTTTCCACCTATACCACTTCTGCCCAGAGTGCTGAAGAAGATCAAGCGCGACCGGGCCCAAGTCATTCTTGTGGCTCCAGATTGGGCACGAAGAGTCTGGTATCCCGAGCTGCTACACATGGCCATCGATCCTCCGATCAGACTGCCTCTTCGGGAGGATCTTCTTTCGCAGCAGCAGGGGACATTCCTCCACCCGAACCTGTCCAGCCTCCACCTCCTGGCGTGGAGATTGAGCGGCGGCAGTTGACGTCGTTTGACCTGCCTCCCGAAGTCTGTGATGTTATCTTGGCAGCCAGGCGTCCCTCCACTAAGACGGTATACGCCTGTAGATGGAACAAATTTGTGGCATGGTGTGCAGCAAAGGCTGTGGATCCCCTTTCTGCCCCTCTTTCTGAGGTTCTCTTGTTCCTTCTTTCTTTGGCCCAGCAGGGCTCTGCTCTGGGCACTCTTAAGGGCTATCTCTCGGCCATTTCAGCCATTCTTAGGCTTCCTGATCAGCCTTCTCTTTTCAAGTCCCGTGTTGTAAATCGCTTCCTAAAGGGCATTACTCATCTTTTTCCTCCTATTCCCTTCGTAATGCCTCAGTGGGACTTGAACTTGGTTCTGACTTACCTTATGTGCGCTCCCTTTTAGCCACTTCATAACTGTCCTCTTCGTCTTCTCACCTTAAAGACTGCCTTTCTGGTTGCCATCACCTCTGCTCGCAGGGTGAGTGAGCTCCATTCTCCTTCTTCAAAACCTACTTTCCTGGCTTTTCATCCGGACATGGTTGTACTAAGAACCAGACCTTCCTTTCTTCCCAAGGTGGTTACTTCTTTCCACATTGGCCAAACCATCACTTTGTCCACTTTCTTTCCGCCTCCGCATCCTTCAAAAGAAGAAGAGAGGCTCCACCGTCTGGATCCAAAACGGGCACTTTCCTTTTATTTGGATTGCACCAAACAATTCCGAGTGGATGATCAGCTCTTTGTGGGCTACGTGGGCGCTAAGAAAGGTCGGGCCGTGCACAAACGGACCATCTCTAGGTGGGTCGTTTTGTGCATTAAGGCTTGTTATTCCTTGGCAAAGAAGGAGCCTCCAGTAGGGCTGCGCGCCCATTCCACCAGGGCGACGGCAGCTACTACTGCTTTGGGACGAGGAGTCCCCCTTAATGACATCTGTCAGGCAGCTACGTGGGCATCTCTGCACACGTTCACTAGACACTACTGCCTGGACAGCCAAGTCCGGAGAGACGGCTTCTTTGGCCGTTCTGGTCTCCAGGACTTTCTGGTGTGAACTTGGTTCGCAGACCCACCTTCGGGGTTGGTATTGCTGGGGTATCTATTCCAAGGTAAGGAATCTATAACTAACTGTTTCTTTCAGATGAACAAGTTACTTACCTTCGGTAACAATATATCTGTAAGAAACATAGGTTAGTTATAGATTCCTTACCGCCCCACCCATCCTCCCCGTTCTGCGAACTGATTTCTAGGTTCAGGGAATCCCTTTCAGGGCCCTAGTTTTGTGCACCAGTGGTCAGTGTCTTCTTCTGGCATGGAATGTTGTGTAAAAGAACTGACATCAGCGCGCGAGGGCGGCGTCTAAGTAGCTGCCGCAACGTCATCCCGGCGACCACGATGCCAACGACGAACGCGGAGCCGGCCGACGCCACCTTTCGACGTGCAGGGGTACTGCTGACGAAAAATTCTCCGGATCCAGTCTGACGCCTGGGGGTAATTCTAAGGTAAGGAATCTATAACTAACCTATGTTTCTTACAGATATATCATTACCGAAGGTAAGTAACTTGTTCTTTTGGTTGAGAGTCTAGAGTATTTGGGGCACCACATTTCTGGAGCAGGGATTGAACCTAAGGCTGATCTGGTGGAGGTGATCAATAGCAGACCTAGACCTGAGAACAAGGACCAACTAAGATCCTTCCTGGGACTCTGTGAATATTATACACGGTTTATTGATAATTTTGCACTTCAGACAGAGCCCCTTAGGAAGTTGCTGTGGAAGGGTGAGCAATTTGTATTGGAGAAGTCCGAAATGTCAGCATTTCAAAACCTGAAAGAACTCATTGTAAAGGCACCTGCACTGCATGCCCTCAGAGACGATGTGCAATCAATTGTAACAGTAGATGCAAGCGGAGTGGATCTTGGTGCTGTCCTCACACAGATGGTGGAGGGCAGGGAACGTACCATTGCTTTTTAGGTCTCGCACCTAGCGTTGCAGTGCGTAGCACTGCTCGCGCAGCGCGAGACTTCTTGTAGGGGCTTCTGAAAGCTGACCAGACGCTCGTGCGTCATGGCCTTTTCTGTGCGGTTACCCGCACGGCCGGCATCTGTTTCCAATTATCGTGCCCAGACGCGGGCGCGATAATTGGAAACACATGCCGGCCGTGCGGGTAATCGCAAGCAAAAGGCCATGACACACGAGCGTCTGGTCAGCTTTCAGAAGCCCGCCGCGCTCGCCCCCGCTCCTCTCTTGTTGAAAGTGCTACCAGAGGCTTTTGCTGGCCTCAAGCTTGCGTTCACGCGAGCGTGCACGCGCGCAGCCGCCATGTGGGTTTCTGTCAAGGCTCATTAAGCCTTGCGTGCCTCTCTCCGCCTTGCTTGCTTGCGCTTCAATTCCCTCCCCCTCCCCCACCACAGATCGCGTCACTCTGCTCTGTCTTTTATGGATGTTCTACAGCATTGCCATAAGGCACTGATAAGATAATAGGTGCCAAAAGAGAGGCGTATTGCCTTTGCCAATGCTTGTTTAAATAGGGAAGCAAAACGACATGCTGTTTTAGCGACCGTGGACGTAAGATTGTATTTTGCAAACTCATTCTACTGGAGCCTCCCTGCAAATCTAGCACAGAGATTCGGGTCTTACAGACTCAGCACGTCTGTGTCTAGCAGGCGCACCGCCACCGGGGCCCAGAGGCCTGACGCCCACACTGAGCCTTGATAATGATGTGTTTTACTACCTAACCAACACTTGGGGGGCATTTTCCTTGCCTGCACTGGCCACCCCGGGCCCTCACTGCGCACAGCATGTCCCCCACTGTTTCAGTCTTTTCATTGGCTGCCAGTTCAGGCGTGCATCCATTTTAGGGTTTTGTGCTCAGTACGGAGACCCTTATAAGGAAACGAATCCGGCCTCATCAATAACTTATCAAAATAAGCCCGTTAGAAAAGCCCCACTCTGCCTCGGTCTACCAAGTTACTCTACAAAAGCTTTAGCCAGTAGGTTGCGATGTAGGCGCTTCTCGGCCTGTGCAGCAACACCGTGGGACCCCCCTTCCCCCACGCCCCCCCATTCACTATGTGCAACACCCCTGAAGGGTCAGGCGTCAGCCTAACCCTCGTTATTTCCACGGCGATCAAACCACCGCCAGATATTTATGGAACAAGAGAGCGCCAAGAGACACCCTAGTATACGAGTGCTTTAAAAAGTCCACACAACACAACATCGTTGTGCCAGCGCTCTAAGGACACGTGGGCGCACTGGAGCCGACGCGCTATGGCACAGAGATGCATTTTATGTTTCACGAGTTAAAGCCCTTTTAGTGTATTTCACTATCGAGAGGTTTATATCACCTTTTTTTCACAGTTATTTAATTCTCATTATTCACGTTGAAGCATTACCGTTTTTGGTGTTACTTGGCTGCTTTTTAAGCGGGCCTCCCACCAGCAGTTGATTCTCCGTTACAGACCCCCCTGTCCTTCCACCCCCACGCACGTATTTACATTATTCTATTCTCTTGGCCTTGTGCATTTGGATTGGTTCTTTAACGATTTTATATTCCCAAGTGGAGCACACAGAGGGACACACATATCAAGGCTTTGCCGAGGTGCAATTTCACCGACGGTGACACAAACCAGCGCAAACTCCTCATAAACTATTTACATTTCAACCTCACATTTTCTGTCCACTAACAGGAAGGACTTCAGTAGTTCTGGCCACCAATATTGTTTTTGTTATTAATTGTACACGCCTCTTTAGAAAGCTGTCTTGTCTTTAGGTCTATTCCCATCACACTGCAACACAAACTGGTGCAGCACTGAGTCTGGGAGTGCACACAGCCTGATGTACACGAATTCAAAACCCTTTCGAAGGGGTTGGCATCTGTTGCCTTTCCAGAGAATTGATAAAATAAGGTCTCAGCATAACAGCAGCAGGATTTCCAGGGGGCTGATATGGAATATCACCTAAGTGAGAATGGTGTCAGAGCTCGCATATTCACTCGCTCGTCCACCTATACCTTCCTCTCAGTGATTCAGGCACCTGTTCCAGACATCTGCCTGTAACCTACATGTCACTCATGCCTTAAAATGTCATGTTCTGTGAGTGGTGAAACTTTGTACAGCTCTGTGATGCTGGATCCGTTCTGAAGAAATGGAAGCTTGCACTGATTGCCTTCATGAGTGAGGGAAGCTTGCTTTGCTATTGCCAGGCTGTCGCTATTCACAGAAGAACTGAAGCTTGCACTGCTGTTGCTTGTACTGATGCTTCCCTAGCGGTACCCGTCCTCTGAAGGAGGGAAGCTTGCACTGTTTCTGCCCAAGCTGCAGCTGTCTTATGAAGAGGGGTGTTTCCACTGCTGTTGCTCCATCTTATAACAAGCATTGTCATAGCCAATAGGTCTCGCCTTTGGGACCTTATAAGTATTTAGTTATGCAGCACAATATCCTTGGTGCAACAACATCAACTGTTGCATGGCTAAACACTTACAGGGTCCCAAAGGCGAGACCTATTGGCTATGCCAATGCTTGTTCTTTGAGGTGCCTCTCCACAACTGAATGCAAGTAAAGCACACTAGAGAGGGAGACGTTAGCCTGTGTTTGGGCAACCAAGCATTTTGAGGCCTTTTTATGGGGTAGAAGGTTTGTCCTGGTTACAGATCACAAGCCTCTTGTGTACTTGATGTCCGAGAATGCTCACAACAAGGTCAGCCCGAGGTTACTTAGATTGTTGTCTAGGGTGTGTGAATTTAATTTTGAGGCCAAGCACATTCCGGGCGAAAAGAATTCCTGTGCATATTTTTTATCCAGGTGTCCCATTGACGTTATTCAGGGTAATCACTCTGAAGAGGAGGTGGAATGTGTGGTTGGATTGGTTGACGGGCTGGTGGTGCTAGAGGGAGCTATTGGCAAGCATGAATGGAAGGATTGTTCTGAACGTGATGAGTCTCAAAAGAAAATTAGGTAGCTCATTGTCAAGGGTTGGCCTGAGGAGAGGAACGTGTGTGATGGCTTTCAGTCCTATTATAAAGTTAAGAATGAGTTAACCAAGGATGATGCCATCATGAGAGGGAATTTACTGGTTCCCCCGCTGGAGCTAACACCTAGTCTAATTACTTTTGGCCATCAGGGACATCTTGGCATGACTGGTACAAAAAAGTGCCTACACCTGTATTATTGGTGGCCAGGAATGGATGCCGAAGTGGAGACGCATGTGAGCAGGTGTCTGAGTTGTCAAAAAGCAGACAAGGCTGTGTGTGTGTGTGCAATATTCCTTTTCACCCAGTGAAGTTTCCCAGTGGCCCCTGGGAGAAGTTAAGTATGGATCTTGTTACCTCTATGTATAACCTTAATTCTGACATGAGGTATGCGTTGGTGCTAGTCAATTATTATTTGAAACCGGTCAAGTGCAAATTTTTGAGAGAACTGACTAGTTCTTCAGTTGTGGAGTTAATGAAATATATGTTTCGAAGAGAAGGAGTTTCCCAAACTCTGGTTACTGACAATGGTGTCCAGTTTAAGTCGCAAGTAATGCAATCATTTTTTAAGTTGTTTGGAGTTAAGCATCTTACGATGTCCCTGTATAGTGTACAGGATTGGTGGAGAGGGTGAACAAGATGTTGAAGGAGATGATTCAGTTGATTATCACAGCAGGTGTGGATGTGACTGAAGCAGTGCAAGAGAGGTTATGGAGCTATCACAACACCCCCACACTCCCTGACGGGAGTTTCTCCCTTTGTGTTGCTAAAGGGCAGGCATGGATCTTGTAAATTGAGCCCTAGTTGGGTGTTGGAACATACGCGGAGCATGGAGAGATTACCTGATTTGGGACCGGTGCGAAGCAAGGTGGAGAGTGCTCAGCTAAAAACTAAACTGAGCTATGACAGGGATAAAAGGGTGAGGGAAGTTCACTTTCAGGTGGGTGATGTGTTCAAAGTGAAAATACCAGTGTGTGCCAAGAAGAGCAATTTTAAGTTTTTTCCTAAAACACGTATTGTCAAGGTTTCAAAATATGCAGTCTTGTTACAGAAAGGGAAGTGGTGGAGCAAGAGAAGTGTGGTCCTAGCAGGAGACAAGGGTTATGTGGGAGTGGATGATGGTAAAGAGTGCTCTCAAACAGAGGGATAATGTGCACGGACAGGTAGGGCAGGCTCAGTCGAATGAGAGCTATTTGTCGGCTTTGAGTGCAGGTGACATGGCTGGAGAGGTTATAGAGAGGCACCGTTTGGGTGCTGATGCAGATATTTTGGTTTCTTCAAGAAAAAACAGGAGAATGGTGTGACCACCGGAATATTTGAAAGATTATGTGTTGGAGTGATGGGTTTTGTAGGGTACCTGGTTTGGGTTCCCTGCAGGGGTGGGGTTTCTGTTATATGTTTGAGGGGGTTTATGTGGTGGTGTCAGTTTAGTTTGTGTAAGTCTGTGTCGGTGTGCGTATCTGCGGTTTTGTGTCTGTGGGGCTATCCTGGGTGATGTCTGTCTTTGTGATACTTGTTGTGTTTGTTAAAGGGGGAAGATGTGTTGTATTTCTTGTGGTAGGACGTGGTATATGGAATATGGGTAGAAAGATTCTGATGAGAGGGGTCATTCTTTGCTTGCTGGATTGCTCTATAGTAATCTCTCATCTGAGATTTACACATTCTCTCTCAGATACCACTTCGGGTTCCCTCCAATGTATTTCTACCTTTTTGACTGGCCTTTTCAACTAGTTCTGAGTTCAACATTTTCTAAGATAAACTTGATTTTTTTAAGTTGAAGAGGAGACACTACATCATGATGTCTTAGGAGTTTTAGGTGGACTGACCCCAGCACAACCTTTGGGTTGTTGTCAGTTATGGGTGATGGCACATCGAGAGAGGTGAATGTTTCTTTGCCCCTAGTCACAGTGACCTTTCTTCTGTAGCCATGGTCAGTAGATGTATTTTGAATTAAAGTTTTCGCTCTTGTATGGATGCATTTAGTTTTTGTGTTAAGTGCATTGAGAGAGTGAACCATCCTGAAATAGGGGTTAACCATTAGTTTCAAGGCAAGCGTGCAACTGGTGAAAATCAGTTGCACGCTTCACTGTGAGGATACAAGTCCCCACATTGCGCTGACAGCGGTGCCACTTTGTTCTTTTTTTTTTAGTTTTCTGGCATACCCTGTCCATTTGCCCTCGCCCCGCACCTCCTTGTGCCATCAATTTCCTCGAGAGCACTTGAAGTGATCCGCATGTTTTTATTGCTACAACATTGAGGTGCTAGACTTTGCTGGAGAGGAGGTTCTACCAAAGGGCACCTCCTCCTATAGCTGAGAATGATTAACACCCACTCATTGGGCTTGGGGAGACTCCTGATTGGTGGCATAGTTTTGGGGCAGCAGGACCATGGAATTGTTTCAGTACCCTTCAAGTGGTATACAATTCCCCCATAACTGAGATCAATTACTCCCTCGTGATTGTGTGCTGCGTGTGTAATACAGGTGCTGTGTGAGCCCAGATACTACATGGATCGTGTGCTCTGCCAGGGCACCGCAACTGTAGCACACATGGAGATCTCCTACATGAGTATCAAGGCCTGCCAGGCTTCCCTCATCCATGCAGCAGCACCTCAGAGACCCAGTAGATGTCTGGCCTCTTTTGCCTTTCAGCAGGTCCATGTTCAGCCTGGCAACATCACTTTTGTTTTTGAGGTGTCTTGGTTTGCCTACTCAATCACTTCAGTCAGAGATCTGTTGCTCTCACCCTCCCGCCTCACTCCTTGAGCACAGAAGTCATGGGAAGGTGCCAGCGACAATGCTCCCTGCTCTATCTAGGAGTTTGTAATTCATGGTGGCGTATTTTCCAATTAGACACTTGTTTTATTTGCCAGTGCCATCAGGAAGCAGAACGTGGTCATCCTTGTCTTAACTCAGGAAGAAACTCTGTAGCACTGTGTTGTAAAGGATGAAAGACCACTCCAACCAGGTAAGAAGAAATCTCCTTTATTTCAGATGGAACAGATAGCAAGCACAGACACTCCCTGGCTGGTCAGAAGAAACAGACAGACCAGAGAATGTTCACTACAAATGAATACATGGAATCTGATGTTCATTAGATTCCATGTCAGGAGACGCCGACATGACGTCAAAATAATACAGCACACCGGCAAAGAGGGGAGTTCTTTCAAGATCAAGACTCTGCCGCTGTTCCCTCACAGCTGAACTCAGCCAAAGCTGCTGCAAACTGCATGGAAGGAGAATGCTCTAGTTTTCAATGGAGACATAGCCAGGTTGGAGTTCTATATCAAAAGTTCATGATGTCTTATCAATGTGTCCGAGTTCTTTATCAACGCTTAGTAATAGGCCTTTTTAGGTCTCGCCTACGCAGCGCGCATGCGCTGCATAGGAGGGGACCTTTTGGAATCGATCAGCATTTTGACTAAAAGCGTGCACGTTTTGCATTGCTTTCAATTGCAACGCGTGCACGTTTGGCATTTCCCTTGCGGGAGCGAGCATCGGCGCCATCTGTTTGTAATTATCTTGAAAACAGATGGTGCCCCTGCTCGCTCCCGCAAGGGAAACGCTGTACATGCCCTCAGCCGCACGCAACGGGGAGGTGACTGACAGCACGCACTTTAAAGGTTCCTTTTTTCTCACTTTCACTTTCTTTCTGCACGGCGTCCCACGTAGATTATTACTAGCACGCTGCCCGCGCGGATGAGGAAATAAACACCAACAGCCTGGGACGGAGCCGGGCTGCAGCCAATGCACACAGAGGCCCCCAGCCGCGACGAGCAGAGACGGGATTTGTCCGGCCCTGGAGGAAGCTCCCTCGCGCGCTGGCAGCAGGGGGCGCTACATAAGGCCCGGGCACGGTTACGGCGTGCAGACTTTATCCTAAGAGTTGCATGCAGCAAACTACAGCATCTGCACACCACCTCTTCAGGCAGGACTGTAGACACACAGTGCAGTCACCTGGCGCTGCACCAGTGGTACCTGCACGGGTCCGGTGGTCTCGTCTGGTGAGAGTGTACGCACACAGTGGTCTGTGGGCAGAACGCAGCTGCAGGACCTGCCGGAAAGGCTCCTCTACCTGCCGGAGCCGTGAGCGGCGAATACCTGTGTGCCTACGTGCAGCTTCTGAGCACACCCAGTGCCTGGTGTCCCCTTGCTGCTGCGAAGCGCTGCTCACCCGCAAGGTTGGTTACACCCCCTAGGTCCAAGACAGCAAAGAGCGCTCCAAGCTTTCTGCAACAGGTCAGTCTGGAATTGTATGAATTAACCCCCATCCCTTCCCCCATCCTGCTAGTGGCACTGTTATTATGGAAAACGCGCTGCAATTGTCAGTCACGGGCAGAAGACACTGCGGTTGAATTCCACGGCCTTCTATCCAGGAAACGGCCCGGCCCACGCGGCAGCTGCCGGGTCCCCCTCTCCTCCGCTGTCGCTGGTCATTGAGGTCGGGATTGCGAAGTCCACTTAGTACTGGGTTACTCCTGGCAACTGTCTAAAGTCCAAAAATGCCCCAATGTGCACTGTGACCAATTCGGCCTTGTTGCTAAAAATGTTTCCTCTTTTAATATGGATTTCCTTACTTCATCCTGTGTTTTTGCAGGAGCACTTTAGTGCATTTCACGGGTGCTCTGCACCACTTCTGTTGATTCAATCACATAAAAAATACTGACAAATATTTGTTAATCACTTGTAAGTTCAGCCCGACTGAATGTGCCCCACCTAGTGTACAATTACAATATGTCCTACTTGCTCGTCTGACACACCTTCCAGTCCTTCATTGACAAGTGAATGTTTAATGTGCACATACGCTTTGGCCTAACTCCTGTATTTTATGCGTTCAACCATCTACGTTTTGTTTTTTTACCTACGTTTGACATACACTTGGTAAAAACTTCGTAAACGTTGTATGCATGCATTCGTATCACTTTTTTGCACATATGCAATACAGCCCGTTCACTTCGTGTGTCTGGTCTAGTTATGTCAGTCCATGGTTATTTCCTAACAGTACAGCGTATAGCATCAGCCTCTAGGCAGTTGTGTAATACGAGATGCATTTGTTGAAGAAGAGTGACTTTTCTTTAATACAGGCAAATTGTGTATCAGAACGCGTTCACCCGACTTGCTCCGAGCGCCGTTTAAAAGGCTGTAAATCATGGTCTAATCTCGTCACATTCCTTAAGACGCAATGAACGTCGAGGGGATGCAATGAATTTGAAGTCCCATTGAGATAGTCCAGTTCATGGATAACAGCAAAGCTGCAAACTGGTGGAATACAGAAAGAACCCTATTATGAAACCTTCAGGGGTCGTCTACCGACGGTGGCCCCCGTACAAGGCATCTGAACAAGACCATCATAGCGGTAACCAGAGGTCCGAGCCCAACAACTACAATGATGCACTGAAGCGTGTACAAATGTGAGGAAATCAAAGGTTTGTGCTGGGGCGGAGCGGGTGGCCCTCAGCCTTTCGGGGTCCGCAATCAGGCAAAGATCAATAAATATCTGTGAGTTAAGGTAGACTCAGGGGACCCTCCTCACCTTCTCATACAGAGTTGAGAATAAAGGAACTTTATATACTATTCTGAGTGTGCATCATTCGTACAAACCCTCGTGCGCCCGTTGTGGAGCTGGATTCTCTGCTGTGACACAAGGGCATGTACTGAAATCAGCGTAGAACCCTTCAAGGGCCTCTTGCGTAACAGCTCTTCCTGCTATCTACCAAGTGCACTGAAGACCAGCACTGCCCAGTGACACCACTTTGTGCGTGTGTTATATAAACACTGCAGCGTACACCCCCTTTTATGTAACCCATGCCTGCTTGGGTCCATCTGTCACCCTACAAGCAAAGCAGACATTGGGCAGAGATGCACCCATCCTACAGCTCGCGCTTCTATCATTGTTTGAACTAAACCTATAATCCCATCTCCCAGACTGGAGGGTTCCCTAGACTTTCTGCGCACAATAGTGGGTGGGAGGCTCGACCGAAATGTGGAGGGGGGTTGGGGGGAATTCACATAGCGGATGCTTTGGCTTAGTACTTCTAAATATGTGCCTGCTCTTCTCTCTGCCTGCTCATCACACTGCACATTACCCAACACTGTCTGCAGCTGCTCTGCCTCCTGCCAATGGCACTATCGTCCCTTCCTCCTGCCCCTGCATTACGCAGCACTATCAGACTTCCAAGCCATCCCCACAGTCCTCATATCTCCGCCTCCTTCCGGTTCTATTCCCCCATTCCACACCCCACAATGTCTCCAGACAGTCACACAGCGCTTGCTGCCTCCTTTCTGGGCATGACACAGCTCCTGCTTTCCTTGGCCCCTCACTGTCTCTGCCTGATGTCTGCCTAACAAACAGCTATGTCTGCATACTTTGCACCCACCACACATTACTTACACCGATCGGTCTGCCACTGCATACCTGCCAACGATATGAAGCTGTGATTGGGAACTTGCTGAGGCAGAGAGAGGATCAGAACAGGTTTCTACATTGAGATGCACTTCACAGAAATGTATCTTGTTAAAGGGACATTACTGTACAGTATCGTTAGTTGGAATAAAGCTGTCACAATGTTGAAGAACTGTGCTTGTACTCACCTTTTTGTTATCATGTTATGCTCAGTGCAGCCAGGCAGACTGTAAACAGTGCATTATTCATAGGGTGCTCTTAGTGTGGTCAGGCATAAGCCACACACACTGGAATAGAGCATCCTGAGACACACACTGTAAAAATAACACTAAAAGTGTTTAGTAATTGTATAGCTCTTTAATCCCTGGCGGTACAGCATCCAGGATATAATGCTGCATGGCTACATACTTATAAGGTCCCGAAGGCGAGACCTATTGGCTATGCCAATGCTTGTTTCAAGAAGGGTCAGGGTGTTGCATTGGCATGCTTGTTTCTTATTCATTTTCTCACATTTCTTTTCTGAATCTTACACATCTCCTTACATGGCAAGGATTTTTTCAGTTGCTTTAGGATCAGCAAATTTAGGAATCATCTTCTGAAACTGCCACAAGTTATGTATGATGTATTTTGTGTGCGTTGGTAGCCATTACTAGCAAATTTCTGTGGTTTTCCGTGTTTGAATCAGAATCAGAATCAGAACTCAGTTTTTAGCTGCATTTTTTTCAGAGAATTTCATTGTTTTTTTACGATGTACTTCATTTTCAACCCCTGCAGGGTATGGTCTTTGGCAGCCCAAGCGCCTGCCTCAAGACGGGCAGCTAGATCACAGCAGTCGACCAACACTTGCTGAGCGCAGCCTTCGGCCATGTGCAGTGCAGGTTGGGTGCAAGTCCTGCCCTGGTCTGCAGCTAGCCCCTGCACCTAACCAAACACAGGCAACCAACACCCCTGCGCATGGCCTACTCTCGCAGACCATTGCCTTCGGCTGTGGGCAGCAGAAGTTTGGTTCATGGCCTGGCATGTTGCCAGTGCATGCCCCAGCCGGCTGCCATTGGCCTTTCCACTTATGCGCTGGGGTCAGACACTCATTATAGCATCTTTCCTTGCCTGTGTGTTTTTTTTCCCACTGTGTAAAAGTTGCAAATCATTCACAAAATGGCAGTCTAATCTGGCACCTAAAATGCAGCATTGCAAAATCACAGTTATTATGATTTTAAAAGTGAGATTTGCGAGCTTAAAAGTGTTAACCCGGGGGGGCGTGGCCAGGGAGCTGAACATGGCGGACGCGACTCTGTAGAGCTCCGCAGTTCACTCCCTCTATGGGCCGTAATCCGCCAAAGATCCTTGACCCAGTGTCGGAATAGGAGGGGTCCCTGGTTGCGGTGCCTGTCGCGACCCGGCAGTCGAGTTTTGCGGACTGCGGCGGGTCCGGTCCGCACTGAGAGGCTTCCCGGCCGGCGGCCGCCGTGCCCGGGGTGGAGGACGAGACACTCGAGGCCGCGGCTGCGGAGGGCCTTGTACTTAGAGAGGCGGCTGTCAATCCTGCCTCTATTGGAGACCGTAGCGGAGTGGTGTCGTCGTGGTGGTGCAGCCCCGCGGGACGATCGGCGGGAGCCAAGGAGCCGGGAGATCCCACGGCGACGATATTGCAGGCGCGCCTCCCCCATTGCCTGCATCGCTGCCTGGTCGACCTGACGCAGATCCTACGGCCCCGGGACGGGGCGCGGGTGAGTCCTGCCATCGGGAGTCTGGGGGAGTGCGGCGGACCTCTGGCTTGGTGGCCCACCCTCTGGACGATCTGTGTTCCTTGCTTGGGTGCAGATGTGACGGGGCGGCACCGCCGGGGATCCCATCACTGACGCTGCGAGGTGCCCAGTGCCCGCTGGGCTCTGGTGAAGGGTTCCAGGGAACCGGTGAATTATTTGTCCGGCATTGATCTGAGGAGTGGCCCCGGCTCATGTGGCTGCCCGGTCCTGGAGCCTTGGTGTGGAGCTGGGCTGCGACATTGGGGGTCTCCGTCCCTATCTGGCAACTGCCCCATAGTGCATGGTTGCTCCTGTGAGGGGCCCCCCGCATAGAAGGCGCGGCTGCTAGTGAGCCCCTACAAGACTATCTACTGTGGGGGTGCTCGGAGCTGCGACGCCGCCCTGCGTTGGAGTCTGGCTTGGGCTGCCCCCTTGTCTGTGTCTGCTGCGTCTTGCAGTTGCCTACTACATCGCCGGCCAGGCTGTTCCTGGTAGCCATGGGCAAGGATAAACAGGGCGCGGCGGCCCCCAAGCAGCATACTATGGACCGCTTTACCACCCCTGCCAACCCTCCCGGGGGGGAGTCCGCGGAAGGGTTATCCTCAGATGCGACGAAGCTGCTGGAGGCGATCACACAATCGCGGACAGCCCTCGAGGCCCAGATCGGGGCCGTGGGCGCGGAGGTGTCTTTCCTTCGCCAAGATTTGCGGAAGGCGGTCGACCGCATCACGGAGGCAGAGACCAGGGTATCCACAGTCGAGGACTCTGTCGCGGGACTACAGCGCAAAGTGGACAAATTGACCAAGCAATCGCAGGAGCTGGCGGCGCGGGTCGAGGATGCGGAGGGCGGGCCCGCCGCCATAATCTGCGCCTGGTGGGCTTTCCGGAGGGATGCGAGGGGGCCTCCATGGACAAGTTCATTTCAGATTGGCTAAAGTCACTGTTGCCCCAGGAAGACATGTCCTCCTGTTTCGTGGTTGAGAGGGCCCACCGTGCACTGGTTAAGAAACCGCCACCGGGGAACGCCCGAGGCCAGTGATAGCCCGAATCCTTAATTACGCGGATCGAGACGCCGTACTTCGATATGCCAGGCTCCATAAAGATAAAATGGTCTTCGACTCGCGCCCCATCATGGTTTTCCCTGATTACACCAAGCTGGTGCAGCAACAGCGTCAATCATTTGCGGCTGCCAAGAGAAGGCTACGTGAACTTGATCTATCCTATGCCTTGCTGTTTCCGGCCCGGATGAAAGTGATGTTCAATGCAAAAACATTTTTCTTTGACACCCCGGAGGAAGTCTTCGCGTGGACGGACGAGAGACAGATCCTTAAACCTCACACACCGCCTCCGGCAGACTCTGATTCCTCCCAGGGCTCGCATCGGAGTGGTCGGCAGGGCGGGGGTGCGACATCTCGGCGGCATCGATCCCGCTCCAACTGGCGTGCCCCGGAACCGACGGGCTCTGGAGACTGAACTGTATTGGGTTACTTTCCCTTGTTTTCCCTATATTCCCTTCGGGGGCGGGTTTGCCTGGGGGTGGTGGCCGCTCGCTAATATGACTGGGTCATAGAGATGGGGTCTTCTACAGGCCCTGGAGGGATCTGAACATGGCTCGCCCTGGACGTTTTGGGTGATGTTGGGTAAGTTGGGGGGGGGATCCATTGGAGGGACCGCTTGGGTCATCCTGTTGGGGGCCTGGGGTGGGTTTCTACCGCGACAGATACTCTGTATTGCAGGAAGTATGGGGGTTGGGGGCAGGGGGGAGGAGGGCCAGTTTCTTAAGGGGGTTTTCTTTATTGAATGTTTTCGCACCATGCACCAATCACATTGCTTCGCCTTGCACGCCTCAGATGCAGCTATCTTGTTGGACACTTAGGGATGGCGCACACGACTGGTGACACACCTCCGGGGGAGCTCAACGTTCTTGCCTGGAATGTGCGAGGCTTGCTGAGTAAAGTTAAACGAGGGGCAGTGCTCCACCAGGCAAAGCGGTATGCAGCAGATGTCCTACTGCTCCAGGAAACTCATCTCCTGGGCACGAAGGCCCCATGTCTCGCCCGTTACGGTTACTCCACAGTTTATCATTCTGGCTTCACGCGGGGGGCCCGGGGTACAGCCATACTCATTCATCGAAGGGTGCCCCTACAGATCACACGACATTGGCTGGATCCAGGGGGTCAATACACTGTGGTCTCGGGTACCTTGGCTGGCGAACACATCACACTGGGTAGCATATACGCCCCCCCGCCTCTCGGCCAGACGTTTATTGATAAAATAACACAGTTGTGGGGGATCTCCCGGGTGGCCTTGTGGTGTTGGGGGCGATTGGAACGATACTATGGGCCCATTAGATAGGTGGCGAGCCAGACAGCCTGCTACAACCCCCACTACATCCAAATTGAATGTACTTGCACATACACTGGGTTGGGGGACACGTGGCGTGCCTTACACCCGGCGGACGCAGGATTCTCATACGCCTCATCGGTTCATCCCACTCTTTCACGCCTTGATTATTTATTCCTTCCACATAGCTATATGCACAGGGTGGCACAAGCATCCATTCTGCCCCGTGGTTTGTCGGACCACTCGCCGATCCAACTTAAATTGCGACTGCTAACTAACAGGGCCCCCTATCGGTGGCGCATGTCCCCCTGGCTGCTCCGTGATGAGGCATACAGAGAGATGCTTAGTCAAGCAATCACCGACTACTTCAGATACAATGCCGGCACTTGCCAGTCCCCAGTTATCTTATGGGAAGCGTTTAAGCCCACACTCCGGGGTGCAGATATAAGTTATCGCACCGGGGAAAAGCGTCGCCGCCTGGCCCAGGTATATGACCTGGAGAATAGGCAGGAAGAACTTCAATCCCTTGTGGTGGGAGGCTCGGACCCCGTGGCCCGCCGGAATCTGCTGCACGTGCAACAAATGCTCCATCAAACCCACATAGACTACGCCAAAGAAGCTTGGCTGGCCACCCAGCATAGAATCTACCAGTGGGGCGATAAGTCTAGCCAAATGCTTCATAGACTCTGCCAGGCTAGGGTGGCCCCGACACAGGTACCCCTTCTGCGGTCCCCCGCGGGGGTTGCCTGTACATCCCCTGAGGCGGTGGTACAGGCCTTCGCTGATTTTTACGCTGCGTTGTACGATAAACGGGAGGTCATCTCCGAATCCCTCATAGATGCCTTCTTAGTGGATATTCCTCCCCGCCGCCTATCGGATGAGCGGCGTGATGCCCTGGAGGAGCCAATTACAATGGCGGAACTGCGGTCGGCCCTCTCCAACATCCACCCTGGCCGCGCGCCGGGCCCGAACGGGTTCCCATGTGACTTCCTGAGGCCTCATCTGGAGACTCTGGGACCGCATTTGCTCGAGGTGATTCATGACGCCTCGGAGCAGCAAATTCTCCCTTCGGACTGGAGACACGCGGAGGTTGTGGTATTTCTCAAACCGGGACGCCCACCGGACGACCCGGGGTCCTACCGCCCCATCTCATTAATAAATTTTGAGCCCAAACTGCTGGGAAAGATCCTGGCGGATCGCCTCCATACCTTTATAGAGGAGCTGGTACATCCGGACCAGTCGGGCTTTATGCCACAACGCTCTACCAGACATAATATCAGACGAGCTCACAACGCGGTGGCGGAGGCTCACCGTCTGGGACGTCCCGCGGCAGTCCTGTTGGCTGATATTGACAAGGCGTTCGATTCCTTAAGCTGGACGTACCTCTTTAAGTTGTTGGAAGCGGTTAATTTGGGCCCCCAATTCCGGGCATACGCGAAATTACTTTATACAGACCTCACTGCATCGGTCCGAGTAGCTGGCCGATGCTCAGCTCCCTTCCCCATTCGAAGGGGCACTCGACAGGGTTGCCCGCTCTCCCCATTGCTGTTCGCACTGGCCATTGAGCCTCTGGCGGCGTGGGTCCGTCTGGACTCTTGCCTGCGGGGTTTGGAGTGGTCTCCGGAGTGCTCGGATAGGATAGCGCTTTACGCTGATGACGCCCTGTTTTTTATGTCGGATCCGTGGGTTTCTGGGCCCCGGGTGCTGCAGATTCTGAGGGTCTTCGGGAGACCTCTGGCCTCTGCGCTAACCCATCCAAATCCATATTATTTCCGATCTGCGGAGACCAGCGGTCCCAATTTTGGGCCTCCCAGTTGGTGATTGCGGAGTCAGGCTTCCGATACCTTGGGGTGGTTCTTACACGGTGCCAAACTGAAGCATGGTCACGGAATATTGCGCCGCTGCTGACTACAGTTCGAGATGAGACGACGGTATGGTCCCAACTCCCCCTTTCGTTATATGGGAGATCGGCCATTTTTAAAATGGTGTCTCTGCCTCGCCTGCTCTATAGGCTGCAGAATTACCCCTTTCCAATCCCCCCGTCCTGGTTCCGTCAAATTAATACATTACTCAATAGATTCCTCTGGGGGGAGGAGCGGTTCGGGTGGCGCTTGCGACCTGTATCCAATCCACTTATTGCGGTGGGATAGCGGCGCCGGATGTACAGGCGTATTACCAGGCATCGCATCTTCTGGTGATAAATGACTGGTGGTACTGCTCACAATCGGACCCAGCCTACGCTGTGGAACGACTCTTTATGGCCGAAACCCCATTACTCCACTTTCTGTATAGCTCCTCGTCTCTGACGGAACTCCCCCCGGCATGTAGGCCGGCCATTCAGATATGGAGGCGAGCGGTTCGGACAGATGGGCTGGTGGGGCAAACTCACCGGTGCTACGCCTCTCTGGCGTGGCACATATCTTCGGCCAGTCGCAGCTCTGGCGGGCTTCCGTAGGTGGGATGACATCGGGATTTCTGTGTTGGGGGATGTGATACGGGGTCCACACTCAAATCCTTTCAGCAGCTTCAAGCTGACTTCGGCCTCCATAAAACGCAATTCCACAGATATTTGCAGCTCCGACATGCTATATCCCCTTTGATACGGGGCCTCACGGGTCTCCCGGAGTTCCACCCGTTGGAAGGCCGGTTGCTCATGGGGGACCTGGGTGCCCACAAGATTCGTCAAATTTACCAAACACTGATTACACATTCCACAACCACCATACACCGGACCCGGGCGGCGTGGGAGGCAGATGTGCCCACACTGACAGATGATGACTGGGCGGAGGCACTGGCTAGCCCCCGGTACTCTGCGGTTTCCACCCGATACCGATTGATCCAGTTCAAATATCTCCATAGGATTTACTATACACGTCTGCGCCTTTGCAAGATGGGGGCCATTCAGTCACCTATGTGTCTCCGATGTGATTCGGAGGAGGGGTCGTTCCTCCACACTGTGTGGACCTGTGCGGCGCTGCAACATTTCTGGGCGGGCATAAGGTCCTGCTTAGGGCAAGTGCTGGCTTGGCGTATTCCTGCAGACCCTCGATTGATATTCCTACACAGCACCGAGGGGAACAGATATAAAAGGCATTTACTGTTCCTTGGGCTTACACTAGCTAAGCGCGACATTGCTCAACATTGGAAGGCGACACTCCCACCCAGTATAGGTCCCTGGAAGAAAGCAATGGATAGGTGCATGTCCGCTGAAGTGGCAGTATTTCAGGCTCGGGGATGTCCGCACAAACACAAAAAGATTTGAGCCCGATGGGCTACGTACCGTGGCATAGACTTGACACTCCTGGAGTCAGATGCTCCCCGAGATCCAATTGATAGGCTGGTGGTGAGCAGCTCACCGATATAGGTTAATGGGGTTGTGTAGAGGTCTAGAAGCAAGATTACACTACGATTGTATAATTGTATAAGGGATGTATGGTGCGTGGTTGGGGGGCGGGGGTGGGGGTGTGGGTTTGCAGTTTTGCAGTCGCCATAGGAATGTTATATGGTGCCTTGCTAGTGTATTTTGTATTTATATATGTCTCGAAGCTCGCTGGGCTTGCCCATTGGGTAACTTGAAAAAAATCAATAAAGTTTGTTGTTAAAAAAAAAAAAGTGTTAACCCATTAAAACCCACGCTGCAACTTATTAAAAATACTCTGCCTTATAAATACTGAACACATTTACAACAAACCAACAAAAGCATGCTTTCTGAGTACATTTCTACTTTCTGGCCAAGTCTAGTGTAAATCCGCTCAGCCATTTGGGCTGTAGGCGCCAGTGAAATTTCCTATGGGAGCTAAACTTTTTTTAACATGCCACACTTTAGTTGTCAATTTCACACAATTGCAAATCCATGCAGGGGTAAAAAGTTACAGGCAAATCAAAAAATGCCTTTTAGTGGAAAGTGCGACTGAACCATACTTACATAATGGCGACCTCCACTGTGTGATATATTATAGCCTTAGAGTCCGCCGTAGTGGGCTTTACTGGCCATTAAAGGCCCACTCCAGCGTTTGGCTCGGGCCTTTAACAAGGGAGTGGACGGTAGAGCTCGCTACGAAGGGCTCTAAGGGTATCAGAACATTCCGCACCTAGAGGACAGAATGTTCTCATTTGTAAAACAAAGGCCTCACGGAGCCCGAGGGGGGTGAAATCCCTTCGGGCTTCTTGAGGCCTTTGTTCACAGCAACAGCTGTGAAAGGCAAACAATGGAATGTTTGAGCTCTGGGCTTCTACCGGCTTCCATTGTCTTCGATGGAGCGCTCAACCTTCCAATGTTCTAATAATTATTAATACCACCACTTGCCTAAGGTGCTTAGTGGCGTAGATTAAAGTGATGGGGCCCCCCTGCAGAATGTGATGAGGGGGTCTGAGTCTCCCATATCTTACAGACATTCCTTGGCCTTGTGTTCATTTGGGGTCCCTTTAAGGGTTTGGGGGCCCCCTGAAGGGCTGCCCTGCCCCTCCCACCTCCACCCCCACCGTGGCTGCAGGGGCCTGTGTTACGCCCCTCAAGAAGCTACATACTGTTTAGGTTCTGTTGTAAAATAATTATGTTCTAAATATTACACTGCTACACAAATAAATAAATAACCCAAAGATAACTGGTCTGAGCTCCAGTAGGGAAAATTCCAAAAAGGCTTGTTGGGCTGAGGAAGAGTCGGGGACATTCCACGCGCTCTTTATGGACCTCCTCGCCCCTGCAGCCTGGATGAAAGGAACAGGAGTTCCTTTTCACGGCTCGAAAACAAAGTCTCCTTAAAAACCCCAACAGTGTTTCCAAGAAGCGGGGCCTGTCTCTTGCCAGCTGCTCTGAGCCATGCTGAGGAGCGCAGCTGCCAGGGGCCTGCTGCTCCTTTCACATCCCTCTGCAGCAGCAAGATGTGAATTTTACAATTGCCTGGAGTGGTAAATATGACTGTGGGCTCCAATGGTGTTTACATTTTACGCTTGTAATTACATTAGTGCTTGGCACACATCCCATCCCTGGAGAGGAGGAGGGGGCGAGGGTGTGCTGGATGCTGTAAGATGACGGCACAGTACTGGGGAGGACTGACTGGATCAAGCGTGTGATTGGGAGGGGCAGAGGAGGGAATGGGGGTGGGGACAGATGGGTTCTGTCCCAGTAAACACATGCAGGCGGCGGCCGGTCATATGTCAGGGTGTCATGGCCACTGAGGATCTGAGTACACTGGACGAGGCATTCCAGAAATGGAAAGGATATTGAATCCTCTGGATGCACAGATGCATGTTTGTATAAAGAAGCCCTGCCAGGTGTAGGTAACGAACAGGGGAGTAGTGAGAAAAATAAGTTACCTCCCAATTTGGACCATTATATCCAGAATGGGACTGAGCGACTTAGTGAGGCTGAAAATCATTCAGGGTGGTTGCTCCCCCCGACCTACCCCCGCCCCGCCCCGCCCCGCCCCCCTTACGCCCACCCCAAGGTAAGACATTTTGACCAAATGGTGCATTTATACATCTTAATTCATAAAGAATTTTGGCAAAAAGGCAGACTTCCTAGGTAGTTCTGTATGGACGCTCAAGAAATAATCACATTCACCACGTGGTTCCTACTGAGGCTGTTCCTTGGGATCTTCATACAGTCACTCCTAAAGAGTGTTTTGAAGAAAATTGGAACACATTGTTCAATTTAAATAAAAAAAAAGTTTTAAAAAAATTGGCTACAAAAGCTATACATTTACCATGCAGTTATGAGGGGCGCCCATGCAAAAGAAAAAGGCCCACCCTTTATTTCTAATATCTACACATCTATCTTTCCTTCTCTGCATCCTTCTTTTTCCTATCTGTCCATCCATGCACCAATCCTTCTTTCTCTCCATCCTTTTTTCCTTTTCCTTCCTTATCTCCATCCATCCATTATTCCTTCCTGCCTCATCCAGTAATGGATCCTTCATTCTCTTCATCCTTCTTTGTTTTCATCTCTCCGTCCATGCACCTAGCCATCCTTCTCTGCCTTTTCTCTCCATCCATCCTTCTCTCCTTCCTTCTTTCCACCCATCCACCTTTTATTCATCCACCTATCTATTGATACATCATTCATCATTAAACCTATCCTTACATCCATTAATTTTTCTCTCCATCCACCTATTTTTCTATTTGACCTTCTCTTCAATCATCTATTTTTGTCCATCCATGCATCCATACTTCTTTCCATCCATCCACTCTTTTCTGCATCCATCCACATATCCTCATTTTCATCCATTAATTTCTCCTTTTTTTCTTTTTAGCCCTCCCTCCTTCCCCTCTCTTCTTTCTTTTCTTTTGCTCTTCCACCTTGCCCCACAGCTCAATTACTGGCATTTAAGAGTGTCTGTTTGAAGACCAGCGTCTCCAATTACAGCAAAAGGAGAAATAAACAATTCAATGTCAATTCATGTTAAACACAACTGCCTTGTGTCACCCAGCCCCGCTCAAGCTGCTAAAGCGGGGATTCATGATGCCTCTGGTACTGAACACAATGTCGAGAATGAACACTCTGACAACAAGCTAGAAGTGTAGGTAAGCTTTCAAGTCTCCAAGGTAAGGAGCGCATGACCATGATTCAACACATCAGCACCAGCTCTGAATGGTCACAGGAACAACTGAGAACATGGAACCAGAACGTAGAACCCAGCTGAAGGAAAACATGTAAGTCCTCGAAATGCAGCACTAGACAAGCAATGAATAAACTCCAAATGATATATAAAACAATAGCGCAAAAAAGACATAAGTAAAGGATACAACACAACAGTGTCAGGATTCCTGCCACAGCTCACCTCTCTTGACTATCACAATATACCGGCATGACTCATATCATTCCTCCCAACACTTATGAATGAACAAACGTCTTGTACCCAGACATTTGACCATATTACATGCTGTTGGTAATAGCTAGCTGCAGCTGGTGTTCCCCGGTTTGTTTGAAAAGGCTTAATAGCATTTACAAATGTTTTACCATGCATATGTAAAGGTCAGGTATCAGGAGCCACGGAAACATCCAGGATATCCACCAGAATAAGCATCAAGCAACCGGCATAGATGACCTCAATGTGAACCTTCCGGAAGACAGCCCTCATCAAATTAGTCCCCTGTACCTGTTCCTTGCTATAAGCGATTAGAACGCAACCTTTGTGAACATTCTAAAACACCTTCTAGAAGACAGCCTCATCAAATGAATCCCCTGCACCTGTTCCTTGTTATAAGCAATTATAACTCGACCTTTGTGAACATTCTAAAGCACCTTCTAGAAGGCAGCCTCATCAAGTTAATTATCTGCACCTGTTCCTTGTAAGAAACAATTAGAATGTGACCTTTATGAATGTTCTTTAGGAGTCTTATTTAAAGACCGTCCACACTCTTCTCCTTCGCTTAGCCTCTTCGCCTGCCGCTTACCTATTTCCCAGTTTCCAGGACTCTGTCTTGCCAGCTCCCTTGATCCTCCCGCTTTGACCTCACCACAAAGAACTTCCTGCATTAGTCTCGCACTTGGATGGAAAAAAGAACAAGAAGAAAAAGAGAGATGCATTAACAGACTTGATTTTACCACGTGATGAGTTCAGTCGCAACATCGTGCGGCAAACAAAGGTAACCAGTGTTTTTGTTCAACTTGTACATACAGTTGGCAGGGCTCTGCCAAAGAGGACTTGGGTGAAGATAACCCCATCCAAATGTGCTTGTGGGTTTGCTGCTGAAATCATATTCACTACAGTTTTGAAAATTTTAATAAAGGGGCCTCTACAGACAATCTAAATGAAGACAAAACAACAACAAAACTAAAGGTTGGTTGAGATTTGAAAAGCTTTTGTTCGGTGATACCTTAAGAGATAGAGTTAATACTAGGCTAGAGCCTTATTATTTCTTTGTTTATAGGTCCAAATCTGGCGGTACCATTCATCAGACTGGTGTGAATGCCTGCTGCAGTGTTGCTGTTGAGTAGACGAGCGACAGCATCTTTGACTCCACACGCTCTCTCCTACCCAACCCCCTGCCCCCTAAGATTTGTTACCAGAGCAGTGTCTCCTCCTGTAAACCGAGGGCAGGTCTCAGGAGGATTTAGGAACTAGCGTCGCTGCCCCATTGGAATCATCTGGGATCCAGGTAGGTGGCTTATGACAAAGAGTTTGGAGCTGATTACAGATCCTGCGAAGCAAGCATGCAATCTGGGTGTTATCTTTGATAGCGATCTCTCTTTTATCCCACAGATAAATGCAGTCTGCAGAAATGCCTTTTTTCACCTCCGTCAAATGAAGGGGATCATCTTTTTGCTACAGTACAACCAGAAAGAAAATTGCATTAATCCTAGCCATTATCATGTCCCGCTTGGACAATTGCAGTGGCCTCTACTCTGGCCTTTGTACCACTGCTCTCAAGAAGCTCCAGTTTTTCCAAAACTTTGCAACCCAACTGGTCTACCACCTCCAAGGACGCAACTATGTTAGCCCTGCTCTCAAATCTCTCAGTTGGCTCCCAAATTCAGGAAAGGACCACAAGGCCTGATCTACAAGGCCTTAAATAACCGTACACTGAACCACATTGCCAGTCTCTTTGTTGCCTCCAAGCCAGCCCAGGTTCTCATATTGCTAATACAAGGCTGCTAACCCTTCACCAATACAGATATTAAAGATAAGGCAGTTGAACCCTCCTTCCCCAAGGTACCTCCAGATGGAACACCCTACACATTCACCTCAAATTGGGACAGGACCATTTAAAATTGAGGAGATCTTTCACAGCCTTGAACATTTGGAACATTTTCCTCAATCTTCTCCTCTTACTTGTCAGAGGCTGTAAGATTGGTTATGATGCACACTCAAGACTTTACACCCTTACCTCTATTGTTATCCACAAGCTCTTAGGCCCCAGTAGACAGTGAGCAGTATGTTATAAATCCCCCAAACATAGACATAAACTTACTATTTCCCTTCATTACTCTGATTCCTACTCTCTCTCCACCCAAAGGAGTGCGAGTGCTTACCCCTAATCAGTCAACCGAATACCACCAGAAAGAATATTATCTTCCGTATACAGGCATGTGCGTGGAATCTTTTTCCCATGACCCAACCACACATCAACTTCTCTCAAAAAGTTGAAGTTATAATTGTCTTAGCCCTTTCTCATCGAGACTTCGCCATGAGACTATACCATAGAGAAATCCTATCAATACTGTGGACAGAAGATTCATACAGCTGGCAGGGAATTACTCAAACTGCCAATGCAGACTCTCATCATGCCACACATCATATGCCTTGTTATATGCTAGCCTCTGATAGCTAAAATGATCATCTTCAAAGCAATATGCTTCTTCAATGGAAACTTTATACCTATCATCAAACAAGACATTGCATTTGAGGCTGGCACAGCCATTGGCCATCCCTCCCATCAAAAAGTAAACAACTGGCAGAAACTTACTCTCTGACCAAACAGCATAGATTTGGATCGCTATACCAGCAACAATAAGAGGGCCTGACATTCACGTGAAATTCTGTCAAGCCCTAAAACCTGGCTCTTCCCATCCTTATGGTCATAAAATTCAGGAGGTGAGCTATCAGACTTGGAAATGAGGTATATGCTAATGTGTCTGTTCTCACACTGCCCACAACATGTCATGCTTATGTGCAGTGAAATATGCCACACCTTGTTTGAAGAATGTCTTTGAATCTCACACACCACACCCAACATCATTCCAAGCAGACACTCCAAAATGAATGGAGGAAGCAGAGGCAAAGCAGTGTTCTTTTGCCCACATCAGACTACATGAGGAGTTGATGAATTGAACAAATGCTGCAATGCAGTACAATACAATTTCTGTAGAAAACTTTAGACATGGAGAAGAGTCCCCTGTCTTAATTTCACCAACATAGGGATAGTATTGCAGAGAAAATTCAGCCAGTGGGCATTTTACTTGTACAGAAACAAACCCCCAAGTGTGATAGTTTCTGAACCAAAAAAAGTATTGCCCCTGACACACTGAGATTTCTCTCCTATTGTGCAGGGGTCATTGTTGCTTTTTCCTGTTTACGATGTGTATATATATATATATATATATCATCCAAAGAGTATCCAAGCTTTAAGGACGCACTCACGCAGCAGTCAGTTCAACAGTAACTTTATTGATCAGGAAACCGGCATTTTCCGCTCCGAGATTTCTCTTCACCAACGCGTTTCGGAGTCCTTACTCCTTCTTCACAGGTGTTTGCTGAGATTATTCACAGGAAGTTCCAAACGCACTAATTTGAATAATTCAATTCGATGACTTCACTTCCTTTTCCCAGCTTGCTCTCAGGTGAGTAATTTTCTGCAGTATGCTGGGAAACGTAGTGCCTGGAACATACTTTGTACCTCCGGTGGGTCCTGCTCAATCCCAAATAATTTTAACAATTTTTACAGCCCTCCAGTGGGCCCCAGACCAGTAAGTGCTCGGTTAATTTTAGAAGGCTGCTGTGCCATATCAGGATTTGCATATTTCAATTCCATCTGGTCCCATCAATTTCAAGGGCGGTGCGCTCCTCCACGGCTGGACTTGCCGTGTGTAACATCATCCAAAGAGTATCCAAGCTTTAAGGACGCACTCACGCAGCAGTCAGTTCAACAGTAACTTTATTGATCAGGAAACCGGCATTTTCCGCTCCGAGATTTCTCTTCACCAACGCGTTTCGGAGTCCTTACTCCTTCTTCACAGGTGTTTGCTGAGATTATTCACAGGAAGTTCCAAACGCACTAATTTGAATAATTCAATTCGATGACTTCACTTCCTTTTCCCAGCTTGCTCTCAGGTGAGTAATTTTCTGCATCATGAGAGGAGCGAAGTTCCAAGTTTCCTTATAAATGACCCCGATCCCCCCTCCTCTTCCCGAAGTCCTAGGTTTATGAAAAACTCTGTATCCCTCAGGGCACGCAAGGCCCAGTTCAACCAGAGAATTATTACTAGTCCAGGTCTCTGTAAGAAATTGTACATCAAGGTTCATTTCTTCTAAAAGATTGAATATATCTTGATGATGTTTGACTAAGGATCTACAGTTAATCAAGCCGCTCTTCAGCTCTGTAGTTGCTTGAGGTTGAGCTATACTGTGTGGCTTATCATACGTTTCCCCACCAATATTAAACAATTGTGTACGGGAGTAGACGATCCTACCTGACCCTGAACAGGCAGCATGGCAGGCACTGTGCACGGCCGAGGCGCGGACGGGCGCAGACGGGCTTGCCTCTGGCGCGCCATCGGCGCGCCCGCTGCGCGCTTTCATTGGACTTCCTATTATAGGCTGGTACGTAGGATCTTCAGCCACTAGAGCACTAACCAAAATGGCGCTACCGGAAGTTTAAGACCCTGAATCCCGCGAAAAACAGCGGGGTGCGAGTGAAGATTCTTTTTAAAGTGCGGGTAAGAGCTAATTGAATGTGAGCTTTCACTATCAGTGCTAATACAATCTAAAAGAGTACATAATACAGGCAACAGTAATGGTAAAACAGTTAGAACCAATTTAAAAGAGTTTCCCCCAAATTCTCGATATGTAAAACAAGTAGTTCCAGCTAGGAATACCGGTCTGCTTTCCCTCCGTAACGAGTGGGGAAATCAGCTGTTATGTGCCTCACCTGTGATCAAGGCCCCACCCAACGGCCGAAACGCGTCAGCAACGATGTACCGCCTACCTGATATGCAATAAAGCCTGTGTGATCTTCAGTTGGGCTTCGCTTTTCTTGATGTAATGTGGTTACATGATGGGATTCTCCAGACCCGTTGTTGCGAAGCCGCCCTGCAGGGATGGGGGCTCCCTTTATTTGGAGAAAGTTTTGCTGGATTAAATTTGGGAGCATGTCCCGCACACCGTGGTGCCACAAAAAGGATTTTCCGTGGTATTTGGCATCGCGTGGTGTAAGGGAGTACAGGAGGAAGGATGTTTCCTCTTGCCAACTTTGAACTCACGGAAAGCGGAGTTGTAAAGGACAGTAAACTACTCGTTTGGCAGTACTCTGAGAGGCATCCAACACTATGGGGCAACTACAAGATCGAGCAAGTGTGACAGCCCGAATAAGAACATGCACCTGGCCAGGACTGTGGGTAAGACGCCATGGGGCAGTACGGTAACATCACCACAAGTCCTTAAAATCGAGTTTTATAAATTTACTGCGTACTGGTGTCCGAGAAAGCTATTGAGCCATATTTGAGATCTATCGCAGTACGCATTGACTTGCCAGGTGCATTCTGGGAACAGTAGTTCACACTGTGTCACATGGCGAACTGGATCAATCAAATTGTAATCTTTGCCCATAGTGATGTGCCTCACCTGTGATCAAGGCCCCACCCAATGGCTGAAACGCGTCAGCAACGATGTACCGCCTACCTGATATGCAATAAAGCCTGTGTGATCTTCAGTTGGGCTTCGCTTTTCTTGATGTAATGTGGTTACATGATGGGGTTCTCCAGGCCCGTTGTTGCGAAGCCGCCCTGCAGGGATGGGGGCTCCCTTTATTTGGAGAAAGTTTTGCTGGATATACATATATATGTGTTTGTGTGTATATATGTATGTATATATATATATATATATCCAAAAACTACCTCCTTCCGTCGAAGTTGATGAGGAGACACAGCGGGCTTGTGAAGACCATTTATTTAAACAAGCATGACGCGTTTCGGTATTAACTTTTCTCAAATGCCATATGTTTTAAAAGTGCCTCTGGTGCTGACAGTTCCTGAGTGAGTCTCTTTATATCGCCCCAATGCCTGAAGTAGTATGGAGCGCACCTGGGTCACGTTATGCGGAGTCACTTCAAGCAATACATTATTTTGAGACTGCAATACCCAGCATGTAGTTTGTCCATCGTGCTGCTGTGTGATTCCGTTAAGCCGGTATTTTCTTTATGTTCCAAGGTAGGAAACCGGCTTAAAGCGTGACCCGGTTGAAACTGAAGCGCTGTGCTGGGCAATAATGGTCTTAACATCCCACACTTCCAACCTCGCAATTCCATCGGTAGCAGATCCGGAGACGCCATTAAAGTAGCAACGTCTCTCCATGTAAGTATGGACTGCACATTGTCAGCATGTTCTCTGTTCTCTCTGGAATGCAGGGTGGTCCGGGAAAGCGCCATTGATTCCCTAGACTCTTGTGGAAGGGCCATCCTCGCGTGTCAGTGGCAGCACGCAATATATCGAAAAACCACCTCCTTCCGTCGAAGTTGATGAGGAGACACAGCGGGGCTTGTGAAGACCATTTATTTAAACAGGCATGACGCGTTTCGGTATTAACCTTTCTCAAATGCCATATGTTTTAAAAGTGCCTCTGGTGCTGCAAGTTCCTGAGTGAGTCTCTTTATATCGCCCCAATGCCTGAAGTAGTATGGAGCGCACCTGGGTCACGTTATTCGGAGTCACTTCAAGCAATACATGATTTTGAGACTGCAATACCCAGCATGCAGTTTGTCCATCGTGCTGGTGTGTGATTCCGTTAAGCCGGTATTTTCTTTATGTTCCAAGGTAGGAAACCGACTTAAAGCGTGACCCGGTTGAAACTGAAGCGCTGTGCTGGGCAATAATGGTCTTAACATCCCACACTTCCAACCTCGCAATTCCATCGGTAGCAGATCCGGAGACGCCATTAAAGTAGCAACGTCTCTCCATGTAAGTATGGACTGCACATTGTCAGCATGTTCTCTGTTCTCTCTGGAATGCAGGGTGGTCCGGGAAAGCGCCATTGATTCCCTAGACTCTTGTGGAAGGGCCATCCTCGCGTGTCAGTGGCAGCACGCAATATATCCAAAAACCACCTCCTTCCGTCGAAGTTGATGAGGAGACACAGCGGGGCTTGTGAAGACCATTTATTTGTGTGTGTGTATATTTATGTGTATATATATATATGTATATATTTATATATATATATATAGAGAGAGAGACAGAGAGAGAGAGACTGTGGTTTATTTCTCCGGGTATCGTTAATTTTCTTTTATTTTCCTTCATTATAATTTGGCACTATGGCAGGTCAAGACATCAGATGGTACCTGTTTCAGCAGCTGTTGAGTTGGAGGCCCTCTGGCCAGCGGCGGCTCCTCCCCTTTGGCGGAGGAGCGTCGCCCCCCCCTGCCAGCACTTTAGAAAATGTCAAAATAAAACGATAATAAAACGGGTTTAAAACCCATTTTCTTTAGCTTGGGGCGGGGCCAGAGTTATGATAGGCAGGAGGGGGAGTGGTGGGCTCTACCTAAACTGCGTATGTTGTTTTTGGCCGGCGATCTCAGGCCGGCTGAAAACCACATGCGCAGTGACCCCTCTCCAACCCCAGCTGCATTACTGGGGCTGGAGAGAGCAGGCAGACTCCCAGGCTGTCCTGGAGCACACATCATCGGCGCTCAGGCCAATCCTGAAGCTGCTCTAATGTGAGAGCAGCTTCAGGATTTTCCGCAGGGCAGGGTGGGAGCCTGTGCCTGCCTGCAGCGGCGGAGAGGAGCGGAAGAGCGTGACGCGATGCTGGAGGGCAGCAGGTAAGTTTCCTTTTGTATGCGTTGTCCCCCATTTCCCCCCCTCTATTATACATTTATCTGCAATCTCCGTTGCCGCCGAATTCCCCGGCCTCCACCCCCCACCTCTTTTCCCCAATACGAGCCGCTCCTGCCTCCAGCAGATGGCCCACCAACTAGGAGCTTCCAAAGTCAGAGTGAATTTAGGCTCTGTCATCAGAAAGTATGCTGCTTCCCACCTCTAATTGATAGGGCATTCACCAGTTTACAACAGATGTCGACTTGCATCTCACTTCTAAATGGCCAGCTAAGTCTAATCTGCACATGGAGGAAAACGTTGTGAACTGAGACCTTTGTGACGATTTACCAAGCTGAACACAATAAACAATGCCTCTCGTATACAATATCCGTGTAAGACAAGTAGTGCAGTCTTTATTTATTTTTTTTTAAATTATTTTTATTGAACAAGTAACAATCTTCAGATAAACATCATACCGACATTATACAGTCGCTTAAGTTTACATGTGTTCCCGAGTGTACCATATTACATCATACAACGTCCTTCACAGTTTTGCAGCTGCCGACAATGCTGTCTCACGGGACATCGCTCAGCCTTTTAGTCTAAGGGGGCTTGTACGTGGCCCTCAATCCTCTTCTCATAGGCCCCTGTATTGTGCCCATGCACCCCATATCTTCTTCCATTTGCGTGGGCAGCCACTGCTTTGGTAAACTGATTCCTCCGCCCTGTAACACCAATCCATATCTTTTTTCCAAGCTTTAACTGATGGGGCATCACCCGCCCCCCCATGCACGGGCAATGTTTCGTTTGGCCACCCCCCTGCCAGTGCGAGCCAGGTCTTAGCCCATTGCGGTCACGTTGTCTCCCCAGTTACTCCTAAAATATGCGACCTGGGCTCCGTCAATACTGGTTCTCCCAGCCACTTCAGCCATTACTCGGGATAAGCTCTCCCAATAGTGTTGGATTACGGGGAAGTCCCACAAAATGTGGAAGAATGTACCCTTTTCGCCACAGCCCCTCGCACACTCCTCAGACATACAATTTCCAATACGGAATTGGACCATTCGTGAGGCGTAGGAACGATGGAGAATGCGGAGTTGGACCAGGCGGAAGTGTGCTCTGATAGCTATTTCCCTGGGGCTCTGTAAGGCTTCCACCCAGTCATCCTCCTCGAGGAGACCAACATCAGATTCCCAGGCTTCCCTCAGAGGCCCCATATAATCTGGAGAATTATTAACTAGCTTCCGGTATGTGAGGGATATTGCCTTATCAATCATAGGATCTAAGAGGAGTCTGTCCTCGAGCGGTCAATACTCCGGTATCGAGGTTCCTTCTGTGAGATGACAGTGTAGTGCATGTCTTAGTTGGTGGTAGTAGAGATATTCCCCTTCACCCATCTGAAACTCCTGCCGCAATCTATCGAACTCGACCATTTTGCCTCCCTTCCAGACATCTCCTAATGAGTCAATTCCTATCAGGCTCCATCTCCGGAAGCCCTCTAAGCGCGTCAGCTCTTTCAATTGGTCTCCCACCCACAGAGGTATCTGTTCCGTAAGTTTATTCTCCCAGCCCGTCATTCTAGTAGCCTTATGCCATAGTTCGACCACCGTCCGTGTGTGCACTGGGAGGTGTCTAAAATTTCTCCTTTTCCGGTACAGCTCCGACAGGTGCTCATCGCTAATCGGTCCACTCTGTAAGCAGGTTCCTCAAGCGGGGAAAACACCCAGCCATTAATGTTTATGAGTTGCGAGGCCCAGTAGTATTTTCGTAGATCTGGAACGGCTAGTCCCCCGTTGTACACCCCATTCTGCAATTTCTTAAGTGCAATTCTGGGACTACCACCCCCCCCCCTCCCCATAACAACAGTCTCTGCTCAGCCTCTATCGCTCGAAAGAATTTCTCTTGTATTAGATATGGTGTGTTTGGAACCAGATATAATATGCGTAGGAGTGCCATCATTTTAAAAAGAACTGCTCTGCCCATAAGGGAGACTCCAATGCGCCGTGTCTTCCCTCAGCCTATCTAGTTGTGCATAGAGGTTCAGTCGTAGGAACTCGCTCTCCGACCTCGTAATCCATATGCCCAAATACTTAAACGTCTCTTTCCTCGCTAACTCGGAGCAGACAGATGTCAAGGTTGGGAGCTCTCCCGCTAGAGAGAAGACCAGGGATTTATCCCAATTGATACAGTATCCTGAATATGTGCCAAAGGAACGTATTATATGGATCAATCTATGGAACGTCTGTCTGGGTCTGTGGGCATACAGCAGGATATCGTCCGCATATAAAGAAATACGGTCTTCCCAGCCCCCACCTATATCGATACCCCTCACCATCGGGTCGCCCCGTACCCAGACTGCTAATGGTGCCAGTGCAAAGAGCATCAGTGATAGCGGGCACCCTTGTCGCGTGCCCCTATGGAGCGTGAAAGATCTGGATGTGGTCCCATTGACTCTGACACATGCCAGCGGGGCGGTGTATAACAACCGTATCCACCTCTGTATGTTCGTGCCCAATCCCATCTTATTTAAAACTGCGAATAAGTAATTCCATTCAATACTATTGAATGCCATCCTCGCATCTAGTGAGAGGAGAGCGGCAGGTATTTCTGGCTGTTGTTGAGTCATGAGCATTATGCCGTTTTGTCGTCGCAGATTGAGCCGGGTGCTCCTGTGTGGCATAAACCCAGACTGATCCGGATGAATTAATGGCTGTATGATTGGACTCAGCCTGTTAGTGATAATCTTAGCCAAAACCTTGGCTTCAAAGTTTAGCAATGAGATAGGTCTGTAAGAGCTACAGAGGTCATGAGGTTTTCCTTTCTTATGAATGACTACTATCGTTGCCTTTCTTACATCTTCAGGGAGTTGGCCCTCTTCTCTGGCCCCTAAAAACATATTAAGCATGTGTGGGGCAACTTTCCCCGCCACACACTTAAACAATTCTGTGGGGAGCCCATTCGGGCCCGCCACCTTCCCAGATTGCAAGTCCTGTATCGCACCTTCCACTTCCTCTATATTAATGTCGGAGTCTAACAACACTCTATCGTCAGCTCCCACAATTTCTGGTTCAATCCCTCCTTTCCAACCATGCAATCAGTTTGTTGGCCTTGTCACCCACATCATATATTTTCCATTGTGTAGCAATTGCATGGGCACGAGCAGTGTTTTCTTCTAGGTCTCTAAGTTCCTTTTGCTTAAGTCTAAGTCTGTGTTTGTGTCGAGAATCGTCCCCTCGGTCAGTGCTCTGTGTCATCTCGAGAGTTTGTATCTCTTGCTCTAAACTGTCACATTGTGCGCGTTTTTCTTTGCGCTTAATCCCACTGGTCGCCTGTACAAATTCCATGGCCACCGTCTTGTACGCCTCCCAGAGTATACAGTCTGATCGCACAGAGCCCACATTCTCAGTGAAATACTGTTCCGTGCGTTCCTCAAAACGCTCCCGAAACTCCTGATCCCTGAACATGAATGGATCCAGTCTCGGCGGGTGAGACCAGTCCTTTACTGGCCCATGAATCTGTATCTCCACTGGCGAGTGGTCCGAGATCCCTCGCGCCTTATGGCACCCCCCTTGGAAGTGTCCTATAGACTTAGTATGTGTGAAGATATAGTCTAGTCGAGAACCACTCCTGTGAGCTGCCAAGATGCGTGTGTATTGTTTCAATCTGGGGTTGTGGCATCTCCAAAGATCTGTCAGTCCCATCGCACCCGCAAATGTGTTCAATGGTCGGGGAACCTGGGCGTCCGGAGGTGGTAATTCCCTGTCTAACTCTGGGGCCATCGTGTCATTCATGTCCCCTCCCAGAATTAATGTGCCCTGTGGCATGTCAAGTATCAACTTACTCAGATCGGGTAGCGTAAGACCGTGTAGCCGAGGGGGCACGTACACCGAGCATATGTTTATGATGGCCCCCTCCCACATCCCGGACAGAGCAGCATAATGTCCCATCGGATCGTACCATGTATGTTTCACCACAAGTGGAACCGAATTCTTACTTAGTATAGCAGTACCTCTGGAACCCATGGTGAATCCCGCATGTACCCGGAGTGTGTAACCATAACGGTTCAGTGCTAAGTAGTTATTGCCTTGAAGGTCCGTCTCCTGCAGGAGCACTATGTCTGGGGAGTGTCTGCGTAGGTATTGTAGCACCATGGTGCGTTTTATTTTATCTCCTAGCCCGTTTACGTTCCAGGATAGGATCTTTAGATTTTTACCTTGTCACGCAGCCATCTGAAAATTCCCTGTGGCCCCTCTTCTCACTAGGCCCTCCCATCCCATAGCAGCAATACGCAAAGCGGGATTTCTGGTCGCAGTCCACTGGTGTCGGCAATGTGTATCTGAAGCATAAACAACCCATCTCAACATGAAAATAGGAAATCCCCCCCCCTAGTAAGAACTCCCCCCCCTCCCTGCTACCCTGCCTTGTAGGTCTACAACTACCCACATCCCAACTAGCAGAGCGCCTGTCACCCACTTAACAATCTAACGGCGTAGGGCTGGCTGACACCTCCACTTAATACTCCCCGCTCGGAGCCCTGATCCAGCCCCTCAGCGTTCAGCATTGCTGTAGTGTTCAAGTCAATAGTTCTACCTGAGAGTGTGTCATGTTGGCCAGTCTAAGTTGGCCTGCGTCTTCCCGCCCCCAAATAGGCATGACTGTACCTTCCGTCTCACATTGATATCATGTGCGGTCTCTAGAAGGCTGCCAGTGTCCGCTTCTGTCCACTTTATGCCGCTCCGCTGGTTGGGCTGTTTGAACGTGACCTTCTCGCCCGAGCCTCCGGGCTTGAGCCCTCCGTGCTTCTGGACAGGGAGACCTGGTTGTGGTTTCGAGTTCCTCTCCCACTCTCCTCCCTGCGGCGACCACGTTTCTGCGGGCATCCCTCCTCCAGCCATTGTTGGGCTTCCGCAGGCGCGGCGAAATACCAGGATTTGTCATGCATTATTACCCTGAGTTTGGCTGGGAAGAGCATCTTGTACTTTATTCCTCTTTCTCTCAGGGCGCGCTTCACCCCGTCCAATGTTCTTCGCTCCTGTTGCACCCGCAGGGTAAAGTCCGGGAAGAATCTTATGACCGAGTTCTCATATGGAAGGTCACCCAGCCTCCTAGCCACCTGCAGTATGGCATCTCGGTCCCTATAATTAAGGATCCTTGCTATGATAGTTCGAGGGGGGGCCCCCGGCCTCGGCGGAGGTACCGGTGCTCTGTGCGCCCTCTCCACTGTGAAGTAGGTCGAGAGTCTTTTCGGCTTGAGATGGTTAAATATAATGTCCTCAAGAAAGAGATCTACACTCGGGCCCTCGGCCCTCTCCAGGACCCCCACCACTCTAATATTGTTGCGGCGGGCTCTCCCTTCCTGATCCTCCAACTTCAGTGCCATTTGCTTGTGCTGGTGCGACAGTTGTTGTACATGTTCTTCCAGCTTGCGTGTTTTGGTTTGGAGCTCAGAGATATTTGTTTCGGCCATGGTGACCCGTGCTGTGGTCTTGTGCATGTCTGCTCGCATCAAGTTCAGTTCAATCGTGGCTTTGTCTATTTTTGTTTCTAGGGTCGTGCCTAGAGCCTGGATGGCTACCATGATATATCCTAGGGAAGGCTCCTCCGCCGCCCCCTTGTCGCCAGAGGCGTCGTCTTCAGGTGCCACCTGTCGCGGAACTGCGTACTTGTCTAATTTATTGGACTGTACTGAGGGTGGGTTACCCTTTGGCTTCGTCATGGTGGAAGCTGGACTGATCAGTCTTCCCGATCGCGATGTGTGGCCTCTCGTGATATGGTCCAGCTGCGTGACCCCTTCGAGTTTCCTCTTCAGTGGGAGTTAGTGTACCGGGGAGATACTTTTTCTGGGCTCCCACTCTGATCGTGCAGTGGGGCCATGGGACCATACCCTTATAGAGAATACTCCACCTCTCCCCCTGACACTAATTGAGTGCTTGGCTTCTTTCCAGGGGTGTATATACCTCCGCCCAGCCGGGTCCACGTCTCAGGGGCCTATCCCGGGTCACCACTCGATCTTTGTCACCAGCTCACCGTGCAGCCCGCAGCTTGCTCTATCTTTCCTGCTGGCTAGGGCCAGGAATTCCGTCTGATGGCAGAGCCCACGATGCCCCGCTACCGCAACCTGTATCTTCCACCCGGTTTAGCGCGTCGAGGACACACCTCCCTCGCTGGGCAGCTCGGCGCACTTGTTTCCTGGGTCAGCACCCACTTGGCGCCATGGACCCTCAGCCGGATATATGCTGGCTCCCAGTCGCTCCCGAGGGTTCAAAGCAGCGTCTTACCGCTCGGTGCGCTCGCCTGATCGCTGCCGGTCCCGGCTCTTCCACTGCGGCACCGGCCGTCGTTTCGGGGGTCTCCCTTTCGGCCAGTCACTATCGCGGGTGTCTCGATCCTCTGGCCGCAGCCTCCGCAACTGGGTAGCTCCTTGCGGTCGGGCTCCGACAGCGAGTCCCGCACCGCTCTCTTTTCCGAACCTGAGGCCGGGCCGCGCGCTCCGACTCCGGGCGTCCCAACAATGCGACTCCGCCCCACGTCGCCGTTACTGTCCTCGGCCTGCTGGTCGTGGAGGCCCTGCGCCGTCCCGCATCAGGATGCACTTCTCCGAACCTTATTTTCGCTTTAGCGCGACCGGGCGGCTATCCGACACCCTCGGTGCGCTTTTGGTGCTACAGCTGTAAGATAATATGCAGATTTTACGGGCTTTTGAATCAGCCCCGGCGGAGCTCTTTCTCTACGCAGCCATCTTGGCTGGTGCCAAGCTGTAGTGCAGTATTTATTAAGTATTAAATAATGCAAGGAAGTTACAGTAGCATGGTTTTCAGGACACACTCTCCAAAGAAGAATTTCCAGCTCCTTTACTCCAAAGGAGCCTGACTGTGCTCCTCCACCTTAAATCTTTTACATGAACGAGTGTAAAGGGAGAATTCTAAGTTACTGCCTGTAAATATTTTGCAGTTGAACCTCTGATGATTCAGCCCAAGAAGCCGCTGTATCCCATGTGGTCAAATTCTGTACCCCTGCCAGCAATTCCAAACACTGAGCTGCTAGGCAGTCTTGAAGGCGAGGTGAACCTGACAGCTTAAGGGAGCAGCTTAAGGAAGCATCCATGAGTTTCCTCATTCTGCTCGCCATGTGTGAGACTTAAGAAATGGCCTGATGCTCTTTAAAGAGCCAGCCAGACATCAAACCTGTGCAAATCACACACTTACTCTGATGAGGTATTTTGGCAAAAGGACAGAATAAACTTCTTGTCCAGAAGGAAGCCAGGAAGCTCCTTAGGGGAAGAACCAGGACTAGGCTGAAGTCATGTACTTTAAAAGGGCACAGGGATATGGGTCAATAATGTCATTAATAATCATGACCCCAGCTGGTAAGCAGATGTTATTGCTATCAAAAACATATTTTGGTTATAAGTAAAGGCATCAAGACGCAGTACAGCGTCTCTAAGGGAGTGTGTTGGAGCCCTATCAGCGCTACTAGCAGATCCCAAGCTGGTAGAGCAGAGTGGACCTCCAGTCTGTAGTTTGAGAAGCTCTAGAGTAGTCTATCAGCCATAGATGTGAGGCTGCAGATCTGCAGAGTGGCTGAAAGCCCCTCCTGTCCTTAATTGCCAACACAAGCGAGCAAGGTGGAATTACTGCCTAAGGTACTCTAGATCTCAGTCCTTAAAAAGGGAATCGTCTCAGTTGAGTTGCTGGAAAGGCTGTAGGAAAAGTGGTACACTTGTCATCGTGTGGAATTGCCCACACCTAACTATTACTGGAATGATTTACTAAAAAATATTCATACAATCACTGGTTCTGACCCGGCCAGATGTCCCTCAGTGATACTGTTGGGTACACTTCGAGAAGAGATGTATCCACTATAGAGCTGCTGACTGAAGCAGCTGCTCTGACTTTCTCTGTGCAGGCAGCACCCCCCTGCTCTTTAAATGGGGACAGAGATCTCCTGCAGGTGGGTGCAATGAGTAAAGCAAACACAAGGAGATGATGGACGGAGCGCTGAAACTTTTCAGACACTCACCCCCAGTCACAGATCTGGGTTGAATCCATCATCATTCTTTAGCTCACTTCACCACCTCAGTTCAGACCCAGCTATATGCAAATCAGTCTTGGCCCTGTGCCTCATGGGAACAGTCCAGCCCGAACTGCCAAGCCAGGTCTTCCCTGAACCGGAAACAAGCATCCTGGGACCGGTTTCTGGGTAACACCCTTCATCAGCCAGGCTAGCTTGAATCCAGTGGCAAAGTGAGCAAGGGACCCACGTCTGGGCATACCCTGCCAACTTAGGGCGAACAAAGCAAACACAAGCAGATGATGGACGGAGCGCTGAAACTTTTCAGACACTCACCCCCAGTGCAGTGAGTAACCAGTCTTGCATGAATAGGGATGTCTGGGAGGGTCATTGGGACCCCCTTTCACCCCTCAAGAGGTTTGCTCCGAGGAGGCCCACTGACAGTGCACTAAAGTTTTGTGGCACACTATCAGTGCAGATCCTAAGGGCCAGTTTACCTCTGCACCCATGTCTATAATACTGCACAGGCACAGAGGCAAAGTGATTCCCTCATTTGCATGAGCCACACCACTATGCAAATGAGGGAACGTCCTATCAAGGTAGCTCTGGCGCTACATGTGCGTCAGTGCTATGAGTATTACAGAAGTAGCCACAGAAGTGTCTGCGGCCCCTTCAGTAAAACCATAGTGCCCTGGGGGCACACATGCCTGTTGCACCCCTGGGGCAGTATGCATAATACAGCCCATGGAATCCTTGAGTACTGAAGAAGATTTGCATTATCTACATTCCTTATTAAAAGAAGCAGAAAAATTACTGGCAAAAAAGGAACACCATGAAGTTTTCAAATTTTCCATTGCCTTATCCTATTTCAAGATTCCTTTAAAGTTTTACTCAGGTACAAGCCAGAGAAATTGGAGGGTCAAGCCTTTCCTTATCTGGAAAGTTTTTTCAATTCCTAGAAACAATAGAAAGATGCTCCAGGATAGATATCTCTACAGTTCTTCAGGACATTTTTATGAGTAGAATCAGTGGCGTAGGGAACCCTCCCCCCCCCCGGCTTTAGCAACTTAAGGGGGGGGGCACTGCACCTGATGGCACAGTAATCTGTATACCAGTGAAAGTTGATCTGTTTTATATTTGGCCTATTGTGTCTGCAGGCTTGCAGACAATGTGCCATAAAACGTTCCAAGATAAGAGTTGGGTAGGGCTAAGAGGTGGGGGTCAAGTGCTGTTAAGTGAGCCCCAGGAAAGGAAAATGAAATGATGAACACATTTAAAAAGAACAGACAGAGCAGCAAATAGAGTGAGTGGGAGATGTAAAATAATCTGAAAAAAAGAAAAGAAATTAAAAAATGATGGCAGATAGAATTGGAAAACAAAAGGGAAAGGAAGGACGGTTGAAAACAACAAAAGAAGGGCGCCAAGGATGGAGGGTTTGAAGGACGAACGTTTGGATGCAAAGGTGAAAGAATCAATTAATGAAAGTTTGGAAGGAAGTGTAAATGAAAGGTATCACGAAGGGGTGTAAGGACAAATGGATGGAAGTGTGAAATGTTGTATCAATGTGTGAAGGAAATGGTTGATGGATGGAATGATGAAAGGATGTTTGGATAGATGGATGGAAAGGTGAAAGAGTGGGGTTATCAGTGAAATGGTAGATGAATGAATCAGTAAACTGATGGATAGAATGACAATGAATTATTGGAATAACAAAAGGCTAGGGTGAAGGATCGAGGATTTGAAGCATGGGACAACGAAAGGATAGATAGGAGGGTGTACAGGTGAAGAGAACAATTCTAGGAATTGTCGGGCTTACTTGCTTCACACACTCTGTGGCAGTACAGATTTGTTTCAGAGTAGGGGCTATTTTAATTTTCTGGTTACTCCTTTGAGGAGGATTGAGCCCCACTGAGTCTTTTTTGTATTCAAATTGTATACTATGACAAATCTCAGCTGACATTTTAAACAATTGTTTATCAGCAGTGCCAATAGTGCAAGAATAAGGCCCAGGATGTTATTAGTGAGGCCTCTTGAAATGCTGTGACCCTTTTATTACTTCTGGTTTACACAAGCATGCTGATGACAAAGCAGCTACATTGGTAGCTCTCATCAGATGTCCATAAAGTGGAGAGAAGCTTGGACATGACTCTCAGCTGCCAAGAGGCCTGAAAAATGCGACTTAATTAAATAAATAGGTGTTATAGAGAAAATGGGATTGCAGATAACCACAAAGCATTAAGAATTCCAGCATTAACTACTTTGGGAGCCTTCTACCCAATAAAGGAGGCCATTCTTAAAATCCAACAAGGAATCTATGTTGGGACCTCATTATGTTTTTATATTGGGTAGACGAATTATTTTATTATAAAGCAGAAGAATATCATGTAACCTTTGCAGCTCCCAAGACCTATGGTGGCCAACGTCCAGCAGATGACTAAAGTTGATAAAGACCTGTTGTAACTTGGTACTCCTTTGTCTCACGCTCCCAGCCAAAAGATGTGCTACATGAGCCATATAACACTCAAGTTATAAATGGATTTTGTGGACCTCCTTACAGGGTTCCATGAAGTTATGGCTGTCTCAGTATTGTACCCTGTATGGCATATGGGTACAATACTGGCATATGGCATGATTGCCTATTAAGCCTCTTAAGTTCATAGATATTCTGGCACAAGAGCCTCCTTTCATTATCCAAATGTTTATCTGATGGCTTCGTGAAGTGTTATCTTGATAATAAACACATAGCGGTGGTGCCAGTGGAGGATGAGATGTTGAAAAATATGGCATGTCCTTAGGTTGGAGCTATGCCCCATTTTGTCCTGGAGAGATCTAACAACATGGCCTCTACTAAAATACTGGTTCACCTGATATCTCAGTCTATTGGTTCCTGATTCCACAGTCCTTGCTACACCATAGTCTCTGAGACTTCTTGGCTGCCCTGGCAACATGGTCCACTTGGCAGCCTAACTCTGGTAGACCTGCCATATCACACAGATCCTCCATGTGGCACACAATATTGGCTCTCGTCATATGGCCATCCCATGAAGAGCCAATATCATGTGGTGAATACAGGGTGGACTGGAAAGTCCTACATAGAGTAGTTTTCTAGCTTATGTGTAGGAGGCTCTAAACCCTAAAAGTCCATTAAGGGGTTTGCATCCTCTCAGAACAGTGGAGGCAAGTTCAGACACCTTTGTTTATGTAGTTTTAAAAGGTTATGAGAGGCTTCATAGGCCTCATTGGGCTTTAAGCGCCACTCCTCCTTGTTGCTTTTCCCCCTTTATTGATCCTTCAAGGCAATTTTGGTAGTGAACAGCTGAAATTCCTAACAGCCTCACGAAGCCCCACCTGTCTCACAGGGTGAAAAAGGTTTTTGGGTTGGCAGGTCTGGCCGGGTGGAGGCACCTGCTTAAATAAATAGATATTAAACAATGATTTCCGGATCATAAATTATCCATCTGTTTTATTATTTTCAAATGTTTTACTGCCACACAACTGTTTCTCAAGGGTGTAAAGTAGAAATATACATTAAAAATGCTAATGAACATGATGCCCATAATTTGGAAAATGAAATTTCCCTAAATTAAACAAATAAGATAATCACAAACAAACATTCTTGGTGTGTTATAATTTTACATAGGTAGCCATATAACAATGAGAGTTGAAGCAATCTTTATAAAAAAAGTTAGATAGAGATAAGCATGATTGACAATAGATTAAACGCTGGACTAGAGTAAAAACAAAAGTGAGATATTGTATGCATAGATAAAGGGCCCATATATCTAGTATTACATACCTGTTATCGGAGTTACTCTCACAAATAGATCAGAAATATAGTAAATCTGGAATTTCTGAGAGATTATGGTTAATGCACTAAAGTTATTAATTCAGACTTTAACCGATAATCAAATCAAACATCAAAAAACATCTTAAAGAGAATAAATATTTTTTATTTTCTAATAACTTATTTTATTCTTTATTGTGCTACAAAATATCTACTTTCTGATGGTTCTATTCATGCAAACAGGTTGTTTATAGTTATAAAACACCTTATAAATTCTGTATTGATGATTATGTCTAGAGTTGACTGTTAAATCAAAAGATACAATACAAATGTAAATGTATATAAAGAATGCTATCTCATCTTCCTGAATCAGAAATGCAGATACCCACAGAATATTTATAATTAGTGTACAGCCACATTGGCTGAAAATAATAACTCCTAGTGGACTCAAACACCCAACTGAGTTGCTTTGTGAGCATTGCCTGTAGATCAAGTTCAATAAGTTCAGATATGACCTGGAGTGTTAAGCATGCACCCAAATACATTTTAGGCATATGAACATAATTTTATTACATGTCTATAGGCTTATATAATGCAATATTTTCTTACAGGTAAAGAAACGGCAGCCAAGATAAAGCCAACTACATTTCCTATGAAGCAGTGGGAAAAGAACTACTAAATGAAGCCACAGTGTATGCTGACCAATAGGCAGATAACCAATCCACAAATACTTTTGACCTGGAGCAACAAGTCCTCCTTTCTTGCTGCTCGCAGTCAAGATAAGTATACTCTCTGAATTTGTCCATGTGTGATTTATTTTTTATATTCTGGTAGTTTCCAATATTTGGTTTTATGTGCTTACTCTCTGTATTTTGGTCGCTTCATCCTGCTCTCTTTTAACGCTCATTATGCCACCCCTCTTCGAGCTATGTGTGCCCTATCTTCAGTTTCCATCTGATGAAGAGGCTGAGGCTGCCGCCTTCTTGGAGATGAGTCCATTTTTCCCTGTCATGGTTTCTTGCGTTACACATTTTGGAAAGGACGCGGCTTCTTTCCTTCCTTTCTCCTCGGCTGCTGCTCCCAAAGGCATGCCCAGAAACAGCCCTCCAGAATAGGAGTGTGAGACTTCGCCTGCTGGCTGTGTTTACTCTGCTCACAACTTCCCACAAGACGAGGCTTTGCGGGCCTAGAAATTATTTATTTGTTTATACAGCTCATTCCAAGAACATGTAGGGTTCGAGACCGCTAGTTTCAATAAACAGGGACACGTTCATTTTGAAAGCCTAAGAATTCCACTATTATTGGAATTTTCTTTGGGTTTCATTCTAAGTACTTAAACCTTGCCTGTTGAAATTATTACCAGTTACCTTCACACATATCTATTTTATTTGGCTGTTTTCTGGGGATATTTATTTTACCTGTAATTATTTGTAACTGTGGTACTAAGTAAATATGAATAAATAACACTCTTCTTGTGATCAGGACGATGAGGCACAGGTTTTTATAGATAACCTTGATGCCTTCATTAAGGCTTTGGTAAGTCAAGCTGTGGCTGACTCCATATCAGATATTTCAAAACATTTAGAGGCTTTAGACCACAGACTTTTGTTACAGAAACCTTCCACAGAGCAAATTATTGATTCCTAGGGATCAAAGACAGTGGAAAAGAACAGTCTTTTATTGCTCGATGAGTTTAAAAAACCAAGGGTATCTGCAACATTTAGGTCTAAATGTCATTTAACAGACTCCCTAGATTCTGGTCTTCCAATAGAGGTTCTCATTTTGGCAGAACTTCCTATCCAGCTTGTTCAGTTGCATGACACAGATGAGAATATGGAACAATATGATAGGGATAGAAATGGGAATAAAGATGATTTAGACCCAGATGATGCTATCTGGCTTGGGCATTTGGACAAGAGGTATTCAATGTCTCTTAATGAGACAGGGAGTTCTCTAATAATTCTAATGTTGTAATTTCAATTTTAGATGCTATGGGTGAACCTATAGTCGACCCCTCGTTGATTTACCACCTTAGTTCAACTGAATGTATTGCATCAGGCCATATGGCTCAATAAATTTCTGCCAGATTGAGGCAACCTCTGGTAAAGTAACCAGTAATCGGTTACTGCTGGAGTGTCCTCATCTGCATTAGCTAACAAAATTACCGCAGCTCCTTCTACAGACCCTCAGTGGATGTAGTTTTAGTAGTCAACTTTCTAGCCTCTTTAGCTTTCCAAGGGAAAACATACAGGACCATAAATATTTACAGTTCAGCAGTTTCTCCAGAACTTGTGAGAGTGGATGGTAGACTTGTAGGCGAACATCCATTAGTTTGTCAACTTTTAAAGGGAGTACAACTTTCTAATCCTCCATCAGATGGGGATGCTAACTTGGTTTTAAATTTGTTTAAATTATGGCCTGAATATTCTAAATTATCTTTTAATTTTTTATTAGCAGAACTTCCTGTTCTGTTCTGTTTGATTTCTTTGAAACAGCTTTCTGATATAAGAGCTTTGGATGTTTCTTTGGTACAATACACACCATCTGGCATATGTTTTAATGTATGCAGAAGAAAAAAGACAAATTTAACAACCATCCATTATCAGTATTTTCCTTTCCAATCTAAACTTTAAGGGGCATATTTACGTTCCCTGGCGCATCCCTGCATATCAGCAGGGATGCGCCAGAGAAAATGCATCACGCAAGTTTACCTTTGCGCCACGTCCGATGCGCCGCATTTACAATGCGGAGCATCGTGGCGCAAGGATAAGCAGATGCGTGACGCATCTGCCGGTGGAAGGTTGGCGCAGTGCTGAAGTTGTGTCGCAAGCGCGACGCAACTCCAACACTGTTCCAACCTTCCCTATCCCTAACATGGTGCGTCAATGCTTACGCCTGCTTGAAGCAGGCGTAAGGATTTGACGCACCAGCGTCGGAAAAGTGACTGCGTGAAATCTTGTAGATTTCACTACGTCACTTTTCCGAGGAGTTCCTGCGCCGGAACGCCCCACCCTGCGCCGGTACGCCCACATGAAACCTGACGCAGGTTTCATGTGGCGCAGGGGTTTACTACGTGACGCATCTCCCTAGATGCGTCACGTTGTAAATATAGCGCAACGCGGCGCATGGTTTGCGTCGCCGCTGCGTCACATGCGTGACGCAACGGCGGCGCAAAAGTGGCGCAAGGGGCTTGTAAATATGCCCCTATGTAGGTAATATAAGGTATATATTCAGAAAACAGCTGATCTAAGAATGTCTTCTTCAGTTCTGCTCCTGATTTCTTTCAGGGGCTCATTCTTCTAGAGGAGCTACGGTTTTTAAAGCGGTGTGGGCTGGAACGGTTCTGGATGACATTCTCAGATCGGCAGATTTGTCCAATGTCTCTACTTTCATAACTTTTTACTATAAACCTGTGACTCGTGGGTAATTCTGTTATGGCTCTGCTTTAAACAAGCATAATATGAGCCTATGATTTTGTAATAAAATGTAGATTTTCCTGGCTTTAGTGAAAGAAAGTCTTGATTTTATTAAAGACTCAGAGACACCCTTGTTTCTGCTATTCATACTCTCTCTTTCTTCCTCTAGTACTTTCCAGAACAAATACCTCTTCATCATAAAGTGGGACTTCAACCAGGAAATAGTCTGGACTGGACCATATCTAATTAGGCACAGCACTCTTTCAAGAATGGCGAACTTAGTTGTTATTGGACTTGTCCTCTCAGAGATCAATGCCAATGGCTGAATGTTATGGAACTTACTACAAAATATTTTACACTTTTATTAGCTTATTCTATTATTCTAGCCCTGGTTTCTATGTTTCATTAAACTTACTACCTGGTACCACATAAAAGAGGAATTGTTGTCAAGAGTATTTATTGATTAGTTCTGCCTCTTAGTTAACGTACATTGCGACTTCATTTAGTAGTTCTTTTCCCAGTGGTTCATGGATAATGTAGTTTGTTATATCTTGACTGCTGTGTTATTAGAGGAAACACACAAAAGGTGATGGGAGGAATGCTTGCATTAAGTCTATTGACTGGCAATCACTCGGGGTAGCAACCCAACCCATTGTTCTGTTGTCCACCAAGCCACCTCAGATTGGAACCAGCCATATGCAAATCAGTCTTGATCATGCTGCAATAGGAACAGTCCAGCCTGAACTGCCAGGCCAGGTCCTCCCTGAACCAGAACCCAAGCAACCCAAAACTCTCAGAGAGGAACTGGCTTGGCATTTCGAGCTAGACTGTTACTTTTGGTGCAGGATCAAAGATAATTTACATTTCGCTGGGTCTAATCTAAGGTGGCATGGTGGGCAAAAAGGACAATGGACTGGGATGCGGCCCGAGTAATTACCAGTGGCTGAGATTAATTCAAGCATCCTACCCATCATTGCTGGGTTCACTATGAAAAATTGTAAATAATAAACAAATGAAACTGTTATTGTAAAGTGTCAATATAGACGTGGTATTGATGTGAGCAAACAAAGACATGATGTGGTAATTACAACATGACCCCAATGTTAACAAACGTTTTTATGTTTAAAAGTTCAGTTGCGAAACACTGAAGGACATTGCATACAGAATCATCTGAATGTCAAAGTTAAGAAAGTGCTGTTTCCCACTGTGCTTACTTAAGTGGCAGAGTGAAACACATATGATAATGTGTATGATGTTTGTAATTGTACCAAATAACTAAATGGCAAATAAAGAAATACTGGGGAAAAAAGCATACTGCCCATCAGTCTTTTGTTTGCTTCAGTGCAATGCCCTAAGTGTGACAGGTAAGCCCAGATGTGGGTCCTGTGCTCACTGTGCCCCTGGAACCAAGCTACACCCTACTGAGAGGCTCCAATTAGGGCAAGACCTGTCTTGGGTTTCTTGTATTTTGGTTCAGAGAGCGCCTGGCTTGGTAGTTTGGACTGGACTGTTCCTATTGGAGCAGGATAAAGGCTGATTTGCATATGGCTGGTCTTATCTCAAGTGGCATGGTGGGCAATGGACTGAGATGCAAGAACAATGGACTAGGATGCAGCCAGGAGTAATTACCAGTGGCTGAGATTAATTCAAGCATCCTAGCCATATTTTTTTTCTCCTTTACTGCTATATGATAAAAGGTAAGAAAAGAATGCAGAAGACTAGCCTCCTTGTCTTTAAAACAAAGATTTTCCTTCACTAAAGCTAGGAAAATCTACAATGCAAATATCATAACATCGATAAGATGATGTGTTGCGCATCAACAGCAATAAATAACTGTAACATGACTATACTAAAAGAAGATGAGAAGTAACATAATTAATACCAAAAGACATGCAGGACCTTTTGGTTTGTGGCAAAGCTTATACTCAGTACAGCAGAACTGCATTAGATATAGTGGCAAGCAAATGATCATGGCTAAAGGTCTAATCTGTTTATAATGAAAAAGTATGATAAAGGCAATAGTCCTGACATATTTGTTGTGAAAAACTATGTTAACATCAATCCATTTGAGGGTAGAATGTTATCACTCTGTATGAAAGCCTGCAGAGAAGGATTGTGTTACTTTGACTTACAGATTACTGTAGTAGGCAAGACTTTTGATGTTGGCTACCCCCCTGTGACAATAAGTGGATATGGAAAATCTGCTCTGTGAGAATTCTTGTTAAGCCCTCTTAGGAGAGATAGTATTTTGTTTTGCCAACTATAATTTTGTATACCTTATTCATTTTATTACTGTGTACCTGATGGTTGCCATGTGGGAAACCTTATGCTCAAAATAGTAGGCCTGATTTGGTTATGGGGACAAGCTACAGGCACGATTCGTGCACTGGATAAAGTTATGTCCGAAGTCATAGGCCTGATCTGCTTATTATGAAAAGTTATGACAAAGACATTAGGCCTAGCTTAGTTATTGTGAAAAGCATTTGTTAAAGCCACACAGCTTTTTGCAGTAGGTTGTTATCACATCGTGTTACAGGCCAAAGAAGGGTATTTTGGGACATGTAATCTCACAGATTACTATAGTAGGCAAGGGCTTGGTGTTGGCCACCCACTCTGATAAATCCTGGTGGTTTTCACTATAATGATTGATTCTTGGGAGGCCCTTTTGAGAGGGGTTGTTTAGTGTTTTGCAAACTGTATTTTTCTACATATTTATAATTTTATATCTCTATGCATGATGGTTGCCAGTTTATAAGCACTTGAATAGGCATGTGTTGGTTATGGTGTGAAGCCAATGGTATATGCAATAGGCCTTACTGGTTCATTGGGAAACGTTATGCCAGATTCCATAGGTTTAATTTGTTTACTATGAATTGTTATGACAAAGCCAGCAGACCTGTCTTACATATTGTGAAAAGCATATTTTAAATGTCATTTGCTTTTGTAGGGTGGATTGGTATTACACTGAGCTAAAACCTGTAGTCAGGTATTTTTTTACATGGAATCTCACAGATTACCATACTATTGTTTTGACAACTGTAATTTTGTATATATTTGTAATTTTATTACAGTATACCTGATGGTTGCGTTGTGGGAAAGCTTATGTCCAACACAGTAGGTCCGAGTTGGTTATAGCAACAAGCCATTGATAATGGTTAAACGCCTGATTGTCTGATTGTCAATATACATTTAAGAGTAGATTATTATTGCTCGGTATTAAAACCTACAGATAGGTATTTTGTTACGTGGGCTCTTACACTTTACCGTAGTAGGAAAGGGTTTTGGTGTTGGTTATCCCCATGACAAACCATGGGGAGAGAAGATTAGCACTGTGTGAGTCCTTGTTAGACCATTTTAGTTTGCTTTGTCAACTGTGATTGTGTATACTTTTGTACTTTTATGACTAATTGGTTCACTAGGAAAGGATATTTCAGATGCCATATGTCTGATCTGTTTATTATGAAAAGTTACAACAAAGGTATTAAGCCTGATTTGTTAACTATGTAACACATATATTAAAGCCAATAGGCCTTTAAGGGTGGATTGTTTCTGCACCTTGTTAAAGCCTGCAGTAAGGTATTTTGTGGCATGAAATCTCACAGATTACCTTTATAGGCAAGGAGTTTGCGGTTTCTAATTCTCTTTGACACACAGTAGGGGGTGGGGGGAGGGGAGAGGGTAGAAGATCTGCACTGTAATAATTCTTATAGAATCTCCTAAGAAGGACTGACTGTCTTAGCTGTCTGCCAAGGTCTTGTAATAAAAAATCATTAAATAATACAAACATCTCTCTCTCTCGCTCTGTGTGTGTGTGTGTGTGTGTGTATATATATATATATATATATATATATATATATATACACACACACACACACACATATATATATATGTATGTGTATATGTTATGTTATAACAACTTATAAGGCACGCAAATACCCCTAGGTGTCTCGGCGCTAAGTGCTCCAGAAGGCAGGGCCAAGGCCTAGATGAAAAAGCCTACTCATTGAAGAGCCACGTTCTTATTTGTTTCCTAAATGACAATAGAGTAGGACTGGCTCTGATCTGAGAGGGAAGGGAATTCCACAGCTTAGCAGTGACAACTACAAAACTTCTGTCGCCCCAATCGGTTCTATAGGTTCTTGGGACGACAAGGTTAGCACCTGACGAACTCAGGGATCTGATGGGAGTGTATATCTGCAGTGAATTTTTCAGAAATTCCGGCCCTATATTGTGAATCACCTTATAGGCAATATGCAAAATGCTTTGAATTTTGTTCTGCTTCTTATATGCAACCAATGAAGTTGTCTAACCACCTTGGAGATCGATTTAAATTTCAGCATGCCGGACAACATCCTAGCAGCTGCATTCTGCACCAGCTGTAGCTTACTAAGAACCATTTCCTGTGCATTAATCAATAAACTGTTACAGTAATCAACTTTGGACATTACCAAAGCGGATATTATCTTTCTCCTGGCATCAATCAGATTGAAAGGGAACAGTTCTTCACCATTCTTAAAACATAGAAGGATGAGGAAACCACAGCGTTAACATGACATTTAAAAGACAGCTTGTCGTCTAGAATGACACCCAAGTAACCGGGATTGGGGACGATCCCAATTTATCTGGCCACCAGCCTGGAGACCACACATGAGATAAATTTCCAAAGACCATAACCTCTGTCTTGGACAAATTCAATTTGAGGCAGTGTCTTGACATCCACGCACTGATGGCCAGCATGCCATCATGGAATTTAGCCGAACCAGTGTCCCCGTTCTTATGAACGGAGAGCACTAATTGGGTGTCATCTGCTTATGACGTGAGAGCTAACCCAAAAGATTTAATCACCCGTGCTAAGTCGGTAACGTAAATGTTAAACAACGTGGGACTAATAGAAGACCCCTGCGGAACTCCACACAGGAGTGAAAAAACTGGGGAGGCAAAATCACCCAAGCTGACTAATTGAGTACGTTTCGATAAAAAAGAAGTCAAAAGGGATTTTGCCTTGTTCCCAATGCCTTGCGCAGAGACATGGTTGATCAGCAACCCATGATCAACCGGGTCAAATGCTGCTGATAAATCGTATATATATATTCACAGAAAAAAACACAGGTTACAGGAACGTTATAGTTAGGCTGACATTTCACTTGCACAAAACATGTGAAATTCAGCCGCTATAGTTAGTTGACCTAACTATAACTCGCGCTCCCGCAATGCACTGCTGATGACGTCACATATTACATCACTCATGACATGGTCAGTGACATCACTGATGACATCTCAAATGACATCACTGAAGACATCGGGGAGGAGAGGGTAGAAGATTTGCACTGTAATAACTTTTGATATGATCTCTTCAGAAAGGCTGACTGCCTTAGCGGTCTGCCAGTATCTTGCAATAAAAAATCCTTAAATAATACACGCACACACACACATATCGATCTATCTATCTATCTATCTATATACATATATATATATATATATATATATATACATATACATATCCTCCCTCCAAGTCCACCAATGCCTGCCGAACTCCTCGAGGAGGGTGCATCACAAACATGAGGGTGGACTCACGAATATTTGTAAAACAAGCATTGGCATAGCCAATAGGTCTCGCCTTTGGGACCTTATAAGTGCTTAGCCATGCAACAGTTGATGTTGTTGCACCAAGGATATTGTGCTGCATAACTAAATACTTATAAGGTCCCAAAAGCGAGACCTATTGGCTATGCCAATGCTTGTTTTCATTTTGAGATGAACACAGCAGTTGTGTTTATTAAGTCAATATATACTGAAAACTAATCAAACCAGCTTCTCATGCTATTATTTTAGCTTTGTGTGGCCTGAAATCGTCTGAATTGTCAAACTTGTAGGATGTCGATGCTTAGGTGTTATATTGGTACAGTCAATAGCCGCGCTGGCAGGGTATGAGTGGTGCAGGCTGGAGTAGCCCTCCAAGAAGGGCCCTGGCACTTAATTTTGAACAAATTAAGCGCTGGCAATAAGTGGAATGCAGAAGATAAAATAAAAACAACCCTTAACCTCCGCCTTTTAGCCATACCTCTGCAAAAATATCCCTGTTGCTCAGCTTTTATAGGCAAGCTGGGAAGTGTAGGAAGCAACATGGCGAGGAGCACAGCAGCAGAAGAGGGAGAGACCTAGCAAACAAAAGCCCTCTTATGGAGTGCTGACTGCAAAAGAAAAAAGTAGTTCCTTATATGCGAGCAGTGGAACGATACAAGTCAGGCAGTCAAAAGAATGGTAAAGAGGATATGCTCGAGAGGAGGGAAATATAACAGAAGAGGAAGGCAGGCCATTGAATGAGAAGTAAGCCAACGAGACTGACACTAAAGCCAACCAGCGGTAAGAAATGGGCGGATCTAAGCCCACTGTAAGCGCTCAAGACATCTTTCCCAGCCAGACACCCTGTGCTGTCTGCTAGGCTCGACCTAACAAAGGGGGTCTATCCTAATTGCGTATTCACCTCTTTCAATAATGTGTGGTGTCCATACAACAGCCTCCTTTCACTTATAGGTCACTCCCAACACGAGGCAGTTAAACTCAGCAAAGGAGCTGATAGGTGGGCTGAGTCTAGAAATGCTCTTTGGGTGGGGCTAGGTCTTCCTTCCCTCTCCATTATTTAAATATTTACATCAACACAACAGATATTGCTGTGAACAGAACACACTAGGGGAAAAGTTTATTTTACTTCTAAGAAATACAGAGGGACCTTGGCATTTGTTAGCTTATGGCTCATAATGTCTTTAGGAAAAACATGCGTTGGATGCACAGTGTCAGCACATAGTTTCTGCTCTCAATGGGAAAAAAACATGCCTTGCTCCTCACGCGCCCCCGCTCCCCAACCATCTTAGTTCTTAGCATCAAGGTTGAGAAGAGCAGAAAAGCAATGTCAGGGAGAGGAAAGTCGTTCTGTGCAGAAGACATTAAATGAAGTCAGAAAGGAACGGCTGGATGGGCTAACACTGAAAGCTCCGCGGTGTAGAAAGTAGAGAAGGTGAGAATCCTGAATGCGAGTGTAGGAGTATGAGGAAGAAGATCACATAGGGAGTGAGTAAAGTCAGGTGAGGGTGGGGGGTAAAGGTGTGGGGGTGGGGTGTTGGGAAAGAGCGCTAACAGTGTGAAGGAGAAAGGGAAGTGCGTCCGGCATAGGAGACGCTATCGTGAAGGATTTTAGAGTGTGAGATAAAGGAAACAGCAAGGGGAGGGGTGAATAGGGAAGAAGAAGATGAGAGAGGGAACAAAGGAGAGACTTAGAGAGAGAAACAAAACGAGAGGGAGGGAGAGAGGCATAAAGTGAGGGACGAGAGACAGGGAGGGAAAGAAAGATAGTGTGGGTGTGTGTGTGAGAGAGAAAGAGACAACGAGGTGGGAGGAGAGAGAGATAAACATGAATGTGTGTGACCTTGTGTAATGTAATTGGGCGCTCATGTAAAGCGCTCCAATATCTTTCAGTCAAGTTTGCGCTATATATATAAAAAAAACTCCATAAAAAAGGGAGAGCGAGAGAGACCGGGAAAGAAAGAAAAAGGGAGAGAGAGGGAGGAAGAGATAGAGCTATAGGGGCAGTAAGTGAGAGACAAGGAGAGAGAGAGAAAACGAGACGCGCTCTGTGGTGGGGGAGGGGGAGGAGCGTTGAAGCGCGCGCTTGGGAGAGCAAGTGAGAGGAAAGCCAGATGGCGCCTGATCGAGCGATGCGAGGAATGCGCGTTACTGTGCGCGTAACCGCACGCTCTAGGCCACACAAAAAGCTGTGGTCGGCTTTTTAAAGCCCACTCACTAAATGTCTCGCCAGAGCAGCGCTGGCTCAGGCGAGACCTAAAAATGTGTGTGGTTGCCAATAAAATCTGGCCACTTTGCAACCACCCTGACTTGCATTATGTAATTTATTTATTTTTCGTATTTTTAACCTTTATTTTCCTCTCAGTCCCTGAGGCTGCACTTTGGAATAGAAAAATGTCAGAAAAAGACGACATTTCCATATTTATGCCTTTACAAAAAACATCTGAATATTTTGGACAAAAACGTATAGACTGGTGCACTTCCTGGCAAGCGGCACAGACACAGGAGTAAGGTGCTGGGTGACTCAGTGTAACCAATATCGCAGCCCAGTTCTGCTTATTTTAATTTAACCACCTGATGCATTCTGGGAGCTGAAGTCCAGGTTCAGATTACTTGGTGCAACTGAACTAACACAGTGACAGTAATGACTTAAAAGTGCACGCTGGGTTGTGGGAGGGTTCATAGTGTGAGGTCTCTCTGCCGTGAGAAACCCGCAGCTGTATGTGTGCTTGGAGGTTGGGGGAGGGCTCCGAGTGCTGGGAGGGAGGGTGAAAGCCACAAAAAGACAGGCAGCGAACAAAGAGAAAGTGAAGGCTGCCCTGATATCAATATGTCTAAAACATAAAGTGCGCCGTCTGCGAAGCCGTGCTGATGAGCAGACGGAAAGAAAAAAAAAAAGAGTCGAAGGGAACAACATACATTAAAAAGACGCGCGGCCGCAAGACGCGCTCTGTGGTGGGGGAGGGGCGTTGAAGCGCAAATAAAGCTGAAATAAATAAAGCATGTTTGGATGTGAGGGCGATCTGGCTAGGGTGGAAGGGGGAATGAGGTGACAGGCTTCTGTTTTTGATCTGCATTTCTCTAAAAACATCATTTACCAGAAATGTGCTAATGGTGGCTAAAAGCTGTTGGGGTAGCGCTTTGGTTTCCTTGACTGTTGCTGGTTAAAAAGTTTGCTCAAAAAAAGGCGCTTGGTCATGTAATCCCAATGCTCCCAAATATGTATTTTCTCCAACACTTGTCATCTTCCTGAAGCTTTCAGGAGTGTGTAAATGTGTGCCTGATATCTTCTGAGGGGGGAGGAGTTCTGATGCAGCTTCTGTGACCATCTTTGGTGTAAAATGCGCCCAGATGGCAGCTTTTAGGCTGTATATACTTTAGGCAGCGCGATGTACGTTCACCAGATTATTCATCCTTTGTTTTGCATTTTTATATAGCACGAATGAAGGTCTCTGCCCTGAATCAACTGTTCTTTCCTCTCGGAGTCACAGGCAAAAAGAGTGACTGACAGAATGGCAAAAACAAAAGACAGGGGACAGGATGTGGAGTAATGGCTAGTGCCCGGACTTTAAAGCTGGGGAATCGGGTTTGAGTATCGGCGGAGGCTCTACATCCTGTGATTCTGGGCAAATTTCTGTAAAGGAACTAGTGCTCATGTAAAACGCTTTGAAACCTTTGTTTCAATTATATAAAAATACAAGGATTGAAAGGAGAAGTGCTTGCAGGTTCGTGAGGTGGGGGAGCAAAAAGATGGACTCTGTAGTGTTTAAATAAAGCATGTTTGGATGTGAGGGCAATCTGGCTGGGGTTTATTGGGAGGGGAAGAGGCGACGGGGGAGTGAAAATGAAAACACTCTGTGGAATGCTGAAAGCAACAAGATTACCAGTCAATTTCCAGTGTAAATAAATACATACAAAAGAAAAGTACGATGCCTTTGAAAAACAAGCTTTTGACGTGAAATCAAAGGCAATTACCTGTATACATGAAACAAGACGCGCGGCCGCGAGACGCGCTCTGTGGTGGGGGAGGGAGTTGAAGCGCGAGCAAGACAGAGAGGCGGAGCGAGGCGCGCGCCCTTGCGAGAGCGAGAGGAAAGCTAGATGGCGCCTCTGCTCGTAACTGTGCGCGTAACCGCACGCTCTATGCCACACAAAAAGCTGTGGTCGGCTTTTTAAAGCCCACTCACTAAATGTCTCGCCAGAGCAGCGCATGCGCTGGCTCAGGCGAGACCTAAAAAAACAGCTTCTCGGAGCACTCACGGGGTCCTCATAATTTATTCAAAGAAGACGTGTTTCGGCTGGTTGCCTTTATCAATGCTGGCAGAATAAAATCAACACCGTGTATGCTAATTCGTTCTTTATACGTCATGAAAATGACTGCTACCGGTGGATGCAAGCATAATTAATAAAAAAGGACTTGTGCCATTGCAGCTCCAAATACTTGTTTTTTCAGCACAATGTTAGTGTGTCAATAAACATTACCAACAAATGTCGATACCAGCGTGTTGAAGATCATCATCCTTATCCGTCAACAAACGTCGGACATTATTTAATGGCGGGACGTGCGGTTATTGAACTGCCGTCTGCAGAGATTTGCCGAGGGACTTTGATGAATGCGGCAAGGCGAGGGACATTATCGGCACCATGATGGGTGCATGCTGCCTAATTAGAGAACTGTGTATATTTTACATGAACGTGTGGCAGTGAATTTAAGCACCAGCAGTGTTTTCCTATCTAAAGGAACAACAAAATATTCTGATACTCAGAACTGGAAATGGATGATGATCTTCAGTACGCTGGTATCGACATTTGTTGGTAATGTTTATTGACACACTGACATGGCGCTGAGAAAACAAGCATTTGGAGCTGCAATGGCACAAGTTCTCTTTTGTTAATTATGCTTGCATCCACCAATGATAAAGGCAACCAGCCGAAACGCGTCTGCTTTGAATAAATTATGATGACCTCGTGAGTGCTCCGAGTAGCTTTTTTTATTATACATATATATATATATATATATATATATATAAATATATATATATATAGATAGATAGATAGATAGATAGATAGATAGATAGATAGATATACGTAGGGCCATGTTTCCATAGGAAAAGAGTTTTTTGTTTTGCCAATAACTTTGACGCCGTTTGAGAAATTCTCACAAACGTTTTAAAACTAATTTGTCACTCACTTCAGCTGCTGTGTTGAAAGTTTCGGGGTGATCCGTCAAGCGGGGCTGAGAAAAAGGGGGGTCCCAAAATGCATTTTCCCCATGTGAATTCCCATAGAGATTTTGAACACGACTGCAGCCTGAACAGCTGAACAGAATTACACCAAATTTTGCAGAAAGCTAGCTCTTGGTCCAGAAAGCATACCTTTTGTGATTTGATGTAAATTCATTCAGTAGTTTTAGAGATATTAAACAAAAAACAAATTTGTATATCTAGGTGCATCCATGCTGAAATCTGGTTGGCTGCCAACACTTCAACCAGGAAGTGTTGGCAGCCCTCTTGGGACTCAGCTTCAGCCGAGTCCCACAAAAAAAGTTAAAAATAAAGGAAAGAGGGCAGGGTAGAAATACCCTTACCCCCTAGGTGTGGTGGTGGGGTCCCACAAGGACCCCGCTGGGGTTTAAAAACATTTTTTGGGCATTTTTGCCACACAATCAGGGGTGGATCCGTGAATTCATTGCAAAGTTGGGGGAAAAAAACAAGCGTGGTCTCCTGTGCTTGTTTACAGTATAGCCCCCCGGGTGGGCCAGGTCCCGGGGGCATTAAAAAAAATGGAAGGGGTGCATGTGGCCCTCCTCCTAAGGCTCTTTTTAGCCCCGGGGACCACCACCTCCCCGGGGCCTCCATCGTGGGGCCTCCCTCGTGGTGAGGTTCAGGCACAGGCAATTGTCCTATGGCAGGCCAAACAGTGGAGGCTCGGATCGACTCTCCAGAGGCAAACCTGTTAGATCTCCAGCTGATTGGGGTGGGAGAACACGAAGCCGCATGATTAGACCCGGTAGTCCGAACAGACCTGGGCAGTGCACACATAGACCCCAAGGCCTCTAGTGCCCCCTCTCAATATCTCAGTGAGGTAAGAACTCACCTGAAAGTGGCACCCTGCTGGTCACAGGTGCAGATTCTCCCAGGACAACGTTGCCCCCATACTTTCATTGTTAGCGACGTCCGAACCACTGATTGAGCTGGCGAGCCTTTGGTGTAGCTTGTCACAAGGAGCACCATGTACTTTTCTATGTGCCCGGCCCAATATATTAATGCTGTATTAATACAGACCGCTTATAGAGTGCTTGCCACACGCTGATAGTCCCTTGGTACTTGAATACTAGAGATAATATGAATATTTAAATAGCCTGAAGAATTGTGATTTGCACAACACACATTCAATGCACGCGGAAAAGAATTGTGTGTTTTCTGCGGCAGCAGAACACATTGTCGGAAAGAATAATTTATTTCTTTGTAAGGCACTGCAATGCTGTGTGATTAATGATATTCCACTGTGTAATCCTTATCTCGCTATACGCGTTTGCCTTTTTTCTTTCAAAAATGTAGTCTCCCTTTATGTGTTTTTGCGAGGGTTTGCAGAGGGAAGGAGCAAGGGCTGGGATTTTTTTTTTCTGGACAGATATTAAGGTGGTGTCCCTTTGAAATAAATACAGGGCGATAGATAAAACGCACTGCTTAATGTATAGTTCATTGAACATTATTTTTATTTATATACATATTTTTGAGAGTGGTAGGTTACAAAGTGTAGATACTGTTAGTTTGAGTCATACAGAAGTCCACTTTCCTGACTGTCATTTTCAATATCGCTGTCAGTGTGGCTTAAGCCCTTTTTGGAGCGTAGTAGAGGGATGCCTTCATTCATATAACCCCTAAATAAGATGCATTTTTCAATGTAGTTACATCCTCTGAGCTATGAGCCACTGGTGGTATTTTAAGCCGAAATACAGCACTCTGTCTTAATTTTAATTGTGAGAATAGCGCTCACACCACAGGGTAGCGTCCCTTCAATGCACTGCCGAGTTCCAATTGGAAAAACAGTGATTGCGTGTTCTTGATGATTCCAAAATAAATTAATTTCCAATGTTTTATTATATCTTGAATTTCCGCAAGGCTCTGAACACACGTCTTTTCAAACTATCCCCTAATGAAGGGCTACGCCCCAAATGCATTGGGATGAATAACAATGTATGAAGAATAATGATGTTATTGATACAAACCATGGATGTATTTATGAAATGTGATTTACATTGAAATTTGAATGTTAACTTGAATGAGGAAATTCAAGATGGAATAAAACATTGGAAATACATTTATTTTGGAATCATTAAGAACACGCAATCACTGTTTTTGCAATTGGAACTCAGCAGTGCATTGAAGGGAGCTTGAATAGATATTTTGTGCAAAACTGTGGACTCTTCTTGGATAAAGGGGCAGGTGCAGTTCTGTTCTGTGTCAGTCATTGACACAGCTACAGACACACCAACACAGACACTTAGACACCCACTTAGACACCCAAACACCCACTCAGACACTGATACACCCACTCACAGACCTACTCAGACACTCTCATACGCACTCATAGACCCACTCAGACACTCATGCACCCACTCACAGACACACAGACACTCTCACAACCACTCACAAACCCACTCTGGCACTCATACACCCACTCACAAAACCACTCAAACACTCTCACAGCCACTCACAGACCCATTCAGACATTCATGTACCCACTCACAGACCCACTCAGACACGTACACCCACGCACAGACCCACTCAGACACTCATGCACCCACTTACAGAACCACTCATACTCTCTCACACCCACTCACATACCTACTCAGAGACTCATACACTGACTGTCAGACCCACTAAGAGACTCACACAACCAGTCACAGACCTACTTAGACTCATGCACCCACTCACAGATCCACTCAGACACTCATGCACTCACTCACAGACTGACTCACAGACTCGTGGAGGCACTCGCAAACCCACTCAGACAGTTTCACACCCACTCACAGACCCACTCAGACACTCATGCACCCACTCAGACACTTATGCACCCACTCACAGACCTACTCAGACTCCCATGCACCCACTCACACACACAGGGAGACACTTATGCATCTACTCTCAGACCTACTCACACACCCACTCACACACCCACTGAGACACTCATGCATTCACTCACACACTCACTCTCAAAGGTTACAGGTTACAGTTAGGAAACACAATTAAAAAAACCTTAGAAATTCATTAAAAAACAAAGGTAACAGAGACGTTATAGTTAGGAAATAGAATGAAAAAAACTTAGAATTCCCTGAAAAAGCCAAAGGTCACAGGGACATTATAGTTAGGCTCAGATTTCACTTTTACAAAACCATTGAAATTCAGTAGTTATAGTTACCTGAGCTGACTGTAACTCACGCCCCGCAATGCACAGCGTATGACCTCACATATTACATCACTCATGACATGGTCAGTGACATCACTGATTACATCACTAATTGACATCTAAAATGACATCACTGATGACATCAACCACAGAACCATTCACATACCCACTCACACCCCATACAACCTCTCATAGTCACTCACACACTCACACAACAACTCACATGCCCATTCATAGACCCATACAACTACTGACACACACACACACACTTACTCACTCATACAATCACTCACTCACCCATACAGCCGCTCACACACCCATACAGCCACTAACACACCTACAAAACCACTCACACACCCACTCACAGACCCATAGAGCCAGTCACACACCCACTCACTCACCCATACAGCTACTAATAGAGCAACTCACTCACACATCCATTCACTCATCCACAAAACCACTTGCATACCCATTCACACATCGATACAAGCACTCACATGCCCACTCACTCACCTATACAGCCACTCACACAGATATTTACTGTGCAAAACAGCCACTCACACACCCACTCACCCATACACCCACTCAAACAGCACTCACCTTCCCATACATCCACTTACACACCCAGTTACTCACCCATAGAGCCATTCACACAGCCACTCAGTCACCCATACAGCCACTAGCATACACACTCAGCCACCCATAGAGCCACTCACACAGCCACTCAGTCACCCATACAGCCACTCACACACACTCACCTACCCAAACAGCCACTCACACAGCCACTCACCCACCTATACAGCCACTCACACACCCACTCACTCACCAATACAGCCACTCACACACTCACTCATTCACCCGTACAGCTACTCACACCCCAATTATTCACCCATACAGCCACTCACACCCACCCATACAGCCACTCACTCCTACACTGATACAGACAATCACAGTGCCACTCAGATGACATATATATCAGAAACATTATCACTGATTAGTAGTACAAAGAGAATAGTAATTTAACTTATGCAGTAGCTTTGTATATATCTTTAAGTCTCAGAAACGTGTATGAAACACACTCACTGTATGATGGCATCAGTGATGTCATCAGTGAAGTCACTGACCATGTCACGAGTGATGTAATATGTGAGGTCATAAGCAGTGTATTGCATGGGTGCAAGTTATAGTTAGCTCAGGTAACTATAACTATTGAATTGCAATGGGTTTGTACAAGTGAAATCTGAGCCTAACTATAACATCCCTGTAACCGTTGTTTTTTTCAGTGAACACACATTCATATATATATATATATATATATATATATATATATATATATATATCTCCATTTAGAAACATAGAGGGGCTTTCCAACAGTCCTCTTCTGCCATTGGTCAGTCTGTGTGTCCTTTACACTCTGCTATCATCCATGACAGCATACTCTATGGGGTAATGGCTCAATCTACATCAGTTGTTGGCTCTCTTGCCCTGTGAATGACGGCATTTTTTGATCACATGTGCACACCTGAAAATGAGTGAGCTTCAGTGTCAGAGCTGGTTGGCCAGTCCTTTAGTTTTCAATATCCTTGTTTTATAGTTTTCCTTTCATTTCTTTGCTTCTCTTTTTATTTTAGTTTTTCCTAATAGGATACCATACCTCCACAGTCCATGCTAATGGGCCACTTGCTTGCCACTCGTTTCATCTGTAGTGCACTGGATCCCATGTGGCGACTTACTCTAAACCAGGTGACCATTGTGGAATGATTTTGTCTATAGTGTATCATTGTTTTACTATTCTAAAAGGGCCAGCACTTTGTTTCTAAACATGCTGGAACTTTAAAACAACGATAGACTATGTGCAATACCACTGGAAGACAGGTGGCCACTGCTATGTTTAGTTTCAGTACAGCAAGCATATTTCCTGTTGTGCTTAGACAGCAGAATGTTTTCTTTTATCTCCTTGTATTCTTTAGATTTATCTTGCATATGTTATTGAGTTTCTGTGTGGTTGTGCCAGAGATGAATACAACAATCAGTCTGTGGATGGATGAATGGATGAGTTCAAAGATGAGTGACAGAGTACATATATCATTATTTATACAGTGTCTAAACCCATCAATGAGGCAAAAGGCATTTTCATTCATAAACCTGACCTCTTGGCATTACCAATGCTTGTTCTCTTTTAGAAGGGTAGAATGAAAAGGGTTTAGTCATCAGTCCTGCCACGCATGCCATTTAATCCCATTCTTATTTTTTCAATATTTTTATATACCTACAACTATGTTGTAACAAAATGTGGAAAAGATAATTTTGGATAGGTGTTGTTTTATTATTAAAAAAGTATTCCTGTCTGTGAAAAAGTGTGACGAGATCTTGCGCGTAGGAAAAGAAGTCAGTGATTTTACATATTAATGAATAGCCAGTGTTGGAGAAATGGCCAAAGCCGATTATTCAAAGGAATATTACAATAAAAATATATATTAACACCTGTGCTTGCTAAGTTTGTCTCCTCTTTAAACTGGCAATCAATTTTAAAATAAAAATTGTTTATAATTTCTCATCCGACACCTAAAACACTACTCTTGTGTGGTTTGCTGCAGTATAGTTCACAACGTAAAAATCCTTTATGGGGACGGGAAGGTAAAAGAGTTTTATTCTGCTGCTCAAGCAATTATATAACTCCACTGAAATATTTTAGTCATACCTTGTCTAACACCTGTTCTAACCACTTGGATTCAATGCTCTGCATTGCGTCGTTACTCGTCTGGAGGGCCACGCTTTCAATCACTGTCATGTCCTGCCCAGCAGAGTGCTTGTGCAGCTCTGTGTCCAAATCGCTGCGGTTTGCTGGACCCACCACTGCCTGCCTCAGAAAACACAACAGAAGCCAAACCAGATGTAACAATGGTTGTCGCTGGCCACAGAGTTTTTAGAAATAAAATGTTTGCCTTCCTGGGGCGAGCAAACAGGGAGCTGCAGAGATTACTCACCCTAAGGGGTTTAAACTTGAGAAACGTTATTACATCATTCACATTGAGTTATAAGGAAATATTTAGCCACTTGATCTCGTAATAATAAGAAAACATAAGAAACCCCAGATATATACAGTGGTACACGACAATTTTGCTTAGGCTTTGGAGGAGCGCGTTTTAAAGCTGGGTCACAGTCACATGCGTCTGGTGATAAACACCACCAAATTACGTTATTATTCCTTTCAGATGCTGCCCCATGGCTGCGCTTTAGTGATGGCCAAGTGGCCTTTCTTTAGTTGAGTTATAACTCAATGTGAATTATGTAATAACATTGTGTCGGAGAAAAGTTAATTTTATTTACAATGCGTAAAATCGAAAGACCGGCTTTGTACCCTCTCCCCGGCAGAAAGTCTTTCTTTAAACTGCAAACCCTGAAATAATACGGATAGTATGTTTTCTATGTTTATACATCACGATGGTCCTTCTTCTATGTTGTATATACACTTTAAATGGTGATCACTAGTGGTGAAATGTTGGCTTGTGAAGAAGATCTTTTGATCGAAACGCGTTGCCAGTAAATACTTATCATTACATTGACCCTGGAGTGCGATTCCTTTTTTCCTATTGAGGGAAGTGCTCAAACGGGAATCTTCTTGGATATATATATATAAACTCCTTGTTTTTGCTGTTTTATAAGCGGTTTCCACCACCGCTTCCCGGTTGCACCCGCCGCGAGTTCGGCTCGCCCCAGGTGGAATACTGTGCTTTGGATATATATATATATATATATATATATACATATTATCTACTGGCGGTCGCCAGTAGATAGTTATAGTTAGGACCTATTTTCATAGGAAATCCGCAACATTCTATTTGAAATAACTCTTGCGTCGGTTGACGAATCTTCGCGAAATCTTCAAACTTTGTGGCCCGCTCCAGTCCGCTCCTATCCTGAAAGTCTCGGGGTGATTCGTCAAGCGGGGGCCGAAAAAAAAGGGGGGTCCCAAAACGTGTTTTCCCCATTTATTTTCCCATAGGAAACTTTAGCCACGGCTACAGCCCGAACTGCTGAACGGAATTACACCAAATTTGGCAAAGAGGTAGTTCTTGGTTCAGAAAGAACCCTTTTGTTAAATGGTGTAAATCCGTTCAGTAGTTCCTGAGAAAATCAAAAGGAAAATCACATATATATCTATGGCCGCGTCGGATTCGCGCACCCTGAGCGCACCCTGCGCGCACCGTCCCGATCACGAGCTGCATGCTAATTGGCTGTCAACACTCCAAATCAGGAAGCGTTGGCAGCCATTTTATGCCTCGGTAGAACCGAGGCACAGAAACAAGTGCGCAAAACGCACAAAGGGGGCAGGGTAGAAACACCCTGACCAAAGCAATACCAAAGGGGATGATGGACGGAGCGTTTGAGCTAATCAAACACTCACCCCAGTCAACTGATCTGGGTTTAATCCATCATCATTCTTTAGCTCACTCCACCACCCCAGTTCAGACATGGCCATATGCAAATCAGTCTGACCCTGTGCCAGTGCAAAAAGGGGCGTGGCCCCTGAACACCTCTCTGCAACGCAGCTCTCTGGCGCATACTGGAGGTATCTGGTGGGCTACTTGGCCCCTAGGGACCCTCGGGATTGAGGTGGATTTAATTCCCCATCTTAATACGCACCACGGGGCCTGTTTGCAGACATGTCACCTGAAGCCCCGCCCCCTCCCTTCACCAGTGTGCAAATATTCCTCTAAAATCAGCCGAACTACGAATTCCGATTTACTCACCTGTTATCAGGAGAGACCTCAGAGCTGCATCTTTGAGCCCAGTACTGATCCTGAAAAGTAATTTTAACCGTACTTACCAGTAACTTGAATTTCCTTCCATAGGATATCATTGCCTGCTTTTTGCTGAAAAAGTTTCTAAGTGTCGATTTTTGTAACATTCAAATATTCCTCTAAAATCAGCCGAACTACGAATTCCGATTTACTCACCTGTTATCAGGAGAGACCTCAGTTCTGCATCTTTGAGCCCAGTACTGATCCTCAAAAGTAATTTTAACCATACTTACCAGTAACTTGAATTTCCTTCCATAGGCTAACATTGACTGGTTTCACTTGGAAATTCTTCTAAGTGTGGAGTTTTGGAACTTTATAATATTCCTCTAAAATCAGCCGAACTACGAATTCCGATTTACTCACCTGTTATCAGGAGAGAACCCAGTGCTGCATCTTTGAGCCCAGCACTGACCTTGAAAAGTAATTCTAACCGTACTTACCAGTAACTTGAATTTCCTTCCATAGGCTAACATTGACTGGTTTCACTTGGAAATTCTTCTAAGTGTGGAGTTTTGGAACTTTATAATATTCCTCTAAAATCAGCCGAACTACGAATTCCGATTTACTCACCTGTTATCAGGAGAGAACCCAGTGCTGCATCTTTTAGCCCAGCACTGACCCTGAAAAGTAATTCTAACCGTATTTACCAGTAACTTGTATTTCCTTCCATAGGAATCCATTGTCTGGTTTTCAGCAGAAAAGTTTCAGTGTCGATTTTCACAAACTACAAATATTCCTTAAAAATCGCCTGTATGACTTAAACGCATTATTTCAACTGTTTACAGGAGATGCACCAGTGCTGGATCCAGGATCCACCACTGAGTAAGAAAAAGTAACGATAACACTACTTACCTGCTAAGTGAATTTCCTCCCATAGGATAACATTGGTGATTCTATGTGAAAAAGTTTCTAAGTGTCAACTTTTAAAATACAATAATATTCCTTAAAAATCACTACTGTAACCAAAACGCTTTTACTCAACTGTTTACAGGAGATGTCCCAGGACTGAATCTAGGATCCAGTCCTGTGGTTAGAAAAGTAATCCATAAAGTAACTAATTGCATTTAACTAGAAATTCACATTGAGCTCAATGTTGCATTGTGTTTGAAATTGTGTTGCCCATTGCAACAACTGTAACTACTGTACTTAAAAGTCTTTTGCCTATTTGCAAAGTATTTAAACTAAAGTAATTCATTCTGAGAAAGTATATTTTGTAATGTAATGTATAATGTAATTATAATGTAATTTAAAAAATAAAATATCTAAAAATAAATAGTTTAAAAAAATGTAGTAAATCAGTATCAAAAAAATAAATATAACAATTAATACATTTAAAAATTGTCATTTACAAAACCTTTGAAATTCACTGAAAAAAACCATAGGTTTCAAACATGTTATAGTTAGGAATTAGCATTTAAAAAACCTTTGAAATTCACTGAAAAAACCATAGGTTTCAGGCACGTTATAGTTAGAAATTAGCATTTAAAAAACCTTACAAATTCACTGAAAAAACCATAGGTTTTAGGGACAGTTATAGTTAGTTGGACATTGCACTCGTATAAAACCCGTGAAATTCCCCCGTTATAGTTAGTTCAGGTAACTATAACTCGCGCCTCCACAATGCACTGCTGATGACGTCACATATTACATCACTCATGACATGGTCAGTGACATCACTGATGACATCACTGATGACATCTCAAATGACATCACTGATGACATCATCCATGTGATAATTTGATGCATCTTCTCACACCCTAATATAACTTTTGATACACCCACTGTAAATTACAGACTGCCATTGTCAAAACCATAGACACTCCAACACCAATTACTATATACACACTCACTGATTCTTAGGTCTACACACACACATCTACTCACTCACCCGTACAGTCACTCATACTTATAGTCACTCAGTACAGGACTATTATATGCACTCATACACCTATATAAACACTCACACACCGCCACTCATCCATAGAGGTACTCACACACCTAGTCAGTCATGCAAAAAATTAAGCACACAGCCATTTACTCACCTATACAGTTATACACACACCAGCTCACTTACTCATACAAATACTAGCACATTCTTACGCTCTTATACAATCTCTGATACAAGCACACACTCATCCATACAGTCACTCTCACAATCACACACTCTCGCTTATAGCTATTTATATACTCCAACACACATATATACTGCCTTTCACATATGTAGTTACTCACACATGTACCACTGGGACATACATTCACTCACTAACACACTCTTACACACACTTACCCACCCATACAGTCTATCACAGATGCACTCTTGAAACCAGCCACCCAGTGAATCACCCACTCACACATCTATGCACAGAGTCGCACACACCCCACCCACACAAACAATCAGGCACCCATACAGATACTCAGACAACCAATCAATAACTCATATAGACACTCATGTAGCTATTCACAAACCCATGCAGCCACTTACTCAGCAACAGACAGACGGATACAGACATTCACCCAGTTTAGTCACTAACCCATGCATTCAGTAAGATACGTTTAATCACTCACTTATAGAGTTAGTCACGAACCTACTAAATCATCCTTTCAGACACTTATACACCCAATCATTCTTCAATATGCCTTTCCCTATATATATTAAACATATTTAAACTTTACAGAAACACACAGTCACTGGATGATGTCCTCAGTGATGTCATTTGAGATGTCATCAGTGATGTCATCTGTGATGTCACTGACCATGTCATGAGTGATGTAATATGTGACGTCATCAGCAGTGCATTGCGGGGCGCGAGTTATAGTTACCTGAACTAACTATAACGGGGGAATTTCACGGGTTTTATACGAGTGCAATGTCCAACTAACTATAACTGTCCCTAAAACCTATGGTTTTTTCAGTGAATTTGTAAGGTTTTTTAAATGCTAATTTCTAACTATAACGTGCCTGAAACCTATGGTTTTTTCAGTGAATTTCAAAGGTTTTTTAAATGCTAATTCCTAACTATAACGTCTGAAACCTATGGTTTTTTTCAGTGAATATATATACATACACGTTCAAATAAGTTCACTGGCTTTTTTGTAGTGCTGCTTCAGCAGAGGGAGATAACCTGAGATACAGCTAAAGTGGTTAGGACTCCTATCGTCAGGTTCGTCACTTTTAGCATTCTACACTTTGCTTTGTCTGACTATCTGAAAACGGAATTCTTACAGCAGAAACTCTTAACAATGGGCCCGTTTGAAGGCTATGGCTCCATCTTCTATCAAAGCATTGTTGGTTTTTGCTTAATGTGATCCTCTAGTGAATGTCTAAGCATCTTTCTGTTTACAATCCGGGACTCCGAGTACTATCACTTTTAATAATGACACGGATTGGCAAGCCAAAAGGTGTAGCCTACACAACTACACTTAATGAGCAATAGCCTCACTATGCAATAGGTACAGCAGGACGGTGCCGTAAAAACCTAAACAACACAGACTACTGCCTTCCTGAAAACTACAAACAGGAGCCTGGGAACCCATTACATTATTTCCACTACAGCCTATAACATTCTACCTATGTCAAAACATAGTTTTTATACTATTCGGTGGATGCATGTGTTCTCAACGATGAAACGGATGGACATGTTCCACTGGAACAACAGCGGCATATCACCAGGGCCGGCTTTAGCACTGCTGGCGTCTGGTGCAACACTATTTTATTGGCGCCCCCCCAATGACCTTCTCCACGTATTCCCTGGCTACAAATTTCCAACAGTTCCTCTCTCTCATATGTTTTTCATTTATTTAATAGCCCTACTCATACCAGTGTAGGGCGTCAAAGCACTTTACATCACCCACTCATCATACGGAGGCAATGAATCATAAGTTTATAAATTACTGTATGATAAATGTTACACTAAAAAAATGAGGACTGCTGGGTGTACGCCTCACAAGTCATCAATGCTGGTAGACACTTGTCACTTGGTTTCGAGAAGCAGAGACTCTGGATTTCTAAAGTAACACAGTGTTTGGGGATGCATTTATTAAGAAGTATCAATTTCTACTAAAACCAAACCTTTTTACTAACATTAGGATAATGAAAGGCTGTGGACAAAAAAAATTGAATCTAGACTTTTCAGTTTGCGTGGCGCTCTTTGATGACTGTTCATAGCTCACTGTGCTATACTAGGATTGTAACTTATGCAAATGGACCTGTGACAAAAGCAGTAACCCACTGAGCTATCCACATAACATACATTTGTGGGATCAACATAGTACACGTTCTTTGCAGCAGGCTTATTAATCCTCTACGCTACTTTATGATGAGTTACAACTGACATTAGACATAACTGTAATCGCTCTCCAGCAGATACATTAATCACCAGAGTTATAGTAACATTATTATTGTTGTCTGAACATTGCTGGACATACAAGGAACTTTGCAGAAGGTGCTTTTTAAACCACTAAAAAGTTGAAGAAGACAGCATCCCTCCAGCTTGCTGTCAGATGCGGTGTACCGGTGCCAGTGGTCACACTGCCCTAAATCCAGCCCTGAATATCACTCCTTTTCTAGTAGGTCAACTTTTCGTAACATAACCTTTGTGCACGCACTTTTAGGAGTGGACTTTCAATTGACTGTTTCATGACAAGATTTCGCTAACACCACCACCATAACTTAACACTCTTCTTCAGTGTGCACCCATCAACAACACACCTCTCTTCATCTGTCATTCGGAAATACAATTACTAGAACACAGGTTCAATATCTGCAGCAGGTGCAGTAACATCCTACCTCAAAGTCAACATCAATACACAATAATGATTTATTTTTTAATTATTATAAGACCACGGCAGCACATTTAGTTATTTTAACTACACTTTAACACACACTTGCCTACGCCACTGCACAATTTTTAAAATATATTTAGCTTTCCTGCATTATCACCTCAAACATAGGCAAATGTGTGCTTCGGAAACAACAACAAACCATTATTAGTACTATTGTATAGCTCCTCACTAGGCCTAGCGCTCTCCAATACACACTTTTTGCTACCACAATTCCATGACAATACTTTCCATTGGTGCAGCAGGTGCAGTCGCTCCAACACACTTTGGCCTCAAGGACCCATGCAAAAAACAAACAATGCTTAATTTTGGAATACACAAGGAGCATAATTCCTTCAATGCATTATGCGACTTCACACAATGCCTACTGTACTGCGCAAAACAAGACATTTTGTAACTCACTCCATTGTTAAATACCAAAGCTCCTCTTTGGTGCCTATGCTCTTATAACAACACCACCTGCCTGTTTCCTTTGGGACACACCTAAACCCCACACTAATCTCAGTATTCCTCTCCAGCCCATTGATAATGCAACAATATTTATTAGCCCAATGCTTCTTTCTGAGACAAAAATGCAAACACACACTCATTAAACACACACTACATTAATTCACCCACCTACATATTCATCTCCTATCCATACAGTTTGCTCCTACAGTTTCAAGGGCGTAACTTGCATTAGTGCAGCAGGTGCGGTGGCAGCAGAACTATATTCACTCTCACTGAAAACTTTTAATCTCTACGACAGTAGTGTTTTATTGAACCTGTGTTACTTTTAAACAATCACAAAACACAATCATTCTCTCTCTGTAAGCCCACAAACACTTTTGTTTACCTTCATTTTCCATTATACCAATATCTACAGTTGAATTTTCAGCCTCCTTTACAAAAAACTAAATACAAAGAAATGCTGTTTTCACATACCCTTCGACTACACGTACACAAATATGACTGTCCGTCTTTCTTTCCCATCCCTAGCCTACACAAATACACTTACTGAGCCATAGATTAATTGCGTGCAACAGGTCCTGTAGCACTGTGACACAAAAACACAGCCAATACCGATTAATGCTTCTTGGAAAAAACAGAAGCACTAGAACCCATTTCCTAACCTACACTGCAGCCTGTAACACCCTGCCTACGCTAATACATGTCTTCTACCATATTGGGCCCCTGCTTGTGTAGACAACCAAAAAATAGGCAAACATGTTCTTCAAAAACAACAACAACCCATCGCTGCTCTTCTAAGCACCTCAGACCACCTCTTCCTTCCCTATCCTTTGAACACACACTTCCAGGAGCATACGTTAGATTCAAACAGCAAGTGCAGTGGCACCAGGACAATAAGAACGCATGGAAACATTAAACCTATGCTAATCCTTCAGTTTACTTTTCAAAGAGACAAAATGGACACAATTGCTTTATTTGCACTAGGGGATACCACAAACTGCCTACACCACTCCACACTAATGTACATTTTGACCTTAGCTCCATTGTTTACTAACACCACAACTCATCACCCTTCTTCGGCGCACACCTACCACCAACACACCTCTCTTGTTATCAGTCATTCAGAACTACACCTACCAGACCGTACATTACATTTGTGCAGCAGGTACAGTGACACCATGCCCAACACAAACATGATGAACCTAAACTAAACCTTCATTACACCCATCTATATATTCTTCTTCTGTCCCTAGCCTCCCCTCACCCCTTCTCACTCCCTCCACAATGCTTTTATAAAGTCCTAACTTCCATTCATGCAGCATATCTACTGGCTCCAGGAGGTTGTATGATGTTACAACGCATGCCATTACCCCGCATGCCGTTGCAACGCAAATATTTACCCGACTTGCTGTCGGGGGTGCGCTGGAAGTTGGAATAGTATAATTTACTATTCCAACTCCAGTGTGTGCAACAGTAGGGAAGGTGTTGGAGTTAAATCCAACACCTTCTACCCCCTGCTACAAGCCTTTCCCGTTGCAACGGCATGCGGGGTAATGGCATGCGTGGTAACGTATGCGGTGTAATGGTTGTTTCCCGCTCCAGGACAGTAATCTCACTCCTTTGTGCTTTTCTGCACAAATGCCACAATCTTAGAGCCCCTCTGAGAATTCCCCCCTTTATCTACCCATAGGTGTAAGCCCCCACCAATGCTCCTTTCCCTCTGCAACTTCAAATCTTCAATATCTGTCTTTAGGTTCTTTTAACACTTTAGCCAACACTATGTCTGCTTACACGTATCGTGATCAGCACACTCTTTAACAATTACACTGCATCCTTCATGCCCTTCCCCCGGTCAACAATTAAAAAACCAAATATGCTCTTCACGCCCTGTCCTTCATTGACTAAATCACATAAGCAACACAAACATACCTCTTGCATTTCTCATTTTCCAGCCCTACCCTATATAACATTACTTAGTGTGCCTTAACTACATTAGATGTACTATGTACAGGAACATTTTATCCCAAGATTAACATCAATACAATTATAACAAAAACACAGTAGCACATTTACTTACTGCCACTACACCTAATGTCACACTGCCTCCATCACGTCGCACTTTTTAGGTTGAAACCTACTGTCTGGTTGCAAAACGACTTCTTGTGGGCATTCTGAAAGCTTCCCTGGGAATGCATGCATGCCCATTGCTTAACACTGGGTTTGTGGTTTGTAAGTCACATTTTCTGGCTTTTGTATTTGCTGGCTTTATTTGTTTAAAGCTGTCCAGCATGTCTTCGTCCCTTCCGTGGAGCAAAGCTTGTTCACCATCACTCCTTGTATTCTTTCAAGAGTCCTCCTTACTGTAAACAGGCCTTTACATTTTGTTCTTATCTTGTCACATTTGCTGTGCGTTCAAAGACAGAGGTCAAATATCAGGCTCTGTTTTCCGAGGGAGCTTGGTGTTTACTTTTCTTTCTCAGACTTCAAAATGAGAGGATTTATGTGACAATCTTGCCGGGTACTGGGAAAGAAAAGTTTTTTTTTCTGGCACACAACAAAATTTAAATGTCTGTAAATGAACCGTAACAGTATTTCAATATATATCAGAATTAGGAAAGCACAAATGAAGCACATTTTTTTTGTAATTCAGAAGTGTGGGGGAAACAAATATTTTAATACGATGAAAACAAATCAATACACTGGGTTATGCCATTTCCATACACTGCTTCATTTGGAAATGTACTGTGTGTCATGTTCTTTTCTTGAAAATGCAAAATAACATTGTTAAAAAATAGCAAAAACTGTTCCGAAGGATATTTATGAAAATGTGCATCCGGTTTTACAATACTGTGCTGAATCTATTTGCCACAAGATGGTCAGTTCCCCATTTCTTCTCCCGTTTTGTAGGCTGTCTAGTGGAAGGAGTGGATGCATTGATTACCCCCAGGCACAGGTCTGTTATATGTATTTCCTCCTTTTCTGCTAATTTGGAAGCTGCTACAAGAAACTGTTCAAGAGAAAGCATTGGTTTTATTTATTCTTCCCTATTAATCTCACCAAGGATGGTTCCCTCTAGTAATGAAGATGGCAATGGAGAAGTTTTTGGGTTTTACCTCTAGTGCTCAGTCCATTAATCTCTCTACGAAAATGTCAGCATGTAGATAGCAGTCTGGAATATGAAGGGCAAGGTTCGGAAAATGTGGTTCTTTCAGGGGAAGCTGCAATGGGGCTACAACATTCTATGAGATTTTCTACTAGAAGGGTTTCTGGAAAGGGATCCAACTATCTTCTTGTCCTCCTATGTCAGTACTGGATTTTTACCATATGGTTTCCATCAGGGGTTGGCTATTGCTAGCCTAAGTTCTGATAGACTTTAATAGAGGCCTTTTGGGGTCCTTGGGGTGGGCTAACCTCTTTGGATTCATTAGTTCCCACACTTTCACAGGGTTTTTTGATTGTCAAGCATCCCAGGAAGGTCATTGTTCCTCATGGGATTTACTGTTAGTTTTGAAGGTTTTACAATATCTTCCTTTTCAACCCTTGGAGTCTATTTCATTGGATAGCCTATTGTGTATGTTTTTTTGAGTAGTCATTTCATATATGAGAAGGTTTGGAGATCTGGGATGTTTATTTTGTTCTTCTCCTTACCTGAGACTTTTACATGATGCATTGGTTTTGAGACCCCGGCCCTCCTATTTGCCTACAAATGTATCCCCTTTTTATTTGGACGCAGAGGTTAACCTTCCTGCTTTGGCTGGTGGGCAATCCTCAGTTTCTGTAGAAGAATTAGATGTTCGGAGAGCAGTACTAAGTTACATTTCCCTTACAGAATTTTTTTGCACCTGTGAGGTTCTATTTGTGAATTTTGGTCCTGGTAAAAAGGGCCTTAAGGTGTCTAGGGTTTGGATTTTTCTTGCCCACAGTTGTTCAAGGATGCTTTACCAGAGGTATGGGGCCACCTACGGTTTTGGCTGCTTGTATCCCTCTTTTGGATGTTTGCAGACCTGTTACATGATCATTTCCTTTTACTTTCAATTGTTTACCCGTTACAATTAGAAGTAGTACCAGCTGCTAATGTTGCTTGTATAATGATTTCTACGTGTTTATTTCATTCAAATGTTATTTTGTGTGTGGGACGCATTGGTATTCAGTGTTTTGTCATGACACAATCAGGTCAATAAACTAGGTACATCCTTCCACAAGCTAAGAATAAAATGAGGACTTGACAAGACGTGATGGTAATGTTTAGACTACATGGGGTAATCTTCCTTCTTCCTAGGCTTGTCATCTACATTTTATTCATAAATACTCAGCCCTCCCGGCATGCTGAGGTTGCAGAAAGAATCTGTTGTTCAGGTAGGAAGTGCCTACACCTCTGTAGAAGAATATATAGGATTCACATGAGGGGAAGGGCTTTGGTAAAGGGAAGGAAAAATAAATGTAGCTGAAACGAAGGCGGAAGCTTGTCTGTGGTGGACGCAACAAGCCATATATTGGCTATATTAGTTCCTAATCTGACTTCAAAATGTCGGAAGTGATCACTAGTCTGTTTCAAGATAAAAATAAGTCTCTTTGGCATATTCTCAGTCAGTGCTTAATTTGAGCCGGTGGTTTCCCGAGTTGTATGAGAGAGGTACGCATGGCTAAACCACACATGCCTCTACACGCTGCCCAAACAACGAATGCATCTTAATAACGCATTCCTTTACCACGCATGCCTTTACTACGCAATTTAGTGGTAAAAGCATGACTGGTAAAGGGATACGTGTGGTAAAAATCACACCCCAGCCCCCCCATCCTGAGCCCTAAAAATAACTCTGACCCCCCAAGCCCTAAAAACAACCCAGAGCCCCCGAGCCCTAAAAACAACCCGACCCCCTGAGCCCTAAAAACAACACGACCCCCCAAGCCCTAAAAACAACCCCAACGCACCGAGCCCTGAAAACAACCCCTACCCCTGAAAACTACCCCCACCCCTAAAACCTACCCCCCCCAAAACCCGGCCCCAGCCCCAATTACTAGACCACGTCCTGGAGCTCCCTCCCCCGATCCTTCCTCTTTCTGTGCCCACCCATCCGCGCATTTAGACCGCACACTGCCTTAACCACGCATATGCATGGTGAAGACATATGTGTGGTTAAGGCAAGCGTGGTTCAGCTTGGGGGGAAACGGCACACGTGGCTCAGCCTGTGTTGTAAAGGCTGTTTCCCAGTTTCTGGTACTCGGCACCAGCCCTTAATTGTCAACACCGGCGCTAGTGACAGTCTACCACAAGGTGGCGCTGTCTAGCTAATTTAGAGATTACCACAACAACAGTTAATTGTTAATTCAATATACATTCAAAATGACTATTACCTGCTGCGCAAGCCATTCTTATAGCTTGGGAGCCTGAAATAGTCAGAATTGTCTCATTAATAGTTGTGTGATGGCTAAAAGTTGTGTTTTTAATATCATTGGCAGCATGGCTGGGGCAATGTGCGGTGCAAGCTGCTGTGACCTCCCGACGAGAGCCCTTATTTTTTTTACAAATTAAGCATTGTTCTCAGTAGTAGTAATAATCTAATGACCAGCTCCTTCTTTTTTTAAATTGTAAAAGTACACACAAGGCTCTCTTTCATTAGTATACGGACATCATTTTTACACTTCTAAAGCAATAAAACACTTGTTCTACTTAAAAAGGTGAAAGTTGGTGATACTACATGAGATGGACCATCGTCTCATGTTGTGGTCTATTGATATGAGAGGCATCTACTTGTCATTCAGCTATCAATTTTCATAGCAAATCTGTTAATAAAAGAGCGCATCTTATTATTATCACAATATATAGCATTTGCTATTTCAATTTAAAGCATGTTTTCTTTGATCAATAAAGTTGCATTATGATAGTGTAATCATGGTTTGTTTTTTACAAAATACCCCTCTACCACACTTATCTTTATTTATTTGTTATGACGAAAGTTTTGAAATTCATCACATTTCTTGAGTCCCAAATTTGCTTCTTTGAGCTTATTTATCCTGTAAGTCACTTTCTCTCTTAACATTTGTTCCTATAACAGCATTTCCAATGCATTTTTTATGTTGGGGATGCCTATAAATTGGGTGTTATCCATTAAAATGCCATTCCTTTAATCACATCTCTTTCACCTTTCCTCCTACTCTGCATTTTTCCTTTTCTACCCATCGTTTCTTCTCTTGTTCTTACTTTTTCTTTCTTTCTCTCTCATGCTCAGTTTTCACAGTTTCAAATCGATTAAACTAAGGTCTCATATATTTTGTCTTAGCTATCTAACGATGCATTAAAATTGGCCAACTCTGTGATTAATGCAGATAGTTAGAGTATGATCTGTATATGAAGCAATTCTCAGATATATTTTTTCATTGGGTTTCCACACAGTCTGCTCAGTCTGGAATGCTCACTTTGAGACAGCAGTCTAGGATCTAGTTTCATATATTAATCACTTTCAGTAAATCTCTGATGAAATTGCCTGAAGTGATGAGGCAACTGCAGCTGTCCTTTTTCAAGGTCTTGAAAAAGAACTCAGGGATGTATTGGCATTAGTTATGAATCGACATGGAACCACTACTGCCGTAATAGACTTCACCCTCCAAATATAAGCACAACAATGTAGCAGAAGTAGTGAAAAATGATGTAGCAGTTTACAAATGGATGTGCTGTCTGGAAAGAGAAAAGAGTGAGGGCCTGATTTAGAGGGCGCCAGAAAGATTACTTCATGGCAACGGAGACAGATTTTCTTGTTCCCAGTACAGAAGGTTGGCCCACCTCATTTAAAGCCAGTTGGACCTGCAGTATGTCAGTGGCGGAGACTAGTTCGTCTCTGCCGCTGACATACACTTTTGACGGCCCGACAGAGTATGGGCCATGGAGGCTTTTGCCATTTCTCTGCCCGCCCTATTTAGAGTGGGTAAAAACGTGGCATATTTTTACTTCCACACACCGCAATCCAAAACGTGGCGGTAAGTGAAAGTAAAAGCAGATTAATGACCCAGCACCATGGGAGAAAACTTCAGTGACAAGGGGTCATTGCTTTTTTTATTTTCAAAAAGAAAATCCTGCTTTGAAACTTTTTTTTAGTATAAAAAAGATATTCATAGTGTAACATACAGCTTTGTCATGTTGACAGAGCCGCACAGCACACGCTCAGTGTAGGAGATGTCTGCTGGGCCGGCGGACATTTCTAAATACAACGTGCAGAATATCTTTAGCATGGTGGTCGTAAAATACTCCGCCAGGAAAGATGGAATCTATTTTATCCACCGCACTCTAAATCAGGCCCTATTTCTAGAGGTGTGGCAACAATGCAATGTCAAACTCTCTTTAACTAAAGAAGAGTAGGAACACTGAAGAAACGAAAGGAGCCTGTTTATACTGCAGAAAGACAGGGCACTTTGTAAGAGTTTGTATCCAATTGGTGGGAAACGAGAAGACGCAACACTAAGCAGTAAAGTAAGGACTGAAGCTAAGGTCTGAGTATATGTTTGCAACAGAAAGAAGTAATCTAAGTTTTTTTGTCTTTATTGCAGCTTTGTAAAATCCTATGTAGGTGTTGGTCCTCATAGATAGTGGGGCTAGCAGATGTTTTATAGGCCTTAGGAGACAATAAAAATGTAGGTTATACTGAGTCAATGAAATGTTCTAATGCAAGGCATGGACAATGGGCTCTGTTTTTGGTATGTGATAACATTCTGTCCAGGTCCCAGGCATGAAACAGTTGCTGCCTTATCTCACCAGGTAGAACCTGAATAACGTGTTCCGCTTGAAACTTGATTCTGGCTACACAGAGAATAAAGGCAGATGAAGCTGATGTTTTCCTAAGGAGACAGCAAGAGTGCATTGGAGTAGATAGAACAAGCTCCTGTGGACAGATGTATGAAGGTCATCTTGTTATTCCATAGAGGTCAGCTGTTCATTCATAGCAGCAGTTAGACTGACACATAATGCTTCTTTATCAGGACATCCTGGTATTCAGAAACCACAAGAACTATTAGGTTGTACATTTTGGTGCACAAAAGGCACACCTTCTCCTTCATCGCCGCCAAGAACTGGAACGAACTTCCTCAACACATCAGGATTGCTACTCCATTTCTCAATTTCCACAAGAAACAGAAGACCTGGCTGATCAACTAGGGGCACCACCTGGCCGACATCCCTGCTCCAGCACCTGGATACCTTCACGGGTCATAAGCTGCCCCATACAAATTGACATAACATAATACCAATATGTAAATCATGGCTCATTTGCACATAAGCCAAGATGGAAATTCTACCTCCAACTGGATTGTTTTTTTAAAAGAGGTCTTTTCTGCACTCCCCAGGCCTGCCCTCTCCCTCCTGAACGAGTCATTATCTCAGGGCTGTGTCCCCAGAGCCTTTAAAGAAGCAATTATTGTCCCTCTTCAAAAAAAATCAGGGGCCGACCCCCAGACTCTGACCAACTATCGCCCAATTTCTCTGCTCCCCTACTTGGCTAAGATACTGGATTCCCATGTGGCCAAATGACTCTGTGCCTTTATTGAGCAGTCTGAATACCTTGACCCCCATCAAACGGGGTTTCGCACAGCCCATTCGACAGAGGCAGTGATTCCAACTGTGCTGGACACACTCCGGAAAGAGGTCGACAAAGGTTCCCCACAGGCCTTGGTGCTGCTGGATCTCTCCGCAGCATTCGACACGGTCAACCATGGTATCCTGATTGACCGCGTCAGGGACGCGGGCCTCCAGGGATCAGCTCTCAGTTGGATTAGTTAATTCCTGGAGGACTGCTCCCAGTCGGTTCGCTTATCCCAGTTCATGGCGCCAAAAATTAGAGCAACATGTGTAGTACCTCAGGGCTCCTCATTATCCCCGCATTTGTTCAACCTATACCTTCTCCCATTGATCCAATCCTTGAAAGAAAGGAAGGTATGTACATTCAACTATGCAGACAACCTACAATTAATGTTCACCATCAATAATACACCCAACTCAGTGTTCGAATTCCAAGCCACCATGCTGCACATCAGCAATTGGATGAACAGCAACCATTTAAAACTTAATCCGGACAAGACTGAACTTATTCTGATAGGGGGTATGCATAACCCATAGAGCTCACACTTTTGGCCAGTTAAACTGGGCTCTCCCCCAACTCCATCCCCCTCTGCCAAGAGTCTTGGGGTGACTATCAACTGTGACCTTACCATGAAAACACAAATAGGATCAGTAATCTCTACTTGCTTCTTCCAGCTAAGAAAAATAAGGAAGATCAGTAGACTACTCACCAGGGAAGCAGTGATACAGGTTGTCTTAGCCATGGTTATCTCGCACATAGACTATGCCAACTCTTTATACTTCAGCATGCCACTGTATCTAACTAAAAGATTGCAATTGGTGCAGAACCAGGCTGCTAGATTGATCTTCCAGCAGCCTAGATGGCAACACGTCTCCCCTCTCACGAGGAAGCTGCATTGGCTTCCCATACCACAACAATGCGCCTTCAAAGTTGGTTACCTCATCTTTAAGTCCCTGCATGGAAAAAGTCCAAAATTTATCTCTAGCCTTATCCAAAGGCATGTACCTACCCGCAACCTGCACTCGGCCTACATGAACCTTCTGGTCACTCCCGCCTACAAATTGAAGCGACAGGGTGGATGCAGGTTCGCAGTGCTGGCACCGAGATTCTGGGACTCCCTTCCACTAGACATCAGATCATGCTCTAACCTCCTGAGAATCAGAGGACTTCTCAAAACTGGGCTATTCACTCAGGCATACGACTAAATCAACAGGGCTCCAGCATTTCCTAGAACAGCGCCAAGAAACCAATCGGTGTACGCGCGCTTTATAAGAATTTTTAACATAACATTGTTGCAGCCTCTTCCAGCTTCAGAACGACAGTCATCCAACATATCAATGGATTTCATGGAAGACCACTTTTCACCAGAAGATTTTACAACTTTATTGGTAATAGTGAATTCTTTTCTGAAAATTGCTTATTTTGTTCCATTGAAGAAATTGCCTTTGGCAAAAAAACTATCACAAGTTTTCTTAAACAACACAGCTAGACTTCATGGGTTACCACAGGCTGTGGTGACCGACAGGAGTTCTCAATTCCTCTGCAAATTTTGCAACACACTTCTGAAGCAGTTAGGGGTAGTTACTTAAAAATCAGCTGAGCATCATCCACAAATAGCTAGACAGAACGTCTGTATCAAGCTGGGCAGATGGTTTACTTGTCCTCAAAGTATCTTCCTACTCCGGGGATGCAGCCTAATTTTTGTCCTTGATTTCTAGGTCTCTTTAAAATGTCACACTTACTGGGCAAAGGGGCAGTTAACTTACAGAGTCCTCAAAGATTCAGGTGTGCCTCTGCCTGGCAGGTGTGCTCACCCTTCGCTAGTTATCATTGATAGTTCTTTTGAATATGAATTTGAGGCTATTTCATTTCATTTTCATTTTGGGGGTCTTGTAAAGCGCATGGCTACCCAAACACGGGCTTCCCAGCGCTAACAGGTGACCTGAGTGAGGAACAAGCTGAATTCAAGAGAACAGATAAGTTTTCAGTTGCATCCTAAAGCTGAGCAAATTATTGTTAGATCTTAAGCCTAGCAAGAGTGAGTTCCAGATCCTGGGGGCCAGGTAGGCAAAGGAGTGCCCTCCACTTCTAGCTCTTTTTAAACTTTTATACTAGATTCCTGTCTTAAGAGGGGTCAATTGGAATATGTAATAAGCTGGCAGGATTATGATATATCTGAAAGGACCAGTGAACCAGCTTCTTGGGTTTTGAGGAAGCGTTGTGTAAAGAATCACTTACCAGTGTAGAAGGAGAGTCTCGAGCAGGTCCGCCCTCCACATTGTATTGTATTGTATTGTAATTGCATTTATATAGCGCTTACTACCCCTGACGATGCGTCGAAGCGCTTTTTCGTCGAGTAGCACGCTACTCCGGGACCCATAGAGGATTAGTGTTGAATTAGTATAGTGAAACATGCAAGTACATTTTAAGTGGTGGATAGGTTAGTTAGTTATTTGGATTTGGAATGATAGCAGAAGGATAGAGGAGGAAAAAAGGTTTGTATTTATATAGCGCTTGTTACCCCTGATGGGGTGTTGAAGCACGCTACTCCGGAAGCCCATAAAGGATTAGTGGTGAATTAATATGGTGAAATATGAAAGTAATTTCAGTGGTGGATATTAGTCAGTTATTTGGAGTGAGAAGGATAGCGGAGGGATAAAAAGGGAAGAAAGGTTTGCATTCATATAGCACTTGTTACCCCTGATGGGTGTTGAAGCACTTTTCTGGCGAGTAGCACGCCACTCCGGAACCCATTAAGGATTAGTGTTGAAAATTAGTATAGTAAAATATGAAGTAATTTGAGTAGTGGATATGTTATTCAGTTATTTGGGTAGAGAAGGGTAGGTGGCGGGATAGAAGAGGGAAAGAGGTTTGTATTTATATAGCGCTTGCTACCCCTGATGGGGTTTTGAAGCGCAAGTAGCACGCTACTCTGGAACCCATAAGTATTAGTGTTGAATTAGTATGGTGAAACATGAAAGTAATTTTAGTGGTGGATATGTTAGTCAGTTATTTGGATTGAGAAGGGTTGGGGAGGGGTAGAAAAGGGAAAAGGTTTGCATTTATATAGCGCTTGTAACCCTGATGGGGTGTTGAGACGCTTTATTGGCGAGTAGCACGCTACTCTGGAACCCATAAAGGATTAGTGGTGAATTAGTATAGTTGAATATGGAATTTGAGAAGTGAACATGTTAGTCTGTTAATTTTGATTGAAAGGATAGTGGAGGGATAAAAGAGTGAAGGATTTTTTTTTTTTAGGTCTTAGCAGTAGGAGGAGGCTTTTGGATGAGTAAAAAGGAGTTTTGGAGGGGAGGAGTCAGAGGGAAGAGTTTAGAAAGGTTTGTTTTAGGGGATCAGTATAGTAAAAGAGGTGTCAGATGATGCAAGGAGGGGTAGAGTAGGAGAGAGTCTAGAAAGGGTTATTTTGGGGATCATAGTAGTGGTATGGGGTTTGGGATAAATGAGAGTGTGGATGTAGAGGATATATTGATAAATGTATAGGATGAGAGATAGGGTAGTGCATTGGAAAGAGTAGTAGAAAGAAGTTTGAGATGAGTCAGAAGGTTGGGCTAGAAGATATGAGAGAAGTATAGGCTGAGAAATAGGGTAGTGCCTTGGAAATACTAAATTAGAAGAAAGTGATAAATATATAGATCCATAAGTACATTGAAAGTATATAGATACATAAAGGAGGTAGTATATGTAGATTAAAGATATTGATAGAGGCACAGGATGAGAAATAGGGTAGTGCATTGGATATGCTTTTTCAGGAGAAAAGTAACAGAGACACAGATCCAAGTACATGGAAGGTACATAGATGCACAATGGAAGTAAGTATATGTAGACCAAAGATCATTTTTATTTATTTATTTATTATTAATATTTTTTTTTCTCTCAACAACATAATTATTCTACATGTTATACAAAGCAATACACAAAGATAGGTACATATCTATAGTGAAAACAAATGCTTATATACAGAGGGATATGCTGTAAATTTCTGTTTGCGTATGGTGCTTATGTGGGGAAGAGCCAATTCTTGAGTAGTTTTCTGAAGATAAGGTGGTTGTCGGTGGATCTTATGTTGGGGGGTAAAGAGTTCCATAGTTTGGCTGCTTGAACAGAGAAGGATGTGCCACCCATGGTTTTTTTCTTGTATCTTGGGATTTTGAGGCGAGATGCTCCTTTAGAGCGGAGGTTCCTCTGTTGAATGTGTTTGGTGATTTTATTCCTGATGAAGAGCAGTCCCATTCCATGTATTGCTTTGTGGGTGATACAAAGCAGCTTGAACGTGGATCTTCTGGCAACCGGTAACCAATGCAGGGCTTTCAAGGCAGGTGAGATGTGGTCTCGCGGTTTGATGTGCAAGAGTAGTCTGGCAGCCGAGTTCTGAATCCGTTGTAGTCTTTTCATGGTCGTTAAAGGTGATCCGTGGTAGAGGCTATTGGCGTAATCGAGTTTGGACAGAACAAGGGAGATGGTAGCTTGGACCTTGTGCGGAAATCCCAAATGAGGGAAAATTCATTGCAGCGTTTTTATAGTGACAAAGCTTGATCTTGCTAGTTTGTCCACTTGGGCATTCATCGACAGCTTGGAGTCCATGGTCATTCCGAGGTTTCTTACTTCCTTCGATACTTTAGGTGGTGATCCCAGTTCATTAGGCCATGCGGCAAGCGGGTTGTAATGTTTCCAATCGCCACACGTGAGTATTTCCGTTTTTGAAGCATTCAATTTGAGATGGCTCCAAGTCATCCACTGATCCACGGCTCTGAGACAGCTGAAAATTGGTGATTTTCCAATGTCTTTGGGGCATTCCAATTGAAGGAGTATTTGCGTGTCATCTGCATAGTTATAGCACGTGAGGTGAAATTTATTGATCAGTACTGGTAATGACTTCATGTAGATGTTGAAAAGCATGGGCGAGATGATAGAACCTTGAGGGACCCCTGCTTTTGTGGAGTACGGTTTGGACGAGAAATGTGGGGTATGGATGACATTAGTTCTGTTTCGAAGGTAGGACGCGATCCAGTCTAGAGCAGTTCCCTCTATGCCGGCTTCATAGAGTCTTTGTTTCAGTGTGTCATGGTCAACCGTGTCAAAGGCAGCCGAGAGGTCCAAGAGGAGTAGCGCAGCAACCCCGTTGCGGTCAACTGTATTCTTCAGGTCATCCCAGATGGCAAGGAGGGCAGATTCAGTGCCTCTTCCCGGACGGAATCCTGTTTGGAAGTCTGAAAGTATGTCATTCTCTTCAATGAATTGTGACATCTGGGCGAACGCTGCTCTTTCTATCAGTTTGCCCAGGAAAGGTCCATTTGTAATGGGTCTGTAGTTGTCAGGCTTCAGCGGGTCCAAGTTTGTTTTCTTCAGTAAAGGGCGTATGTGTGATGTTTTGAGTTCTTCTGGAAATATTCCGGTAGTGAAGGAATCGTTGATGATTCTTCTTACTGGAGTGGCAGCAAAGGTTGTTAAAAAAAATTTGTCTTGAAAGTTTGTGGTGGACAGGGGTCAGAAGGGCTGCCGGCAGGACTGCTTGCTTTGACCAGGTCCATAAATTTATCGTGTGAGATGTGTTGGAAGGAACGGAGAGGCTTGGTTAGAGTATTCTTGGATTGTTGTTTTGTACAAGGGTTAGTGCTGGTGCTTTGTTTCTGTTTTAAGTACGAGTCCAACGTGTCTGCTTTGTCTGTGTAATGATTTGCCAGTTTGTCTGTGAAATCTTGAGTAACAGGATGAGTTCCTTCTAGGCAATTTGGTTTGCGAAATTCATTTAGTATTTTATAGAATTCTTTATTTGCACATTTAGCGTTTTGAATTCTGTCTGAATAGTACCTTTTCTTAGCTTTTTTGATAGCCGACTTGTATAATCTGTTAATTTTTGTAGGTAAAGTTTGTCTTGTTTGGCGTTTGTTTTGAGCCAGGTACGTTGCAGCTTTCTAATTTGTTGTTTTATGTCTTTTATTTCTATGTTTCTCCAAGGTGCTTTTTTTCTTTTGTTCTGTTGTGTGGTTTTGAGTGGTATCAGGATGTCAAAAACTTCCTGTAGCTACTCATATGGTTTTTGAACAGAATTTATTGTTTCCAGATTTGTACTTGATGTTAGTTGTGTTTCTAAGTGTTCCAAATTGAGTTTGTTCTACGGCCGATAGGTGGATGGATGTAAGGTAGTTTTAGGTGAGTCGCTTAGTGTTGTTTTATGTTGGAAAGCAAGCAAGTGGTGGTCTGACCATGTGACTGGAGTTATAGTTTGAAAGGTAACTAGTTCAGTATTAGCAAAAATGACATCTAGGATATGTCCAGCGGTGTTATGTTATGTTAATTAAATTTGTAGAGCGCGCTGTTACCCTAGGGTGTCCTGGCGCTATGCACTGCCTGCTAGAGAAGAGTCCAGACGGTTCATTGATTAAAAAGCCAGGTCTTGAGCCCCAAGACCTGTCGGTTTGTGGACAATCTGATGCAGGTTCAGTGCGTCTAGGCCAGTGATTATTGTTTTTGGATGGGTCATATTGGGTTTGTCAAACAAATGTTGAGGTCACCCAGAACGCATAGGTTAGAGTGTATTGTTATCAGGTTTGAAACTGTGTCTAGAAGTGCGTCTGGGAATGTCGCCTTGCTAGGTGGAGGTCTGTAAAGGAGCAGGAAGTTACAGGAGGAAGACGGTGTAGGATTGCATCTTGTTAGAAGAGCCTCACAATTCTTTATGGAGATGTCGTCAATTTTAGTGATATGTATTGTTTGCCTGAATACAACAGCTAGACCACCTCCTTTTTTGGCTATACGATTTTGGGTGATTGTTTGATAGCCTAGAGGAATGGCTTCATGCAGGAATGGAGCCATATCATCTCCCAACCATGATTCGGTTATGAATAGTATGTCTGGTTTTGCATCTGTGAGAAGGTCGTAGATGTGATGCTTGTTTTTAGAGAGGGATCAAGCATTTATTAGTAGACAGTTTAGAGAGTGGCCTTTGGTGATAGTGAGACTTTGTTTTGTAGAAGAGTGATCAGTATTGTGTGGGTTTGTAGCAGGTGTGTTTTTAGAGCTGGCATTAGCTGTATTAGGGTAGCAATCGTGTAGCTGTTCTGTATCATGTTCTTCATCCAGCATGCTAAGAAGGCATTTTGATGGGTCTGCGTGTGTATGTGGTGGAGATGGTGTTTGAGAGTGAGTTGGAGTGCTGTGTTGTTTTCGTGGTGTAACATTGTTGTGAAGTAGACATGGGGAAGCGAAGTTGTGAGGTATGGCATGTTGCATATATTGTTTGCGTTTGTTTAATACGGAAGGTGTATGAGTCAGGGGTGGTGGTTACAGGGGCCTGGAGTGGGACGCTGGCGCAGGGAACTGCTGAAGTGGGCGGAGAGTGAGGGGGAATATAAACTAGGTGTAGCTAGGCGTACTGAGAACGAGAAGTCAATGGATATGGCTCGGGCATGGATGGCGCTAGTGGAATTGGTTAAATACCCCCTGATGATGAGGAAGCCCACCCCGACGAGAGAGAAGAGGTAGGGATCGGCTGAAAGGACTGACACGGGATATGGGAGAGAAATGTAGGGGCGGTTGCGAGTCCAGTGGGGGACCCCTTCTTAGTGTTCTTGATCTGTCTTAGCAGAGGCTCGCCGAGATCAGGACTTTTTACTGAATGGCATGGGGGTCTGAGAGGCCACTCGTAAATGTTAGGATCCAGCGGCATGCTTGGGGGGTGGAGGGGAGGATAATTGGGGAACTATAGGGCTGGGGGAGGTGGGAGGGGAGGTGGGAGGGTTACTAGTTGAACTCTTGTAGTTGAATACAATTCCAGGGGCAAGTCTCTGAATTATCATTAAGAAGTTTTACGGAGAGTGGCGGAATATCTTTTAGTGGGTCTCTGGGGGATCCTGGAGAAGATTATATCATGACTAGCTGAGCCGACCACGGGTCTGCTCCTGGGTAAAGTCAAACTGTATTTTGCCACATCCGTTCCTGTTTTGCACTGCCCATGTAGACACATGTATGCCTTCACTATTTGTTTGCAAACCAATAAAAGTCTGTTAAACAAAAAAATGAGTCAGGGGTGGTGGTGCAGCATGTGGGTCATGTAGTAAGGTTCTAAATTGTCTAATGGATGAGAGGCAGTTAGAAGAGAGTTGCTGTGTTGCTGTATCTGTGTTAGGTGTGGTGGAAGAGAGAAAGCTTGGCATTGGTTCCTTTGTGTTGTTTGAAAGGTGGGTGTATGTTTGTATTTTGTGATGGTAAGTATTATGAGGTGGTGTGCTTTGAAGATCTTGTGCTGGTGTGTGTGATATGTTTTGTTTTTGAGGAGTAGTGAAAAGGGGTGCTGATGTATATGTTTCATGCAATGGATTTGGTTGTATAGTATTGTTTGTGAGAGGAGGTTGTACGGTAGAGGGGGTGGTGATGTCTTTATGAGTAGAGTGTATGATGTGTGTAGGTGGGAATGAAGTAGAGGTAAGAGTGTTTGACTTAGACTGGTTTGTTGCAAGAGTTAAAAAGTGTGGTGGTCTGCAGTGTGTGTGTTGTGCGTTAGTGTTATTATGGTAGAAGGGAGAGGAGGGTGTTTGTACAGTCCTGTTGGTTATGGCACTTGTGAAGTGGCAGGTCTTCGTGGCTGGGCTGCGGGGAACAAGTACTACATGAGGGCGTGATCAGAGGTGCATTCTAGAAGCTTATAGGTCACCAAAGGCAAGATGGACAGGTTTAGCTGCTTGGCAATGTTAGTTGGTTGTAGGACTTTCCCAGTTGCTACAGTTCTTGCACCCAACTCAAGTCCCTCACTGTTTCTTCCCATGGGACGTTTTTTGGCTAGGCTAGGCTCTGTTGCCCTGTATTCTCTCTGGCTAGATTGGCGGTTCTTCTTCCCTGTGTTTTTATTTCCAGGGGATGACTTCTACCCTTGAGGAACAGAGCGGATTCCTACACCTAGTTCTACACCTCATTATCGCAATCCTTCGGGAGTAGATGGTGAGTGACAAACTCCTGCCTGATTTAATTTGTTTTAACCTTTGTTCTGCTTAATTTAAGTGATATTAGTTCTATGTTTTACATTTCTTCCTGTAATCATTTCTGCCTAGAATATCCATTGTGTGCATCCTAAACCAGTGCCCATTCCGCAATATTTTTCCACGTTCAATACCTATGAATTGCCAAGGAAGAGTGCCAATATTTCCAGCTGCCCATCTCCATTTAACCCTGTTGTCTGAGCTCTGACCCATGATTATTTGAGTGGAAGTGTCAGGATTATTTCTATGTATCAAGTCATATCCTTTTTGTGTCATATCCTTTCACTAGTTTTGACAGCTACTCCCTAACTTTTATTTATAAGCGATTTGTCAGCAGACCCGCAGACAAAAGAAGCCCATAAACACCTAATCAACACTGTAGTGGACCCCAGTTTACCAGCCATCAGGCATGGTGCCAGCCCCTGATTAAGCTGCTAGGGTGAGGTGTGTGGGGTTTCTATGCCACTGAAGACACACACAGGAGAAAGGAAACCAGTCAAATAATATGCACTTCAAGATGAACACCTAACTTGTGGGATCCCATAAGGATCCATTATCCCTTTTTCTTTTCAGTAGTTATGTGGAACCATTATGCCAACTACTACAAACCTTAGGCATCGAACCCCACCAATATGCAGATACACCACTTTACTTAAAATTCTCCTCATTAAATGCCATCTCAACTTTCAAAAGAAGCATAGAAAATATTTTCACCTGGGCGTTTGTCAATTACTTGAAAACTTAAAGCTTTGAAAACAGAATTCCTACTGTTATCCCGCAAATCCAGCAAAGTGATTGATCACCTTGGCCATCTACAACACTAAACCAACCTGGCTTCACCATTGACAGCACCCTCTCATTTGATCCACACATCAACAAGCCAGCCCATTTTGCAATTTTTCACTTGCACCAGCTAAAGAGAATGGAGCAGCTGCTTTCCAATGATCAATTAGAGACTACTGATCAAGCACTCAATCTCTAGATTAGACTTTCTCCCGAAGAAATCCGTGCTGCCCCTAAAAACAGTCCTGCACCCCACAGCCTGACTGATCACTGAGAAAAGAACATTTGACCACATTTGCCCCATCTTAAGGGGTCCCATTGGCTCCCTCTAGTAGCTTGAGTCAAAGTCAATCTCTGTTGCATCACATTCAAGACTCTCCATAGCGTCAGACCTAGTTTACTAACAGGTTAGATTAAATGCTCTGGTGCCTCAAGAAATTCATTCAGCAAGGACTCTCTCATAATTCAAGCTCCCAAAATCCGAACAACAAAACTCAAAGACAAGTTGAAACACCCTCCCGAGCCAATTAAGAATGACTTCCGGCATCCACTCATTGAGACAAAGGCTCAAGACCTACCAGTTTACAAGATGCTCTAAATTAAGATCACCCTAGATCGAGCCACTCCACATCTGGGAACAACTACAACTAAATCCCTTGTATATAGGTTACTTAGCCCAACTTTACAGTCATCTCTTGTTCAGCTTATTTGATTTAGGATGATGTCTTGCCCATTCTTTTTCTCTAAATTCACCCTTCTTTCTCCCTCCCTTGATCTTCCCCGCTTACCTACTCTCTTTTACCGCTCGGTTGTAGTGCCGTGTTTAAAGTTTGTCAGGCTGTATACTCCGTCAAAACATGGCAGGGATCCTGTCCACCGTATTACATGATTGTAATATGGCAGACAGAATAGCCCCCATGTTTGTGACAACGTATCCAGTATGCCAAACTCTAAATAAGGCCCTTAGCCTGTGCTCGTAGGCAGTGGTTAATTTGTAAAAAAATAAGTGCTGGGGCTCTAGTCAGGAGGCAACTTGCACTAGCCCATTTCCTACTAACCATGAAAGTTTGGAGAGGATGTGGCGTAACCAGAGCTGCTACTTCGGAATGGGGAACCAGGTTCGTGTCTCAGGGTCGGCTCAACATCCTGGGATTCTGGGCAAACCGCTTAATCGCCCTGTGCCTACCATAAATGATAAATGTCCTTAACTGGTGCTCATGAAAAGCGCCCTGGTGTTGATTTGCCAGTGCTGAGCACCGGACACCACCGGCTCAAATTAAGCACTGCTTGTAGGAAGCTTGCACATGAAGTAATTGTTGGTAAAGTGACGCTATAGAAAGACAATGTAAATAGATACATAAATATGCAAGCAAATGAGATTGGCAAGAAAGTTAGCATTGTTCGCAACGGACAGCGAAAAGCTTTCAATAGATCAGACCTAAAAATTGGCCACTGCATTCATTTCATTTACAAATCAAGCACCAGAAAGAAAACGTGTTATTCTCTTCTTTGCTTATTTGTATTCACCATCAACCTTAGAGTGCCGGGCTCAGACCCTCGCTGTGGTCGATGTGTATTAAAAAAAAAAACCAACTGCACAAAGAAACGGAGAGAATGTAGGCAACACCCAGCTTGCAAACGCTCCTCTGGAGGACGCTCGAGGAATCTGTCTCCAATTACTCTGGCAGCGCTAAGAGCAACAGAACCTCCGAGCTGCTCGGCATTCTCCGGCGAAATCCGCGAATCCTGATACGCCTGATGCCACCCCTGCTCTTCAGCAGAGTTCTGAGAAAACAAAGCTCGCCTTCGCGCTTCCCCTCCGCAGGCATGAACTCGGGGCCACAGTAGGAAAAAGCCTTCGCTTTGGGAACCGGGAGTTGAAGCTAAAGTTACACGGCTTAAAGCCAGACGTATCCCACCCCATCCTGCTCTGACTCCTCTGTGGTAATTATCGCACGAGGCACCGTCGTGTTGTCCGCTGTCAGTCACGACGTGACGTGAGTTGCGTAAACAGTTTTTTCAGTGTTTTTTTGTCACTGTTGAGTTTTACTGTGTGTCCCATTTGGGAAGGGCAGTCTGTCTTCAAGCAGTCTACTGGCCTGTTTTACTCCTTAGAATGAAGCACATAATCTCAAAAGAAAGACAAGCATTGGCAAAGCCAATAGGGCTGGCGTTGCCCTCCATCTTTTTGGTTTTGTTAGCAGGGGCGGCTCCTCCACTAGGGCGGAGGAGCGTCGCCCCACTGCTTTCTCACAGTGCGAGAAGCAGAACATAAAATGTTAATAACTTCCCATTTTATGTTTAGTTACGGGTGGGCGGGTGGGGCTGCTCTGTGAGGAGGGGAGGAGTGGTGTGCTCACTCCTGAGGTTGCAATGACTGTTTGGTCAGCCCTCTGGGGCCGCCCAAACCAGTCATGCGCACTCTGCCCTTTCTCCATGCAGGCTGCAATGCATGCCTACATGGAGAAAATGGCTTCCCGTAAGCCCCTGGCTGGGCGGCGTCCCCACCAATCACAACCCTGCCATTGCAGCGTTGTGATTGGCTTAGTGGAGGGGAGGGAGGCTGCCTGCTTCCTGTTCCTGCCTGAGGCAGGAGAGCAGGAGCAGACGCCAAGAAAATGCAGGACCCAGCCGGCAGACAGGTACGTTTTTTATTTATTTTTAAATTACTCCGCACGATCCCCTACTCCCTCACCCGCGATTAATGCCAACCGCGTTTGTTAGTGCTTGTTTTGTTGCAAAACGTTATTGTTAGGGAAGCTGCTGAACCCTCATCAAGGTAACAAAAAAAAATAGCTAAAAGCAAAAATATATTTGGGCCCCAAAAAGCAGACATTCCCATAGTAGTACCTGACACTTAAGGGAACTAATTTGTGTGTAGACGTATTCCTTGTGAAAAAGCAGAAGGCCCTCAAGCACAGTTAAGTTAGCCAATGGCTGAAGAGGCTGACTCACAGCCCCATACTGAATGCTTTAGTGGGAGGAAGTAAAATGTGAATGACACAGTAACAGACCAATGGATGAAGAGGGCTGGCGGAAAGCCCCAAAACATAATAATAATAATAATAATACTGATGCTTATAAAGCGCGACAGCTACCCCTGATAGGGGTGTCCCGGCGCTAAAACAACAGGTAAATGCGCCCAGAGCGAGCACCAGTACCAGCGAACCCTCTCTAATCAGCCATAAAGAGCCATGTCTTCAGGGCCCTTCTGAAACAGGCTTCAGAATTGATCTGTCGCAGGGGCCCTGGCAAAGCATTCCATAGTGACGCCGTTCTGACTGTAAAAGCTCTGCCGCCCAAACGTGATTTCACAAATCGTGGGGTACACAGCAAATTATGAGAATTGGATCGCAGAGTACGAATTTGCTTATAAGGACACAGTCTATCCTTCAAATACCTAGGGCATTTGTCATTAAGGGCCCGGTATCTTCTCCATGTAATTTTATGCTGTCAAAAGGTGTTGGCTAATGTCAGACCTAATAAATAGACCACTGCCAACTCTCAAACAACCAACAAAAGGTAAACTTTTGTTTTAAAACGCAACCCCACTTCCGTTAAGTACAAGGGGAAAGTTTACTCTATTGAAAGGCAATCACAGACTTAGCGGTCTGCTGACCCCAGCAGGCCACCTTCCCTGTGATGGCCACCAAGTGGCGCAAGTTGAGATTTGTAACCTACCTACCATGAATATTAATGAGGTTGGTTCGATTGATCGATGTATGTGAATTAATAGAAAAACAATAATTGAGAGACCACATTGGAGGAAACCAAATCATCGAAAACCAATTTTAACCGCTTAACCGCGGCGGTAATTTCGCCGCGGCGGTTTAGCGGAGTGGGCGGGGCCGCATCGGCCAACGGACGTTCGCAGCACTACAGAGGTAGTGCACGCGATGGCCGTTGGCCGACGGGCGCACGCAACGGGTTAAAGAATTACAATTTTAAGGAAATACAAAAAATTTAAGGAAATATTTGAAAGGAAAGATAATTTTAAGGAAAAATCCGAAATGACATCAAAATTTGATTTTGGGGTAGTGAACGGTTTTTGGTTTCTGGGACGGGAGAGGAGGGATTTTAGGGGTGAGGGATGGGTGAAGTTCAGGTGAAGAAGGGGGTTCTTAGAATTCATCAATGGGTGGAGTTTAGGGGTGGTGAGGGTTTTTTAGTGCTCAGGAATGGGTGGAGTTTAGGGGCGGTGAAAGATTTTTAGTGTTAACGTAAGAGTGGAGATTAGAGGTGGTGATGGGTTTTTAGGGTTCAGGGAAGGGTGGAGTGTAGGGTGTCGAGGGTTTTTTAGGGTTCACTGATGGGTGGAGATTAGGACTTGTGAGGGGTTTTTAAGGTTCAGTGACGGATAAAGCTTAGGAGTGGTGAGGGTTTTTTAGAGTTCAGTTATGGACAGAGTTAGGGGTGGTGAGGGATTTAAGTGGTTGGGGATGGGCGGAATCTAAGGGCAGAAAGCATTTTAGTGTTCAGAATGGGTGGAATTTTGGGTGGAGATGGTTGTTTAGGATTCAGGGATGGATGTAATTTAGGTATGATGAGGGGGTTTTAGGGGGCGAAAATGGATAATGTTTAGAGGTTGTTAGGGGGTCAGGGATGGATGGGGCTTAGAAGAGGTGAGGTGTCAGTGAATTAAAAGCGTCCAAAGTAATTGCCAACATAAAATATATTAAACCGAAGTAATGTCCCCTGAAGGAAAACACTAAAATACATATCCCAGACTAAAATGCTTTTCAAAGAAAGACCTGCAATATTTACACCTTAAAAAATAAGCATGCACAAGCCAATTTCAAAATAAAAGACATTCTATGAGTTGGTTTGTATAAAATGGTACACGCCATTCATCCATCAAGTTTCTATTAAACAGTGTAGGTGAAACGGTTTCGCAGTAATGGTATTCCTTGAAATAGTTATTCTATTAAATTACATACAACCTCAATTGATACCCACTCCGAATACAAATGTTCTGAACCAACCTAATTGTACATAGGTCAGTTTGGAAAATGTATTTGCTAGGAAGCAGTATTTTATGAGCAGTAAATAGTACATCTTGCCCCATGTTTTCTAAGTAGAAGTGAAGGCCATGTGGGCAGTAGTGTAGGATGGCAGGTTTATGGAGCTCTTGAACCTCAAAAAGGCACAGAATCTAACAAGAAAAACAAACCTGCCACTCAGACTGTTGTGTGTGACAGTCCTTTCACATGATAATAATGCATGGCGCAAGACAGGGCTGATTGCATGTAAACATGTTTTCATTTAATATTACAGTATGTGTGTGAGAGGTAGACGTATTGCCTAGAAAAGCAGGTCGTTTGAATGGCACTGCTAAGAAATGTGTGCTCGATCACCATATTTTCAGTATAGAAACTCTATGTTCAAACTAAATACGCAGAGAAGGAAAACTTTCCACTTTTCTGGTGTACCGTAACCAAGGCTGTGAGAATGACCTTGTAGAGATTAATTTTTAGAAAGAAGAAGGGAAAAGCAGCGTGAGCTTCCATATGGCTCTGCAAAGGGGCATTGTTTGCACATTTTTGTAGAAAGGCTGGGCATCATTGCTTATAAATGTACATAAGCCATAAGGGAATGTTGGAGGCATATGGACTTTTTGCTGAGGGGAGATGCTGAAGAGGTGAATTCTGATCTAATCACAGCATGTACATGATTTGGCATAATTAAGGCTTAATAAGCTAATACAGTCATATGGTTAGATGGCTGACAATACCTAGACACTTTGGGTAGGAAATAAACTAACAGGTTAGGGATGTGTTATGAAATATGATTGGGGTCTATCTCACATCTGCCCTTATCTGCAGATTATCTGCCGAGTTGTTTACAATACTTAAGATCATTCTGATTCATATGATTTGTAGACAAACACTGCAAAATGAATAGTGATATGTTAGTAGAATACCAATCATTCTGTGTGCACACCGATTCGAGGGCAAGGAGATGGCTCCATTTTACCATCATCTGCAGATACGAGATTCTCTGATAAGTTTGTCTGACTCATAACCCTCCCCGTCTAACAAAGCTCAATTCGCTAAAGGGATAGAGAGAGACACCTTCCAGTTCTCCTTTTCTCTGAAAAGGGTGCATTTCCTTTTGGGGCTAAAGGGATCTACTAGGTTTAACCCAATAATACTGCACAAGACTCTATGCATTTTTCAGGATCTACCAGATCAAATCAGTCACCTCACAGCCTAGCAAACCTTATCTTGATCTCAGTGTGTAGAAAAACAAATCTCTCCAGTCTATAAAAGATCCCAAAGAGTAGAGGAAAAAAAATAAACCTCCCACACATATTTCATAGGATGGCAAAGGCACTTGGATGAAGTGTCATTTGAAGACACTGGTGAATTGTATCTTGTCATATAGTTTCCTAACATGCCATGATTACAAAGTGGTTGTCAGGTGGACCTGGGGATGAAGAAGTAGCTGAGGTGAAGGTTGGATCCTCTCAGCCTCTTGAGCAGCATTTCCTTGAGTCCTCTGGAAAACTGCATATCTGAATGTCGGCAAACCTCCTTAACTTGACTGACAAAAAACTGAGTTCTTCCTCTCTGTACCCTCAGAAAAGTGCAAATTCTACTCTTTCAGAACTGGAACTACTGAAATTCAACCCTAAATTCTACTCGAAGTCTCAAAACAAGTCAACAGTGAAACAAAATACACATTTCTCTCTTCGCTATCCAAAATTGTCAGGCACCTAATCACATTAGACCATTTAACAACAGCAATGCAAGCTTTTGTCATCTCAAGGGATCGATGTTCTTTCCACTAATCCATTGTAATGTGTTTCAAGACGTTATTTGCAAAATTACCTAATGCCCGTTAGGTTCAGCCGTGCTATGAAAAACAATTAAATAAATAAACTGGTTCTCACCAGGAATGCCAGCATCTTAGTATGTGGAGCCAAATCATCCACACTGGTGTCAGAGGGGTTGAGGTCACCTTCAGAGGCCCGATGTTCCTCCAGTTATAGGACATTCACTGCCAATGAGACTGCAATCTGGTTATGTGCACTTAGTTGGAGGATCAGGCTTGGCTAGTCAGACAGTACATTAATGGGCAGTGGAATGAGATCTCATATCCTGAATATAGTGACACAGGAGAATTTGTGCAGGCTTGAAAGCGCCCGCACTTTCCTTCAGGGCAATATTCCTTTGGGAGAGGGATAATGGCCTTGTTGCCAGTGTCAGTCTCCTGTTTCTGCCCTGAGGGTGAGCACTATCACTAACCTGCTTATATCCACAGGAGTGTTAGTATTAGTGAATGCTTACATCTCGTCCTCTCGTTTTTGTACTCTGAGTCAATTGGGAACTCAGAAGTATGAACCATAGGGGAAATGGGGAAGACAAGAGAGACAAGCAGTTAGTTTCTCATGAGATTGTTCCTCTGAGATTTGGGATGGGCAGTACCTGTATAAAATAAGAGGGGGACATATGAGATTTCTTGAACTGTAAATGATTCTATTTTTCCTATTATTTAGGAGCTCACCTTAATCACACTATTCTCTTTTTCAACTGAGCTTGCAAGAAATTATACTGTAGCTGGAACGAAAAAGATTGCAATACAAAATTCACTGTGTTTTCAAAGCACAACTTGAGACAAAATATATTTGTTTTGTTAACTTTTAAATTACCACAAAATAACTGAAAATAAATCAGACTGACTCACTTGTGTATTATCTCTGCTAAGTATATGAGTGAGTGTCCAACACCTGGAAAGTTCCATGTAGGGAAAGATAACAAATCCCAGAGTTCACAATCTCAATAATGCAGGATCATCACAATGAATGTACCACAAACTACACTGAGCTTACTCTCCCTTCAGAACAAGCAGGAGTTTTTATTCGAGAAGGCTTCAACAAGAATCATAGATTGCCACTGAAAAGGATATACATAAAGTTGATTCTTCAGCTAGTTCAAATATTCTCCAAAGATAATTCTATCTGGAACAACAGTAACAAAATGCTTTTCCCGAAATCCTTTTTTGCTTGAGGAGAAATCCCCACAAAAGCTCCTGTAAAGACGCAATTCGACTGTGAGCTTAACAAACGATTAGGAAGCGCCATTTACCTGCTTACGCTTCCTGATATCAGCAACTTCCTTTAAAGACTATCAGCATCTGATTTACCTCCAAGATGGCCACTTCTCACGAGACACAAGAAGTCGTCTTCACGCATTCCGTTAGAGTCAACTGTTTTACTTATAGTTACTTCTTTGTCTTCCTCCATGTATGTTACCACTGTAACCATTTTGTGTCTGAGAATACCTAGCACCAGTTATAAGCAAATTGTTCCACGGTGCTGCAATTCTTCCTTTGCATCTATTTGGAATTTTTTTTGTCCAATTCTTGACAAGTTTTGCCTTCACCCAAGGGTCGTCTGTCAGATACCAAGTGAGGTTTCTTGGACATACATCTCTTTCATCCCTAGAGAACCCTCTCTTTTATGACAGGAATATGTGTCTCTATGATTTGGAGTTGGACTGCTGTATGCTTTCTATCCAATTCCTCTTATTCCAAGGGTCCATTCCAAGATCCAGAATGAGGGGAATATGGTACTGACTACTCGGGTATTGCCATTAGCCTTGGATCATGCCCCTGGTACAGTTGGTCCTGTGTTTCCAATGGGTGTTGCCACTGCTTACTTCCCTGTTCTGTCTTCCCCTGCTTTCTGTTCTGCTCCACATTGCGCTTACCTGTAAAAATTCAGCTCAATGGATGCTTCAGACTAGTGTTTCTCTCTATTAAGCAGGTCAGATGTCCTTTTACTCTTTTTTCCTTTGTCCTGCAAAGGAAACATTTATTTTTCAGATTGGTCTACATCTAAGAAAATGCATCCAAGACAATGAGACTCATTTAAGATTTTGCAGATTTTGAGGAATTATTTAGCATTTAGCTAAGTGCAAATGGTGTCTATCGGATGAGGCCCATAGGCAACAATTTGAGCTTTTTAAGAGCCCTTGTCGCACATGTACAGAGTACGGTCTTTGGCTTCTCTGTGTTTTTAGGAGGTCTTTGAAGCATAGGCAGGTATCGTATTCTCCCACCCCTCCTTGTGATCAGTCCTTGTTCCTCTGTGTACTTCAATTAAAATTTCTTTGGACCTACTTTTCGCAAAAGTGGTGTTTGTTATGGCTGTCACCTTGACCAAAACAGTGGGAGAATTGCGAGCCTTGCTTTGGTAGGAGGCCTGCCTTCAGCTTTGTTTGATAAGGTGGTTTTGCATCCTAATATGGCTTTTCGTGCAGTTGTGGCGTGATATTGTCATACTGTGTTTTGATTCTTCCTGTGTTCTCTCCAAATTCTCTGTCTTTGTAAGAAGTCACTGCTTCAGTTTATGGATGTCTACAGAGCTTGTTATGTTTAGCTGATCCCTGCTGCTGGTTTGCGATTTTGGAGTCTCTCCTTTTGACTTTAAGGTTTCAAAATCCTCCTCCTCTACTCTGAGGTAGGAAATTATGCTGTTTTCCTAGGGTTTATGAGGTTGCTGAGGTTCCTTTACTGGGAACAACTGAGGGCCACACCATGTGAGAGGTTTCTGTGTCGTGAGGGGAATGACCAGTGGTGTCCTTAGGAGATATTTGTTGGGTAGCCAACTGGATTTTTTTAGATACTTTTTTTACCATTGCCTTCTGTTAAATGGTGTCTTTAATGCTGGTCTGGTGTGAGGCAGTGTTCTTCACTGTGTTCAACATAGTTGATTTTTATTAAATTGTGGTGTTGCAATTTTTCTGACATCTGGTCATGTGTTGTGGGAGTGGATGTAGTTTAACTATCTGATACATCCTCATGAATAAAGAATGCGAAGAACAAGGCTGGCAGGATGGTAATGGCCCAACTATTTATCAGTATTCCTGGTTACTCCAAGGCATACTTTACTGGATATATGTAGGAATATATTCGGTATCTGTGTGGCACAAATTTAGCCGAAAGACAGTGGAGTGCTGGCACACGGTCAAAGATAAAGATACAGGCAACAAGTGATTGGACGGTTAGTTGAGTTAAGGCGGCAGATGTGGACTGTAACTGTGTCATGATGTAGTATTCTTAAAAGAAGCAGGTCTTCAGCTCTTTCCAAAATGGGAGCAGGGCCCAATGCTCCCTCTGCTAATCCACACCTTCTCATGTTTTCTGCATGGTACTAGCAGAAAGTGCCTAGGCAGGAAGAGGAAGTTATACCAGAAGGGAAAGCGGTTGGAACAAAAAAGAAAAACAACCATAACATCTGTGGGGTGTTAAGTGAATTTATTTTAGTTAGGGAATATAAATTGCCTGTCTCCTGGGTGGGGACTCACCTCCTCATGGGCAGGAACTCTGACTAGGAAGGTACATCGGGGAGTGATGTCTACAGAGAAGTAATTGGGCAGATACCCTACAAGACAAAGCAAGAGCTCAATCAGTGTTTCTGAGCTGATCGTTGGTTGGTCTTTAGAGGGAGTGACTCTAGGCTGCCCCCAAGATGATGTTTCAAAGGTACATCTCCTAATACACGTGCAGTCACACAACCACACAGTAATGCAAACACTCACATACCAGATAGATCAGCAATGTAAGCTTCCTGCACATTCACAGAACCGGTAGCAGCAGCATTGCACTCTTCTGCCTAAACAAAGAACAGTTACAGTGTTTGCAGCAGAGTGCAATAGTTAGTGCAGTAAGGTTTGTGTATGTGTGCTGTGATGTGGTGAGTGTGTGTGTGTTGATGTTTTGGAGTGATGGTATGTCTGAGCGATTGACATCAAAGAAGCCTGCTGTTGGCTGGTGCTGGTTAGTGAACTGATGTTCCTCTCTTCAGCTTATAAAATAGTTCAGAAATTTGCAATGTGTGTACTACTGCATGTATGCAATACTAGATTGGTTACATGAGTGTGTTGGTGTTGTCCTGATGATGTGTTTGATGCCCATTAATAGGAATGGCCTAGTGCTGCGGGGGCTGAGCATGTTCGATATCATCACTATCTTAGTCCTGTTTGACTTCTTTCCCACCAACACCACATAAATGGTGACGAGGACCAGGGGAAGAACGGTGCCTCACCTTCAGGTGTGCTTCGATGCCTGACCAGCAATGCAGCTGTAGTTGACGGTGTCCAGCGGCACCTCAGAAGCTGCACGGATGACGCATCAGCAGTAGGCCACCGACAGTGCCTGCCTGCCGCCTGTCATGGGGGCTGTTCCGCAACCTACACCGCACTCAGGGGTGTGGCGGGCACCTGCTTTTGACACCCACGGAGCCACGCACAGACACCAGCCATGTGCAAGGGAGTAGGAGGTGCAGCGCCAGCCTCCCACCACAGAGTGGTGCCAACCTCACAATGGGAGCACACAACCAACAAAACAAAACATTGCAAGTAAAAGGATCCTGCTGTAGGCACTGTTGGGGACACTAAAAACAAACAAAAAGTGTGCAAGAAACTAAAGAGGAGAAGTATAGCTGTAACATAGGTAGCACATGGAACTATGAAATAAAATGTCACACAGAGACCCTCACGAAAGCCTTGAACTGTAGCAGTTAAGAGAGGCATGTACCAAAGGTGCACGAATCATGCACAGAAGTGCTGTAGGAGAAGCCAGTGCACAAACCACCCGAATTACCTTCAGCCATTAGAGTCGCCATGCACTGTGAACGCCAGAAGGCCCCTGCACTCGATGGCCTGCCACAGCTGGTGCAAACCAACTGCCCAGGATTTGCAAGCCTACACCGATCCCCACGCACAGCCCACCACCAGCAGGGCTCGTGGCCAGGACAAGAGGCACATGTACACCACGGCATCAGAACGAACAGATGGTAAGTGAAGGAAAGAAGTCCTCACTGCTATGCGCCAAGGCATGATCTGGGGGTGAAGAGTGACCTGTCCAACACCGCCTCACAGGACAAAAGCAGAGTGCCCAAACACGCATAAATCGTGGACTCCATTCCGTCCTGTGAACTGTTTATCGTCACCTGATCACTGTTAGGTTAAGGCACTGAAGTGGAAATTGTTGAAACAGAAGCTTAACATTTACTTCGCAGCCACTATCGTGTAATATAACAGGAAAGCCCCGCTACTCTTACACCTGGCAGGAGAAGGCACATACAAGTTATCATGCAAGTGTTGGGATCGATAAATATGAAAGCAATGTACACACTGATGTATGCACGCATAGCAGCGGCAGTACCAATAAATGCAATATCGATGTACGCTGTAATCTATGCACGCACAATGATGTCAATACCAAATAATGCAATACCGATGTACGCTGTAACCTATGCACACACAGTGATGTCAATACCAGTAAATCCAATGTCGATCCACACCGTAACTTATGCACGCATAATGACGTCAATCTCAGTGAATGCAATGTTGATGTACGATGTAACAACTGACGTTATAATAATCAGAATATCGGTAAATATGATATCAATGACCGCCATGTTACACGTGCCCGCACTCAGGAACTCATATAATTGCTGTCGGATTCATCCAAGATGGCCTCCCCATCAACTCCAAGTCAGAGATATGTTGTCAGACAGGCCCTGCAACCCAAACCCAAGCCTACAGATTGACAAGTCACAGGTGGGGTCACTCTTAGTCCAAAGACAAACGCGCACCCAGGGAAAACCCTGATTGATCCCACAGATAGGTAGTCACACCACATACAGGACGGAGGAGATTGGCCACAATAAAACACGTTTAGCCAAAGGAGCGTGTTCCCAAAACACCACAAAGTTAAATGCCACATGTAGTTAGGAACACTCAGCCAATCAGGACATGACATGTACACCCCATGGGGTGATCACGCGCTCACCACACCTGACATCTTGACACGCACACATTGGCCCACTCTAGCTCTCCCCGAGGTCAAGAGCCATCTGTGTCCCCCTTATCAGATGGTTGTACTTGTTATTTATGACTATGATGCTTTTCAAAGAATGTCAAAGTGTTTTGTGGTACCCACAAAATGTATATATGTGCAACCAAAACTTCTGTACTCTGAGACTGTCTTCAGACGCGCCTCTGTCGATACTCTCCTGGCTGCTGCATTTAATTAAACCAACTTGTTCCTGTTTTGCCAAATGCGTCGTCTTTTCATTTATTTAAGGTAAATTCATATTTGAGCAACACAACCTACCAGAAAAAGGACCTTCATTCACATAAGACACCATTGTATCAGCACTCAACAATCATTTTGAACACATGGCCAACCCAAACAATGAGCTATTCCTCCTGCTCCAAGTTCAACAAGCCCCAGATGAATCTGGAGATGCATTCTACACCCAACTGAAGGAGCTCACCAGTACAGGCACCCTATGTGACGAAACAGGGGAAATCCGGGTGCATTTTATACATGGCTGGGTGTCAGCCAAATTAAGAGAACAGATATTACAACAGCTACTCAAGTCCATGAAGGACATCCTAACACTAAGAGGCTTGAAGGCGCTTTCAAAGGGTAGGGCTTCCCACTTAGAAATGGCCATCTAGAAGTCCATCAAGAATGAGCTCATGAACCAGATCACCGAAGGGTGCCAAAAGCCGCACTGACCCTGCAGTCATTGCTTGGGACCATTCCCGCATGGAGGCGTATCGCCCAAACAGTGGCAAGGAATGATCAGCGTGTGGGAAAATGAACTACTTTGGCATGGTGTGCAAGTCACCCCGGAGCCAGCAAAACCCCAAGAAGAACATGGGGAAGACACCGTGCACATGGTGTGAGCTATCAACCAGTTTCGAAATCAAGCTAGGTCTCCACCCCAGTGTAGGTTACACTAGGAGGTCGGCCAATAATTGCCATCATCAACACTGGGCCTCCATCATTATCATGGTTCAAGAAACGTATAAGAGCGTTAACGGTCCACTTACCCTCAGACACACCAACGCACGAGTGAATGCCAACCAGCATGCGAACCCACTCTCTCAGGCAGGCATATTCGTTGCCGACATTACACGCAATGACTTGACCACTGCAGCCAACGTATACATGACCAAAAGAGAGGTAGGTACCTTGCTAAGGTGCAATATTGCAAAAAACTGCAACTAATCCAATTCACACTCAGTCTGCACACCACGGACCTAGAGAGCTTCCTAGGAGAGTTCAGATGACTTTTCCAGGGGATTGAGTGTCTGGAAGGGAAGATGGTGAAAATTGACATTGCACTGAAAGGGGTCTGAAGCACTCCTGGTTTTCCCAAACTTAATTCCTTTGCTTTTATTCAAGTTTGGCATGCATACACTCATTCACGCTCCGTTCCAAAACGTGTATTGAAATAATCATCCCAGAATTGTGACACGCTAGTTTTCGTGTCACAATGAGTTGCACAGCCGTTTGTACATTTGCAAAATATTTACACATACTCAATGATTTTGTCAAAGTTCATCCAAATTTTATTTGCATAGTTCATCCAGCTTTATCCGTTACGTCAAGGAAATGAAGATCAACATTTTTAAGCATGGTAAATGACACTGGAATTGCCCGTCCGGGCCTATTCCCAGGCACATAATCTGTCTCCATTCCTCCTGCATATTTTTTTCACCCAACCATGTTAGTTGCGATCATAGCCTGCAGGAGGACCTACCGGAGGAACCTCTCGGAATCCAACAAAAATGGGATACATTGATGAATGAACCTCTGACTGAGGGTGACTGGAGAAAGGTACATGAGGGGGTGCAAAAGGTCAGTGCAAATGCATGATTCAGGCTTCTTCAATATAATATAGTACATCAAGTATACCTTACCCCACGCACTTTACATATACTATATCCGTCCCGCAAGGATGAATGTCCCAGATTCAGAAATCAGGGGGCAGACGTCCTCCACATGATATGAATGTGCTCGGTGTTACACCACTTCTGGGAGAGGATCCTGACATGTCTGAGGGAGGCCACTGGTTGGAATATACCCAGAGAGATTAAGCAGATACTACTGGGAGTATTGCCTGCGCCAAAAAACAAAAAGCTAAGCAGGCATTTTGTCAACCTGGGACTGGTTTTGGCCAAGAGGGGGGTCGTGATAGCATGGATGCAACCCCAGCCCCCAAAATACCTGGACTGGGTTAGAGATGTAAGCAAGTGGGCAACTGCAGAGTCGGTGCGAATGAGATCTGTGAGGAGAGATGATAAGGCCGAGGAAGACCTGCTGGCATGGGCCTCCATGTTGACAGACCTACAGGGGGGCCAGGAATCGGTATCCCAGGATCTCACAGGAAGGGAAATCCCCTTGAAAAGAAGACAAAATGAGACATGGCCTAGGAAAGGTTCGGAATTCCAATAATAGATATGAGGAGAAATGCACAGGTGATCATGAGACTAGTTTAGGACTGACCTTGGAGCGAGGAAATAGTGGGGAGGGGGGGTATGTTATTGTTGGAATATGTTTTACAAGTCAAACTGGCAAAAGAATATGTGGGGAACTACGTAGTTTGTAGCTGGTAAATTAAACAAATGATGCTCTTGTATGCAATTGTAATACGGTTACCCATAAATGCCAATAAAACTTTATGAAAAAATAAAAAAAATGTTAGTTGCGATCATTTTACACCTCTAAGAGCAGCTCAAAGATTAAGCAGATGAAGCACTGACTGCTGCAGGGTTGACAGAATATTATCGCCTCATGTAATAATACCCAAAACAAACCAGTTAATCGGATGCAGTAATGACCTTTGTGGAAGATAGATCCGTGTCGGGTAGAGGCCGCGTTGCATCTCAGAGCTGTGCTGAGCAATACGTCCGAAAACGTACCACTCAGCTGTCACACACTCTGTTCTGCAAGTTTTAACTTAATTTACAAACAATTGCACGTCTTGTGAATCTGTGACATGCCTTTTTGATTAACTTAAATATGACAAAGGCCTTAATAGAAGAGTTCAGGTCATGGCTTGCACTAGATACAGGCAGTCATTGTAAAGAGACCGGTATGGATGGAAACAGGAGGCAGAACAGGTAAACTGAAGTAGATGTATTCACTGCTGCAGAGCCCACAGGAGTGCATCCTCCTTCGTTGATGTGACAGAAACAGTCCGATCTCAACGAACGGGAGCACCGCCACGAGACAGATATTCAAGTATAAAAATGTTTATTACACAGTTTAGAAATGCATGTGCAATAGCTTCTACAGCACAAAGAGTAAAGGAACACATACCTTGGAATCCAGAACATTACATCTCCCTATTTACACAAAGAAATTAATAAACATAAAAATCTCTAAACTTGGTAGGTAAAGAACAATTGTGCCATGTTCTGACCATTTCTTCGGATGTTACAACATCTTCTGAGTCTTCTTGATCCCTAATCATCATATCATTTTGATGACTGTTAAGATCAACATGTTGTTCCTGAGAATTAACAATATTAGCATTCCTGCATGGTGAGTCCAAAGTGGAATCAAGAACAACATTCTAACCACTGGGAATTACATCATCTAAAAGATGAAAAGCCTCATCTGAATCTAGCTCAGAACTGATTTGAAGCAGACAACATTTTGTTTGCTTGTTCATTAGTGAGCTTGTCAATTGATCTTCTGTTCCACCACCCCTTTTTATCCAAAAACAAAGAACCTTTGGAAGCCTTGACCACCTGAACTGAAAGTGAGTATTTTGAGACACCTTTCTTAACTCTTATGGGCTTTTTTACCAAGACCCAATCACCTATTGAAAAATCTTGCTGTCCCACTTTACGTTTAGAGTCAAAGTATTTTTTCTGTAGATTTTGCTGTGTTATGACAGTATTTGTCATCTTTTTCTTAGCATGGCAAGACACACATGTATTATTTTTATTGTTTAATTTTTTTAACCAATCTGGAAAGACCTTTCCTTAGTAGGCGAAAAGGCAAGATTCCAATGATAGAATGTGGGGTGGTTAAATATGCCCAAATCTTCTTGCGTAGAAAATCTTTCACAACCTCATTGCAGACCAAAGCCGATTGCATTCCTTCCTTCTCAAATCTATTCATCCTTTCTACAAGGCCATTTGAAGGAGGAGAATACAATGCAACTCTGAGATGCTTGATTTGATGTGACGCAAGAAATTCTTTTATTTTGTTAGAAGCAATATGAGTATCACTGTCTGTGACTAACTCCTTGGGACTACCTTCAGAGTTAAAAACTCTAGATAAAAATGTTATCACAGATAAAGTACTGGGAGAAGAGGTGAACTCAAATTCTACCCATTTGGAGTGATAATCAATTTGCACCATGATGTATTTCATGCTATTGGGCAACAGATCGAAGGGACCTGCAAAATCCAAGGCTAACTTGGATCAGGGTACCTCCAGAATAGGAACTACATGTAAAGGTGTTTTAACAGTCTTCCAATGTTTGTCAGAGAGTAGACAAACTTGAAAATTATTGACAAGCATGGTAACCTCCCTATCCATGGCAGGCAACCAAAAATGTTCTTTGAGTTTTCTACAAGTTGCCCCAATACCTAGGTGTCCCTCATGAGCTGCATTAATGAGTTTATTTAGCAAAGAAACAGGTGGAACAAAAAGATCAGATCGTAAAAGTATATCATCAACTATAGATAACTCACTTGAAACCTGAGCAAACGATTTCAATAGTTCTGGAAGAGATCTTTATTTAGGCCAGCCATTTGTAACCATATTTTTGGCAGCTTGAAGACTTTCATCTTTATCACAGGCATCCTTCCAATCCAAGTGGGAGAAAAACCCTTGAAACTCACCAAGATCCTCAACAGAAGCTACTACGCATTCAATCTCATCTTGACTTCCATCAGCCAAGGTATGTTGTAAAGGTAGTCTTGAAGGCAATCTGCCCTAGTGGTATGACCACCAGCAATGTATTTCATTACAAAGTTGTACTCATGAAGGTGGGACAAAATGCGAACCAATCTAGCAGAAGCTTTCCCCATAACATTGCCATTCAAAAGGTGGAGTAAATGTTTGTGGTCTGTGAAAATGTCAAACTTAGTTCCCAAAAGAAAAGTTTTACATTTTTCTACTGCCCATGTACAGGCCAGGGCTTCTCTCTCAATTATACTGTAGTGATTTTCAGCATTGTTAAGTGAGCTCGAAGAAAAACCAATAGTGTTTTGTTTGCCAGATACCCAAGACCACGTTGACTGGCATCAACAGTTAAGAAATATTTCTTACTAGGGGTAAAAGAAGATAACGCAGGTGCACTGATACTCAAACTTTTGATTTCTTGAAATGCATGATCTGCCTCTTGGAGGCAAGCAAAAGAGCTACCAAATGGAGTCACAAAAGTTATGAGGTCTGTGCATTCAGGTGTGAGTGGAATTTGATGGTAAGCTGATCATAGATCTAGAAGGGAAAAATAATTAGAACCAGAAATGCCAGCTAACAAGTCTTGGATTTTAGGTAGGGTACGGCAATCTACTAGGATGTTTTTGTTTAATGTGCGCAAGTCCACACACAAACAAATGTCCCCATTCCTTTTGCGGACTACGATAATTGTGTTGACCCATTCAGAAGAGTCAGTATTTTGAATGATACCTTCACACACCAATTTGTCTAACAGTTTTTTGAGTTCACTTCTCACACTTAAAGGAATGGGTCTGGCTTTAAGAGACACAGGTATAGCATTAGTCTTCAATTTTAGGTGTTGATACTTAGTGATTTTACCAATTTTGTCATTAAATACTTGAGGACATGCCGCCATTTTGTGCAAATCTTTTTCATCTTCAGAGTTGGAGATCAGGGCTACTGACACATCATTCACTTGAACTGGGTTATCAGAACCAGGCACAAGTTTAAGACCCATTTTGGCTAGGTCTTGCCAACCAACAATGTTCTTGCCTTTAATGGCCACATATACCTTAGTGTAAACACATCTTTCCAAACAAACCACCTTTTCCCAAAAATATCCTAGCATATCGATATCCTTGTCTCCATAAGCCTTGGGAATTCTGTCAGGTTTGTGAAGAACCACATTCGCCGACCAATATTTTGAGTAAAGTTGGTCAGAGATAATGGTTACTAGAGCTCCAGAATCAGCCATCATGTCAATATCAAGGTTACCTAATGTAACTTGGCAAAACGGAACTTTGACCTTTTGTTCATGAGGCTCATAAACAATTGAAACAACAGTTAATACCAACTTTTGAAAATCCTCTTGTACTCTCACAAGTTTGAACATTGCTGACTTGAATGATGCTTTTTCCCTTACATACTGATGGAAAATTACCATTTTTATGACATTTAACACACCTTTTACCCAACGCAGGACAAGTGGGACTGTTACGTAGGAGTGTGCGCGAGCCACACCTGAAACACATAGCAGAAGCTTTATTATGAAATGGCTTAAAATCTTTGTTTTTCTGCAGTACAGCATTAATTGAGTCTTCATCATGAATTGAGTTAATAAAAGAAGTAGACTTGTCATACGAAATACATTTAGATGAAATTATCGCACTTTCTATGCTTTTAGCCATGTCAATAACTTCAGAAAGGGGTGGATCTCTGCAAATTAGGTTGTGCTCTTGTATTTTCTTTGAGTTGCAGCTATAAACAAACTGATCCCTGATGTAGACATCAAGAGAAGCTCCAAAGTTACAGTTTGCCGCAAAATTTCTCAAAGCAGAAATATATTCTTCAACTGACTCCTCTGGATCATGTTTCCTTTTCATAAACTAAAATCTTTCCAGCATAACGCTAAGTTGTTCTAAAATATTTTTGTTGAATCTTTGTACAGCCTCTATATAAACATTCCAACCATCTCCATCTCAAGCAGGTGGAATCAAAACTGGAAGATTATCAAATATTTGTTGCCCTTCTGAACCCAAATAACCAAATAAAAGGGCCAGTTTCCTTCTTGGAGAACAGTTCTCAGCATCAAAGGCCACAACAAAATTTTCAAATGAACGAAACCAGTTTCTCCAAGGTGTTTTAGGTTTGCCAGGCATCGGTAAGAAATAAGGTAAGTGGACTTCTTGATGAGAATTAGCCATGGTAATCGAATAAATCACAGAATCTTACCAGTATTTTCAAGTTGCCAGTATTTTCAAGTTGCCAGAGTGCAATGCAAAGCTTGTTAATTTTAAATGAAAAGAGGTCGTTATAACAAGATTCGTGACTGAAGGGTAAATCCTTTTCCAAAACAAGTGAAAATGAATAGGCTGTGGTTTAAAGCGACCAAACCAAGATGGGCGGCAAGCGTGATGATGTCACTCCGTATTTCAAGTTTAAACGGAAAACTCCAGTCAAGTGAGACAGGTGCAAGTGCAGCAAAGTCGCCCGTGAGCTGGAGCGCGCTGCAGACGCAGGCTTCAGGATGCAACACAGCAAGAAAACCAACAAGCATTAGAAATGCAATAGGTCTCGCATTTTTTTTAGTTAGATCTATTGGTGTTGTAAATGACAATGTCTTTGATCCATGTGTTATGGAGTGGATGTATGTGGTTTGAGTGGAATTCTGTGGGTTGGACTTGAATTGGTAGATGTGTAATTGTGTGGTGTGGAGTGAATTTGTGTGTTGTAAATATGTGGTACGGTGTGCAATGGAATTGTGTATTTAGTCAAATTATGTGATGAAGAGCGCAGTAGTGTAGAGTAAAGTTGTGTGGAGTGGAGTGGCGCTGCGTATATTGCAATGGAATATAGTGCAGTGGAGTGGACAGACTGAGGGAAAGTGGAACATTTCCTCGTACTACCGACAGTAATGGAAGATAGCTGATAGAGCAGATTGTGGAGGCTGCATTGCATGAAGCGCTCAGCAGTGAAAGCGGGGGTGTTTAGGCACATACACGTGTGTCTGCATATGCACACTTGTGCAGAGGAGTGCGGCAGTCGTGATGCTGCAGTTTTATGTCACAGATGGGGCTAAAGAAAGACTTAAAACACTTAATGGCAATGTTAAAAATTTGAGAATGAGGTTGAACCAGTCTCCGGTCATAGCCACCCATATCATTAGTGTGCCCAGACAAGGAAGTAGAGCAGGAAGGTGTTGCGGGGGTCGCTGACAGCCAACATCAGGCTGAGGAAGCCCAGGGACCACTGGTAGATCTCAAGACACCATGGCTGTGCAGCAGGTCCATCAATGGGGCCCCTTCATGGTTGGTGCAATAAGGCACGATGAGGAGCGAAAGGGGCAGTCCCTAGCCAGAGTCCGATTCCAGTGCCGCACGCCAGTAGAACCAGACAGAAACAGTGAGAATTTTCTTTTGCAATAGCTCTACTGATATTTGGAGAGTAAGAGTATCTGCTCCGATGGGCTGGAGTTTCAACCTTCGGCCGGTTTTATTGGGAGAAGCCTGCAAGTGGGCCCCGGTGAGAGAAGTTAATGAATACGCAGGTAAATCTGTCTCCGCAACCCTGACTCTTAACAGCAAGGAAATATTTACCTAGGGCCTATAGCCACCTGTTCACAGTTTCAGTGCGCTATAGAGAGCTGGTAATTTTCAAATTGATAGTGCAAGTGCAAAGCCTACTGGTCTCCTTAGGATAATGAATAGCCGAGCGTGCATAAACCCATGCAGCGATCACACCAGCATTTTATGTGAGTTATCAGACGGGCGTTACTCGCAAATAAGCAACCGATGTAAGAGTCTTCCAAGCGAGTGGCTGTTCCCCAGCCCTACTGGCTGCTCAGAGTCCCTCCCAGTCTGCACAGAAGCCTTGCTGTAAGAGTCTTTGTTGGCACTGTTCAGGTCCCATCAGTACCTCAGAAAAGGTGAAAGCTGTCCTGAGAGCTTTGAGAGATTGTTCGGGTGCTCAAGCCACACACTGTGCGTACAGACTAAACATACAACACAAATATTGCTCTGCTAACCGAAGGTGAGAGTGAATAGCTACACTAAGCACCTTATATAAGCCATAACATGTTGCACAAAGTACATGAAACAAATCCACTTTTAAAATGACTAGCTGGCTGCCCAAACTAAGCCTACAATACAAATTACGCATGTCAAAATAATGTAACACATATTGGCTTTGTTTAAGTGCTAGGATGAGGGGCGTTATTTTTGTGTCATTGGCAGAGCGAGTTTCATATACTATCCAGTGCTTCAAACGGGCATGTACTCTCCAATACAGAGTACATGCACTTTTATAACTTGAACGGGAGAGTACATGCACTTCTCAGTACTGCGGCAATCTTTTTAATACTAGAGTACCGGCACTTCTCCACAGCAAACAGCCACTCTGTAGGTAGTAAGTACCTGAACTTTATTTCCATAAAAGCAAATGGAGATCCCTAGCACAACAAAACTCCTGTAACGACTCAACTCCTGTCCCCGATGGGAAGTTGCTCGTCTTTGATCTTTCTCATTCGCTGTCAATCCTTTTTAGAATGGTGGTGAGGATGTTCCGAATTGGCTTACCCCATCTCTGCACAGGCCGTTAATGAAAGAATCACAGGTACAGGTGCAAGGATGCTAAGTGACTAGATCAGAAATAATTGTGAAGGTGCACAAACCTAGGGAAAAATACACTGTTGATCAAAGGAACCACCCCAACTGTCGAGAGCAGCAGCTTATCTAAAACTGATCATCAGCTCTAGTCTGCTCGCCGTAGTCAGCAAGGACAGTGTGGTGACGTCCATAGGGAAGTCCATGAATGAGCGAAAGCCTAGTCTCTTGCATCTGGGGTGGCCACGGTTGATCAGTGGAGGGTGATGATGTGAGAAGAGGATGGCAAAATGGCATAATCTAGAAGCACTGGGGATGGTCTTTGATTGGTTGCAGCATCAAAAGTGCTAAATTGAGGATTTCACCTTTCATGTGAGTAGGTCTAGGGATGTGTTGTGTCCTGCAAAGCTTGATAAAGTTTTTTTTTGTGCTCAAATCTCTAGGAAGTTTGAAATCTTTGAGGAATGTGTTGTTGGTGTAATGCATAGATGTGGCGATAATGAGATTGGATATTTATTCTATTAAGTTTTTTTAGTCCAGGTAATTTTTTTACACGTTATGAAAGGTGGAAGGCTGGTAGGCAGAGGCTGGGAAGTGGCAGAAGAGGAAGTCTTCCGATTTGAGGTTATGAAAGTTCTTGAATAGTGGAAGTTCCTGACGGCTTGCCAATGACATTGAAGACTTATCTAGTACTATGAGTGCTTTAAATTATATGTGAAGGCGAGCTGTTATCCGTGATGAAAATTGTATTGATACTGCAAGTGGAGATGATGTCTGTGGCGTGGAGTACTATAGAGTGTACTTTGATGGACAAGCGATATATATGTTTTCGGCTCTGTGGATGAGCAACTCGGCAACCCATCTGCAAATAGCCTACGTCAAGCTTTGCAAAATGTGTAAGGAACTAAAACCTGGCCTCTCGAATAGGGTTAAAGAATAAACAGCTCATTCTGGAAGAGCATAAAAATTGAGAAACGGAGATTAAAAGTCACCCCCAGCTGCTGGTCTTTTACTCGCAGGCCCTAGCGCCGACCTCTCACTGGAACAAGTCCAGTATAATCTGTATTCTAGGGCAATTGGATGGGAAAAGTGTGGCGTTGGTTAGAAACACTGCTTTCTGACCCGGGGAGACAGGCGCAGCGGAAGTGACCCTGGCTTGAGCAAGAAGCCTCACAGACAAGTCAGTGGAAAGAAAAAAGGGATCTTTTTACCTACGAGGCGCAGTTACACAGCACCGTCTGCAAATGTGTACTATCTCTAAATAAATTAACACAGCTTGGTACTGTGCCGCTACCATTTGGTGAAGTGTGTGACTAATGAGGCGCACAAGCTTTCTGTATCGCCTCCTCACCCACGCATACCCGGCCGCTACTTTCAATTAGGGGACTCAGAGGACCTTGTGGCTAAGCGCCTAACGCAAATTCCTAACTGCTTTGTGAGCATTTGTAATAGAAGAAAAAATGGCGGCAGCACACTCTTTTCCCCTAATTGTTTACCTTTGATACAATGGCAGCACCTAGCGCGGGTGTCCCCATTGTAACAAAAGGCATGGGCTACGGTAAGCCGTAAAGTGGGGAGAGAGTGTTTTTAAAAGAGAAATCACGACTATTCTTGGCGCCAGACTTGAGTCTAGAAAATAGGCATACGCACCGGACCGCGGACTGGTCCTACCTGCCTGTCACGGAGGTGCCTTGGACCCAAGGGGAGCCAGGGGGCGTGCGGCCGCCTGGGACACGGCGAGGACGCCTATCACTCAGGTAAGGGCGCTGGGCCCACAGTGCTGATCCCTCCACCGGCCGTGTCTGCGGCTGAAAGTGAATGTGAAAGAATCTGTCTGAGGTCACCAGGGCTGCGCGTCTGAGAGGAGCCGGCACTTGCCGGCCAGCAGCAGCCATTTTGGCAATAAAGTAGCACTTCGCTGGGAATGTGAACACCGAGTATTATTATAAATAATGTCACGTTTGAGGCTGTTAAAACAGTTAATATATACATTGGATTGCGGTGATTTCCTAAAGCGATATCGAGGTTTTTCGTTGCTTTGCATGTTAGTGTCAATGAAAAAACGGAATTTAGTCAGACAACTAAAAGCGCCAAGATGTGAAGTAATCAGCGAGCAGCACTACACTTTAAAACACGCTTTAACCTAGCATCGGTGCCCGTACTAAATCCTGTTCAAAAACAAGGTATGTACAACTCGACTAACAAGCACGGAATCGAAACCTAACGCGGGAATCGAAACCAGTGGTGCGCGCGCACCACAGAGGAGCGGGGGGCGAGGGAGCCTGTCGTCTGGGCCGCGCGCTGATGCGCGTCCTAGACACGGACGGGAATGGGCGGAGCAAAGGCGGGACATGCGCCCACCTTAGCTCAATTGCGTGCCGTTTTTTAAAAAAAAAGCACGCTACAGCCAATGTGGGCTTCCGAAAGCAAAACCACACGCACGAGCGTGTGGTTAGCTTTCTGAAGCCCATACAAGAGGTCTCGCGCTGCGCGAGCAGTGCTGCGCACTGCAACGGTAGGCGCGAGACCTAAAAACTATAGCAAAGGATCCAAATATCATCAGAGATGGGGACAGCGGAGGCAATCCAACGGTAATCCAGGGAGACAGGAGATCGGAGAGGCTCCAGGAGGTCAGATGAAAATCCCAGGAGAAAGAGCACAAAATTGGTGAGCCGCAGCAAAATTGCCGCCAAATGTAAAGTGACCGGTATGGATGGAAACAGGAGGCAGAACAGGTAAACTGAAGTAGATTTATTCACTGCTGCAGAGCCCAGGGGAGTCCAAACAAGAACATTACCATCATGACATAGTTTCTATGGAATCGTCCAGTAACAACAGAAGAGTATCCTACATGTACCTGTGTGGTATATAAAGTCTTCTGACTACAGCTGCCATCTTTAGAACATGGAGAACCAGGTTCTACTGGGTCTCAGCCCAATATTGTGTCATTCTGGAAGAGTTACTTAATCTCACTGTGCCCAAAAAAGTAATGGCATAGTTTGTATGTTATTGCCCAGGAACACGAAAAGAGCATTCTACATGTACCTGCAGTATAAAAAGTCTGCCGTGGTTTTGTGACCTAGGGGCAGATGTATCAAGGATTGCATTTGCGATTCCTTAATAGCTAATTTTAGCGAATTGCTATTAAGGAATCGCAAAATGCTATGTATGTAGGAATTGCAATAATAATTGCGATTCCTTAATATTCCTTAATTGCAGTGCAAATTGCGATTCGCAATTAAGGAATACCTTCCCATTCATTCCTATGGGCGTAGAGGCCCAAAGGAATGAATGAGAAGACATTCTCAATTTGCGAATCGCAATTAGAGAATCGCAAATTGAGAATGCAATTTCAAGGGTGCCATGGTGTCCTTTTGACACCCTGTTGCACCCCTAAAATATGTATGTGTGCACATGTGGCGCACATACATGCCCTAAGGGCATGTATGTGCGCCACATGGCACTTTGAAAAATGCTAAAAAGTGCATTTTTCAAAGAAATCGCATATTACCACCAACTTGAAGTTGGTGGTAATTTGCGATTCCTTAAGGCCAAATTGCACTTTTTTAGTGCTTCTTACATTGGATTTAAGGAATCGCAATTTGCGATTCCTTAAATGCAATCGCAAAATAGGGAATCGCAAATTTTGCGATTCCTTATTTTGCGAGGCAGTTTTGCCTTAATACATTCCACTAAGCAAAATTGCGTTCGCAAACGCCGAAATTCTGCGAATTTCGGCGTTTGCGAACGCAATTTTGCTTGATACATCTGCCCCTAGTGGCTACAGCTGCCATTTTTAGAACATGGGGATCCAGGTTCCAATAGGGACTCAGCCCAATATTGTGAGATTCTGGACAAATCACTTAATCTCCCTGTGCTCAGAAAGAGAAAAGGTGTAACTTAGTGTGCTTCTGCCCTATAGTGTTCTAATGCCCTTTAGCCAGGTTAACGCTCTAAAGAAACAGCAAACAAAACCTGGTACATGATCGCAAGTGTCCATCTAGTAGCAACTACAGAGGCAAGCACAGGACATAGACAGATTACCGTATGTCAGCATAGATGCTCTAGGGGCCCAGCCAGTAGCGAGAAAGGAGTACATCAAGGGCATGTAATGGATTACCAGTCACCAGGATAAGTATTCTATATGGTCCACTGTAGCAATTTTTTCAGAAGCTCCAGAGCAGGCAGATAATACTGGGCTCAAAGTCTGAAACCATTTACCACTGATGCCCAGTAGTTTAACCTTAGACTTAGAGGGTTGATACACAGGATCAGGACTGTTTTGGTCTTCGTAAGACCTGGTAAGACTAGCCTAGAACAATTAATAAAACCTTCACAAGACTTGAATTTAAAATCAAAAATATAAAGATCTATTCAAAATTAGGATCACTATAAAAATCAAAAAGTTCATTAGTCACATCATGGGGAATCAGCGTAGTAAGTCAAAATCAAATAATGCAAGGGTCCAGAGTAAGCAAACAGCCAGAACCAAAGTATAGCTCAACAAGAGGACTGAGAGAACCTGCTGCAAATAGAAAATCAAAGTGAAGTGTGAGTCAGATGATGGGATACTGCAGAGCCTGTACAGTGAGAAAGTGCAAACAGTTCTGCTAGATTTTACAGGGTTTCAGACAGAAAAAGCCACACCCTCGATATGGTGTGAAATGACATAATATGGATGGTTTCACAAAGATGCATGTAAACACACCCGCCACTGTTTGGGGACCAGTGGCGTAGCAAGGGGGGGGGCAACGCAGGATTCAATCGCCAGCACCACCCCCGCGCTCTTACGGCCGCTGCGGGACATCAAAGCCTGGGACCGCCACGGGCGGCGAAAGGCTTAGCTACGCCACTGTCGAGGACACATGATATAAAAAAACATCTAGGAACACCGACTTTGCTGCATATTAATAAATACAATATGAATAAAAGCAAGAGGAAATGACTGTGCATTTTATAACACAAATACAATAACACATTCAAATAAATGAATAGCTCATTCCAAGAGCCTTGAGCAAATTGAGAAAATTGTTACAGAGGCAAGAACATCAAGGGCACAGCTTCCTCGTGGGGAAGACACATTAACACATTTGTATTTATTCAACAAGCAGATACTGAAGAGAGCTTCTATTTCGCTTATTTTTCTAAAATGGAAAAGCAAACAGCAACATGTACATGGGAAGAAAGACTCGTTCATTGTAAAATAAAAGTGCATGGTTTTTCTGGATCGCTGTCAATGCAAGCTGCCTGCGGCCTTGTCTTTGACTGAGAACTAGTTATGCTACTTTAAACACATCTGAATTAAGCATTCATTTCTGTTTATTAAAAATGCTTCTACACCACTGAGCCCAAAACTGAACATCAAGCGTAGCCTTGAGCACTTGACATGGCTAGAACACGTTACAACGCAAACATTTACAACGCATGCCTTTACAACGCGGTTTTTACATCGCAACATCCATTACAATGCATGATTTTACAACGCATGCCATCACAACGCATACCACTACAACACATACCATTACAACGCATAATACTTTTAGGGCAACAGTAGGGTAAGTGTTGGATAGTGTAGGTGTAAAAATTACTATTCCCACTCCAGTGAGTGCAACAGTAGGGTAAGTGTTGGATAGTGTAGGGGTAAAAATTACTATTCCCACTCCAGTGAGTGCAACAGCAGGGTAAGTGTTGGCTAGTGTAGGGGTAAAAATTACTATTCCCACTCCAGTGAGTGCAACAGTAGGGTAAGTGTTGGATAGTGTAGGGGTAAAAATTACTATTCCCACTCCAGTGAGTGCAACAGTAGGGTAAGTGTTGGATAGTGTAGGGGTAATGCGTTGTAATGGCATGCGTTGTAGTGACATGCGTTGTAATGGCATGCGTTGTAATGGCATGCGATGTAAAGGCAGTTGCGTTGTAATGACTGCGTTGTAAATGTAGTGCATTGTAATGACTGTGTTGTAATGGTTGTTTCCCCTTGACACTCAAGGTAGCAAAGTCAGGCAACCCAAGGCTTACTCTGGGAGACAGTGTGGGGTTTAGAGACAAAGGGGCCGATTCACAGAACTAATCTGAGATAAAGTCCTAAACTTACTACTTTTGGTATTCACAGAAGGCATTTAGTAGTAGTAAAGTTAGGACTCCTAACTTTACTACTACTAAACTGAGATAAAATCCTAAACGTACTACTTTTGGTATTCACAGATGGCATTTAGTAGTAGTAAAGTTAGGACTCCTAACTTTACTACTACTAAATGCCTTTGTGAATACCGAAAGTCGTAAAGTTAGGATTTTGTCTCAGTTTAGTAGTAGTAAAGTTAGGAGTCCTAACTTTACTACTACTAAATGCCTTCTGTGAATACCAAAAGTAGTAAGTTTAGGATTTTACCTCCGATTAATTCTATGTATCGGCCCCTCAGAACTCAACAAAATAGTTTTAATAACTGAGTGTCCAGTCCGTGTTTCGTCTTTTAATATGAAAAAGTACTTTACTTCAATCCACACACAATGTAATACTTCACATAATTGGTTCAGAAGTAACAAAATACAGTAGGCACCAATACTATTTCTCAGGTTTACAGTGGGAGGTAGCTTAGGCTACTCCTCTGAGACAACCTCTTAAGGTGCTCTTTGTGCACAAGTTTGCCCCTGTAGTCGCTCGGATGCAGCCTGGTAATGTGTATGAGGTTTAGAAAGTACTGTAGAGGGGGATCAACTATGTCCAAGCTCTGTGTCAGCTCCCCTCTTTCTGGAACTTTCAAACTTTAAGAACCTCCCACTTCTTCACCCCCCTTCACAAATCCAAACTCACTTTTAGCAAATAGTATCTTTTGCGTTGTTGGTTCTTTTATGGCACAGGCCACACCTTCTTTACTCAATCCAATTCTGATGAGCCAATAAGCTTGCATGGTGTGCACCACACACCATCACCTGCCTATCCCCGGAATCCAGAGGGCAGCAGTTTCAACCCAGCCCAACCAGCTGGTGTGTGTTCAGTATCTGTAATGTCTCTGAGGTGTCAGGTGAGCAGAGGCAGTGCCAGCACCAGTGGTAGAGGAAGCACTGGAGTCACAATCTTCATACTTTGGTTCATGTTTCAGCCTGGGAATCTCTCCAGGCCGAGACATAAACCCACCATCCAAAACCGCTAGGTGCCCACCCCTGGTGAGTATTCTGTTCCCGATGTCAATCTGCTGTCACTGTTGGCTTTGGTGTGCTTAGTAGGTGGATGGAAACTTGAACAGAATGAAATTCCCAGATATCCTCTATCCACGGGCTATATCGTTAGAGTATGCTGTAGCAGCACCTTGGAGACTTCCGGGTCTTACCCTTGCAGAGCAGTGCAGATCCTTCTCTGATGTAGAGAGGCCACCATCACTTGTCTGGCCCGGCTCCTTCACAGCTCCAATTCTTTGTACTTGGGTCTCCCTCATACAAGGACACCTCCTGTGCTCCTTCTGAGCACCTGGTCTGCTCTCTAGCTCAAAGTAGAGTCCAGGGAGCCCCTCCAGGAAGTCTTTAGTAAAGTTCACAGTTTCTGGTCTGGAACGCAGCAAAGGGAGTGGGCGGGGGATAGCCCGAAACTCCAAAAGCTTTTCATCACCACCGGTGATAAGAACTTGGAATCCAGTAGAGAAATCTTGGAACGCTGACAGGAAATTTCTGTCCTATCTTTATACTAAAGTTGCAGACAGTAGCTGTGTATTCCAATAGTCAGCTCTGAGACCGATTCTGGGCAGTTCTGCCCTTTTATCTATTTCACTGAGACTAGTCCAGCCAAGGTCTTTGTCACAAGGGGCTAGCAGGACAATGGGGTGGAACTGGGAGTCTCTTATCAGGAAAACCCCACAACAAGGTCCTATAAGCAAAGGTGGCTGCCCCACTTAACTACATGTTAACCTGTGAGGAAGGCGAAAGCCTTTTCAGAGAATAATGGATCAGTAAAGGGTAGGGGGAAGCACCTATTTTCAAACAGGCCTCTATTTCCTTTCCTTAACGCTCCTCAATCTCCCAGGTCATAATATTGAACGGTGGGTAAAGTTTTTCACCCTTCTATTCAAGTGGATATCAGTGGTAGTCGAACTACCAGTGTGTGGAAGAGGGTGGTAGTAAAGCCAAAATATAACAAACATTAGCAAAGCCAATAGGTCTCGCCTATGCAAGAGCTATTTGCTTTGCCAATATGTTTTAGCCATGTTTCACACCAGTGTGGCTGCTGTTCAGCATGGCTAAACGTTAGTATGGTAAAGAGAGTGGCGTGGAGTGGAGTGTCGTAAAGTGGAGTAGAGTGTAGTGTTATCGAGTGCAGGAGAGGGGCGCAGAGTAGAGCTGAGTGACGTGGAGTGGAGTGAACTGGAGTGTCATGGAGTGGCGTAGAGTGTCGTGGACGGAGTAGAGTGTCATAGAGTGGAAGGGCGTAGAGTAGAGTACAGTGTCAGAGTGGAGTAGAGTGTCATAGAGGGGATTGGCATAGTGTTGTGGAGTGGTGTACATCAGAGTGGAGTGGGGTAGAGGATGTTGCTTTGAATGGAGTAGAATGTTTTAGAGTAGAGTGGCGTAAAGCGGAGTAGATTGTCATATAGTGGAGCAGTGTGGAGTGGCATAGAGTGGAGTAGAGTGTGTAGAGCCGAGCGGCGTAGAGTAGAGTGGAGTGACATGGAGTGTCAGAGTGGAGTGGCATAGAGTGGAGTGGGGTAGTTGAGTGGAATAGAGTGCAGTAGTGTGTTGTAAAATAGAGTGGAGTAAAGGGGAATGGAGTTGCGTAGAGCTTCGTAGAGTGGAGTAGTGTTGTAGAGTGGAGCAGAGTGCTGTACAGTGAAGTGGCATAGAGTAGAGTAGAATAGCATAGAGTGGAGTAGAGTTTAATGGAGTAGAGCGTCATAGAGTGGAGTATCGTAGCGTGGAGTGTCGTAGAATGGAGTAGAGTGAAGTGACATAAAGTGCAGGGGTGCACAGTAAATTGGCGTAGAGTGCATTGGTTTTGAGTAAAGTGATGTAGAGTACAGAGGTGTAGAGTGCAGTGATGTAGAGTGCAGTGGCATACAGAAGAGTGATGCAGAGTAGATTGCAGTGGCATAGAGTGCAGTAGCATACAGTAGATTGTTTCAGAGTAGAGTGAACAGAGTGGCTTAGAGTGCAATGGCAGAGTGTAGTGGCGCATACTGCAGTGACATAAAGTGTTGCAGAGTAGAGTATAGTGGCATAGAGTGTTGCAGACTAGAGTATAGTGGCACAAAGTACAGTGGTGCAGAGTAGTTGACAGAGTTCATTGGTTTTGAGTAAAGTGGTGTAGAGTACATTGGCGTAGAGTACAGTAATGCAGAGCAGAATGCAGTGGTGCAGAGTAGAGTGCAGTGGTGCAGAGTAAAGTGCAGTTGCGCAAAGTAAAGTGGCGCAGAGTGGAGTGGTGCTGAGTGCAGTGGCACAGAGTGGAGTGGTGCTGAGTAGAGTGGAGTGACGCTGAGTGCTATGGCATAGAGTGCAGTGGCGTAGAGTAGATTGTTTCAGAGGTTAGTGGGGTGGTGCACAATAGAGTACAGTGGCGTAGAGTGCATAGTAGATTAGACTGGCGTAGAGTGGATTGTCATAGAGTGCACTGGCATAGAGTGGAGTGGTACAGAATAGAGTGCATTGGTGTAGAGTGCAGTGGCATAGGGTGCAATGTTGCAGAGTAGAGTGGCACAAAGTGCAGTGGTGAAGAGTGTAGAGTGCAGTGGCGAAGAGTGCAGTGGTGCATAGTAGAGTAGTGTGGGGTAGAGTGCATTGGCATAGAGTAGAGTGGTGAAGAGTAGAGAGGTGTAGAGTGAAGTGGCATAGAGTGGAGTGGTGCAGAGTAGAATACAGTTACGCAGTGTGGAGTGGTGTGCAGGGAGTGGCATAGTATGGAGTGGTGCAGAGTAGAGTGAAGTGGCGTAGAGTGGAATACGCATGGTAGCACACTTCTATTACAGACAACACATCTTCAATTGAAATCACCATTATATTTGCACAGACATACAGTTTCACTGATAAAAGTATACAGTGCACAAACGATAATGTGTGGCAATATCATCACCTGTATTAATTTGTTTTAATCGTTTTAAAATGTTTATTTCCACCACACTTCAGAATTACCAAAAAATGTGCTTCATTTGGGCTTTTCTAATTCTGAAATATCTGCACAGTTTATTTACAGACATTTAAATTTTGTTGTGTGCTAGAAAAAATGAATACAGTAAATGAGGTTTGGGCAAGAGAAGGGATGAACTCGAGCTGGACGACCTAAAACAACTAGAGCCAGCAAATAGAAAGCAAGCAAATGTGAGTTACAAACCACAAAGCCAATGGTAAACAATGGGTGGATTGCATTCCCAGGGAAGCTTTTCGAATGTCCCCAAGATGTTGTTAGCAAACTAGACAGCTGTGCTGTCTAGTAGGCTTCGACCTAAATAGGAAATGGAAGCCTACCACAAAATTATAGGTGAATAAGCTTGACTGAAGTTAGTTCACTGATTTTTTCGTAGATTCTTCTAACTCATCTACAGCTATGGAGTTTTAATAAAAATCCTATACCCATGGACCAGGGGGGTTTCAAAGAAGGCCATTCAACGGTGGACCACTGTTTCGCTTTGTGGGCGATAGTTCGGAAGTCACTGGAGTCTAATCAAAGAATGTGTATGTGCTTTGTTGACTTCCAAATTGCCTTTCATCTGGTGGACAGAGGCCATCTTTGGAGGAAACTGATTATATGGGAAATACCGACTGCCTTGCTCTCTCTAATCCAACGATTGAATACATCTTACTTGGCGCCGGTAGAGCTTGATACTTTGGGGCGACTTTCAAAAATAATTCCGGCACTAAATGGCTTGTATCAAGGCTGTATGCTTGCACCAAATTTGTTTAGTAGGCTGTATGCTTGCACCAAATTTGTTTAGTCTCTACAATGCAGATTTTCGCTCTACGCTTAGAACCACCCATTCCTTTTCACCCCAAATGAGCAATGTACATATCCCCCATCTTATATATGCCAATGATTTAATCCTCCTTGACTATACAGCAGTAGGTCTTGTCTAAAGAGAAAAATGGATGCTCCTTCCCAGGACTGTAAAATAAACTTCCTAAATATAACAGTACTTGCTCAGTACTGTAAAATAAACTTCCTAAATGATACTCAGTAAAAGGCAACCAAAATACAAATGGTTTCTCTTTAAGGAAAGAAAGAGGGAGTGAAAAGCTATAAATACCTTAATATTTACAGATAGGCAAACTGGACAGGTTATTTTCAGTCACTAAAAGTACGAACTACAATATCGGTGGGGGTTCTACTAAAGTTTAATAGGAAATATAGGGCGTACTCTTTGTCCCTTCTTATGACCCCATTTTCTTAAAAAGTCCCCCCAATGGTTCTAAATGGAGCTGAAGTATTGTATCTGAATATAAAATCCCCTTGGGAACAACTAGAAAGTGCTATGTTAAAAAGAGTACTAAATCTACCTAAAGGGGCCATGATTCAGGCTGCCAGGCGTGAAGTTACTCTCAACTCATGGACAGCGCTTGTAGAAATAAGTCTGCTGCGTTTCTTCAATAAATTGCCACTGGAACACAATTCAAATAAAGTATCACAGCTCTGTTGGCATGAAACACATAATAGTGAGAGACAATGTGCAGTTTCTTTAATTAAACTGATAAATCAGTGCAAAGATAAACATGAAATGATTAGCAATATAAAGCCATGGAAACTGTTTCCTGGTAACATAGTACTTAAATAATCAATAGCAATTGTAGCTGTGATGTTAAATATTTGAGAATGAAGCCATCAATTAGCCTACGACTAGAATCACTGAGAAGTGAGGAAGCGTTCCCATATTTAATAAACTCATAGTTCACAATTTACATTAAAGTGTCTTTAAATTTAGAGTATGCTGCAATCCAATTTTCTCACTGCCAGTGCTTTGTTAAAGAATACAAGGGAATAAGGACCGGTAACAAGAATCCTAGGACTGGTTTCGGGGCATCACCCCTCATCAGCCTGTCTAGCTTGAATCCATGTTGTGATTTTGTGTTTGTCATGCGACACCATGCAGTTATACTTTAATGGAGGAGAGGATGATTACAGTTCTAAAATGATGAAATAAATTTGTATGTAATTTGTATTTTAGTCAATGATTAATTAAGGTAATCATTGCATGAAACTGCATTGCATGTATCTATTCCCGCATCTCAACCTTTTCGCGATTTGCATTTAGCTTGAATCCAGTGGCACAGCGAGCAAGGGACCCACGTCTGGGCATACCCTTTGCCACTTAGGCGAACATAGCAACCACAACAAGATGATGGACAGAGTGCTGAAACGTTTAAACATTCACCCCGATAGATTAAACCCAGATCTCTTGATTGGGGGGTGAGTGTTTGAAAAGTTTCAGCAGTCCGTCCATCATCTTGTTGTGTTTGCCAATATCCATTTTATTAACATTTATTTATGTTCACTGCACTAGCAGCAGGGGCTCAATGCACCACCACCCTAAAGGAGGAACCCCCAATATATTTAATTTAATTTTAACTTGTTTTAATTGTATTTAAGTAATTGGTTCTGTTTTAAGGACACACTTGTCTTAATAAACGTAAATTTAATCTCCCTTAACACTCGTCAGTCTGACCCACTAAACAGGATCCCTGGAGTGTTTTGGGGTGAGCCCTGCAATTCACATTAGTTGTTTCAGCTTTCCCTCAGCCCTCCATCTTAGGTGACACTTGAGTGAGCAAATACAAAATGGATCACAGTGTGGTAATGTCAACGTATGTTACAGATGCTCCCTGCATGCACAAACTAAATAGTAAACGCATATGACATCCATGCCCCACATGGATCAATCAATCAATCACAGAATTTGTAGAGCGCACTACTTACCCGCGAGGGTCTCAAGGCGCTGGGGAGAGGGAAGGGGGGGGGGGTGCTGCTACTGGTCGAACAGCCAGGTCTTGAGTAGCCTCCTGAAGGTCAGCAGGTCTTGGGTCTGTCGTAGGCTTAGTGGAAGGGTGTTCCAGGTCTTGGCGGCGAGGTGTGAGAAGGATCTGCCGCCGGTGGTTGTTCTTCGAATGCGAGGGACGGTGGCGAGGGAGAGGTCGGCGGATCGGAGCTGGCGGTTGGGGACGTAGAAGAAGAGTCGTCTGTTGAGGTAGGCCGGGCCAGTTTTGTGGAGTGCCTTATGTGCGTGGATGAGGAGTTTGAAGGTGATCCTCCTGTCGACGGGGAGCCAGTGCAGGTTCCTCAAGTGGGGGGTGATGTGGCTGTGGCGTGGTACGTCGAGGATCAGGCGTGCGGAGGCGTTTTGTATGCGTTGCAGTCGCTTGATGAGCTTGGCCGGGGCTCCCGCGTAGAGGGCGTTCCCATAGTCAAGTCTGCTACTGACGAGGGCCTGGGTGACTGTTCTTCTTGTGTCTGTCGGGATCCACCTGTAGATCTTGCGAAGCATGCGGAGGGTGTTGAAGCAGGAGGAGGAGACTGCGTTGACTTGCTTGGCCATGGAGAGCGTTGAGTCGAGGATGACTCCCAGGTTGCGTGCGTGGTCGGTGGGTGTCGGGGCTGCTCCCAGCGTCGTTGGCCACCAGGAGTCGTCCCAGGCTGAGGGGTTGGAGCCGAGGATGAGGACCTCCGTTTTGTCCGTGTTCAGCTTTAGTCGGCTGATCTTCATCCAATCGGCGACGGCCTTCATTCCTTCATGGAGATTGGCTTTGGCGGCGAGGGGGTCCTTGGTGAGGGAGAGGATCAGTTGAGTGTCGTCGGCGTAGGAGATAATGTTGAGGTCGTGCTGTCTGGCGATGCGTGCGAGCGGGGCCATGTAGATGTTGAACAGTGTTGGGCTGAGGGACGATCCCTGGGGTACGCCGCAGATGATCTCGGAGGCTTCGGATCGGAAAGGTGGGAGGCGGACTGGGAAAGACCCAGGCGGAGGGGATAGGCAGACCAATTAAAAAACACAAGAGAGGCTAGTAGGTCACATTTCCTAACAGGCAACTGGTAAAAAGGCCTGTGCTGCTACTGGAGTCATATCACTGCCACCACTGTCAGTCCTCTACTGCCTGGTGAGCTAACAGTAGACACTGTCATCCAAAGGAAGGCAGATATGGTGCACTCTTCCAACCATAAAGCCCCACTCTGGGTCTCTTTCCATGTCGAAAGATACTTCCAATGCACATGCATGATTGTTGCTTGTGCTTGTGCTGAAGCAAGGGTCAAAAGTGACATCTTGCTATGGTGAATTCAGAGCAAGGGTGCACGCTCCCCAGAGCCATTTAGGTCCATCACAATACATACTCTGTCTACTCCAGAGGAGCAGGTGAAGAATATGTAAAGATTTACCGGCCTCCTGGAGGAGTTCTCTATACCATCTATTCTGGAGTGACAAAAGAGCAACCACCAGAGTGAGTTGGTTATTAGGTCCCATTACTTATAAAATTGTATAGGGCCAGCCCATGACAACATACAACATACAAAAAGCCCTTTGTCCCAGCACTAATTACCGCTGGCATGGGTAGGTATTCCCTGAGTTCAGTTTGAGATTAGTGTTCCAGATGCAGCGAGACAGTGAGAGGTAACAGGGAAATATACTCTTTATCACAGAAGAGAGTGAGAGAAGCAGCAAAGTTGCAATCTCCCAAGTACTGTATTATCACAAAAGGCAACTGCTGTTGTCTGTATTCCTGCTAGATATACCGACCATTCAACAGGGAAATATAGGCATCGAATTAGCATACAGAAGAAGAGGTTTTCATCCCAGACCTGGGTGCCCAACCAGACCTCTTGGGAGGGGATGTCGAGAGGGTAAGGTGCAGGCGGGAGGAGTACAAAGGTCACAAGGGCAACGTTTCATATCTGCATCTTGTCCAGATGGTGACCAGCTCCCTATCTTTATCCCATTTGTGCACCAGAGGTCCCAGTGCCACACTCTGGACTTCCCAAATAGGCTTTTAGTTATGGGCCAGTCCGTTAAGAGTGCAGTAGTTTGTCACGAAACAGCAGAGAGACATTATCTCACTACAAGTATTAGCTACTTGCCTCTGAGGTAAGATTTGTGTAAAGTCCTTCTCCAAGTTCCTTAGTCTGGAAAAGTGAGGTGTCCACTTCTGTCCTGAATTTCAGATGTTTTGAATTTTTCTCGTTTTTGCTGGGAGTGAGTTCCATTGTTTTGTTTTCCACTTGTACAGTAAATGAGGTTCCATCGAAGCGCTTCCTTTTGCAGTGCTGGTCTAGAGCACAGGGCTCTGTTCTGTACGTATCTTAGAAATTCGACTTGGATGAGCAATGGGACTTTGCCATGGATTGCCTTGTGGATGATAAAGAGTGCCTTGAAGGCAAAGCGCCTGGGAATAGGGAGCCAATGAAGTCCCTGGAGAACTGGTGTGAAAAGGTCCCCCGGGCAGCGATACATCAGCAGTCTCGCTGCAGTTCACACAGTATGCACAGACATGCCCCTAGATGTAGAAGGTGTTTCTTAAAATTGAAGGAAAAGTTAGCCTCCATAATCACTCTGAGATTTCTACTTTCTTTGATGCTGATAGTGAGATCTCTAATTCCTTGGGCATATGTTTGTGGGACTGTAGTTTTTTATTGTCCACATGTGCGGATCTCTGTTTTGAAACACAAGTTTAAGGGGACTGATCAACATTCAGCTCTCAATGGCACGGAGGCAGTGGTCCAGCTTTTGAACGAGAGTGGAGATATAAAAGAGCATTGGAGAACTCTAGTGTGTGTTGAGAGGGGCTGAAAAGCGGTAGTGAGACGATGCTGTGCTTGCCTTGGAGATAGGAGTGTCCGTCTAGCATACGCCCTTGGACACTGAGATTTTCTAGTTTCAGGTCTCAGTCTGGTAGTGGGTAGCATCAAAGGCAGTCAACAGAACCAACATTAGTAGGGCTGCTAAGCACTGTAATTTTTAGTTCACCACATGTGAAGACCAATGCAGATTTGGTGCCTCTGCCTGGGTGGAAACTTCTTTGAAAGTCAGGGAATAGGGCATTTCCTTGTATGAAGACAGACATCTGGGAGAATGCAGCTCTTTTCATTAGTTTTCCTAAGAACAGGCCAATGGAGATCGGCTATTGACAGGGTCTGATGGATCAAGATTCCTTTGTTTAGTGAGTGATGTGATGAAGGAGTTCTTGAATCCAAAAGAGAGTAGTAAGAGAGCTGTTGAGGATGTTTCTTGTCACTGCAGCTGACGAAGTGTTGAGTAAGATGATTGTGGTAGGAAGGATTTCGTGGAAGATCCACACGGCCTACTTATCTTGACCACTTCTTTGAATTCCGCTTTGAAAGCTGTTTGAAGGAAACTAGAGACTGTTGTCTGTATTTATCTTTTGTTTTGTTTGTCATGTTTTTGTTGGCTGGACTGGGAGATACTCTTGCTCCTGAGGTTGTCTTTCAGGTTCTGTGTTTTGGTGATAAGCTTCTAAGCTACTATGTCACAGACAACTTGCAAGTGTGGTATTTTGTTAGACGAGCAGTCCGGATCGCGAAATTCCCTAAATAGTTCTTCTGATGGGCATTGTGCATTAAATATCTATGTGTAATGAAGTCATTTTGTGTTCCTAATTTAAGATTTGTATAGTTTGTTGACACATTGAGACATTTTGTATCAGTTTGATTGTTTAATTCTCAGCTCTGGCACTGTAGTAGACCAATGTTTAGTTGTTCATCTTTTTGTCCATCCAGGGATTCTCTTTTTTGTGTTTACACAACAGGATGCTTTTTCTGGTGTTAATCTGTATAACGCATTGGAGGGACAGTTGAAGAATTGATCCAAATCTGCTACTTGTTCGCTGTCGTCTTAGGGCCCTATTAAAATGCAGTCGGACGAGCTGCATCGTGTCGGAAACGGGACTGCCCGACAAGGAGTCGGAGGTCCCGTATTCCGAATTACTATGTGACCGCCTTCACGACAGTCATAAAGTGTATGTTTACAATTGTGGGCCGCAGCACAAGCAGCAATAGTAAACATGCACTTTTTAAACATCACAGAACCATGTGCCTGCCACACAGTGCAGAAATGTTTAAGGGGGCACCAAAGGTGCCCTCCAGGCTTCATAGTGGAGGTCGCGGAGGGATAGGGGCCCTACAAGGGGGGCCCAAAGTCTGTTTCCGTCTGCCTTTCTATGGCAGTTGGACCACCATAGAAAGGCAGACCGAAAAGGACATCATAATCCCTACGGCGGTGCATGAGCAGGCACTGCCCTTATTGTAGGGAATACATTCCGACCGCTGGGGCATGTCAGAACAGCAGCGGTCGGTCCCTCCGCCTGCTGCCTTCGACCGCCAAATCGTAATGCGGCGGTCGGACCGCAGGGGCAGATGTCGGCCGGACCGCAACCAACGGCCAGTCGGTTGCAGTCAGACCTACATCGTAATGAGGCCCTATGTGAGGTAGGAGTAAAATGCTGAGAATTTAAGCTTCTTCCATTGTCTATCAGTAGTCTAGTCAGTTGGTTGCCACGGGAGGAGATGAGGTGGTGTTCTGTTCAGCTTAAGAGCGAACTTCTAGTTATGGTTATGAGATTTAGTCCCATAAAAAGTACATATACAGTGTGTCTAGCTGCATGTATTTCACCGGCCCCCAGCTTGAAGATGTTCAGGCCCTCTAAATTAGCAATAAAAGATCTTGATTAGGCGATGTGCAGTTGGTCAAACCAGATGTTAAAGTCTCTCATTATGCAGAGGTTGCTGTGGTTTATTGTCTCTAAAACAGCATCAATTAAGGGGGTCAGTGAAGGCTTCATCGTTTGGTGCTGACCTGTGCATTAGCAAGTACGAGAAGGACAATGTAGGGGAAGAGGAGCAGCGCACCAGCATGCCTGTACAATTGGTTATTACAAATTCTTTAAAGTTGATAGTCTACCTGGTGGTAAGGCCTCCTGGTAGGTCAGCGGGGCATTATCAGCTTCAGTCATTAACAGGAGATGAGCCTGATACCAGGCCACAAGTGGTTAGGCGGTTCTCATTCATACACAGACATTAATGAGGAGACAATTCCATTTTTGGGAGCTTGAGGGGTGTGATTGGTTAGTGGTAGAGGAGGATAGAGAAGTGAAAGGCAGCAGGAGACCAGGGATGAGGGGGGCGTTAAAGGTGTATGTTCAAGGAGGTTGAAGTGTGTCTTTACATGGTTAGGAGAAACAGGTGAGTTGTTCTTCTGTGGTTGGATAGTGTTGCAGTGTAGGAGAGTGGAGTATGGGAAGTGTGAGAGGAAGGGGGGAAACAGGATGAAAAGGAGGGAGACAGCCTTCATGCTGGAGGACGTTGAGGAGAACCTTTGCAGGATTAGGGGAGACAGGTGAGCAAGAGGTGAGGTGATGGGTACAGATATGAGATAGAGGAGAGATAATAGGAGGTGTTGGGAGAAGAGGTGTATCCAGAGCAAGGAGAGAGAAAGGTAAAAAAATAACTGGCGGGGATAGGGTTACCTGGGAGAAGGTAGACTGTAACAGAGTTTAAAAAAAAAATTAGGTCATGAAACAGGTAGAGAGGAGTGAAACAGAGAAGTGGTGGAATAAAGGCTGAGGTAATTTTAAGTACCTGAAAGGAGGGACTAGTGGTAATGTATGAAGTACGACAAGTGGCAAGAACAGTAGAGAAAGTAGTTAGGATGGATGTTAGGTGATAAAGAAGATGGAGGAGTGGGGAATGTATTAGGGGCTGAGGAGGTATGGTGGGAGAAAGAGTAGTCAGAGTGGTGGAAGGTTACCTGTAAGAATGCATAGGAGTAGAGGGTGAAAATGTGGGGCTAGAATGCATAGAAAGGGTGCTGAGTGGGTAGGTGGGGCTTGATGCATGGGTGAGTGGCAGTGCTGTAGAGCAGGAGGGATATGATGAACAAAAGAGGTTCAGAGGGGTTAGGAGGGGAAAGGGTTTAGAGTAGAGATAGAAAGCATGGAGATGGAAAAAGAAACATTGCGGAAAGGTAAGGGTGGGAAGGCAGCATATTAGCATGAGATGGGTACGGTATATGCAGTGGAAAACGGCTGTGCAGGAAGGAGGACGTTTTGGAGATGAAGTAAAAAAGGGAAGGAAGCACTGTACAAAGGGGTAATATTAGAAAAAGTGGGCATAGCAGTAAAGTGGAGAGCGGAGAGTTCATAAGTGAATGACCTTCCAGGGAAAGAAGCACGTAATGATTTGATGCAGTGATGTATCCTGGTGTGTGCTAGTAGGTGATCATGACCTGAAATTTGGGTAGAAGTCCTTTTGTTTAGGGGTGTTTAGGTGGCAGGTTGACCAGTAGAAACCTAGAAGGTATTGTCCTGCTCCTGAGGAGTACGTTCTGGTTCTGCCAAACTAAAAGCTGATACTGCAGTACTGGATCTTTGTTCTCCACCTAGAAGTTTAGATACCACAATTTCAGCGGAATGTAAGATACCATAACAGGGGTTCTGTGTAGTCTACTTAGATGCTTGTAGATGCTGAGGATGTGTGCTCAGTGATTTGGTGCTCAGGATATTCATTTGTATCAATGGGGCCGAGGGGGCCTGCATGCTGGAAGACATTGAGGAGACCCTTTATAGGGTTAGGGGAGACAGATGTGCATGAGGTGAGGTGATGGGTACTGATGTGAGATAGAGGTGATTTGGTGCTCAGGATATCAAATGGTACCAATGTAATCAGTGGATCTTGACACCCCAGTCGGGGTCGTTGCCTTCCATCCAGACATATAAATGCCAAAACCGTAGGGAAGCGAAAGACACCTCAGTAATGGGTCAAAGTTTAAGCCAGAAGCACAAATGCTGGAACCCTGAGAGAGTCTAAGACAATCATGGTATTGGGACAATTGTCAATCAGTGGGATCTACCTTGAAGTGGAAATGCCAGCCTGGACCCCAGGAGAATCCAAGACAAGCATAGTAGTGGATCAGTGGTTTCACTAACAAATAGATGTAGCATGGCCCCAGGAGAATCTAAGGCAACCACAATAGTGGATCAGTGGAGCCCACGCAAAAGCAGAAATGCAGCAAGCCTAAACTAATCCAAGACAATCACAATACAGGGTGGAAATGGTTGCCCAGAAAAGTATCTATGCAATCCTAGAAAGATGAAGATACTGCATAGTCCACCCAAAGGCAGTAATGGAGCAACCCTGAATATGTTACAGAAGTTTGTTAGTGTGCTTACCCAGAGGTTGATAGGACATGACACAGAGGAGTGCGGTTGACCCGGAGACGTGGGTGTCTGTTCAATACTGATAATTGGAAATAGTAAACGGTAGTCCTGTAGAGGAAAATTGTTCAACTTTAACAGGAGTGAGGATGGAGAGGAGTTAGCGAAAGTGGTGTAGGGTAAAAAGTGTAGGGGATTCCAGTACTAGAGCCTCCCCAGGCCGAAAAGGGAAGTTGCAGCAGTAGTGTACCTGAACCTCTACCTTAACCTGGATACCCAGGTTTGAGGTCTAGGAAGAGATATTAGGTAGGGGAAAGGGTGACAGAAGAACCTGGGAGGCAAGTCCAGGCACCAGCTAGTGGGCCTACTCCCTCACGAGCTGTTCCTGGCCTCGGGTAGTAGGCGCTAGAGAAGAAAGGATAACACCTTTCAACACAGATCTAAAGCAAGTCAGATCAAACCTTCCGAATGTAAAACAGACAGGCTTAGCATGTTAACTTGCCAACCACTACATGTCTATATTTCCTTTTACTCATTGCGTCATTTTAAATGTGCACCCCTGTTTCTCAATGTATAACAAGCAAAGCCAATACGCCTTGCTTTAATGCGCTAACAAATGTAAGCGACATTTCAGCATATCTGTGCTTGCTTGCATTAGCATATTAAAGCCAGACAGTTTGGCGTTGGCAATGCATGTTTTATATTCCTGTGTCATATATTACATAACTAACTTTTATATCTTGCAGACAATAGGGGTATTTCATTCATTGAGGCAATTTTTGATGCAATTTATGTTCTCGCTACATGTTCCACATGTTTGGTTTGCTTTTTCTGTAACTGTGTTGGTTAACCACAAATATTTATTATGTTTGCTTTTTTAGTGACCAATCGTATCCTCCTTCTGTTGTACAGCGCTCTGATACCCTTACGGGTCATGTTTGCGCTATATAAAACCTTTCAAATACATAAATATGTTTTAAACTAACAGCAGACGTCAGTCCTATTCCACAACCCCAATCATACTATGCTGCTACCTACCATGAAGGGAGCCCCTAAAACACATCAACATTTTCAGCTCTGTGCTTGTCTATGGAGCTTAGAAGAAGTGATGTTTAATCTTTTTACTGTAATACAGACAAACATTTGCAGCACTTGTGTGCCCCCAAAGCTCACCCTGTCCTGAGCAGCCGGTGTCTTTACTTGGGGCACCGAGAAGCAGGGCTGGACATAAACATATCGAAGGGGAACAATAATAACAGCGACCTAGAAACAGATGACAGATGGGAGGCTGAACAGCTGTGCAAAGTAATAGTCAAAAGACTATAAAGCAATGCAAACACAGGCAAGCCATCTCGGAATTCTTAACTTTTTATATAAATCTGGTTTGTCGTTCCACTTATGCGTCTCGATGCAATTAAAAAACACTCAAATGCAGAGGAGTGTTGGGTTTCAACCCATAGTTATTTAAATTGAAACCATATACATCAGCGCGTGCATTTAAGTCAGCATACATTCAGGTCGAAGAGGTTTAGAATGAGAACATTTAATGTAATTGTATGTAACCTAAACATGCTGGAAATTTACATGTGGAATATGCCAGTTCCTTGCTCCTGAGGGGTATTCCACAGTAAGGTTGCAACCTAGCTGGTATTTTACCAGTACCACTGGTAATTACACCCTTCAAGCCGGTGCCAATAATTAATAGATACTGGCCAAGTGACAGCCGGTATTGCTAACCCCCAAGTACTCAAAAGCCTGTTGTACTGATGCCTATGTGTGGGATTGGATGCTTGGGACTTGGGGACTGCCTTAGAGGCATGCATGGACGTCATTTGTGTGACCCCTGGTGCTGCTTTTGCGACCACTGGCCTCAGAGGTGGCAAATTCAGTGCCAGGAACACAGGCAGATCATCCATATGGACGTCGGTTTGGGGCTCCACTTTCCTTCTTTTCAATCAGTTATTTTATTTCACAAATAGTGAATAATATCATATTATTCACTATTAGTGTAATAAAATATGGAGTACAATTAGCTGGAATATTCCCTATCTGGCAATTGAGGTAAGTAAAAAATGCTTTTAATGTATGTTGTGTGTGTGCTTGCAGGTGAGACTGTGCTTATGAAGAGAGAGTGTATGTATGAGTGAATATATATGTATGTTTAAGCATGTGTGTGTGAGTGAAAGTAAAGGTCAAATGGTGCGTGATGTCACTTCCGCTACCCCAGGCATTTTGGGGAATTGACACCCATGGAGGCATGGCCCTGAAGAAGCTGCACCACGTGGATGCGAAGCAACGTGCTGCGCCTCATTGGCTTAATTCATGGAGGCAAGTGCAGTCTTCACACCCCAAGACGCACAGTCTGGCAAGTGATAATGTGTTTTGTGCCCAACATATTTGAAGTCTGTGCATTAGAATTGATTGCCTGTAATTTTTTAACAAGCCGTGATAGAATGTGGTACTGCAAGTATGGGTACAAGTTAGAAAAATCAAATGTGGCTGTATTTTTCTGAAGGATAGGTAGCAACCCTATACCACGGTGACAGATAATTTTGTTCTGCCAAACTCCCTGCTGATTCACAAGTAGTAAAACATGCACTGGCAAAGCCAATGGTTGTATGTGATTTCATAGAAAAACAAATTCATAGAATTCCATTACTGAGAAAGCATTTCATCTAAACTGTTTAATGCATACGTGCCAACATTTTAGAGCAGGCAAGGGGAGATTTGAGAAAAAAAATAGTCTGGAGAATGTATTTCATCACTGACTTCTATTAGAGCAGAGGCAATCTGCCTGAATTGGGTCTATTGGTATGCATGGTGACAGACAATCAGCATTTCATTTTTGGCAGTTTATTAACATAACGCAAACAAAACCAGAGTTACAAATTCTGTTTTTGTTTGCGCTTTGTAAAACTGCCAAAAATAAAATGTTCAAGACTGTCACATACTCTAATTTCCCCCTCCAAAAATTGAGGTCAAAGCATTAACATGTGATGTAAGAATTAATTCTTGGAGGGGCATGACAAAGATTTTAGTCTTGCCAGTTTAAAAAAACTCAGAATCGGGTTGCTGCATGTAGGAATCGGAATGCGGGAGATTAGCCTTGAAATCGGTAGCTCCAGACTGAATCTGTCGGGTTGGCATGTATGTTAATGGAAATTTTCTGAATGAATGGCGTTTACTTTTCTTAGAAACCAATTCGTAGAATGCCTTTTTGGGAGAAATTGGCTTTTGCATGCTTATTTTTTGCATGGTTAAATGAAAAGGTTGCAGGCCATACTTTCAGAAACAGTTTTGGTGGAGATATTTCAGTGCTTTACTCCAGGGGACATTATTTCAAATGTATGTCTTTTACATTGTCAATCACTTCAGATGCTTTTAATTTACTGACCCCTCACCACCCCTAAACACCATTCATTCCTGACCCCTCAAAAACTCTAAAGACCACCGATACCTGATACCGGCCCCTTAAAAAACCCTCACCACAAATAAAATAAACTTACCTTTGAACCCTAAAAGTCCTCTCTACCACTACACTTCACCTTATCCTGAACAGTAAAACCCCTCACTACACCTAAACTCCACCTATTCCTGAACCCTAAAAAACCCCTTTCTATGCCTAAACTCCTCCCATCCCTGACCCCTTAAAACACCACACCACACATAAACTCCACCCAACCCTGACCCTTAAAAAACCCTCATTGCCCTTAAACACCACCCATCCTTGACTTCTAAAAACCTCGCAACACTCTTAAACTTTATCCATCCCTGAAACCTAAAACCCCCTTTCCACATCTAAACTCCACCCATCCCTAAATCCTTAAAAGCTCTCTCCAGTCTATACTCCACCCAATCCTGAACCTAAAAAATCTTCACCAGCCCTAAAGTCTGCCCTTCCATGAACCCTAAAACCCCCCATACCCCTGCAGTCCATCCACCCCTAAACACCATCACATCCATGAACCCTGACACCCCTTACTACCCCTAAACTCCACCCATTCCTGATACTTAAAACAAACCCCCACAATCCCTAAATGCCACCCATCAAGAAACCCTAAAAACCCCTTTCAATGCCTGAACTTCACACTTTGCTGACCCCTAAAACCTCTCACCACCCATAAACATTATCCATCCCTGAAGCCAGGAACACCCCACTAGTCCTTAACTCCACCCAAGTTTAATGTAAATTGGGATTTTTTCCTAAAATGTTTCCTTTAAATTTCGATTGTTTGGTATTTAAAATTGTCTTTCCTTAAAAATGTTTTCCATGATTTGGTCTCCTCCAGTGTGGTGTCTCAGTTTTTGTTTTTCCATTAGTTTACAGGGTATCGCCTATACAAGAGCTATTGACTCTGCCAATGTGTTTCAGCGACCCCTGACCTTGACTGGTAGGTCGCTCCCCCACCACACAGCTCCGTCTGTGTGCCCTGCTGCTGCCCCTGATTGTGCTCGTTTTTTTCCTTTCTGTGCCCCCTTGCTGCACCTGATTGTGATCGTTTTTTCCTTTCTGTGCCCCCTTGCTGCCCCGGATTGTGATCGTTTTTTCCTTTCTGTGCCCCCTTGCTGCCCCTGATTGTGATCGTTTTTTCCTTTCTGTGCCCCCTTGCTGCCCCTGATTGTGCTAGTTTTTCCTTTCTGTGCCCCCTTGCTGCCCCTGATTGTGCTCGTTTTTCCTATCTGTGCCCCCTTGCTGCCCCTGATTGTGCTCGTTTTTCCTTTCTGTGCCCCCTTGCTGCCCCTGATTGTGATCGTTTTTTTCCTTTCTGTGCCCCCTTGCTGCCCCTGATTGTGCTCGTTTTTTCCTTTCTGTGCCCCCTTGCTGCCCCTGATTGTGATCGTTTTTTCCTTTCTGTGCCCCCTTGCTGCCCCTGATTGTGCTAGTTTTTTCCTTTCTGTGCCCCCTTGCTGCCCCTGATTGTGATCGTTTTTCCTTTCTGTGCCTGTTTCCCGCCGCTGCGCCTGCGGCCCCGCCCCCTCACTGCCCATTCGCTGCCCCATTCCCTGCTCCTCCCTCCCACCTCCCCATTTATGGCGGCCGCTGCGTGGTGAAGAGAGCGACCCCTGACCTTGACTGGTAGGTCACTCCCCCACCACACAGCTCCGTCTGTGTGCCCTGCTGCTGCCCCTGATTGTGCTCGTTTTTTTCCTTTCTGTGCCCCCTTGCTGCCCCTGATTGTGATCGTTTTTCCTTTCTGTGCCCCCTTGCTGCCCCCGATTGTGATCGTTTTTCCTTTCTGTGCCCCCTTGCTGCCCCTGATTGTGATCGTTTTTCCTTTCTGTGCCCCCTTGCTGCCCCTGATTGTGCTCGTTTTTTCCTTTCTGTGCCCCCTTGCTGCCCCTGATTGTGCTCGTTTTTTCCTTTCTGTGCCCCCTTGCTGCCCCTGATTGTGCTCGTTTTTCCTTTCTGTGCCCCCTTGCTGCCCCTGATTGTGATCGTTTTTTCCTTTCTGTGCCCCCTTGCTGCCCCTGATTGTGCTCGTTTTTTCCTTTCTGTGCCCCCTTGCTGCCCCTGATTGTGATCGTTTTTCCTTTCTGTGCCCCCTTGCTGCCCCTGATTGTGCTCGTTTTTCCTTTCTGTGCCCCCTTGCTGCCCCTGATTGGGATCGTTTTTCCTTTCTGTGCCCCCTTGCTGCCCCTGATTGTGATCGTTTTCCTTTCTGTGCCTGTTTCCCGCCGCTGCGCCTGCGGCCCCGCCCCTCACTGCCCATTCGCTGCCCCATTCCCTGCTCCTCCCTCCCACCTCCACATTTATGGCGGCCGCTGGCGCGCCGAAGGCGTGCCTAAGGCAAGCCCGTCTGCGCCCGTCCGCGCCGTGACCGCGCCCAGCGCCAGACCCCCTGGTCCGGGCATCCCCTGCGCCCGCCACATCAACAGACGCCGATACGACGCCAGCACCCTCCACGCACTCAACCCCGGAAAAGATCACGCCTGCTACCAGGCCACCCCGAAGCGCACCCAAGGGCCCTTCACCTGCCGGAACTGCAGCTTCGCCAGCACCCGCCCCGCCAAACCACCGCCCAGGAAAGAACCCAACTACCTCAGATGCATCCTCCTCAACACCCGCTCCGCCCGCAAACACGCCATCGAACTCTGGGACCTTCTCGACTCAACCTCCCCAGACGTCGCATTCCTGACGGAGACCTGGCTGAATCCCGCTTCAGCCCCCGACATCGCCATTGCCATCCCGGACGGATACAAGATCACCCGCAGGGACCGCACCAACGGAGTCGGAGGAGGCATCGCCATCGTCCACAGGAACACCCTCAGAGTCTCAACCAACACCGACGACACCCTCAGCACCGCCGAACACATGCACTTCCAGATCCACACCGATCCCAACACCACCCTCAGAGGAACCCTCATCTACAGACCCCCGGACCCCGACCACAGTTCAGCGATTCCATCGCTGACTTCGTCAGCACACACGCCATCGCCTCCACGGACTACATCCTCCTCGGGGACCTGAACTTCCACCTCGAGAACAACAAGGACACCAACTCCACCACCCTGATCGACAACCTCGCCACCCTCGGACTCAGACAGCTCGTGACTACACCCACCCACGCCGCCGGCCACACGCTAGACCCCATCTTTTCCGCAAGCCCACACGTCTCCTTCAACCACACCTCCGAACCCCACTGGACTGACCACCACTGCATCCACTTCACCTACAGGAAGCCCACCACGCACCACCGCACCGAACAAATGCCTCGCCGCTGCTGGAGCAGAGTCACGGAAGACCAGCTAACCACAACCCTCGCCCTGAGCCCACCCGCCGAACCCTCCGACCCCGACACCGCCGCCCGCAACCTCAGACAGTGGATCGACGACTGCGCCAACACCCTCGCCCCGCTCAAGAATCCGCCCAACAGCCACACCAGCAAGAAAGCCACCTGGTTCACCGAAGACCTCCAGGCCCTTAAACGAACATGCCGAAAACTGGAGAAGATCTGGCTCCACGAACGGACAGCGGACAGCTACGCCGCCCACAAGAGCGCCACCCGCAATCACCATCACCTCATCAGATCCGCCAAAAGGGCCTCACTCAAAGACCGCCTAGACAAAAACGCACACAACAGCAAAGAGCTCTTCAACATCGTGAAGGAACTCTCCAACCCCAGCTCCAACACCAACGACATCCAGCCGTCGCAAGACCTGTGCGACTCACTGGCCACCTCCTTCCACCGCAAAATCGCCGACATCCACGACAGCTTCAGCACCACGACCGCCCCGGCAACCACCGAGACCACTGCCCCCACAACCACCAACCGCCTGCTCTCCTGGACCAACATCAACGACGAGGACACCAGCGAGATCATGAACACCATCCACTCCGGTTCACCGCTAGACCCGTGCCCTCACCACATCTTCAACAAAGCCAGTACAGCCATCGCGCCCCATCTCCGGAAAATAATCAACATCTCCTTCGAGACAGCAACCTTCCCGGAAAGCTGGAAGCACGCCGAGATCACCGCCTTACTCAAGAAACCCAAGGCAGACCCCAAGGACCTCAAGAACTTCCGACCCATCTCTCTGCTCCCGTTCCCCGCGAAGGTCACCGAGAAAATCGTCAACAAACAACTGACCCGCTACCTCGAGGAGAACAACATCCTGGACCCTTCCCAGTCCGGCTTCCGCAGCAACCACAGCACCGAAACCGCCCTCATCGCCGCCACCGATGACATCAGGACCCTGCTAGACAACGGAGAAACAGCAGCCCTCATCCTCCTGGACCTATCAGCCGCCTTCGACACGGTCTGCCACCACACACTACGAACACGCCTTCACGACGCCGGGATCCAAGAGAAGGCCCTGGACTGGACCACATCCTTCCTTTCCGGCAGAACACAAAGCGTCCGCCTCGCCCCCTTCCGATCCAAGGCCACCAAGATCATCTGCGGCGTACCCCAAGGCTCCTCCCTCAGCCCAACGCTGTTCAACATCTACATGGCACCCCTCGCCCACGTCGCCCAACAGCACAACCTCAACATCATCTCCTACGCCGACGACACCCAGCTGATCCTCTCCCTCACCAAAGACCCTCACACCGCCAAAGCCCACCTCCACGAAGGAATGAAGGCCGTCGCCGAATGGATGAGGACCAGCCGCCTGAAGCTGAACTCGGACAAGACGGAGGTCCTCATCCTTGGTTCCAACCCTTCAGCCTGGGAAGACTCCTGGTGGCCAACATCACTGGGAACAGCCCCGCCACCCACCGACCACGTACGCAACCTAGGGGTCATCCTCGACCCCACCCTCTCCATGACTAAGCAGGTCAACGCCGTTTCCTCATCCTGCTTCAACATCCTCCGAATGCTCCGCAGGATCTTCAAGTGGATCCCCACCGAAACAAGAAAAACAGTCACCCAGGCCCTCGTCACCAGCAGGCTGGACTACGGAAACGCCCTCTACGCAGGAACGACGGCTAAGCTCCTGAGACGGCTGCAACGCATCCAGAACGCCTCTGCACGTCTTATCCTCGACATCCCCTGACGCAGCCACATCACACCCCACCTGAGAGACCTGCACTGGCTCCCTGTCAACAAGAGGATAACCTTCAAGCTCCTCACCCACGCACACAAAGCACTCCACAACTCCGGACCAGCCTACCTCAACAGACGACTCAGCTTCTACACCCCCACCCGCCAGCTCCGCTCGACCAGCCTCGCCCTCGCCACAGTCCCCCGCATCCGGAAAACGACCGCCGGCGGCAGATCCTTCTCCCACCTCGCCGCCAAGACCTGGAACACCCTCCCCACCAACCTCCGACAGACCCAAGACCTACTGGCCTTCAGAAGACTCCTCAAGACCTGGCTCTTCGATCAGTAGCAGCACCACCCCCCTCTTCCCCCAGCGCCTTGAGACCCTCGCGGGTATGTAGTGCGCTTTATAAGTGACATGATTGATTGATTGATTGATTGATTGATTGATTGATTGATTAGCTATGTTGTACACCTATGTGGCTGCTGTTCAGCATGGCTAAAGGTTAGTGGCGTAGAAGAGAGAGGAGCAGTGTGGCATAGAGTGGAGTGGCATAGAGTGGTGTGGTGTGGAGTGTCGAGTGCAGTGGCGTTGAGTGGAGTAGAGTGCCAAAGAGTGGAGTGTGGTATATAGTGGCATAGAGTGGAGTGGCGTACAGTGGAGTAGAGTATCATAGATTGGAATGGAGTAAAGTGTCATAGAGTAGAGCGGCATAGATTGTCATAGAGTGGAGTATCATAGTGTCGTAGAGTGGAGTGGTGTAGAGTGGAGTAGCATAGATTAGAGTGGTGTAGTGTTGTGGTGTAGCGTAGAGCGTCATATAATATTGTAGAGTGGAGTGTCATGGAGTAAAGTTGAGTGTCATACAGTGTTTTTGAGGAGATATAATGTCGTTGAGTGGAGTCGAGTGCAATGGAGTAGAGTGGAGTAGATTGCCGCGGAGTGGAGTGGCACACAGTGGAGTGACGCAGAATGGAGTGGTGTGGCGTGGCATGGAGTAGTGTACTGTGTTGTAGAGTGAAGTGTCGTATGGTGGAGTGGAGACAGTATCATACAGTGGAGTAGCGTAGAGTGGTGTGGCGTAGAGTGGAATAGTGTTATGTAGTGGAGCGGCGTGGAGTGTCGAGTGGAGTGTCATAGAGTGGAGTGTCGCAGAGTGGAGTGGCGTAGGGTGTCATGGAGTGGAGTAGAGTGGCATAAAGTAAAGTGGCATAGAGTGGAGTAGAGTGTTGTGGCTTGCAGTGGCATACACTGGAGTGGCGTAGAATGGAGTAAAGTGGTGTGGAGTAGAGTGGCATAGAGTGAAGCGTCATAGAGTGGAGTGGTGTACAGTGGAGTAGATTATCGTGGAGTAGAGTAGGATAGAGCAGAATGGAGTAGAGTGTTGTGGAGTGGAGTGGTGTAGAGTGGAGTAGCATAGAGTGGAGCAATGTGGCATGGAGTGGGATAGAGTGGAGTAAAGCGGCGTAGAGTGGAGTGGCGCAGAGTGGAGTGGATTGGAGTATCAGAGTAGAGTGGCGTAGAGTGGAGTAAAGTGGTGTGAAGTGGCGTAGAGGGGAGTAATCTACAGTGGAGTATAGTGTAGAGTGGGTGGCATAGAGCGTTGTGGAGTAGAAAGGCGTAGAGTATCGTGGAGTGGCATAGAGTGGAGTAAAGTGGCATGGAGTGGCGTAGAGTGAAGTGGCATAAAGTTGAGTACATTAGAATAGAGTGTTGTAGGGTGGAGTGGCATAGAGTAGAGTAGTGTAGAGTGGAGTAGAGGTGTCATAGTGTGGAGTGGCATGGAGTATAGTGGGGTGTCATAGGGTGGGGTGGAGTTGCATGGAGTGCGTTAAGTGGCGTAGAGTAGAGTGGTGTAGGGTAGAGTTGAGTGGTGTGGTGTAGCGTAGAGTGTTGTAGAGTGGAGGGACATAGAGTGGAGTAAAGTGTCTACAGATTGATAACCCTGGTCGATGTGGACATCAAATACTTTGCCTTCACTGATCTTGCAAGATCAACAAAACTGGGCTAACCCGCAAATATAATACCCTGGATTCAGACAGGCTTCAGCAAAACCTCTGGAACCATTGACAACATCATGGCACTTGCTTTCTAGTGCATAAAACCGTGGTGAACAAACATGCTTTACATGCATGCTTTATCTACTACAAAAAAGTTTTTAGGTCTCGCCTACGCAGCGCGCATGCGCTGCATAGGAGGACCTTTAGCCGTCGCTCTGGTCATTTTCAAGCACACACTCGTGCTTGTGGCGGCATCCACCTTGCGGGAGCGAGCAGGGGCGCTCCACAAGCACGAGTGCAGTGCTTGAAAATGAGCAGACTGCTCTTCCAAGCGCGCGCGCACACCACTCGCAGGTGCACCTCTCCGCCTCTCTCTCCCTCTCTGACGTCCCTACTGCTGCAGCCTGCACGCTTTAAAAAAAAAAAAACTTTCAGCGCGAGGCGCGTGCGCTTGTTTCTCTTGCCCGCTTTATTAGTGCAGAGTATTAGAAGGTATACCTGCACAGGGGGGTTCGTGCTGTGTTCCACGGTTTGGTACAGAGCGCTTCTGCTCAGCTGTATTAATATGTCCCTTCTGTACGAAGGCGCCTCCTCTGCGCGTGCTCAGATCTGCTCATGTAAGTCGCCCACACTTTTTCTGTGTTTTTGCAGATTTATACAGCGCAAGCTCGGCCCGAAGGTTTTATAGCGCTTTACACGAGCACATTCATATTTGTTAGGCGCGGGCAGATGAAGTTATTTGCCCAGAACCACAGGATGCTGAGCGCCCCTGGCGGGGCTTGTTTAAATTCAGCACTGTCACTGTGTTTGCCAAATAGCTCAATTTTCTCGCGTCACAACTCCCACATCTCTCACTCAGTGTACTCTGAGATCCCTAATTTTCACTGTATTTTTTACATCACAATAAGCACTCGTGCCCACTCACCCGAACTTTCAATGTCAAGATAGAAGATCACTCGAATTTACTGCCCTCATAACAGACCCCTTGCAGTAGCTCTCGTTGTCCTCTTACCAGATCCCTCGCATCTTCCCAGCCAATCGCCAGATTCCTCACTCGCTCCCTGTCTCATCACCATGACTCACTCTCTCCACCCGTTCATAAAAAACCACTCAAACTCGCTTTCCTCTCACTGGGAACCTCACATTTACTCTCACAGTCTGGTTACCAGATTCCTACTGCCGTTGTACCAGATCACTCACTGTACCATCATTCAGTGTCCCATCATTAGAGACTTGCTTCACCCTCATGTTCATACCAGATCCTTCACACTCATTCCCACTGTCCTCTTACCAGATCACTCACTCACTGCCCAAGCAGACACTGGTAAATCCTCCTGTGACCTATGTCAACAGTTCCCTTTCACACAAAGCCTTCGCAGATCCCACGCATTCACTTTCCCCCTCACACCTTTTTTCACACCTCCTGCTTCTCATACAAGCCCTAGCAGCGCACTTCTTGCACTAACAGCCTTCTCATTTTCACTCACACTTCACTCCCGCTTCATTACCCTTTTGTTTTTCTGCCCCAATACTCATCCTTTGACTTGTCAAACTTACTCTCCCACATTCCCTGGCCCACACACACTTCCTGCCTAACACTCCTCTTCCCCATCCCTCCCTTTCACCCTTCTGGCCCCTCTCCCTCCTCCTACACATCCCTCCCCTGCAAATCAAAGTACTTGGCTGAACTGACATGCACCCCCTCCGGCTCACACTCACCTTCCGTGCCGCCGGAGCAGCCGTGCAGCAGGGCCAGCAGCCCCCACATGCAGCAGTATCAGGGTGCCGTGCAGTGCCATGCTCCTTAGTGCAGTGCCATGTTCCTCGTTATTTTTTCTCAATCACTTACCCTCATTTCGATTTGTAGCCTCAGCCTCCCTTTTCATTCACGTGCTCCCCATTCTCTTATCTACCTTTGTCCTCCTGCACTTCCCACCTTTTCCCTGATTCAGTTCCCCTGACACCCTTGCACGCCTTCTCTCCAAACCCCAAAACATTTCTCTCCTTCCCCTCACACGTACTTTTCTTCTATACTGTTTCCCTCTCACATTTCCATCGTTCCCTTCCTAAAAGGGCCTCTCACATCCTTTCTCAGGCAGATAAAAGTTGCCAGCATTGAAAGGACAAAAAAACTCAAGACATTATTTATTGTTAATACTTTTTTAATATATTCGTTCAGTTGTACATAATGCTTCCTTGGTCATATATAAGGTAACAAAAATGCTTCTGACACTTCTTTATTATAACTTTTCAGCATGCTGCAGACTTCTGTACAGCACAGCTTAAAGACATAAGCAAAGTCAATATCTCTGGCTAAACACTTATAAGGTCCCAAAGGCAAGACCTATTGGCTATGCCAATGCTTGTTGATAGCATTGACAGGGCTAAGCTGTGGCAGAAGCTGAGCAATTGGGGTCTCCCAGCAAACATTTTTAATTTCATCATCGCCCTATATTCCAACAATTGGGTCGAAGTCAAACTTAGTAGGGACGGCACTGTGTCCAAAAGAGTCCCTATAGACAAAGGGCTAAAACAGGGCTGCGTTTTGGCCTCTATCCTTTTTAGGTCTCGCGCTCATGCGTGCGGTTTTGCTTTCGCCTGCTGTTATTGGCTTTCGCGTGTTTTTTTAAAATAAATACAGCACGTGATTGGGCAAAGGCGGGCGCATGTCCCGCCTTTGCTCCTCCCATTCCCACTGGTGGCTAGCACGCGCAGCAGCGCGCGTTCGCCTCGCTGCCGCTGCCGCGCTCCCTCCCCCCGCTCCTCTGTGGGGCGCGCGCACCACTGTTTAGTTGCATTTCAAATGTGGCTGTGGTTTGATTTAAAGGAGCCGATGCTGAAATAGTCCAGCATAGCGTGCAAGTTCCAAGCAGACACGGGGGCATTAGCAAGTGTTAGGGATTTAAACCTCCTTTTTACGTGCTGCTAAATGTTTCCATTTTCCTTCCTTTTGAAAGCGGGCTCTCCGTTGAAGCTTCAGCCGAGGAAACTGTGCACTAAATTGCTGAATCCAATGGGAGACACCCAGGCACTCATCATCATGAAACAACACGCAGACACATGCACACACAGACGACACACAACCAACAGGACACAGGATGTAGTTTAGTTTCATGTTGAAAATCGCAAAACGAATTATGAGCCCTCCATTAAGAGGGAACACTATATCATGGCGTGATCATTAGTCTGCCATGTCCGTGCATTTCATGCTGCAGCGAGTTCATTAGTTAAAGCACGAGATTGTAAAGCGCGCAAGAGATACATTCACCGGAGAAACAAGTTACATGGCTGTTAATCAGAAAGCTGCCACCATTACCACCAAAACTGCTGAAATGAGACTTGCCGAGCAGAAACCCTTCCCTCCCCTGCCGCATATCTAGTGATGTACATCAGCTGGGTGGACCCGGTCATTGTCTGAAGTTTACTTATTTGAGCCTCCGGGAAGGGATTTGACCATAGCCACTGATGGTAGCCAAGCAGGCTACTCATTGGCATGGCACTCTCATTGTCAGCACCTGCCATGATTCCTGGAGGCTCTTTTTGGCGCATTAGCAGGATAATAATATGAGGCCACATTTTATGTATAACTTATATTTCCAATTAGCCTCCCTACTGCACAAAACAGTGATGTACAAATAGAGACAATCATGACCACACAGCGAATTAACAAAGTGGAATGCTATCTAGTGAGCTTACGGCGTTCACTCTATTATTCGAAACCCCTGTTCTAAACCCCTGCAAAAGTTACCTTTGTTTCCTCGCATTTCTGTGATGGAAAGTTCTGGAATCTGCATGGATCCCCAAACTTCCACCCACCCTGCATTCCCCAAAGTCTTCCGATAAAAATGATACCTCACTTGTGTGTGTAGTTAGGTGCCCGCGACAGGAAACGGCGCAAAAGGCAACATGGACACACCACATTTTTACAGTAAAAACTGACCTTTTTTTTGCAAAGTGCCTAGCTGTAGATTTTGAACCCTAGCTCTGCCGGCACCTAGGGAAACCTAGCAAACCTATACATTTTTTAAAACTAGACACCCAGGGAAATCCAGGATGGGGTGACTTGTGTGGCTCTCACCAGGTTCTCTTACCCAGAATCCCTTGCAAACCTCAAACTTTGTAAAACAAGCATTTGCAATGCAATAGGTCTCGCATTTGCGAGAGTTTAAGCTATTGGCATTGTAAATGACAATGCCTTTTGTTTATCTGTTTTCAAAACCAACACATAGATAAAAGGTTTGTCATTTACAATGCCAATAGCTCAAACTTTTGCAAATGCGAGACCTATTGCATTGCAAATGCTTGTTAATATATTTACTGCCGACATTGAACCAGCTCTGAACAATCCAAAAGCCTGCCCTCCGAGACTTAATGGTCTACCATTACACATTATGCACTATACTGATGATACAGAATTGCTGGATTTCTCTGCGATTGGGCTCCAACGCGCCCTCAATAACCGGTCCTCTTACTGTAAGATCAATGGATTAGAAATAAATCCAGGAAAAAAGAAAATTGTCACCTTCACAAGGATTTGCAAGTGGTTCTCCTGGTCCTGGAAATTAGGGGAGCATACAATTGACAAAGTCAATTCATATAAATATTTATCCATTGAATTCCAGTCTTCCGGAACGTCATGTACTCACTTGGTAGCTCTGCAAAAACAGGCTATAGGAGTTGCGGCAGGTATTTGCACAATAGCAAACAATATCACAGGCCCCTCGCTATGACCATTATTACAGGTTACAAAAGCTAAATTTTACCTCTCATTAGCCTACGGCCTTGAAGTAATTTGGGATCTGGTTAAATAAGCATTAATCAAGACTTTTTCGTCAAGTATTTAGACTCTAAAGTTCTACAAGAGGATACCAGATAAGACAAGAATCCGGTCTCATTGAACAAACACTGGCACAGAGGGCAGCCTTATTGAAAATGTGGTTTAAATTAAAGAAAGCTGAAGCTGGGAGCCTTAAGTTTTACCTGGACAAAGATCGGTTTAGGTCACCTACATCGACTTGGCAGAAGGTAGTGCAAAAGTTCTTGGAAGATTTCCAAAAAAAAACACCCATGGGCCCTTCATACGTCATATGGGGCCTTCAAATGCCTTTTCAGAAAGGCAGTAAAAACACTTTCAGTAAAAGAAGATCTCCGGGACTTGCAATCAAAAGCTCATAATTGACATGTAGTTGCAACCTATACCAAGATGAAGCCCCAATTTTATCTAACATTACCTCTGTCAAGAGACTACAAGCTCAAGTTTCTAAGAATACGGATGGGCCTATTCGATGTCGGGGAAGTGATCCAAAGATGGACATACATACGTAAAGACAACTCTTGTAATTTTTCCCCTTCCGAAGGAATCCTTGGCCCATGTCTTATGCACTTGCCCCTGCTTTGAATGGGAAAGACATTTTTGGTTAAAGCCCCTATTTAGAGAATTGCAGGTTTGTGACTGTCAAGACGCAATTAATCATTGCTTTCTGGACAATGACAGCAGGCTTATTGACCATTTTGGGAAATTTATGGACATGGTTGAAGCGAGACTTGACTGTCAAAGAACTCTGGAAGAATGGAATGGCACTTTATAAGTTTGCTTTTGCATTGGACATGTGAAATCTGGATCCCCTCATATCTAGTTTCTTTGATACAATTTGACCGTGAGTATTTATTACACAAATTAGTTTAATCTCATCTGCACTTTATATTTTTTAACTTTGATGGATTTTAATGTATTCTTTTCAGAAATGTTCTGAATTGTTCACTACAATTTTTAAGTTTCGCATTAGATACTCTAAACTTGAAGTTTTCCACTATATCTTCTTGATACAAACTGTTGATGATTACCAGAACATTTTGGTGCCACTATTTGCAATTAAATTCTTTTAATATTTGAATGTTTTACTTACTTTTTAGGATTGTTTAAGTGTCAAGTTGGATACAGACAAATGAATGTTTTGAAAATCATATGAATGGTTTTAATTAACTATCAAATAAAGTTACTATCACAATGAAAAAAAAGTGTCATAGAGTGGAGAGGTGTAGAGTGGCATAGAGTGGAGTAGAGTGCTGTAGAGTGGAGTGGCGTAGAGTGGAGTGGCGTAGAGTGGAGTCGAGTAAAGTGGATTAGAGTGCTGTAGGCTGTAGCGTCATAGGGTGGAGTATCGCGTTATAGGGTGGAGTGGAGGATCATAGGGTGAAGTGTTGCAGAGTGGAGTATGCATGGTGTGGTAGAGTACTGCCATTGCAGGCAGTACATTTTCAATTGAAATTACCATTACATTTGCACAGACATACAATTTTATTAATAAAACTATACCGCGCACAAATGGTAATGTATAGATATTGACATCACCTAGTGTACTGATTTGGTTTGATCGTATTAACATATTTGTTTCCACCACACTTCAGAATTACAAAAACGTGCTTCATTTGTGCTTTCCTAATTCTGATACATTCTGAAATATTTGTAAAGTTCTTTTAATGGCATTTAAATTTTGTTGCGTGCTAGAAAAAGATAACATCCTATAGCCTTTCAAGCCTCCAGTAACCAGCAAGATTGTCACATAAATCCTCTCACTTTGTAATCAGAGAAAGAAAAGTAATCACCAACCTCCCTCAGCAGACAGTCTAACATTTGACCTTTGTGAATGAACAGCAAATGTGACAAGATAAAGACAACATTTAAAGGCTTGTGTATTGTTCATTCACTTCTGAACTCACTCCCCTACTTCCAGCACCTATACGATGGGTGTGAGATTGATAAAGTTTAAGTTATGCTATTGGTAAAGAGCACTGACCAAAATAAACAGGCTCGTAGACAGAACATTGTTCCTCACAGGTATCCCAGCTTGATGATCAAAGTGGCAAAGATAAGTACAATCAGTCAAGCAGAAAGAAAGGAGGCAGGAAACATTTTCCAAGAAATACAGCACGTTGAGTACCTCACGAAAAAGAAAAAAAGAGTTCCCAGAAAGCGAGAACTCGTGGAGGAATGCAAGGAGCCAGTCAGCGAGGTGGTAAACAAGCTATGCTCCACGGGAGGGACAAAGACCTGCTGGACAGCCGAAAACATATAAAGCCAGCAAATAGAAAGCAAGCAAATATGTTACAAAACACAAAGCAGATGGTAAGCATTGAGTGGAATGTATTCCCTGGGAAGGTTTCAGAATGTCACCAAGAAGTCTTTCGCAACCAGACTGCTGTCTGCTACGCTTCAAGTTAAAAATAATAATCATGATAAACTGCATTAATAGGAACTCCCCAGCTATCGAGCCTGCCTCAAAGACTCACACCTTTTGTTGATGATCTTGCAAGACTATGGGCAGCCAACTTGATGTCAGGCAGTCCAGTTGACTAAAACAAAAGGTAACAATAAGGTGACCATTTTGGAGCCGGTCTAGCAATCAAGACTTCACAAATATATAAAAATGCCTTAGTTGTATGTGCTGCAATGAAAAAAAGATTGGTTTACGTGCATGAATGGTGAGATACAGGATTGAATGTGGCAAACACTGTGATGGGTCATTGTACTATAGAGATGTAAAATAGTCCCATGAGGGTCCCATGCATTGCAGTGGAAGCTCTTCCCAGAAGACAGAAAGATACACCAAAGAGTCAATAGCATAAAGTGGGGAGAGAGGGAAATACTCCAAAGCTCACTCTATATATTGTTTACAACAGGTTGAACAGGCAGCTAAAGCTATCAGCCGGTCCTAATTAAAACGGACGTCTCTGTAGGCGATTAAAAAAGCACATTTACAGATTAGGAAATTCAAACTGCTATATAAAACTAAAAAAAAAAAAAATCTGCCATGAGTGGTTTGCCTTACACTCATTTTCCCCTCACGTTGCTGTTTTGGTGGCCCAAGCTACAGAAATAGTGAAACTGGAGCTATGCCCCCACTCAAACACCACCACCACAAATTAGCCACACAGAAAACCCCTCACAAATATTTACAAAAGCAGCCAGAACATTGCGTAAGTCATGATACTCGCGCCCAGTGAGTGAGGATATGAATGTCTGTAAATCCCCATATTTTTATAAGCTTTCCTATTTGTTAAGAACGCATGCACTATCAAAGGGGAGAGAGTGCAGGCAGCTGGGAACGTCCGGAAGCCCTGCCTTTGGTAGAGGTGGCAATGTCTTTCACGGGTACCATACAGCGTTACACAAAGATGTCCTTGTAGGCTTCCGTCCGAGTACACACAGGCTCCTGTCTCCGATTCCTCAGCAGTTACACCAGTGGAAAAGGCTGAGCAAAGAGAGCGAGGCTCACAGGTCTGTGCAGGCTTGTCAGGAAATGATTCCCAGCTCGGCACACACTTCTGTATGTTTTTTTAGGCTTGTACATACCACATCCGTGTAAAGGTGTGTGCGAATTCACATACTGCCTGCTCCCACAGCTTCTCAAGCGGCATAGGAAACGGAGAGCTCAGGTTGTACTGCATCAGGTGGAAGTAGCTCATCCATGGAGCCCTCTTTGTTCATTCCTTTGCATTCTGGTACTTGTATTTTTGTATTCATAATGAGAACAACAAAACCAGCATGGGAGGTTAGTGGGCTGAGCCTGCAGCTGGGGGCTCTGCTGACTTAGTTTTTTTATTTATTTTTCTGAGATTTATACATTCAATACCACTGATTTGGGTAATAGCATTATCTGTTATTGATAGCACTACAAAACCGCAAAAGTTCCTACAGTAACCACTATTAAAAAGATAAGATATTATAATTTGTTATTCGTAGTGCCCTGTAATCAGGGACCAAGTTGCCAGGAAACTGGAACCAGTACCCATTTCCTCCACTTGACTCTCATGGTAGCCAGGGCGATGAGAGAAAGGCTACTCACTCGTAAGTGAAAAAGTTAGAATAGCTCTCCAGAGAATCCACTGATATATATCACTTATTTAAGGTCCTTTCAACTGTTTTCTCATGAGAACCAGGGGCACCTGTCTTAGCTCTCGTTATCTGCAGTTTCATTCTTAACCATGTGACATATTTGCTTATGTAAAGAAAATGTATAAAAGTAATGTAATTTCTATACATTAGCATTATTCGCTTAATAAATGTGTGAGTGTTAAACTACATTGATTACTAACTCCTTTGCCTTTGTTATTAAATATTTTCCAGACTTCAGAGTAGGCTGAGTGATTTTTTTAAACAATATAAGTATTGACAAGGAGCCTGTGTGGAGGAAAGCCTGAAGATCATAAGAAGGTGAATCTCATAGAGACAGGAGCCCTGATTAAGCTGAGAAGCAAAGTAGAGGCGAAGGCGAGCAGGTTGAACAGGCAGTGGCCACTGAAATCCAGAGGGAGATGTCTGTTTGTTAAATAGGAATGGGAGTTGTGTCTGTGAGAAAATGTAGGAGACTAGGACAAGTAACACCCATCCTTAAAAAACCAGGTACTGACCCTAATGACTTCACTAACCTCAGACCAATCACCAACCTTCCCTTCCAAGCTAAAACGATCGAGAAATGTGTCCTGCTACAATTCTACCAGCATATAGATGAATTCAACCTTCATACAACATTCCAATCGGGCTTCAGGAGAGGCTGCAGCACCGAAACTGCTATGCTCAATATTTCTGATGACATTCACAAATCCTTAGATGAAGGTGACTCATGCCTCCTTATCCTACTCGACCTACCAGCAGCTTTTGATACGGTAAACTATCCAGCTTTACTTGAGGCCCTATTTAATCTGTGCATGGAACCCCTCACAATTATTCTGAAACAAGCAGGGGTCAAATATCACTTATATGCTGATTACACACAACTCTACTACAAAATAACGTCACCTAGAAACATCCTCCATCTGAAGGCCACACTTAACAAGATGCAAAAATGGTTAAGCTCCAACCACCTAAAACGGAACCCCAGCAAAACTGAACTGCTGCTCCTCTCCCCTAAAAACAATCCCCAACCAATCCAAGAATGGGTCAAGAACTTGAATGCTCTAGAGACTGCTCTCTTTCACTTTCCAACTCCGTAAAATCCTTGGGTATAACCCTGGACAGAAACATGTCAATGAAGGAGCACATCAACAAACTAGCTAAAGGAGCCCTTTTCACACTAAAACACCTAAAAAAAAATCAAACCTTTTATCCTTCCCAATGACCTTGAGACTGTAGTGCAATTGCTTGTTCTCTCTAAACTGGACTATGGCAACGCCATCATCAATTGAACTCCAAAGAGTCACCTTTCACCCCTGAGACTCACTTTCAATGCTGCAGCCAGGCTCCTCACAGGAATAAAACGGTTTGATCACATCTCACCTACCCTTAAGAGTCTCAACTAGCTTCCCATTGAAAGAAGATGCATCTTCAAGACCGCCTGCATCACCCACAAAGCCCTTCATACAAAAAACCCTGAATACCTAGAAACCAAACTTTCCAGAGCAGGTAGACGGCGGACACTGAGAAGTTCAACTCACTTCTTCTCATACCCCCTAAGCTGAAAAAGAAATCCACCAAGGTGCGCGCCTTCTCAGGAAATTCCCCTACAATATGGAACTCACTCCCCAAAGATCTCCGACGCAACCCCTCCTATTCTTGCTTTAAACGAGACCTCAAATCTTTGCTATTTAACAATTGCTTCAACTCACAAACAAGTTATCTACATTTTCCAAAGACTTTGCCCCACTCTACAGACGGTCTCGTTGTAGTCTCCTGACCCAGTCAGTCCCTACTTTGGCACTGTCACTACCTTTTTGCTGTATTGTTATGTACTTTGCTTGTGGGTTCTAACTATTTTAATGATGTTTTGTATATACCTCCAGTTGACTGCATTTGACCTACACATATCCTCACATGTATCTTGAATTATCCTATGCACACTACTTGTAAAGCACTCTGATACCGTCGGGTCTAGCCAGTGGTGGCTCGCAGAGGGAGTGCTGCGGGGCGGCGGGGCGGGGCAGGGTGGAGGGGTAGTGGAGTCAGACATACGACGGCAAGGAGTAAAGTAAGTAAATAAATAAATAAAACTATTTACCTTGAGCTCGCTGCATCGCCAACTCGGCGATGCAGTGAGCGCAAGGTAAATAGTTTTATTTATTTATTACTACTACTCCTGGCCGTCGTATGTCCACCTCCTCTACCCCCACCCTGCCCCTCCCCGCCCCACCGCCCGCAGCGCTCCCTCTGCGAGCCGCCACAGGGTCTAGCTAGTGCTATATAAAACTCTAAATAAATAAATAAGTGCACTGAACCAACCCTGGACATTGATCAGGCCAGCAGCTCCCCAGTTGTTGAATGCCTTTCAAATTTTGACTTGGCACACATACAAATGTAAACTCAATCAGCCTTTTTTACACTCTATAGTAGGGGTGAGTTAAGACGGCAGCCATAATCATTTATTTATATTGAGATTAATCTTTGGAGATTAATATCGGAGTTAATAATTTCAGGATCACTTTGTCTCTTGTATTCAACATTAATATTATTAATATTGTCGTAAAAAATCATTTTAATCCGATGTAGAGGGGTTGATAAGGGTTTTATCAAAATGTATGGCAGCAGGGTCATTTAGACTTTAGTGGGAGAAGAGAACCACCTCCCTGTGGGCCGGAATGGTGGGGGCTGGTTTACAAGCAGTGGGGGCCCGTTTTGTTACTGGGGGGAGGTTTTGCAGTAGTGCTGCAATATCGGCCTCCTGTAACAAAACCAGCAGCAGTGCTAAGGCGGAAGTAGTGCTGCTTCTCACCCCCCACTCCCGGCCGGTCCGGCAGAATTGCCAGGGCTGGTTGAAGTTCCCAGTCCGGACCTGCTCCCACCTTGCCAAACAAGTGGTTCCCTTGGCTCATTAAGAAGCTGGGGAGCTTTAGGCCTCAGCCTTGGCCAGCCTTCTGTCAGCAGCCCATCTGCCACAGGCCCTTTGGCTTCAGAGCATCAAAGGGCCTGCCCTTTCTAAGATGCCTTCCACAGGGATTTTTAGAGAATCAATATCTCACATCCTCCAATCCATGCCTGCACAATATCAAGGCACTAGCTCATTTTGCCAAATTCCAGACTGCAAGAGGCAGGCATACAAGATCTTCTGGATAACGCTAGTCAGGTAGGGTGGCTCTTTCTTTTCAAGCAGCTCTTTATAGCAGATTTCTGTCAACTGTGGCTCAGGTCTGGTCCACAAAGTCAGAGACATGTCCTCTACACTCAGTGCAGTCCAACTCCTATTCTATCTCACGGGGTAGACCTTTGCAGTTCTAGCGTAATCCTATTTTTGAGTGTTTCCACAGCACAATATTCTGCAATGTCTTTGTGTCTTGCTCAATCAAACTTGCTTTAATACATTTTGACAGTTCATGAAAAAAAACCTGGTCAGAGACTATTGTGGAATGATACATTCGTCTTGAGATTAAACACCTTTTGTATTACACTGTAAATGCCATACTGGCTAATGACAATACTTCATTATACAAATCATGGTAAGATGCCTTCACTCCTTATCTGTTTAAATGGTTTGCTTTTCAAATTTCAGCAACAACATTCCTGTGACTGATATACATTCCTATATTGGAGTATGTTTTCCCTGGTTACTCTGGCCTTTGCTATACTCTTTCTTTGATAGGATATGTGTTTTTCGTAGCTTCGTTCAACCATGTCCCCACCAAGTTCAATCAATCCTGAACTTTTTTACATTCCAAGCTGAATTTTGCCAATCACATTAAGGAAAAAGGGAGCTACTAAGAAGTTGTCAGGCCCTTTAGGAGGTACACTACTGGTACACCATTTCGGACTGGAGACATTAGGACATGATTTAAACTGTGGCAACTGCATAAGCCGGGGCATGATAGCACTTGGATTCATTTCACATTGTACTGTGTCCCTGCATGGTCTGAGCCGGCCTGCTCATGCTGCACCCTGATCATGGAGGTAAGGCTGTCCACAGCCTCCCACAGTGGCTGATGCACATCGGGCTGTCTCTGCCTGTGATACATCTGCTGCTGCTTTTGACTGCCTGTGACCAGCATTTCCTTTTTGAACACCATCCCTGAGGGCACCAGCCCTCTGAACTGCCTACCTCAACGTGCTCTCTTCCTTAAAGGTCCTGTGGATACCCAAGGCGGTGTTCATGGCGACTATCATAATGGGGTGCACAAGACAAGCTAAGCCCGACACTCCAGCATCTCGAGACTTTTCATGTAGTTAGTCTCGGTCCAATGCATCTTCGAAACACTATAAACTCTATCAAATACTGCTTGCCATAGAAAACACTAAAGCCCTGCTGGATGCAAAAAATTACACCACCACTATAGATGTCAATCTACTGCATGATGATCATTGTAAGGTGACTGGCAGATTTTCTCAAATGGAGAAAACGGTTGTGGAACTCAAACCTGCTACATTGGAGCTTAGTCAACAGGTTCTGTCTCTCATGGACAGAGTTCAACTATTGAAACTTAGAGCGGAAGATGCTGAGGGGCGTTGGAGGCGCAACAACGTCAGAGTCGTTGGCATGACAAAGGGTACAGAGAGCTCAAACACAGTGGACTTTTTTAAATCCTGGTTCCAAGAGTTCACACTGACACACCTGTTGTCCTCCTTTTTCTCGATTGAAAGAGCACACCAAATTCCGGGCTGGTGCCCTCCGCCTTGGGCTCCCCCACATCTGATGGTGGTCTGATTCCACATTACAAGATCAGGTTGTAGTGTTGCGAGCGGCACTTCAGGCCCAGTTCCTCAAGAAGGACAACCAATAAATTCTGCTGTTCCCTAATTATACCCAGAGGCTGTTTGGGACTGGGTTGAGAGCCAGGGGTTTCCCCTGAGGTCACCCACCATGTCTGATAGGTCCAGATGTAGGCCCAGAGGAGGTTGCCATCGTCCTATGGGGGGGAGCTCGCTGTGGAATGCGTCTTCCCTCTCATGAACAGGTGCTCCAGGATTGCCAGGCTACTTTACTAATGGTCGCATGCTTCCAAGACCCGCTGCTTCCATAGTACCATCTTCATACGCGGATCATGAAAGCCTTTTGCAGACCCCTGTTCTCCCCTGCAACCATGCAGTGTCTTTACCGATTGTTACACCCCCCCCAAACTGCAGACGATATTGTATAACTGTACATCGTAGATGTATCTTTTATTAGATCAGCGTTTGATAGCCTCTGCCCATCCGGTGCCCTGCTGAGGCCTCCACAGAATACTTTGGATCATTATCCTCTCTCTTGGGTGGAGGAAGATGGCTACACAATGAATTCTTCCGTGAATTAACTTTGCACCCGAATCTATTTAACCCTGACCATCTCCCCATCTCCAGTGGTCCTCCTTCAAACAAGTTATGTGGACTCTCCTAAACATACTGTATTGAACAAATTCCTTTTTCCGTGACAATCTCAACTCTGTATTATAGCAAGCTCGACTCTTTTTAGTATTAAGCCTGCAGCCCCCAGCGGAAAGTCCACAATGGTTTTGGTTTTTCTTGGGCAACCTGCCTGTTGCAGACTGCCACAACAAATGTGTACTGTTCTGATTATATTTCTGTTGATTGCTTCTTGTTTACTTTCTTTCTCCATAATCACTGTGTAATATTAGGAGATGGCCGGGGGCTGTGGAATGCCTTGGGGGGATGGGGTCTTGGAGGGGATATATGATCCTTGTCTTCCTCAGTGATGGCTCCTAGCACTTATACCATTATCACATGGAACAATCGGGGCATGTTACACCGGACCAAAAGATACAGAATCCATGCTCTCATGCAATGCCGTAAAGTTCATATAGCACTCTCCCATATAATATAAGAGGAGAGTAACAAACTCCAGAAGTGCTGGAGTGGTGAGGTGTTCAGCACAAATTATTCCTCCTTCACTAGAGGAGTTTTGATCTGGATGAGCGCTGGGGTTCCTTTCAGTGTGAACAAATCCATTCTAGATCCTGAGGGCAAGTATATAATTCTTGAGGGCATATTAGATGGGGAGCTCCTAGTTATAGGCAAATATTACACATCAGAAGTGCATCAACAAACCTTCCTTGCCCAACTTTCTACACACCTAGCATGGTGGGTAAACATCCAGTGGTTGTTTGGGAGCGATTTTAATAGTGTATTGGATGTGCTCCTGGACAGATCTCACCCTCCCCTTCCTAAGAAACAAACAATATCTAATGCTGAAATACTACAGCAGTGGTTACAACACTGGATCCTTTCAGACATGTGGAGGGTGCATAATCCAGTCGTGTGCCACTATTCTTTCTATTCCCCAATCTAGGACTTATATGTGAGGTTGGATAGGGTGATTTGCTGAACAGCTTTTTGTCCCCGCATAACACAAGTGGATTGTTTAGGGTGGGATATTTCCAGCCATAGCTCATTGATCCTGGATCTAGAATGGAGGGGGTCTCATTCCCCTGTCTCGACCTGGGGCCTCTTGGCCCAGATGTTGGAAGACACAGTCCTCAAGGAAACAATGGCTGCCCTACTGTTAGAATTCTTTGATAAGAATACATATACAGCGTCCTCAAGAGCGCTTGAATGGGAAGCAAGGATGGTGGTGGTCAGGGTCCACTGTATCCAAGCAGTGGTAAGTGAACATAGATCCCTGGAGCAAAAATTACTCCAACTGGAGTGCTCGTACGTGGCCCCTGAGCGGAGAGTTGTAACAGACTCCACTGTAAGGACAGATCAGAGTGAGCTTCAGAGAGAGGAGGCAGTCTTCATTGAGAAACTACAGTGGCTGAATTGGACGGCTTACAATGCCAGGACACAACTGAGGCAGATAAGTTGGGCCACCTCCTGGCCTGGATTGTATCGGAGGTGAAGCAAGGATGCCCCATTCCTGCACTCCACAATGAGTGCCTAATCTCAGCAAGGGATTTGTTAAGTGCTGTTATGAATTTATGGTCACCTGTATAGCGACAACCCCGGCCCCCCTCGAATGCCATAGAGTACCGGCAGATAAGTCAGGCCGCCTCCTGGCCTGGATCATATCAGAGCAGAAGTGAAGATGCCCCATTCCTGCTCTCCACAACGAGACAGGCGGTCTTGCCTATTCCCAGCAAGGGATTTGTCAAGTGCTGTTATGAATTTATGGTCGCCTGTATGGTGCCCCCCACCCACCGCCATGCAGCTGGCATAGTCTGAGTCTTTTGTGGCTGCGCTCGAACTCCCTAGAGTACCAGCTGACCTTTACAAAGAGTTGGGGGGCCCCATTGCCCCACAAGAAATAAAAAACACAATTAAAACCTGACCTCAGGTAAGATGATCTGGATGACTTACCCATCAAATTTTATAAATCTTATTCAACATGTCTTGCTCCCAAGTTAACTTTTTCAAGATGCCCTGGACTCGGGTGACTGCCATCATCGCTGAGAGAGGCCATGTTAGTGTCAATTCTGAAACCCTTTAAGGACCTTCGTGACCCAGCATTTTATAGGCTCACGACTGAATTAAGCACCCTTCAAGTCTGAAAGGGCCCACTGCCGAAGTATTTCAGAGTTGGAAATTGTTTGTTTCTTGGGAAGGGGAGGATGAACTCTGTCTAGGAGCACATCGAAGAAACCACTGGATGTTTACCCACCCTGCTAGGTGGGTAGAAAGTTGGGCAAGGAATGTTTGTTGATGCACATGTGGTGCATATATATTGCCTATAACTAGGGGTTCCCCATCTAATCTGCCCTCAAGAAATATATACTTGCCATCAGGGTCTAGAATAGATCTGTTGACACTGAAAGGGACCTCAGCTCTTATCCAGATCAAAACTCCTTTAGCAAAGGAAGAATAATTCAATAGTGTTACTAAACACGGATTATAAAATCTTTAGTAAAGTCTTAGCAGACTGGCTGTTTGGTGTTTTCTCTCACCTGGTTCACCCAGACCAAAATGGTTTCATACCGGGCAGAGCAACTTCCCACAATATCAGAAGATTGTATTGGATAAATGAAACAGTACTGGAGGGCTGACCATACTCAGCAGCGTTAATTTTCAACATAGGCTTTGATATGCTCAACTGGACCTATCTCTCTCAAGTACTCCATAAATTTGGGTTCAGGCCTAGATTTATCCAAATGGTGTGTCTGTTACTCACAGCTCTGGTGCCCAGGGTCATACTTGAGTGGCACATATCTGATCTAATTGAAAATGGTAGGGGGACTCATCAGGGCTGCCCCCTCTCCTCTCTGCTTTTCACCATGGTCATGTAACCCCTTGCCACCAGACTGCGGTGAGAGAGCAGAGTTTGGGGTATCTCCCTCCACAATGGCTTCCAGGTCATTTCCCTTTCCGCAAACACTGTCCTTCTTTACATAAGAGACACCCGTGGGGGATTCAGACCCATAGCGCGAGTCCTCGAGTATTTTGGAAACACCTTGGGCCTCGTGGTTAATAAGGGCAAGTTGTACCTTTTCGCATTATACTGAGATACCCCCCAATACTTGCCTCCCTGGGAAATGATCCATTACAATGGGAAATTGCCACGATCAGATATTTGGGCATTAGTATCTTTCACAAGAATGAAGACATTTGCAATAGTAAACTGACAAGGGCCCTGTCCTCCTTGAGGACTCAGGTACATTTTCGGAGAGCATTCCCACTGTTGACCAAGGGTCGCAACGCCATTTCCTAAATGGTAATGCTACAGAGACTCCAGAATTACTTTGCAATCTCTCCCTTTTCCTTACTCTGCAGTTTTTTCCTCAAGCTACATGCTTTATTTGGTGATTTGGTGTGGTGTAATGGATGCCGTAGGACGGCCTTGCCAGTGTTAAGACTCTCGGCCTACCAGGTAGGCCTAGCATCTCCGCACTTTCAAGCCTATTACCTGCCAGCTCAGCTTCAGTGACTGGCCAAGTGGTAAGCTGGGTCAGTACTGGATGAGGCTGGGACGACTGTCGCGCCCCTGAGCTTGGCTGAAATATATAACTTGGTCCTCCCCACAACTCGAGCGCCCAAAGGACAGCCTCAACTGGTCGAGGTCGTAGTACATTCCCAGATCAGTCTTCGCTCACTTACTAAATGTTAAGCTCCATAAACCCCAAATATTCTGTCATTAGACCTTTCAGGCCAGCACTTCGCTGGGATGGACACAGACTTACGTATTGGTTGGCAACTGGCATTGAAGTAATAGGAGATCTATTTCATGATAGTCGATTACAATAGTTTAAGATCTTGAGAGACAATTACCCTTTACATAAAGGAAAATATTTAACATATGGTTTACTTACACACATTTTACATACCACATGGGCAGTAGTGGATATGGAACTGGCCAAAACATCAACCGACGCATACACTGTATATGGGAATTAGTCGGCAGTGCATGAGTTGGCTTCATCAATCACAATGTTCCCATTTGCGAGTATCTCTTCAACAGCTGCAAGAAACATGGGAGACAGAATTTAAAAGAGTACTACACAAGAAACAAGGGCGAGAGCACCCTCTTACTTGTGCCCAATTTAAACTGATCCAATTTTTTATCCTGACCAAGCTTATCTCTCCCAGGCCCAGATCCTGAACATTTTTCCAGAGGCATTTGCCTCTTGCCCAGGCTTTAATGGGGCACCAGCAGACTTCTATCATATGGTGTGAGATTGCCCATCCCCGGCAAATTATTAAAATCAAGTCTTTCGTGTTTTTTTTTTTTTAAGTTCTTTTTATTTATCCTTATTGAATACGACATCACACGTTCACATACATAGGATTTTAGTAATTACACGGGCATGAATATTGTTTGTTACAGAGCACCTTTCAATGAGACATAACAAGCTAGAATCCTTATGGTGAGGCTGGCATGTCATCTGGGAGGGGAGCAGGTGGTGCACAAATATGTCCACGAAAAGTGATCCATTTGCCCCAAATAGCAGTCCATTTTTGAGGGCAGCCACGTGATGTATACAGTTTTTTCTCTGATCATGCACCAGTCCATGTCCGCCTTCCAGGCCTTGAGTTTTGGCGACACTTCTGCCCCCCACAGTTGTGCGATGTTTCTTTTGGCTGTCATTAGACCCAGAGTGACCCACAGTTTGTCTTTAGTGCTGAGATCTGTGGTCTCCCAGACATTCAGGAGACACCTTTTTGCTACGGGCCTAATCACAGTGTCTAACAACTCACCCATACAGTCATGCACCTTCTTCCAATATTTCTGAACACACCCACATTCCCATATGATGTGCATAAAAGTGCCATCTAGGCCACACAGCCTCTTACATTTACCATCTGTCATCCTACCCATTTGCGCTAGTCTGGGTCCTGAGATGTAGATTCTATGTAAAATTTTTAGTTGGACGAGGCGTAGCCTGGAAGAAATCGCCACTTCTCGTGGGGAGGCCACCGCCTCCTGCCACTCCTCATCGTCCAGCTCCAGCCCATCCCTCTCCCAATGCTCTCGTATCGGCCCCAGGGGGTTTGCCGAGTTATTAATAAATTTTTTGTAGGTGAGGGAAATTGCTTTTTCTGGCAGGTAGCCATCTAGTAGCCTGTCCTCTAATGGGGAGGATTCCGGGGGGAGGTTCCCTCTGGCAGATTCGTTCTGAGGGCGTGCCGGACCTGCCGGTACTTGAAATATTCTGTGTCCGCCAGCTCATGTTTGAGCTGAAGCGATGCAAACGTCACCACTGCGCCTCCTTCCCATAGGTCCCCAATCTTTGATAACCCTATGAGATCCCATTTGTCGAATCCCTTAGACTTCCCCAGGCTGCCCAATTGTTCCGAGTCCCATAGTGGGGTGGCCAGCGTTAGTTTCCTGTTCCACCCCAAGCTACGGTTCGCTGCGTGCCAGACTTGGACTGAATGTTTAGTTGGTCCCGTTAAGGGATACCTGTGGGGTCTGGAGTAGAGCGCTCTAGTATGGTTTCCGCCAGGGAGTATCCATCTGTCCATTCTATACCCAGGGTCGTCCCCAAGGCGATAAGTGCAATGATTTATGGCGGCGAGGTGGGCTGCCCAATAATATTTTTTAATGTCTGGAAGCCCGATTCCTCCGTCGTACCATCCGAGTGTAAGTTTATGCAGAGCTATTCGGGGCCTGCCATCCCACAGCAGTTCTCTCTGGAGGCCCTCTATCTCCTTGAAATATCTAGCCGGGACCAGATCCGGGGAGTTCTGCAGGACATAAAGGAAGCGCAGCAAGGACATCATTTTGAAGAGCGCTGCTCTTCCCAGCAGTGACAATGGCAATGTCTTCCAACTCGCAACATCCCGCTTCAGTCTCTGCAATGGGGTAAGGAGATTGCGTTCATAACGGAGTTTAGCGTCAGAAGTAATATAAATTCCTAGATACTTGAAGCCCGCTTTTGCTATTTGAATAGGGCAACCTCTGGGTGGGGAGGGAGGATTCCCGTGAAGAACATAGAGCAGGGACTTGCTCCAGTTGATCCTGTACCCCGAGTTTTTCCCAAAGTTTGTAAAAATGTCAAGTACTATGCAGAGCGATGCTTTCGGGGAAGCAAGATATAGAAGAAGGTCATCGGAATATAAGGAGATGCGATCCTCCCATCCCTCCGTCCACTTGAGTCCCCTGATCCTTGGATCTCTGCATATCCATACCGCTAACGGCTCCAAGGAGAGAACGAATAGCAGGGGCAAGAGCGGACAGCCTTGACGGGTCCCTCGGCCCAGAGTGAATACCTCTGATTTCTTATTGTTGATCACCACTTGTGCCAGAGGGGCCGAGTAGAGAAGCCTCACCCACCCGATGAAGCCGGGCCTGAAGCCCAACTTTGCCAGAACTGCAAAAAGGTATGGCCATTCAATTGTATCGAATGCCATCGTGGCATCTACCGAAACTACTACTGTGTCCTCCTGGATCGTGTCCAATCTTCCCAGCATGCCCTGTAGTCGTCGCAAATTTAATGCAGTATTTCGGTGCGGCATGAAACCCGACTGGTCGGGGTGTACCAATTTACATATAACCTGGGTCAGGCGGTTAGCCAGTAGTTTTGCCAGTATTTTGGGTTCTGTATTCAGCAGGGAGATGGGCCTATATGATGAGCATTCGTCTCTCGGTTTCCCTTCCTTATGTATAGTGACCAATGTCTCTACCCTCTGGTCCTGCGGGAGCTGACCTCGTTCCCTACTCTCCTCGAACATGGCTTTAAGACGTGGGGCTAACTTATCTGGCTTCAGTTTGTATAGCTCAATGGGCAAGCCGTTGGGACCCAGGGCTTTGCCAGGTTGAAGGTTCCTTATCGCCTGCGCTATTTCGTCAGCCGTAAGAGCACCGTCTAATGTTTGCCGTTCCTCATCAGACAATGTGGGCAGACTGATATCAGTGAGAAGAGCTCTTGAATCTTCCTCTGGCAAATCTGAGCTTCTTTGATATACTGCCTCATAGTGGTCTGCGAACTCATTGACAATGGCCTGGGGATCTGTGATCTTGTCGCCCAAGTGGTTTATCAGCTCCGGCGCCAACCTACTCGCCCTCTCCCTCCTGTCTAGCCAAGCAATCAATTTCCCTGCCTTATCTCCCTGGTCATAAAGTCTGCCATCCTTGTCCCTCCCTAAAGTTTTGGCCATATCCGTAGCTATGGCTTTATACTCGTCTTGTTTTAGTTTCAGGGCATGGAGTTGCTCCTGCCGGTTTACTTCTTCCAACTCCTCCTCCATGCGGAGGAGTTCATTTTCGAGTCGAGCCAGATCTTTGAACTTCTCTTTTTGCACTCCGGCAATTAACGCCAGCGCCTGTCCCCTCATTACTGTTTTATAGGCTTCCCAGAGAGTCAGGGGCGATCTAACCGACCCTTCATTTTCCTGAAAATAGCGATCTAGGGCCTGAATGAGTGCGTTTTTCACTGTGGGGTTACGGAGGTGCCACAGGTTTATGGGCGCAATGGTTCCCACTTTTTTCCCCCCCAGGACCAGTTGGGTCCACATCGGGGAGTGGTCTGATATCCCCCTTGCCATGTGTCGTATTTCACGTACATTTGCTATTTGGGATGCAGGCATTAGCAAGTAGTCTATTCTGGAGAAGCTGTTGTGTGCCCCTGAGTGAAATGTGTATTGCTTACTATTTGGGTGGTACGCCCTCCAGACATCCGTGAGGCCCAACGCTTCTAAGAAGTTAGGGAGCCAACTCCTCGCGGCCCCAATGTCTCGCGGCGGATAGCGATCGAGGGGACCCGAGACTACCGAATTGAAATCTCCTCCCACAATCATGTGACCCTCGGGAATGAGAGCATGATGGTGCCCAAGTCTCTAAAGGTCCGGCCCTGAAGGCCCGGCGGCACATAGACGGTCATCACTGTGAATGTATGCCCCTCCCACTGCCCCGAGATCGCGGCGTACCGACCTAATTCGTCGGTCCATGTATGTTGTATGTAGAGTGGGAAAGAGTGCTTGAACAGGATACCCACGCCCCTCGATCCGGAGGTGAAACCGGAGTGGGCCACTAGTTTGTATCCCCACCTATTCAATGCTTTGCAGTTGTTGCCCACCAAGTGGGACTCCTGGAGCAACACTACATCAGGGGCGTGTCGCTTGATATACTGTAACACTATACTACGTTTTACTTTATCTCCCAGCCCGTTGACGTTCCAACTCAGGAGCTTACGGCTCTTGTCCCATTGCGTAGTCATTAGATCTAAAGTGGTCTGTGTAAAATGCTCGCCGTCTATTTATCTGCCGTATCAAGTGAATTTGTGTGTCGTATCCTCCCAACCCCTACCCAACAACCCCTCTCCCTGGTCCCCTGTGCCCTGTGAAACTGTCTAATCTCCTCCCCCCCCTCCACCCTACGAACAACCACCCCCCACCCTCAAGGATCAATGTGGTACAGTGTGGCTCAAGACCCTGCACAATGCATATGCATACAATCAACTGAAACAGAGTTGAGACCATTGCAAAACGAACACCCCAATCAACAGTCCCTCCCCTCCCTGCTACCCTGCTACGTAGGTTTGAAACTACCCACATCCCCAACTAGCAGAGCGCCTGTCGCCCCAAAAACCAATCAACTATTGCAGGGGTCGCCGGGCGTCGCCTCCCAGAAGCTCCCAGAGGCCCGCTGCCTGTCCCAGTTAAAGAGAATACTGTTGCAGTGTACCGCAAATCCGCAGTACCAACCATTAACAAGAGTACATTTCTCCACTTACGAACTCCAACCATGTACATTACGGCAGGCGGCATCGAGTTCTGATACCCAGGTGTCTGTATCGGTAGAATCATTTTCGATGGGTCTCCGGGGTCTCTGGACTCATTGATCTGGAGTGCCAAGACCGGTGGTTTCGTTTATCAGGTCCCTCCCGCCCACTTGAGGAGCCAGGCGACCGTTCACGGGCATCTCTCCAGCTACTTCCAACACTACGATTGTCCTGCTGCGGGCTCCCTTCCTCCAGCCAGGTCTGCACTTCCGACGGATTTGTGAAGAACCAAGACCTTCCATTAGACATGACCTTGAGTTTTGCCGGAAAAAACATCATGTACTTAATGCCCTTTTCCCTTAGGGCTCGCTTCACTCCATCAAAGGTGCGGCGCTCCTGTTGCACTTTGAGGGTAAAGTCTGGGAAAAACCGCACAGTCACGTTTTCGTATAGGAGGTCTCCATGTAGTCGCACAGCTTGCAGGATGGCGTCTCTGTCTCTATAATTGAGGATCTTGGCAATGATCGTTCTTGGGGAGGCCCCAGGCTTTGGCGGGGGAACTGGGGCCCTGTGCGCCCTCTCAACAGTGAAGAAGGTGGAAAGCCGCTTCGGTTTGAGGTGATTCAGGATTAAGTCCTCGAGAAAAAGGTCCATACTAGGGCCTTCGGCCCCCTCCGGGACCCCCACCACTCGGATGTTGTTCCGGCGAGCCCTCCCCTCCTGATCTTCGAGCCTCAGGGCCACCTGGCGGTGTTGGTGGATCAATTGTTGAACTTTTTCCTCTAGTTTACGTGCGGTAGTTTGCAACTCCGTAATGTTCGTCTCCGCCGTTGTGACCCGCTCCGACGTCTTGTTCATGTCTGCCCTTAGGAGGTTCATTTCAATCGAGACTTTGTCAATTTTTGTTTCCAACGTCGTTCCCAGGACCTGAATAGCTGCCATAATGGAGCTGAGCGATGGCTCGGAGGCTTCAGCCGGACTTTCTGAGGCACCGTCATCTGTGGAGGTCTGTTTCGGGACCGCATATTTGTCCAGTTTGTTAGATTGTACCAGGGGGGCCCCTTTCGGCTTCATTGCGGGAGGGACCCGAACGTCTGGGAAGCGGAATACAATATCTCAGAAGCGTATCCCAGTCTCTCTCAGCCCTTCCTGGGTGGCCCGGGCAGGCCACTGACGACTTTAAGACCTCGGTGGGAGGGGGGGAGGGCTATCATGGAACCCCCGCGCTATTATTGGCTGTCCGCTTCGTATGCACGTACTTCACGCCATGTGCAGGGACGTTTCCCTTCCCACTGCATTTATCACACCTCTGGAAGATCTGGGAAAGGGAGTGTCCACCAGGCCTAGATGTATGTCCCTGGGGGCCTGGTAATCACCATGAGTCGTTCCGACGTATCACTCTTCAGTGCGGCCTGGCGAGACCACCCCGGTCTGTTGGGCTGTCGTGGGAGTCTTGGGCCCTTTAGCGAGGACGCCGAGGCGCGGAGTCAAGTGTGCCCTCAATTCGGCCACCCATGCAGGCCTCTTCCCGCCTGCCTGGCACCGCAACTCTTTCAGGGACGCCACAGTGAGCGACGCCCACCAGGTCCTCCCTGCAGCGTCGTCAATAGGTCAGGGCCTTGGCTCCAGCACGGCACTGGGAGGATGTGGCCCCCTATACAGCTGCCTTGGGGGTGAAACAGGGGGGGCCCACAGAAATGCTAGGAAGGGGCCCGGTTTTAATTAAGTAAGGGTGCCTTTGATGTGGTCCCCTACGGAAATCCACAGTTCGTTTGATGTGGCTAAGCCCCAGTACGACCACTCACCCGCTCCTGGGTCCGGGTCCTCGGGCCAAGCACTGCGGCGGGGTCGGAAGCCGCTATTTCGTCCTTGGGCCGTAATCCGCCAGCGCTCTTACTGTAGTTGGGGCCAGTCCCGATTGGTGGGTGCACCTACTCAGGAATACCGCCGTGAGCCCGGCATGCACCCTCGTTATGTCCCCTGCGGCCCTCGCACAGTTACGTTCCTTTTCGTATGCCGCCCGTTGATTCTGCCTTGTCTCGATCCGCCGGGTCAATTCTGAGACAAAGTTGTGTCTCCGATTCCCGGGGCTTCCCCTTTTCGTATTCCCTTCAATGCTGCCGCATATCATTGGTGGAGGCTCAGTCCACCCCGACCGCCTGGGGTACTCACAGTGGGCCTCCGGTGACGCGGCTATCCCTTAGGCGCTCTGTGCCGTCCGGCTTCTCAGCTCCACGGAGAGGGTAGGGGCGCGATGCAGGGGCCCCGGGAACACAAGTCCGGCTGCCACTAGTTCTAACTAGCTCAGTGGCACTAGTACTGTGCGACGGTTCCGCCGCCGCTCTCCACAGAATGCTCCAGGCGGGTTCCACTCGAGCTCCGCCCCCACCTCCGGAGGCCTCCACATGCGTTCGGCCGCCCGGCCTAACAGTCGGCGAACTCGGCCATCACTGGGTGCAGCTCGTCGCAGTTGGGCGCATTTCTTTACGGTTGGTTTCCGCTGGCACTGCGGACAACGGCAACTCCGCTCCGGAGGAGAAATGCAGGATTTATCGGGCTTTTAGCTTCGGCCCCTGCGGAGCTCTCCCTCTAGGCTGCCATCTTGGCTGACGCCAGGCTCCACCAAGTCTTTCGTGTTTTGACAATTTTTACTGGTATACTCCTCCAACCCACTTGGAAACATTGTGCATTTGGGATTGTTCAATACCTCCACAGACGTAAAGCGGCTTCCCGGTTCCTGGATCTCAGCCTTTTCCAAGCCAAGAGGGTTGTTACGAGTAGGTGGAAGGCACCACTGCCCCCCGATAGGTAGAAACATGGCGCACAGTGACTCTGTGGTGTGCTCAAGTAGAAAGAAAGACACTTCATAGAGAGGAGAATAGAGGATTGTGTAAATACCCAACAGAGGAGGACTGGGTTGAGTTTTGGGTGACATTAGGTGCCAACCACATAGATGACACCTTGCCAACTTGAAGGACTATACATTCTCTTTGTTCCTCAGCTCCTTAACATACCCTCGTGCAACATCCCTGCATGAAATCCACGTAGCACTAGTAAGTGACTCCCTGTTCCCCACAAGCCTATCTGACAACATGTAGGGTGGCAAATACCGGTGTTATATCCCCTCCCTTACAGACAATGATTCATCTATGCTTATGGGATCGCTGGTACACCTAAGTACTGCTTTCCCAATCCTTGCTGCACCCCCCAAGGATACCTAGAAAGTATATCGGCAATAACCCTTCTAGGTACTACCCCCTATGTTCTCCCACAGCAATATTTACTTCTGGAATCCACTCATAGTAGACTGTGAGGTGGTATGCATTATGATATTCGTGCACTATTTCTTATATTGTACACAGTTGTAGTTTTATACCATAAGCACAATGTGTATCTTTCTTGGTTGTATCTTATGTTATACTTCAAAAAAGCCTGATAAAAGTATTTTTTTTAAAGACAAAGACTGCCCTTCCAACTGAGATCAAACTCATTATGAGGCTTTTCAGGAATTCAGATACTGCAAAGCCAGACACTGAATGATGGCCTATCTTGATCTCTGCCTATGTGGGCTAGGAGCACTCCTCACCAAAGTCAGGACAAAAGAAACCATGCAACTGTCACTTATAACAGTTGGTCTTAAGTTAACCAAAACTTAAGTTTAGCTGAGACAAAATCCTAACTTTACGACTTTCGGTATTCACAAAGGGCATTTAGAAGTAGTAAAGTTAGGATTCCTAACTTTACTACTCCTAAATGCCCTTTGTGAATACCGAAAGTTGTAAAGTTAGGATTTTGTCTCAGATTACTTTTGTGAATCGGGCCCATAGTTTGCAACACCTGCAATTGGTCAAATGAGGCACCCGCATCAGTAGATATTGAGTGTTCTACAGCAAACTGCTGGGCAGCCTATTGAGTGCAAGACAGCTTGGTCTGCAAGTTCCTGGCTGTGAGGGCTGGTCACATAGGACCCATAGATCATGTACTTCCCCTTTGTTCCCTTACTAATACTGAATGGACGACTCTCATCTTACGTGAGAAACTGTTTGCTGACCTGCTGGAACCTGTGTTGCCACAAGGTGAACCAGGGGACAATACTTAAGAAGCAGGGTAACCAGGCAGAGACGCTATTTGGTTTGGATGCTGCGGCATGGCTGTTTTGGCTGGGCATGGCTTGTGCCTAGCTATGGTGCCATTACTCGCGAGACCAAAGGCAGAGTATGGGACTGACTCCACCCTGGCTGGAAGAGAAGTGAGGTCCGCAATCTGGCTGACATTTTGGAGGTGACGTGCTGTGTGGGCGACATAGCTGGAGCCTGAAGATTGGTGTGTGCTGAGGGATACTGGGTGGTCAGTGTTCCTGGCTCCGTGCTTCAGACTACTTACTGGCGAAGGGGTTGTCGGAGATACTTAGGGCCAGGTGCTAGAGGCTGGGGACCAAAATGACATTAGAGACCACACCCCCTTTGACTCTCACTCTTAGCGCCAAGATGCTCCATTGGAGTGATAGCCAGCGCTCTATAAATGACATCATTCATTCATGTCATTTTATGTGGTGTGGACTTGAGTGTGGCTTTGTACTGCAGTGAGAGCTTCTACCTATTAGCACAATCTACTTGTTGTGCATGCACTCTAATATTTTGCAATATAACTGAGCCTTCCTCAACATCTCTGGTGTGTGTTGTGAGGAATAGTGTGATGATCAAAATGGACTACATAAAATAAAGACTGGAAACAAGTCTATTTGATTTTTGGATAGGTAGATTCATTGATAATTGAGGATGTCAGTGTTTGGATGGCATGATGAAGAACTGCACATTTTTGTGATATGCCAGTACGATACCTTGAAGAGCAGTTGCTCTTTTTCTACGTATTTGTACATATCATGGCATGCAAACACCCTTTACTCATAGGCTATGTTCTTAAATAATGTAGGATGACCGTAGCTCATCCATTCAGTTAATCACTGGGAACCTTAAAGGACTGAATAATGCACTGTAGTTAAAGGGGTGTTGGAATATTAGGACAGACATAGGGTAGACATCGCTTCCTTACAAGAGTCTCACATTGCTCCGGGTGCTGAATCCGTATTTGCACAAATATTGTATTGTATTGTATTCTATTGTAATTGCATTTATATAGCGCTTACTACCCCTGACGAGGCGTCGAAGCGCTTTTTCGGCGAGTAGCACGCTACTCCGGGACCCATAGAGGATTAGTGTTGAATTAGTATAGTGAAACATGCAAGTACATTTTAAGTGGTGGATAGGTTAGTCAGTTATTTGGATTTGGAATGATAGCAGAAGGATAGAGGAGGAAAAAAAGGTTTGTATTTATATAGCGCTTGTTACCCCTGATGGGGTGTTGAAGCACGCTACTCCGGAAGCCCATAAAGGATTAGTGGTGAATTAATATGGTGAAATATGAAAGTAGTTTCAGTGGTGGATATTAGTCAGTTATTTGGAGTGAGAAGGATAGCGGAGGGATAAAAAGGGAAGAAAGGTTTGCATTCATATAGCACTTGTTACCCCTGATGGGTGTTGAAGCGCTTTTCTGGCGAGTAGCACGCCACTCCGGAACCCATTAAGGATTAGTGTTGAAAATTAGTATAGTAAAAAATGAAGTAATTTGAGTAGTGGATATGTTATTCAGTTATTTGGGTAGAGAAGGGTAGGTGGCGGGATAGAAGAGGAAAGAGGTTTGTATTTATATAGCGCTTGCTACCCCTGATGGGGTTTTGAAGCGCAAGTAGCACGCTACTCTGGAACCCATAAGTATTAGTGTTGAATTAGTATGGTGAAACATGAAAGTAATTTTAGTGGTGGATATGTTAGTCAGTTATTTGGATTGAGAAGGGTTGGGGAGAGTAGAAAGGGAAAAGGTTTGCATTTATATAGCGCTTGTAACCCTGATGGGGGTGTTGAGGCGCTTTATTGGCGAATAGCACGCTACTCTGGAACCCATAAAGGATTAGTGGTGAATTAGTATAGTTGAAAATGGAATTTGAGAATTGAACATGTTATTCTGTTAATTTTGATTGAAAAGGATAGTGGAGGGATAAAGAGTGAAGGTTTTTTTTTTTTTTTTAGGTCTTAGCAGTAGGAGGAGGCTTTTGGATGAGTAAAGGGGGTTTTGGAGGGAGGAGTCAGGGAAGAGTTTAGAAAGGTTTGTTTTAGGGGATCGGTATAGTAAAAGAGGTGTCAGATGATGCAAGGAGGGTAGAGTAGGAGAGTCTAGAAAGGGTTATTCTGGGGATCATAGTAGTGGTATGGGGTTTGGGATAAATGAGAGTGTGGATGTAGAGGATATATTGATAAATGTATAGGATGAGAGATAGGGTAGTGCATTGGAAAGAGTAGTAGAAAGAAGTTTGAGATGAGTCAGAAGGTTGGGCTAGAAGATATATTGAGAGAAGTATAGGCTGAGAAATAGGGTAGTACCTTGGAAATGCTAAATTAGAAGAAAGTGATAAATATATAGATCCATAAGTACATTGAAAGTATATAGATACATAAAGGAGGTAAGTATATGTAGATTAAAGATATTCATAGAGGCACAGGATGAGAAATAGGGTAGTGCATTGGATATGCTTTTTCAGGAGAAAAGTAACAGAGACACAGATCCAAGTACATGGAAGGTACATAGATGCACACTGGAAGTAAGTACATGTAGACCAAAGATGATATTTATTTATTTATTATTATTATTATTTTTTTCTCTCAACAACATAATTATTCTACATGTTTATACAAAGCAATACACAAAGATAGGTACATGTCTATAGTGAAAACAAATGCTTATATACAGAGGGATATGCTGTAAATTTCTGTTTTGCGTATGGTGCTTATGTGGGGAAGAGCCAATTCTTGAGTAGTTTTCTGAAGATAAGGTGGTTGTCGGTGGATCTTATGTTGGGGGTAAAGAGCTCCATAGTTTGGCTGCTTGAACAGAGAAGGATGTGCCACCCATGGTTTTTTTCTTGTATCTTGGGATTTTGAGGCAAGATGCTCCTTTAGAGCGGAGGTTCCTCTGTTGAATGTGTTTGGTGATTTTATTCCTGATGAAGAGCGGTCCCATTCCATGTATTGCTTTGTGGGTGATACAAAGCAGCTTGAACGTGGATCTTCTGGAAACCGGTAACCAATGCAGGGCTTTCAAGGCAGGGGAGATGTGGTCTCGCGGTTTGATATGCAAGAGTAGTCTGGCAGCCGAGTTCTGAATCCGTTGTAGTCTTTTCATGGTTGTTAAAGGTGATCCGTGGTAGAGGCTATTGGCGTAATCGAGTTTGGACAGAACAAGGGAGATGATAGCTTGGACCTTGTGCGGAAATCCCAAATGAGGGAAAATTCGTCGCAGCGTTTTTATAGTGACAAAGCTTGATCTTGCTAGTTTGTCCACTTGGGCATTCATCGACAGCTTGGAGTCCATGGTCATTCCGAGGTTTCTTACTTCCTTCGATACTTTAGGTGGTGATCCCAGTTCATTAGGCCATGCGGCAAGCGGGTTTGTAATGTTTCCAATCGCCACACGTGAGTATTTCCGTTTTGAAGTATTCAATTTGAGATGGCTCCAAGTCATCCACTGATCCACGGCTCTGAGACAGCTGAAAATTGGTAATTTTCCAATGTCTTTGGGGCATTCCAGTTGAAGGAGTATTTGCGTGTCATCTGCATAGTTATAGCACGTGAGGTGAAATTTATTGATCAGTACTGGTAATGACTTCATGTAGATGTTGAAAAGCATGGGCGAGATGATAGAACCTTGAGGGACCCCTGCTTTTGTGGAGTACGGTTTGGACGAGAAAGGTGGGGTATGGATGACATTAGTTCTGTTTCGAAGGTAGGACGCGATCCAGTCTAGAGCAGTTCCCTCTATGCCGGCTTCATAGAGTCTTTGTTTCAGAGTGTCATGGTCAACCGTGTCAAAGGCAGCCGAGAGGTCCAAGAGGAGTAGCGCAGCAACTCCGCTGCGGTCAACTGTATTTTCAGGTCATCCCAGATGGCAAGGAGGGCAGATTCAGTGCCTCTCCCCGGACGGAATCCTGTTTGGAAGTCTGAAAGTATGTCATTCTCTTCAATGAATTGTGACATCTGGGCGAACGCTGCTCTTTCTATCAGTTTGCCCAGGAAAGGTCCATTTGTAATGGGTCTGTAGTTGTCAGGGTTCAGCGGGTCCAAGTTTGTTTTCTTCAGTAAAGGGCGTATGTGTGATTTTTGAGTTCTTCTGGAAATATTCCGGTAGTGAAGGAATCGTTGATGATTCTTCTTACTGGAGTGGCAGCAGAGGTTGTTAAAAGAATTGCTTTGAAAATTTGTGGTGGACAGGGGTCAGAAGGGCTGCCGGCAGGTCTGCTTGCTGACCAGGTCCATAAATTCATCGTGTGAGATGTGTTGTAAGGAACAGAGAGGCTTGGTTAGAGTATTCTTGGATTGTTGTTTTGTACAAGGGTTAGTGCTGGTGCTTTGTTTCTGTTTTAAGTATGAGTCCAACGTGTCTGCTTTGTCCGTGTAATGATTTGCCAGTTTGTCTGTGAAATCTTGAGTAACAGGATGAGTTCCTTCTAGGCAATTTGGTTTGCGAAATTCATTGAGTATTTTATAGAATTCTTTATTTGCACATTTAGCGTTTTGAATTCTGTCTGAATAGTACCTTTTCTTAGCTTTTTGATAGCCGACTTGTATAATCTGTTAATTTTTGTAGGTGAAGTTTGTCTTGTTTGGCGTTTGTTTTGAGCCAGGTACGTTGCAGCTTTCTAATTTGTTGTTTTATGTCTTTTATTTCTATGTTTCTCCAAGGTGCTTTTTTCTTTTGTTCTGTTGTGTGGTTTTGAGTGGTATCAGGATGTCAAAAGCTTCTTGAAGCCACTCATATAGTTTTTGAACAGAATTTATTGTTTCTAGATTTGTACTTGATGTTAGTTGTGTTTCTAAGTGTTCCAAATTGAGTTTGTTCCACGGCCGATAGGTGGATGGATGTAAGGTAGTTTTAGGTGAGTCGCTTAGTGTTGTTTTTATGTTGGAAAGCAAGCAAGTGGTGGTCTGACCGTGTGACTGGAGTTATAGTTTGAAAGGTAACTAGTTCAGTATTAGCAAAAATGACATCTAGGATATGTCCAGCGGTGTGTGTCGGTTTGTGGACAATCTGATGGAGGTTCAGTGCGTCTAGGCCAGTGATTATTGTTTTTGGATGGGTCATATTGGGTTTGTCAAACCAAATGTTAAGGTTACCAAGAACGCATAGGTTGGAGTGTATTGTTATCAGGTTTGAAACTGTGTCTAGAAGTGCGTCTGGGAATGTTCCTTGCTAGGTGGAGGTCTGTAAAGGAGCAGGAAGTTACAGGAGGAAGACGGTGTAGGATTGCAACTTTTAGAAGAGCCTCACAATTCTTTATGGAGATGTCGTCAATTTTAGTGATCTGTATTGTTTGCCTGAATACAACAGCTAGACCACCTCCTATTTTATTATGTATGAACCTCTGTTATTTGGTTCTTAGTGGGCTGCCAACTTGTTTTTTTCTTTTATTAAAAGTTTTTGTCTGCAGAGATTTACTCTATTGTCTGCTATATTCAGTTTCAATCACATTTAACACAGTAATATGTAGTTCTTAGGTTTATTGTGTTTTTCAATAATATAAAATAGATACTACAAGGGACTTGTAGGGATTTCATTCACTTCTTCGGGGTTGTAAACATTTTGCAGTTCTCTTTTCCTCCAAAAGAAGTTTTGTTAATAGATCGTATTGTGGTATCTCTGTCAGATTCATTGATGGTTGATTTGTGTTGAGATGTATGTCGATGTATCTATCATCTTTAGTTGTTTACCTGCTTTCTTCCCTTATGGAAATATGAAATTTCCAAACACGTGAATTCTCTTCTTTTTAAAAGTTTTTTTTTTTTATTTTGGTTTTTGAAAAGCGAAACATACAATTGAGAAAAGGAATCATTAATGCACGGAGTGTGACCAAGTGCGGGCAGCAAGTTACAATGATGGGCAGAAGGTGTTGTAGCAGACTGCCCAATGAGTAACACATAGTTAAAGTAATATCACATATATGCAAATACATGGGTCAATTCCAATACAATCATAGTCGTCATGAGTGGGCTACGTATCACATTTGTTGATGACTAGGCTCTGCCCTGCCTTGTGAGCGGCCTGATCCCCCCCCCCCTCTGCGTCTAGGTCCAAGCCATAGTACTCTATCCATGGCGTCCAAATTTTCCAGAATTTACGCGGGCATCCTCTCGCCTTGTAGATCACTTTCTCCGCGACCATATATAAATCCATACTAGATCTCCATTCTGTGAGTGTAGGAAGTCGTTGGGCCCCCCAATACTTAGCTACGTCTCTCTTGGCTACTACTAACCCTAAGTTAGTCAACAGGAGCTTATGTTGCGGCAGGTCAATATCTGTGGGGATACCCAATAGGAGAAACTTTGCATCTAACCCAAGTTGAGCTCCAAGGATATCGTTCAATTCTCCCAGTATCTTGTGCCAGTAGGTTTGAATGTGTCTGCACTCCAGAGGGTGTGTATGTACTTGCCGCGCTCCGTATGGCATCTAAGACAATTTGGATCCTCAGCCCTCCCCATAGTGTGTAGGCGTGCCCTGTCAAAATAGGTTCTATGTAGGATCTTATATTGTATGAGACGCAGCCTCAGTCTAATCGATACTTCACGAGGGTGCATAAGGCCCGCTTCCCAATCTATATCTTCTAATGGGCCGGTGGTTAGTTCCCATTTGGCACGGAGCGGACCAAGGTTGTCAGGTATATTATTGATTTGTGTCTTATATGTGAGGGATATGGCCTGGGTCGGGATCTCTTCTTGTAGGAGCCTACCTTCTAACGGAGCATATTCCGGCAGTGTCTCAGCGTCCAACCCTTCAGCATGCCAGGCGTGTTGAAGTCTAAGGTAGGCATAGGCTTGGGAACTATGAAGTTGGTATTTAGACTGAAATGAAGCAAACGAAGCTAGAGAGCCCCTCTCCAACAGGTCTCCTATCTTAGAAATACCTATGAGGTCCCACTTCTTAAAGCCCCTCAATTTTCTGATCTCGGTCAATCTAGCGTCCTCCCACAGGGGGGTCTCTCGTGTAGGTTTCCTCTCCCATTTCATCTGCTTTTCCACACTCTTCCAGGCCGCTAGTACTCGTTGGTGAATTCTCTTCTTGATCAAATTTTAATTGAATGATTTTATTGTTTTTGTTTGTTATCGAAAATCTGTTAGCCTGTCAAGAAATGCATAATTTTCTTCAGTTGGTTCTAATTTTAGCTTAGCTAAGCCTTTTTTCAATAATTATATTTCATTCTATAGTTTCATAGACTACTTCTTTCCATTTTCTATCAATAATCTTTTATAATATTAAATAATAATTCTGGCAAAATGTTTGACTCTCTGCTCACAGATTTTTCATCAATATTAACCAAATAAAATCGTTATATATCATGTAAGGTACATTTGTCTTTAGCATCACTAGCATTTAGCTTTGCCATTGTCCGGTACTGTCCACTATGTGGGGCTGTTTCTACAAGTTGTGCACGGAGTTGGCAGATGCACCTATCCTGTTCTGCTTGTCAGTCATTATCTTAGAGGAGTAACAGTGCTGCTCTCTTTGATTGGACAGAGAGCTCGCTTATGCAGGTAGCTAGTGAAAAGACAGAAAACCCAACTGTGCTGCAGCTCTATGACTAAAGATGGAGCCCACCTTCTTTTGCTAGCTGGCTGCTCTATAAATGCAGTGTGCTTACATGTGCAGATGTACTGTGACTGGCTGGATAGCTGCCCTGTATAATGGTCTCTGATTGGATGGCAAGCCCATTTTGCAACTGCTATTGGATAATATGTGGAGCCCAGGCCCTGTGGCTAGCTAGCTGTCTTGCAACTGGTCGCAGCTTCTCTGTGATTGGCCAGATGGTCTCACTTCTGTTATTAGATAATTGCTCTTCAGAAGTGTGGGGAGACCACCTGTGCAGCTTCAATGTGATTGGGCACATATCAGAGTCTCTGCTATTTGATTGGGCAGAGATCTGACCTCTGTAGCTGGCCTCTGATTCGGCAGAGAGCTCTTCCTCTTCTGCTGGCTAGTTGATTTACAATTGGGCAGGCACGTGCTCATTAATGTGGCACAGGGCTGGACTTTTGCTTCCAGTGCTTGGTAGCTTCTCTTCATTTGGGTGGACAGCTCACCTACGCATCATGGCTGTTACTGGCATGAATCTGGGAGAAAACAGAGCCGTATAGAAAGCGTTCAAACCCGATGTAGCCATCAGATTAACTAAAGAATAGTATTGTCCCCTCTCAAAAAAAACATGCACAATCTCAAAAACAATTCTTACTTTGTGAATACCCTGACTGTGGATCACCATTGTCCAAGACGTCACGTGAGTCATTCCATCGCTAAATCTGTGCTCATACAAATCAGTCATATGTGGGGGCTATACTATTTAGCTGGGGAGTTGCATTTCGCTCACATCTAAATCCATATACAGTAATATGGGTAGAGCATTTGATTACCATTCAAGATTCAATTCTTGATAGGTCAAATAACACCAACCAACTGCCACCTTGAAAACTGTTAAATGCGTAATGAAACAACTGAGTCTACTGAATAATTGTTTTACCCCCATTTAAATACTAAGGACATCCGACTTATTACAAGTGAATTATTTTCTATGGCACTTATAATAAGGCGGGCAGGATATCCACCACATTTGTGGTGGAGTAACCCGTCTGCCAAATTCTAAATGAGGCCCTTAGTCCTCATCTTTTACTTGTCCAAGCTTGACAAATGTCTGAAATGGACTAGGGCTTGACCTCTTGAGGCATCTGGCTGAGGTGGGAACACCCACACTGGAGGAAGGAGAGCAGAGTATCCTCCGTACACATCAAAGGTCTCTTTCATTGAAAGAAGAGTTACTGGTCAGAGGGGCCTGGGCTCATTGTCAGGAATGGTGGTGCGTTTGATAAGGTTGGCACGGTAGGACCAGGGAATCATAATAGAGGGGAAAGCTTATTTGAACCCTTGTGAGGGATATTTCAGTGGAGACTGACAGCCAGATGTAATCTCCAGTTACTCCCTTGGTCTGTGTTGTGGGTCAATTGGAATTGCAGACATTTCTGCTGTGGCAGAATGTCCCTTTGACAAAGGAGAGGATAGAGGAGAGGGCACGTCAAAGAAGTTGACACCCACAAAACGAATTTCAGAGGACCAGCCACTAAATCACATGGGGCTCAGTTCACAAAGATAAATTTAGACCAAAAGTCTAACCTTACTACTTTTCAGAATTCACAAAGGTAAGTTACTATTAGTAACTTTATTAGCAGTAAAGTTACTAGAAGTAAAGTAACTACTAGTAAAATTAGTAGTAGTAGCTTACCTTTGTGAATACCAAAAAGCAGTAAACTGAGACTTAAGTTTACTACTTAAGTCAAAGTTTACTAGTTTTTGGTATTCACAAAGGTAAGTTACTACTAGTAACTTTACTACTAATAAACTTACTACTAGTAAAGTTACTAGTAGTAACCTACCTCTGTGAATACCGAAAAGTAGTACAGTTAGACTTTTGGTCTAGGTTAGACATTTGGTCTAGCTTTACCTTTGTGAATCTGGCCCACTGTGTTTGTACCCACAAGCTGTTAATCAGTGTGGGAAGAAGATCAACAAGACTTCGAGCTGCTGCAACCAGGGCTGGGGACCATGGTCTACTAGCCTCCATGCCAGGTGAGGGGCCATTACCCAGGATGTCAAGACCATTTGCACTGAGCCTAGCGTACCAGCCTTCTGCGTTCCTGCCAAGACCAGCGGTCACTGTGAGGTGGAGGAAAGCGCCTGGAGGGAGCGTGGCCCAGTGGAGATACTGTCAAGTGGATGCTGGTGAGAAAAGTATGGGATGTCTAGTCTAGTAGGGACCCTTTCAAGAGTGTGGGCCACCCGCCTCTCTTGTGGAAAGTCGCTGATCCTGTATGCCAGGTGGGGGCCACCATGAAGTTTAGGGACATCACCCTTGCTGATGTAAGGCGACGATCCCTGTTTGCCAGGTGGGAGCCACAGTGAAGCATAGGGTCATCGCCCCGGAACATCGTGCCAAGAAGATCCCTGCCGAAGGATCAACCATGAAAGACCTGACCTAGAGACCACCACCTGTGGTAACACACACCAAACTTCGAGGAAGCTGCGGAGGAGACAGCGCAACCTCCTGCAGCGTGAAGCCTGAGCCCAATAAGACGCGTCCTGGTCCTCCCTGTACTCACTCCATAGCCCTCTGAGAGCGGTTCTGTCAGGATACAAAAGGTGTGCCAAAGGACAACACCTGTTTAAAAACGGAGAAAACAGTCCCAGCAACTACGGAGATCATTATCAATGCCCCATTGTGGGGGGTGTTAATTCCTCACCCGCAGATTTAACAATACCAGGAGTCACCTTACCTACCTTACTCAGTTCCCTGAGTAATAAGAAATTACTTGGGAAATCTGTAATTCCTGGTAGCATCCCTAAGGAATTTCTCATACTCCTCTACAGATTGTCCCAGCGATTTCAGCTGGTTTTAGAATCTGCAGTCTCTAGGAGAAACACAGCAGGCTCATGATGTGTCCATAGATCTTGTAATTCCGGTAACTCTATTACTGTTCACATCAGGATTTATGGGGCACTTGTAATGAGGCGTGCTCTGAAATAAATCAGCGAAAATGCATTAAACTCTGTCCTTCAGTCACCCACATAGTTGCCTCAAAATACCCTTATGGGCGCTTGAAAATGCCTCTTTTCAATACTTGCTAAATAACTCATTTACTCTAACACAATTATAGCTATGGAGCAGCATTTCAAGCTCTCCTAAGAACAAAAACACCAGATGGTTTCATGGCAATCACCCAAATACAGAGAGCTCCATGAAGTCAAAAGTACATCGGATAGTACTTTACGAAGGAATTTTAGAGGTCATTAAACTCATTTGTGATGAGCAACTCCCACGTTGAACTGAGATCAGAGATCTGTATGTAAGCAGTTCTTAAATATAATTCCATGCATCAAAAAGCTTTTTCCAACCACCGAATGACCCCACTGCTTATGCCTCCTTGTTACTTGCATACTGCTGATGGTATGAGTGCAAAAATACAGTATGGAAACTGTGCTTGTTCTATAGAAAGCCATGAGAGCGGGGAGAGTGATTGCAGCAGGATCTGGGTCAGTGGTGTAGGATGGCTAGGAGGCAGAAGTCTGACTAAGGGCCTGATTTAGGGTTTGATGGATGAAGCAGTGTTATTAGGAAGGTAGAGGACATTGTCTCTGCCACTTCAACAGTGTTCCGTCCGCCAAATTTAGAGATTACCGCCAACTGTCATTGAAAGGAGCCGCCATCACGGCTTTGACGGCTGTCTACCAAACTTTTTAAGGTTTTTGTTTTTTAGAAACAAACTCCCAAAGCAGGTGTTTGTTGAGAGTTTGTTTCTGAAAAACAATAAACTAATGAACCTCCACATGCTGAGGGATTTTTCCTGTCAGTGATGGACAGAAGAAAAAATATATTTCACCGCGCACCCTTAATAGGATGGGCGATGTAATTTCCTTTCTCCAACGGCCTCTACTCTGATAGAGATAACCGGGGGTCCATCGGTGGAATACTTAAAATGAGACAGCTGGGCCAAGGAAGGGTTTGGGGGGCAGGGTACTCTGTCATGTTTGCAACAGAGTACTCTGTCCGTCAAACTCTAAATTGGGCCATACATATTTACCAAAGAATAGCTTTAACATAAAAAAAACTACATTACAAGTCAGAATGCACACTGTTAGCAAAAAATCCAGACTTGGGGTAAGGTGTCACACATGAAATGGGGCCTTCTGCAGCACTTAGGCTGATCTTGCACATGAAACAAGTACTCAGTTTTCAAAATGCAAAGACCTGCTTCTCAGAGGCAATCAAAGTTGGCTCATAGTAGTGGAGGAGATGGCAAAGATGGCCTTCAAAGCTCAGATGCCTGCATCACAATGCTAAGGGCCACCATTTAAGGTCACCTGGAACAAAGAGGCATGTTTACCAGCTCAAGCCCTACAATAAGAACCCCTTGCAGCCCTACTCCATCTGTGATAATGTCAGGAGAATAAGCAGATTGTGTCTGAAAAAACATTATCTTCTGTAGTGGCGCCCCTGTATTAGACCGAGCACACGCTAGGCTTTGCAGGGAATATATGGGCTGCATCTGCAGGACCTTTCTGCTATTAAGGAAAACTTTTTCCTATCACAACACATAGGAATGGGTTTAAATTGAAGATAAAAGTATGAGGAACCCCAATCCCAGTAGATCTCTTCTACTTGGTATTTTTTGGGGTTTTTATGCTGAAGATTCTCAAGTCTGTCCAAAACCCCCTGAGGTAAATCTGTTTTTTTTGGAAGAGGTGATAAGTGGATGGATGATGGAAGGGAGATAGGACGCTTCTTCAAACACGAAAAGACAGTCATCGTTTCCCATTTCAGAACAACTCATTGGGTGTCTAATTGCTTAATCCAATAATTTTACAGAGGGAAATTTATTGGATTAAGAAATTAGACACCCAATGTCCGAGAGGTTTAAATGATAAGGTCGAAATGAGTTGCTTTTTGTGAACTTTGGGGGCATATCAGTCTGATTGGCACAGAAAACGAGTATTATTTTGGGTTCATTTATATGTTTTGACCCAAAGGACTTGGTTTCATTCTGAACACATGCTCACAGACAACAGGTTGACACTGCATGTTCACTCAGGAAATGAACTTATGTTTTCATTTATGTTTTCACTTTTGAACTCACCTTTGTTAGTCTGCCATTGTGAGATTCAGTGGTATTTGGGATACGCCGTACTATTCCAAGATGGCCGCAATATTCTATCATTTTTTGAAGCTACGTGGAAGTCCTACTTCTCGGTTCACTTCTGCGTTGTTCGTTAAAACGAGCGAGACGGGCACAGTCACAGTGTGGACATTGGCGTCTGAAGCATACATTGGTTGCTATCCAGTTAAGTTATCAGGTGAGCGTGGGTTGGTTATCGAACGTTTGAAACATAAGACTTTGTTAATCGAGTGCTCGTTCACTCACAGTTCATTTGTATTTTTGTTGGTTTCGCAGAGAGCAGCATCAGTCACTCATTCCGTTACACGGTGTCTACGAAGAGTTACCAAACAGGTTAGTTGTTGTCTTATTGACGAGCAATTGAACAAGGTGTTAGGATTGGGTTTCATTTTTGTTTTTTTATTCTGAAACAGTGATATTTCAAAATGCGACTTAGCAGAGGTCAACTTTGTTAATGAGTAAGTCTCACTTTGTAAATTTTTTCATGGGTGATTACATTCAGTCTAATCAATCACTGCAGGAGAGCATAATGTTGGTTATGCAGTAAGCCTGGTGCACATATGTAGAGGTGTTTTTTGCATGAAGGTTCGGCAGTTTAGTAAAATTAGATGGATTTTAGCACGAGCACGATTGTGGTTGAAACAGCATGATGGTTTTCACCTTCTTTCACTACAACTTTGCAGTCACATGATAACATATGAATAATAACGCTCCCCTGTATGCTACTATTGATTCATTGTTACAGATTGGCCCCTGACGAAGGGAAACTGATCCCGAAATGCATTGGGCAGGCATGAAGAATTTGAAACAGTGTACGTCGCAAGCAAGAATTCCTACATGTTACACAGAAATGTGAATGAACATAATGTGTATTGTGTATCTTTAGAGGCAAGTGTATTAGAATACAATTATTGTACTGTATTGTATTAATTTTTGTGTGTATTTAATTGAATGAAAAAGAAATTATGAAGAAATAGTTTGACATTTGTCATTTGTGAATTGTGCACACTTGTCCAAGTCCATGTACTTGTTTCCAAGAAGATAGAGGCACTACCTACTGGGATGTCCCCATTGCAGGCATTGTACATCTTTTTTTACAGGTTTTACAATCATAACTTTGTTGAACTTCTATAATGCCGGAACCGTATCACATAATATGATCAATCTTCACGCACTAGGCTCCTTTATTAGTAAACGTGAAGGAAGGAAAAAGGTTGTGGCTAACCTAATTGTGGCAGGGTATTTTAATATCCATTTATGCAAAAGCCCCCAGGTTGCTTTAACCAAGCCATTAAGATGTATGATCTCGAAGAGACTGCACATGGAACGCTCTAGTGAGGGGAACCTACTAAATGTCATCATAAAAGAGTTTAATCTTGTTTCCTCCATGGATAGGTTGGTCGCTTCTGCATCACCATATGTTCCTCCAACTTCTACTGGTAGGTGTTGTGTCTCCATAATAGATTTTTTTTTTGTTTCAGCTCCTTTGCTTTTGAATATTTCCAACATGGAAATCCTGCAACGCTCTTATAGTGATCCCAACCCTATTTGTCTATCATTTAATTGGTCGCTGCCCATTATTAGAAGGAGTCAAGGGGATAAGGGTCAATTGTCGCCAACCAATCAGGGTAGAAGACTTAGATGAACCCAGGTGGAACCTTAGAGTTTTAAGTGATCCCTGTTTTCTGGCTGTGTAAATGATTTTTCTGCTTGTTTAGACACTGAATCCCCTAACCAGGCGATTGTAGGTTCCTTTGAAAGTATTTTCCAAAAAGCGGCGGTTCTCCTATCTTTGCCTGTAGCCTCTCAAACTTCGTCTGCACGCAAATGGTTTGATAGAGGCTGTTTTAAGACATTAAGAAGATTAAAGAAAGTTCTTAAAATTATACCTTGAGACACCGCATTTATAGCAGCTTGTAGTAGTATGTATAAGCCTGAACGTAGTAGACGCAAGAATGCCTTGAGAGATATAGCCTGGGATAATTTATTGCAAGCTAGTTTTTGGAAAAATACCCTGATAGCTGGGTGGCTCATTTTGAAGGGATATATAATTGTGTGTCCTCTCCACTTGACAATGAGGCCAGACAACCTATAGTGGGGATGTCAAAACTAGTATTTACTTTAGATGAAGTCAAGAAGGACATTCTAGGTCTGTCTATGAACAAGGCTCCGGGCCCTGATGGGATTCCACATGACTTGTACATAAGCGATACTGCAATATGGGGTCCAGTCTAACACAGACTCTGAATGCCGTGGTCAGGGAGGGACCGCCTCTCTCCTGGGCCACATCTATCATTGTACCGGTTTACAAAAAAGGAGATAAGAATAATTCCCAATGTTATAGGCCAATATCTCTAACTGACTCAGTTGTAATGATCCGTGGGTGGATAATGTTAGACAGATTAACTCTTGGGCAGATGAAAACAACATACTTTTACAAAACGGATTCAGGCCTGGCAGGTCTACTTTCAACTAGTGCCTGAATCTGTAAATGGTTGCCAATAAATATACAGTGGCCCACCCCTAATCTATCCATGTGGCCTTCATGGACCTTACATCGGCCTCTGATAGAGTGAATCACGTCAAATTGTGGCGAGCTCTTTTGGCAATGGGGGCGGATCCAGATATCTTCTATTTTTTGAGTTGATCTTCATGCTAACACTGCAGCGATAGTTGTCAATACCAATGATTCTGCCTGTATCTGATGTTTTAAAACCAAAAAGGGGGGTCGACAGGGGTGCATTTTAGACCCTTTTCTATTTACTTTATACATAAACAAGTTTGAACAGGTCCTAGTAGCTACCCGTGTAGATTGTCCTCAAATAATCATACGCTCTTTTCCAGTGCTGGTTTATACAGAAGATGACATTTTAATGGCTAGGACTGCAAAAGACTTACAAACCCTTCTGAATACTTTTGTGGCCTTTAGGGATCAGCTGGACTTATCATTTAACTTTAATACATCTTTTGTTATGGTGATGGGACCCCGCTCAACCAGGTCTAAACCTTTTACTTTTACCTTATCAAAAGTGAAGGCTTTCCCATACCTTGGAATTCTGTTTGACTCAAATGTAAGATGGAAACTACTCTTACAAGGGAAAAAAGACGAGTTTATAAGAGCTAATGCAGCTGTGTTCGTTTTTGCCTCAAGATTGGGGAGAAGACCGATAAAGGCATTAGTGCAGGTTTACCAGGCCAACTGCAATTCCAAGATCTCGTATGTCTCTTATATCTGGGGTATGTTGATCATAAACAGCTCCAAATCATAGAAAATACATTCTTAAGGCATTTTGTATGTGTTCCCCAAGGCAATCCCTCATTTTGTGTTCATGAGGAATTAATTGGGTGTTAATTATCCCAAATAAGGATATTTTAAAGGACTGTATTTCCCTCGATTTTGCGCTCAATATCCTCTGGCTTAAATACATCAAGGAGTCGTTTGAAAGTATTGGGAGGGTAGAGCCTTTCACCAACACGGGTGATATGCTAAAGGATGACCGTAAATGTGTGAAAGAGATTTTTTTAAGGCGAAGGGTGTGGGACAGGGAACAAGAGGAACTGCAAAAACCAACAGAAAGTGGGTATGCTTTGTTGAATAAGACTCAATTGATGGAACCCTATCTCATAATTTGGAAAAAGTACAGAGCTTTTTTTGCGCACTAGATTTAGATTTAGTTTGTTACACTTCTTAGCAACTCCAAGGGAATGGCAAGAGTGAAGCTCATTGGGTCCTTGCGGCTGCGACCAAGTGTCTCTGCAAGACACAATGTTATGTAAGTTTTATGATGAGCCCAGGAAAGCTTTTAGTATTCCCTTATTAAAGGCCATGAAATGCACTCAAGCCTGACCTGTTCTCATGTTTTGACAATTGTTGTCTGATGAGTACTTTATTTTTAACGTTGCCTGTTTTTTTAAAACTACAGTGAGATTAAGATGTATTCTGTAAGATTGATTGTGTCACGTATTTTTATTTGTATTTTAACGATTATGGTTTATTATATTTATTGTTTGTGCTTTTATGGTGTTAAATAAAACCGAATAAAGCTTGATTTGATTGATCAGACATGGAGTGCAAGAGTCCTTGCTCCAAAGAGGGGAAACATAAACTGCCTACTGCAAGCACTGCACTCTGGGACATTGGGACTTTGGGACATTGAAGAAGCTTGATGTTCTAAAGTAACAATGTCAAGTTCACCCAAAAATGACGGTCCCTTTCTTTTTAATGAAATAATTGAAATAGTTGTTTATTAAGTATTCGTTTTTATTTCTAATCGAATATTTAATTAAAAGAATATGTTGTCTTTAGGTAGGCTTTTGTTTTTACTATTTATTGGAAAGTGGTATTTCTCCTTCTCCTCCTGAGAGGAGTTCATGTGTGTTAATGAATAGCAATGAAGATCCCAGGCTGGAGAATGAAATATGTTTAAAAGTATCCCATGGCGTTGTCATAACTGTTTAGCAGAAGATTGCTTTGGAATCACTGATTAAGAAATAGAATTGTTTCGTTGTAAGAGGCATGCCGAACAGCACAAGAGAGAACAAAGTCTGGATTACTAATTTATAGGTAGTTAATGGTAACTAGTACGGAATGTTATGTTTAGTGGGGAAAATATGTAAACAGGCACGTAAGATGGGCTTGGATGTATTTTGATGCCGAAATGATTTCTGTGCATCTGTTCCCTTTTAATACGAAGGCCCCAACAGCCATAAAATGTTGGCTTAAACGGCTGTATGTTTTAGCCTGCAGCGCCCTCTGCAGCCTTATCTGGTGAACAGCACGCAGAGGTTAGACATCAAAATTTGCAAAAACGAAATTGACACAAACTCGAAAAGAAACCGCCCTGCTTTTTAAAATGTTCAATAATCTGCACTATTTTACTGTAATTCCTCTTCCTATGTACACTTTTTCTAGCTCTTGCATGCCCTGCTTCTCTAGTCTAACCTAATTTACTTTTTTTCCACGCCTCATCTGCAATCTGTACTGCTTCCTCGACAGCACTAACTTGCAATTTTTCTCCCATAAGTTAGAACATACCTCCATTTTTCTACTCCATAACACTGTTCTGTACTACCTTTTCCATGCATCTGCTTGAAGGGAAAATTGGCTTCACGGTGATAATCCGCAGGCTCAGCCTCCCCAAATGCTCATAGAAAAACAACTTGAATCTCCAGCACAAACTGATTTTCTCCAGCAAACAGGTATTCCCTAAGGATAGAGTGACCATATTTTCTGAACCAAAAACCGGGCCGGGGACAGACATAGAAGTAGGACTAACTGTTGACACACCATGGACAAAGACAGGCGAACATTACAGCACTCACAAACACAGACGAAGGACTATACTGCCGCACCCATCAAACCTATTGAAAAATACTACATATACAGAAGACCAACGTTTTAGGTGCTGTGAGCTTCTTTACATTACATAAACAATGGACTAGCCCACGAAGGAGAATGAAGATTTCAAGTTGTCGAACATGACACATGAAAAGCATAAACCCCCTTTGTTTTGTATTCTGGGGCTTGTGATCCTGTATTTATAATGGTAGAAGTGCCAGATGGCAAAAAAATGAAAAAAGGAATGCTTAAACCTCAATGTGTATTTCCATTGGGAATTTAAAAAAAAATACATTCAGGCTCACTTATTTGAGCTGAAGCGTAGATTTTGTGCAAACCTCTGACACCTGGAAGAAAACGTTCCCTCACCCTTGCTGTGCTGAGATCTAGACCATTCCTGACCTTGGCTGATGGGCTCATGTGACAATCATTCACTCCTCCTTAAACCCTGCTGTGCTGTGTCATTGAGGAAAAGCAGCAAATAGGGTTACCACCTGACTGGTTTTCTACTGGCGCCACCAGTATTTTAATGTCCCAGCTGGTACGCTGCAGCCAGAGATGAAGAGCAGCCCGTAGTAAGAAGCTGTGCGGGTTCTGTTGGAGATAGCTCCGAAGATCAGCCTCGGCACCGGAGCTGCCGGCCCGCAGCCAGCATCAATGCGCCTTGTTCCGTGAGCCCGGGTTTCGAAGGGCACAGCACCAAAGCAAGCGAGTCGGCGGCCAGTTGCACCGGCCGGGGCAGCGGCATGGCTGGGGCCCCACGAGACGCCGAGCGACCATCCCCATGGTGCCGGTGAGTGAGGGTCGCGGGGTCTGAAGCGAAGAGAGGAAGGCGGCATAACGAAGGTGCGGGGGATGCTGCAAATGAGCCCATGGCGGTCCCGGAGATAGTTGGGCAGAGGCTGGGGAACACTGGACCCGAGGCATTAGACGAGGCCCGCCGACAGGAACGATAAAGGCGGAGCGGTGGAGCCTCCTGCCTGACCCTAAAATGTCGCCCAGGCAGGACACCTTTTGAACAGTGGAGTACGTGGCAACACTTGGAAAATTTAATAATAGCGCCAGACCAGCAAAGGAGCGGCGAAAAGGCAGACACATCAGCAGAGTACCTCCCCACACACTGACCAACAGACGTGAAAGCGGTCCCCACTATTGCTGCGAAAGACTCGCAGTCTGGGACTGAAGTATTCCAGAAGAGGAAAACGGTGGCGAAAAGCTACTTGAAAACTGCACCTCTACGGAGCCCTACCCCCTGAGAGGACACTCGCGGAGCCATGCAAGGCGGGCCGGAGGTGCGCTTTGCGGGGGAGCAGTGGCCGAGTTCCGCTCAGACGTGCCTGCATCTCCTTCCTGGTGACCTGGCTCGGGGTGTGCAGTCGTGAACAGGGGAAATACAGCAGAATAATTGTGACCGTGAGACACGTCGGCTCCTGTTCGGACCCGCAGGGAAGCAAAGTAGAGATCCAACTCCCCGGGAGCCCCCCAACTAGACTTGTCGCTTTGCCTGAGAGGCACAACCGGCAAGATCTTGAGCAAACGCCAAAGCATCAAGGCACCCCATAGCGCGAGGGGGTGGGTCCAGGTCCGCCTCCTGGCTTGGGAGTAGACTCGAAGCGGTGGAGATCTAGCCAGAACCTGCACACCCATGGACCCCCCCTCTGCCCCCCGAAGAGAACCCCGTAAGGCTGCGCGGAGCCAGCAGGAGCGACGCATCGCAGGCAGGCGGCAGGCAGTATCCCGAGAGTGAAGGGCCTCCGCAGCTGCCCTACATTCACGCTGTGGCTCCTGTCCGCTACGGCATCGCCAGAGCGTCCCGTGAATCAGACGTGGCGCTGGATGAAGGCTGAGCGTAATGCGTTCATTGGACTGATCTCCTACGGTCCCGTTTGACCCCCCCTGACTACCCCTTCGTTTTGCAAGTAACAAGTAAGGGAACACTGACATTTGGTTTAATGACTCTCACATTTTGCTGACATGTTTGAACATGTGACCCAGACTGGGTCTGTTGTTTCCTATTGGGCTGTCCTGGCTCGCTCGGGGGCCCATGAGATGAGTGATTCACTTAATGGGCGCCCATTTTGTTCTCCTCTAATAGTGCTCTTGGTTGAGGTTTGGTGTCCATTTTGGCCTCCTCCCTGGGGAGCTGAAGAATGTCCATAGCTATCACTGTGATCCTCTAGGTGACTCCCATTTCCATGCTGGTTTCCACACTTTGAGGTCCTAATCCCTGGTGGTAGGGTTTGCCCCGTTATGATCCCACACCCTCACCGCCACTGGAGGCAAGCCAGCCTTCTATCCCACCGGTATGATGTTTTATTAGGGAGTTAGACCAGAGTCCCTGGCCCTGCATTTCTAGTCGCCTCCTGACCTCAATCCTATTGGATTATCCTCACTCGTCTTCCGGATGATGTGCTCTCCTCTTCTTATTATTATTCTTCTTTGCTCTATCGCTACCCTAGTGGCCCCTTTTCTCCCTATCATGGCTTCCACTCGAATTAAGTCGGGAGTTAACTGCTTCAAAGTCATCTATCCCCCTAATCTGTCCAAAGCAGCAGCAAAACGGTTCAAGCACAACACCATTGAACAATTCCCTGATTCCCTCTTTGTTGATCAATTCCATAATGGGCACCTAGGGAAGCTAAAAAATGATTTAATTTTTTTCACTCACGACACCCCTTCCTGGTCCACCAGCTTCTTCAATTTCTTCAACGTCTCCTCCTCCTCATCTATCCCGCATGGACAGCGGCTAAAAATTTCCCCCTCCACTAGCTTTAATGGCTCTCTCACCATTACACTCTATAAGAATGGCACTGTCATGATTCAAGCTACAGACTCCTGTCTCTCTCTCTTTGACCATCTCTTCCACTCCCTTCGCCCAACCCACATAACTATGATCTCCCTCGACTCTTCTTTGAGCTCCTCTCCTTTCTCCCTTTCTCCCCCACTGACCCCCTGATACTCCAGCAGGCCGCTCTCCCGGGAGACACAGGCCTACCCTTTGTTCCCCCCTGCCTTTGCTCCCTCCTCTCCCTCTCTTCCCCCTTCCCAAAATGTTTCTCCCCCCATCTTGTCTGTCTGGCCTCCGGCCTCCACCCCCTCCCCGCCCTGCATCTGCCCGATTCTCCAACGTTTCGCCTCCCCCTAATCCCCCTAAGCCAACCCACCTCCCCCCTCTTATTCCACCTTTCTTATAACCTGGTCTACCGATCAACTTTCCTTACCTCCCCCCTTCCCTCCCCTTTCACCTCATCCCTTTCCGCTGTTCCCCGTCCCCGTACCCTAAATTCTTCTCTTCCACCTCCCATCTATCTTCAACCCCACCTTCCTCATCCCTTGCTTCCCAACCTTGTCTCCCTCCCCGACAATTCCTTCCTCGTCTCTCCCTCTGACCTTGCAGTCCCTTACTCCTCCCTCAGTTTCCATCTAGCCCAATCCCCCCACTCCACCTGTTACCTGTCCCCCTACATTCACCTTTCATAGCCTACAGTACCTGTCCAGCACCATCCTCTCTTTTCTCCCCATACCTCTGGCCTTCCTTGGACCCCCCGCCCTCCCCCTGTACAGCCCCCTCTCCTCTCTTCTCCACGTACCTTTGGCCTTCATCTGACCCCCCGCCCTCCCCTCCCTGTTCAGCCTCTTCTCCCCTCTTCTCCCCTTACCTCCGGCCTTCCTTTGTCCCCCATCCTACTCCTCAACTTTCTCCTCATATTTATGATCTCTTCTCTTCCCCTCTGTTCAACACCAGTAAAAATATTTCTCTTCCCACCACTGTTTCACCATCCACTCCTATCGTCCACCATCTTTCCTCACCTTTTACCCTTGCTCCCCAACTCCCCACCCCTCCCCTCCCTCCCTCACCCCCTGCACTCCCTCCCTTATCCCGTTCCCCCACCCCGCCCTGTCCTCCCTCACTCTCTGCACTCCCTCCCGTATCCCGCTCCTCCATCCCTCCCCGTCCTCCCTCACCCTCTGCACCGCCTCCCTTAACCCTTTCCCCCACCCCTCCCTGTCCTCCCTCACCCTCTGCACTCCCTCCCTTATTCATCGAGCCACCCAACACTCCGTGCTCAGCTCTCCTCTCCCTGGAAAATAAACTTGATTCTCTCATCTATTCCATTTCCCAACTTGTAGCGTCCATCTCACTTTTAAGTGCCAAGATGTCCCCCTTCCCTAACAACCTCCCAAGGAGTTCCTTGCTCCCGCGCCCCAACAAAGCCAACCACAGTCTGTCCTCTGCAGACATCACCAACTTACTGGCCAGCTACAAGACCACCAACGTCACTCCCCCTCCACCTTCCTCTCCTAATAATTCTACGCAGTTCCCTATTCAGATCATCTCCTCTGCCAGACCTTACCAGCCTCCCTCTTACCGGGCACCCTCATTCAAGAACCTTATCCCTATCTCCCTTAACAACCCTGACACCCCCATCACCAAAACATCTTCGTCAGAGCTGCACTGCTTGCTCCACAACTGCAGATCTGCAATCAAACACAAATTGGAAATCTCTGATACTATCACCCACCAGAATCTTTACATGTTCTTCCTCACTGAGACCTGGTTTAATGACTCCTCTCATACTTCGTTTGATCTTCTGGTACCCACTGACTACTCTATCCTCAGAAATGACAGGGCAGACAAAATTGGGGGCGGTGTCGCTATCATCGTCAGGAACTCCCTTCAAATGAAAGCCTTCCCTACCACCCTTTTCTGTACATTCGAATGCCTATCCCTAGAACTTCAAATACATCACGGCTCACCCTTTAGATTCCATGCTATCTACCACCCGCCCGGTAACTGCTCTTCCTTTGTGGAGGAACTGACTGACTTCATCAGTGACCAATTTTCTCAAAGTGACAGACAGATCTTCCTGGGCGACTTTAATCTCCACTGGGGCTCTTTGGAAGACTCGGCTGCCAACAAGCTTGCCACCTTTCTCTCAGCCAATGATCTCTTCCAACATTGCTCGGAAACCACACATTCCAAGGGCTCAATTCTGGACCTCGTCATATCCAAAGCAGACCTGCTGACTACTGCTCCCCCCATCCATGTAGACTGGTCTGACCACTTCCTCATTCCCTTCCGTTTTCACCTATCGCACGTTATAACTCTCGGCCAACCTAAAAGAGCTACTACCTAGTTCCGCAACACTAAGAACATTGATCTTGACACTTTTTGTGATTCTGCTATGCGGGCACTTCCTAGACTAGACCCTAACGTGGATGTCAACGTTCTCACTTCTCAGTGCCTCTCAGTACTAGCAGTCGAAATCGACAATGTCGCTCCACTCCAAAGCAAAAGGAAAAGACCCACCCCTCAGCACCTTGGTTCAATAAAGCTCTCTACGATGAAAGGAAAAACCTTAGAATCCTGGAGAAACATTGGAGAAAATCTCCTTCCACCTCCAATCTCTCTCTTCTACGCTCAGCAAGATCCAAATATCACAACCACATCTTCCTTGAAAAAGCATCACATTTCAGATCCCTCCTTGACTCAGCCAAAAACAGACCCAAAAAACTTTTTGACCTCATCAAAAACCCAAACTGTTCTCCCCTAACCATTAAGCCTGAGGATTCCACAAAGAAAGCAGCAGATTTCGCTATATTCTTTGATGAAAAGGTCAAAGCATTGGTGGATCAGGTCGCCCACCCCACCCCCGTTGAGGAGCGGAAATCCTTAGTTACCTGGCAGAACTTTGACGTCATCTCGGAAGATGACCTCCTCAAATGCATCCTCGAAACGAAACCCTCCAACCATTCTTCTGACCCCATCCCTAGCGACATCGCCATCGATTTCTAAACCTATACTCTCTCTTACTGGACCAGGCTAGTCAATCTCTTCCTCAGTCAAGGCTCCCTCCCGGTTGCCCTCAAATCAGGACAGGTCACCCCTCTTCTAAAAAAAAACCCTCCGCCGATGCGAATGACCTCAACAACTTCCGCCCTATCACCAACCTCCCTTTTCTTTAGAAAATCACCGAAAAATGTGTTGCGAAACAACTTTCCTTACATATTATGGACAATAACCTCCTCGACGTCTTCCAGTCTGGCTTCATCCAAAGTTGCAGCACTGAAACAGCCCTGCTGCAAGTGATTGATGATGCGCTGCATATACTCGACTCTGGGGAATCATGTCTTCTGATCCTTCTAGACCTCTCTGCAGCCTTTGACACTGTTAATCATAGCACCATCCTCAACACTCTTCAACAGAGAATGGGATTGGATGGCACAGTGCTCAAATGGTTTGCCTCTTTCCTCTCGGACAGATCCCAAATGATCAAGATAGCGAATAGTCTTTCATCTCCATTGGCTGTAGGTCAAGGCGTCCCTCAAGGTTCTATCCTGGCACCCACTTTGTTTAATCTCTACCTGGAACCACTAGGGAACCTTCTAAGCAAATCTGGGATCCATTACCATCTTTATGCGGACGACACTCAAATCTACCTTAAGGTGTCTTCCGCACACGATCTCTCACTACTCAACTCTACTCTCAACTCTATTCACAACTGGATGTTAGCTCACCAACTCATTCTTAATCCCGCCAAAACTGAATTCCTCCTCCTCTCTACCTCTCTCTCACCTCCTCCTGTTCAATCTTGGATGGATCAGCTGAACCTACTCAACAACAAACCCTTCATTGTCGACAGCGCTAAATCCCTAGGTGTCATTCTTGACAAAAGACTCAACCTAATCTCCCACATCAACTCTATTGCTAAGAACGCACGATACCAGTTGCGCCTTCTATGGGGATCCGTCGGTTCTTCCCAGAGAAAGACTTAAAAACCTTGGTACAATCTCTGGTTCTCTCAAGACTGGATTATTGCAATTCTCTTCTCTACCCAAATCCCACCTCTCCCCTCTCAAATCCATCCTCCATTCAGCAGTTCGCTTCATTTCAGGGTCTAAACGAAGCGACCACGTCACGCCTATCCTGTCCTCTCTTCGATGGCTTCCGATCGAGGCAAGATCTATTTACAAAACTGCCTGCATCACACACAAAGCCTAACACACGTCCTCCCCTCGTTACCTGGCGAATAAATTGAAATTGTCCGGTGGCTCTCGCCCTTCTCGCAATGCGGAAAAGCTTCTGCTTGAGCCCCCCGTCTTCAAAAGGGAAAGATCGATGGCGCAATCCTTTTCAGGCAATGCGGTGAGAACCTGGAACTCGCTTCCCCCATTGCTCCGTGCCACCTCCTCTACCCGGATCTTCAAAGCTGACCTCAAATCTCTTCTCTTCCAAAGACACTTTCAGAACTAATACTTTCATTCTCAGGCCCCTCTAGGAAGTTCGCTCTTCATTGTAAATTTGTACTTTTTACTGTACATTCCTCACCCTTGCGTGCTGTGTTGGAATTTTTGTTTGTGTACCCTTCATTTTAAGTCTCCTGTTTAATTCACGCCCTCTCTACTCCCTCAAGGAAGTTCTTCCACTATAGGAAATTCTGTACTCCATGCCTATTGAAGTGCCTTCCCAATGTGTTCTGAGTGACTGCCACTTATTGCAGTATTATACCTCTATTTGTATTTTGTATCTTATGTATCATGCACACCTGTCACTTTTTCCTCTTGTAACATATACCTCTTTTTGTATCTTGTTTGTTTTTGTTATTTGCACAATTGTCACTTTTTCCTCATGTAATGTAACGCTTGCTTTTGTATTATGCTCACTTGTAACCTTCTCCTCATGTAATGTTACTGTTCCTATTGTGAAGCGCTCTGACACCTTCGGGTAAAGTCCGCGCTATATAAAAACGCATAAATAAATAAATACAAAAATAAGCAAAATCACCTAAAGCCGGTATTTTTAGCCCTTATCTGTACATACTTCAAACAACTAATATAACTGGAAAGCACTTTTAAATGTGTTCGTGAGCTGCATTAACCCTTCGATGCTCATGACGGAATGGTTCCGTCATGAGCATCGGTGTCTCTGTGCTCATGACGGAACCATTCCGTCATGAGGTCAGGGCTACGAATCCCTCTGCTGCAGACAGCAGAGGGATTTCCTTTCTCCCAAAGCCTCGGGAGCTGGGAAGAGCTTTCCCAGCTCCTGAGGCCCCTCCCTGGTTTCTGTGAAATGACGATCAGCGCGCACGTCGCGCTGTCGTCATTTCACAGAAACCGAAACTAAAATGAGCCTTTAGGCTCATTTCAGTTTCACTTTCTATGTGCTCAGGGGGCTTTCTCAGCCCCCTGAGCACGTAGAAAGATGGGAGAGGTATCATTGGAAAGGGGAGAATCTCCCCTTTCCAATGGTACCCTTCCCCAGTGGATCCCTGCTTGGGGAGCGCCCCAGGAGGGCGATCCCCAAGCAGGGATCCACCCACTTGACACCAGGGAGGGGGGAGCGGCCCCTTGGGCAAGGGCCTTTGCTCCCCCCATAAGAATTTGGGCAAATTTAGTCTTTCTGCCCCCCCTGGGGGGCAGATGGGGCAGTAGCCCCCAATCTGCCCCCCTGGGGGGGGCAGAAAGCCCACTAGATACCAGGGATTTTTGTTTATATTTTAATTAGGGGTGGGGGCTGCCCAATATGGGCATGCCAATGCCCCCACCCCCCGGCCACAAAATCACAGTCTTTCTGCCCCCGGGGGCAGAAAGCCCACTAGATACCAGGGATTTAAAAAAATTATAATTAGGGGTGGGGCTGCCCAATATGGGCATGCCAATGCCCCCACCCCTCCCGCCACAAAGGTACATTCTTTCTGCCCCCCCGGGGGGGCAGATGGGGGCAGCAGCCCCCAATCTGCCCCCCCGGGGGGGCAGAAAGCCCACTAGATACCAGGGATTTTTTTTTAATTCTAATTAGTGGTGGGAGCTGCCCAATATGGGCATGCCTATTCCCCCCCGCAAAAATGACAGCCTTTCTGCCCCCCGGAGGGGCAAAAAGCCCACTAGATGCCAGGGATTTTTTGGGGCAAATTTGAATTAGGGTGGGGGCTGCCCAAAACGGGCATGCCCATGCCCACACCCCCTCCCCCGCAAAAATTACAGCCTTCCTGCCCCCCCTGGGGGGCAGATGGGGCAGTAACCCCCAATCTGTCCCCCCGGGGGGGCAAAAAGCCCACTAGACACCAGGGATTTTTTTGGGCAAATTTTAATTAGGGTGGGGGCATTGGCATGCCCGTTTTGGGCAGCCCCCACCCTAATTAAAATTTGCCCAAAACAATCCCTGGCGTCTAGTAGGCTTTCTGCCCCGGGGGCAGATGGGGGCTGTAGCCCCCAATCTGCCCCCCCGGGGGGGGCAGAAATCCCACTAGATACCAGTGATTTTTTTAAAATTCTAATTAGTGGTGGGGGCTGCCCAATATGGGCATGCCCATGCCCCCACCCCCCCTGCAAAAATGACAGCCTTTCTGCCCCCCGGGGGGCAAAAAGCCCAGTAGACGCCAGGGATTTTTTTGGGCAAATTTTAATTAGGGTGAGGGCATTGGCATGCCCGTTTTGGGCAGCCCCCACCCTAATTAAAATTTGCCCAAAAAAAACCCTGGCGCCTAGTGGACCTTCTGCCCCCCCTGGGGGGAAGATGGGGGCATTAGCCCCTAATCTGCCCCGCCAGGGGGGGGGGGAAAGCCCACTAGACAACAGGGATTTTTTTGGGGCAAATTTTAATTAGGGTAGGGGCTGCCCAAAACGGGCATGCCCATGCCCCCACCCCCTCCCCTGCAAAAATTACAGCCTTCCTACCCCCCTGGGGGGCAGATGGGGCAGTAGCCCCCGATCTGCCCCCCCGGGGGGGCAAAAAGAAAAGCCCACTAGACGGCAGGGATTTTTTGGGGCAAATTTTAATTAGGGTGGGGGCATTGGCATGCCCGTTTTGGGCAGCCCCCACCCTAATTAAAATTTGCCCAAAAAAATCCCTGGCATCTAGTAGGCTTTCTGCCCCCCCTGGGGGGCAGATGGGGGCATTAGCCCCCAATCTGCACCCCGGGGGGGGCAAAAAGCCCACTAGTGAGGTATCATTTTACTCGGGAGAACAAGGGGAACGCTGTGGGGTAGAACATTTGTGCCGGCACGGTGATCCCACGCAAAAATGTATGGAGAAAGTGATTTTTTCAGCTAAATTTGAGGTTTGCAGGGGATTCTGGGTAGGAAAACGTTGGGGGACCCACGCAAGCCATACATTGCTGGACTCCCCCGGGTGTCTAGTTTTCAGAAATGTTTGGGTTTGGTAGTTTCCCAAGATGGCCACCGAGCCCGGGGACAAAAACCCAGGTGACCCCCCTTGCAAAACCAGGTTGTTTTGTGATAGGTCATTTTGATGTCGCCTCAATAGGTTTTGGGCCCTTGCCTGTGATGGAGCAAGGTAAATAAGAAAAATTTTGAACACCCCTAATATTAATACTAATAATTAATTCTATTAATTGTTTGATGACTAATCAATACTTTACGTCTTTATAGACATCTTTTATAAGGGATAACCGCAAATACATGTTCAAAAGATAACCTACTAAAGCTTGTCTATGTGATATAAATAATAACATAATGGTTTGCGTACTAATTAAAATAATGTTGCATGATTTGTGCTATGTAGTAAATCGTATTGTGGCAAAAGTATGCGGATGGTAAGTAAGCATAGCTTTATATGTCGCTTTTGCTAGGTAACACCTAAATGGGGTACGTAGAATGACGGGTGGGAAACGAAAAGGCTTATTTTCTTTGTTTTAACCCCTTCGATGCTTATGACGAGCTGGACTCGTCATGGCACACAGTGGTCGTTTGCTCATGACGAGTCCAGCTCGTCATAAGACCACCCACGAGGGAAACCCTGGCGCTCCCCCGTGGGAATCCGATTGTCGGGTTTTTTGGGGGAAGGCAGGGGAAGGGCTTCCCTGCCTCCCCCGCCCACCCCCTCAATGACATCGGCGCGCGAGGCGCGCTGACGTCATTGGGGGTTTCCTTAGTTCCCCGACGCGCTGGAAGCCATTTGCTTCCAGCGCGTCGGGGAATAAGGTTAGTTTTGGCTCCGGGGAGGGGGATTTCAAACAGAAGAGGCATCGAGGGAAAGGAAAACCCTTTCCTTTCCCTCGATGCCTCTTTTGTGCATTCCTGCTGCACGATCATGCGATCGTGCAGCAGGAATGCCCACTAGACACCAGGGAATAAAAAAAAAAAAATGAAAATACTGTTTTGGGGAGCGGCCCCTTGGGCAAGGGTCGCTCCCCTTTTGGGGGCCATATGTTTTTGGTGCTCTGCCCCCCTGGGGGGGGGCAGTTTTTTTTATATAGCGCGGGGCTTTACCCGAAGGTGTCAGAGCACTTCACAATAAGAACAGTAACATTACATGAGGAGAAGGTTACAAGTGAGCATAATACAAAAGCAAGCGTTACATTACATGAGGAAAAAGTGACAATTATGCATGATACATGAGATACAAAATACAAATAGAGGTATAATACTGCAATAAGTGGCAGTCACTCAGAACACACTGGGAAGGCACTTCTATAGGCATGGAGTACAGAATTTCCTATAGTGGAAGAACTTCCTTGAGGGAGTAGGGAGGGCGTGAATTAAACAGGAGACTTAAAATGAAGGGTACACAAATCCAGCACAGCACGCAAGGGTGAGGAATGTACAGGAAAAAGTACAAATTTACAATGAAGAGCAAACTTCCTAGAGGGGGCTGAGAGTGAAAGTATTAGTTCTGAAAGTGTCTTTGGAAGAGAAGAGATTTGAGGTCAGCTTTGAAGATCCGGGTAGAGGAGGTGGCACGGAGCAATGGGGGAAGCGAGTTCCAGATTCTCACCGCATTGCCTGAGAAGGATTGCGCCATCGATCTTTCCCTTTTGAAGACGGGGGGGGGGGCTCAGGCAGAAGCTTTTCCGTATTGCGAGAAGGGCGAGAGCCACCGGACAATTTCAATTTATACGCCAGGTAACGAGGGGAGGACGTGTGTAAGGCTTTGTGTGTGATGCAGGCAGTTTTGTAAATAGATCTTGCCTCGATCGGAAGCCATTGAAGAGAGGACAGGATAGGAGTGACGTGGTCGCTTCGTTTAGACCCTGAAATGAAGCAAGCTGCTGAATGGAGGATAGATTTGAGAGGGGAGAGGTGGGATTTGGGTAGGCCCGTCAGAAGAGAATTGTAATAATCCAGTCTTGAGAGAACCAGAGATTGTACCAAGGTTTTTAAGTCTTTCTCCGGGAAGAACCGACGGATCCCCCATAGAAGGCGCAACTGGTAACGTGCGTTCTTAGCAATAGAGTTGATGTGGGAGATTAGGTTGAGTCTTTTGTCAAGAATGACACCTAGGGATTTAGCGCTGTCGACAATGATGGGTTTGTTGTTGAGTAGGTTCAGCTGATCCATCCAAGATTGAACAGGAGGAGGTGAGAGAGAGGTAGAGAGGAGGAGGAATTCAGTTTTGGCGGGATTCAGAATGAGTTGGTGAGCTAACATCCAGTTGTGGATAGAGTTGAGAGTAGAGTTGAGTAGTGAGAGATCGTGTACGGAAGAGAAAGGTATCTTCCCACTAGTCCACCAGGCATTTATTTGTGGAGAGTGACCGCTTGGGTGGCAGAATAGCAGTATGTTTTTAGGCCCATCTGCCCCCAAGGAGGGCAGAAGCCACTAGACACCAGGGTTTTTTTTAATTTTTGTGTTGGGGAGTGGCCAAAAGGGCAAGGGTTGCTCCCTTTTACGGGGGTGAATATTTTATTTATACTCTTTGGCCCACCTACCCCTTAGCTTGGCTGGTGGATTGTGTGTGGACTGGTGCATTATTTGCATATGTGATTGTAATGTTTTTTTCTCCTTTTTATTCTAGTGTAAAGCTTTTGATTCCTTTTTGCGGTTTCGGCAGTGGTTGTTCTGCAGTTTTGCGTAATTGCATTTATTTGGTAAGAAAAATATTTTTGTTGTGTGTACTGCAAATGAGTATTATTGTCATGCATGAATGAATTTTTTTGTAAGTGGTGTCATAATGGCAGCATATTTGTTAGTGTTCAGAGCATGAAATGCTTTGCGATGTTTTGCATTGTCTTATGTGTAATTTTTTTTCTTCTTTTTTAGTGGGATATTGTTGATCCTTACTGTGTCTGTGCAGAGTAGGTGGTGGTGAGTCTAGCTGCTTCTGTCACGTGAGTGGTATAGTGTTGGAGTATATAGGTCTTTGTGATAAAGCTACATTTTGTTTATTTCTTTTTTTTACAAAGGGTTTGTTGTTGTTGACTTGTTTGACAAGTAACCTTTATTAGTAAGCATTATGGCTAGCCGTAGAATGACTGCTCAGCAGGTGGTTGGTTTGCTTCTTGAATCTTCCTCTGAGCAGGATTATGAGACTGACGGTGCGTCTGAGGGAGAGGAGGGAGGGGAAGATTCAGGCAGTGAGTTTTCTCTCCACATGGAATCATCGGATGATGAAGGTACTCTCAGTGCAGATGAAGTGCCTGTTTTAGAGGAGGATACTACTGTGCCGATGGTGCAAGAGGCATCTGGATTGCAGCCTGGGGCTGCTAGGCTTCCTACTGGAAGTGCTGGACTCTGGGTTGATCCAAACATGGTGCAGCCGGTGTTGCCTGCCTTTAGTGGTTATGCAGGGTGTAGAGTGGATTGTGAACATTATTTGCCTATACAGTATTTTCAGTTGTTTATGGATGATGTATTTTTGGGTGAGATTGTTGAGCAGACTAATTTGTATGCTGAACAGTTTTTGAGGGGCAACAGTGCCAGACTTAGGCCCCATTCTAGAGCTACCAGGTGGAGTCCCACAAATCTGGACGAGATGAAGAAGTTTTTGGGTTTGACTTTTTTGATGGGTTTGATAAGGAAGCCGTCCATGGGTTCATATTGGTCTACCAGTCCCTTGATGGCAACGGCCATATTTCCTGCAGTTATGACTCGTGATCGGTATTTACTTTTGCTTCGGATGCAGCATTTTGTTGATAATGGTTTGGCGTTGCCACGAGATCACCCTGAATGTGACCGTCTTTTTAAGATTCGGCCTGTTCGTGATCACTTTGTAGATTGATTTTCAGAGATCTATACTCCAGGGAAAGAAATATCTATTGATGAGTCTTTGGTCCTGTTCAAGGGCCGTTTGGTTTTAGGCAGTACATTCCTAGCAAGAGGGCACGCTATGGAATTAAGCTGTATATGTTGTCTGAGAGTAGGACAGGATATGTTTTTAATTTGCGTGTGTACACTGGTAGGGATTCCACTATTGACCCCCCTGGTTGTCCATCCACTTTTGGAGTTTCAGAGAAAATTGTGTGGGGTCTTGCTAGAGGACTGTTTAACAGAGGCCACCATTTGTACCTTGATAACTTCTACACTGCTGTGCAATTGTTTAAGGAATTGTTCAAAGTGGACACTTTTGCTTGTGGCACAATCCGCTCTAACCGTAAATGTTATCCAAAAGAGCTTGTTTGCAAAAAACTTCAGAGGGGACAGTGCAGTTCCTTGCGTAGTGATGAACTACTAGCTGTGAAATTTGTGGACAGGAGGGATGTGTACATGCTGACTACCATCCATGATGAGAGTACTTCACCTGTGGCTGTTTGGGGTCAGATTGCTGAAGTGCGCAAACCTGTGTGCATTTTAGACTACAATAAGCACATGGGTGGTGTTGATAGAGTAGATCAGAGGTTGGAACCTTACACTGCCATTCGTAAGACTTACATTTGGTATAAGAAGTTGGCCATCCATCTCTTCAATTTAGCAACTTTCAATGCTTTTGTTGTGTTCAAGGAGTGTTCTCCTGCGTCAAAGTTGACTTTTGTTCAGTTTCAGCAGTCTGTCATAGGCAGCCTTGTTGTTGTGGAACAGGCAAGTGTTCCTAGAGTTGGAGTGGTGGAGGATGTGGCTCGATTGAAAGATCGCCACTTTCCTGATCACATTCCTCCTACACCCTCAAAAGACTTTCCCACTAGGAGATGTAGAGTCTGTTGGCGAAGAGGTACGCGGAAGGAGACTCGTATGTACTGCCCTGAGTGTACTTCTAACCCTGGGCTGTGTGTGCCTGCTTGTTATAGAGCGTACCACAAGCAAAAGAATTATTGGGAGCAACCATGAGTGGTAAAGTGAACTGCCTGGTCTGTAATGTTTAAGAATTGTTGTTCTGTTTCAAGGTTGGCATTAGTGCAATGTATTTAGTTTCTGATTTTGTGTTAGTAGATTTGTATCTATTTGCAATTTGTTTGTGTTTTCTTTTTTGTATAAAAAAATCCTAAATGTGATGGTGGTGTGTGTAGGCTGGTGCTTGGCTGGCGGTGTGCGTGGAGTGGCGCTTGGCTGGCGGTGTGCGTGGAGTGGCGCTTGGCTGGCGGTGTGCGTGGAGTGGCGCTTGGCTGGCAGTGTGCGTGGAGTGGCTCTTGGCTGGCGGTGTGCGTGGAGTGGCGCTTGGCTGGCGGTGTGCGTGGAGTGGCGCTTGGCTGGCGGTGTGCGTGGAGTGGCGCTTGGCTGGCGGTGTGCGTGGAGTGGCGCTTGGCTGGCGGTGTGCGTGGAGTGGCTCTTGGCTGGCGGTGTGCGTGGAGTGGCGCTAGGCTGGCGGTGTGCGTGGAGTGGCGCTTGGCTGGTGGTGTGCGTGGAATGGCGCTTGGCTGGCGGTGTGCGTGGAGTGGCGCTTGGCTGGCGGTGTGCGTGGAGTGGCGCTTGGCTGGCGGTGTGCGTGGAGTGGCGCTTGGCTGGCGGTGTGCGTGGACTGGCGCTCGGCTGGCGGTGTGTGAGTAGTGACTTGCTGCTGGTCACTACACACACTGCTAGCCGAGCGACACTCCACGCAATCTAACAGCTTGTGTGGTTGCTGTGTTAGGAATGTGGGCGTGTGAAAGTGATGGGCCCTTGAATGGCGCTGTCTGCTGGTGTGAGTGTTGTAATGTGATGGGCCCGCGGCTAGTGGTGTGAATGGTTTTGTATATGTCACACGTATGAAAGGTGTATGAATGGCCTGTAAAGAGGTTGGTGCCTTGTCGTGGCTTTACAGCTCACGAGCTGTGAGTCAATGGTTCAGTTTCTCGTCCTTTCAATTATTAACAGTGCATTTCATTTTTGTGAAATCACTTGTTAATACAATTGTATATACTGAACCATCACTCACCCTCGTGCCAAATCCAACCAGTATGTGTGTGTGCTTGAGGAATAGATGGCTGTGCAGTAATCTTTGTCTTTTTAGTCTGTCTGCCAAGGTGTACATCCCGTCTAAGAATAACCTACCAACTGTAGATATTGTCGTAAACGAAACACCCATGGGAGTACATGGTGATATCTCTCTTGTGGATCCCAACAAGTTATGGTACCCACAATGTCCTGCAAACCTCAAAATGTCTGTCACATTTTCCTTGCAATATTGTGCCAAAATTTTCACGCTGCAGAAATAAACAACACATTATCTCAAAATGACCTGGTTTTGCAAGGGGGTCACCTGGGTTTTTGGCCCGGGGCTCGGCGGCCACCTAGGGAAACCTACCAAACCCACAAATTTCTGAAAAGTAGACACCCGGGGGATTCCAGGGAGGTATGGCTTGCGTGGATCCCCCAATGTTTTCTTACCCAGAATCCCCTGCAAACCTGACATTTTGCTGAAAAAATCACTTTTTTCACACATTTTTGTGTGGTAAAGTTGTGGCATCACGGGGCTGACACAAATTTCCTACCACCCAGCGTCCCCCCAGGTCTCCCGATAAAAATGGTGCCTCACTCGGGTGGGAGGCCCAAGTACCCGCGACAGGCAAGGGCCCACAACGTATTGAGGCGACCTCAAAATGGCCTATCACAAAACGACCTGGTTTTGCAAGGGGGGTCCCATGACATTTTGGCCCGGGGTTCGGCGGCCACCTAGGGAAAGATACCAAACCCACACATTTCTGAAAAATAGACACCCGGGGGATTCCAGGGAGGTATGGCTTGCGTGGATCCCCCAACGTTTTCTTACCCAGAATCCCCTGCAAACCTGACATTTTGCTGAAAAAATCCCTTTTTTCACACATTTTTGTGTGGTAAAGTTGTGGCATCACCGGGCTGACACAAATTTCCTACCACCCAGCGTTCCCCCAGGTCTCCCGATAAAAATGGTGCCTCACTCGGGTGGGAGGCCCAAGTACCCGCGACAGGCAAGGGCCCACAACGTATTGAGGCGACCTCAAAATGGCCTATCACAAAACGACCTGGTTTTGCAAGGGGGGTCCCATGACGCTTTGGCCCGGGGCTCGGCGGCCACCTAGGGAAACCTACCAAACCCACACATTTCTGAGAAGTAGACACCCGGGGGATTCCAGGGAGGTATGGCTTGCATGGATCCCCCAACGTTTTCTTACCCAGAATCCCCTGCAAACCTGACATTTTGCTGAAAAAATCCCTTTTTTCACACATTTTTGTGTGGTAAAGTTGTGGCATCACCGGGCTGACACAAATTTCCTACCACCCAGCGTTTCCCCAGGTCTCCCGATAAAAATGGTGCCTCACTCGGGTGGGAGGCCCAAGTACCCGCGACAGGCAAGGGCCCACAACGTATTGAGGCAACCTCAAAATGGCCTACCACAAAACGACCTGGTTTTGCAAGGGGGGTCCCATGACGTTTTGGGCCTGGGCTCGGCGGTCACCTAGGGAAACCTACTAAACCCACACATTTCTGAAAAGTAGACACTCGGGGATTCAGGAGGTATGGCTTGCGTGGATCCCCAACGTTTTCTTACCCAGAATCCCTGCAAACCGGACATTTTGCTGAAAAACCTTTTTCACACATTTTTGTGTGGTAGTTGCGGCATCACCAGGCTGACACAAATTTCCTACCACCCAGCGTCTCCAGGTCTCCCGATAAAATGGTGCCTCACTCGGTGGGAGGCCCAGTGCCAGCGACAGGCAAGGGCCCACAACATATTGAGGCAACCTCAAAATGGTCTACCACAAAATCGACCTGGTTTTGCAAGGGGGTCCCATGACGTTTTAGCTGCGGGCTCGCGGCCACCTAGGAAACCTACCAAACCCACACATTTCTGAAAAGTAGACATCCGGGATTCCAGGGAGGTATGGCTTGCGTAGATCCCCAACGTTTTCTTACCCAGAATCCCTGCAAACCTGACATTTTGCTGAAAAATCCCTTTTTCACACATTTTGTGTGGTAGTTGTGGCATCACCTGGCTGACACAAATTCTCCTACCACCCAGCGTTCCCCAGGTCTCCCGATAAAAATGGTGCCTCACTCGGGTGGGAGGCCCAAGTACCCGCGACAGGCAAGGGCCCACAACGTATTGAGGTGACCCTGAAATGGCCTATCACAAAATGACCTGGTTTTGCAAGGGGGTCCCATGACGTTTGGCCAGGCTGCGGCCACCTAGGGAAACCTACTAACCCACACATTTCTGAAAAGTAGACACCTGGGATTCCAGGGAGGTATGGCTTGCATGGATCCCCAACGTTTCTTACCCAGAATCCCTGCAAACCTGACATTTTGCTGAAAAATCTCTTTTTCACACATTTTGTGTGGTAAGTTGTAGCATCACTGGGCTGACACAAATTTCCTACCACCCAGCGTCCTCACAGGTCTCCCGATAAAAATGGTGCCTCACTCGGGTGGGAGGCTCAGTACCTGCGACAGGCAGGCCCACAACGTATTGAGGCTTGATCTCAAAATGGCCTATCACAAACGACCTGGTTTTGCAAGGTCCCATGACGTTTTGGCCGGGCTCGGCGCCACCTAGGAAACCTACCAAACCCACACATTTCTGAAAAGTAGACACCCGGAGATTCCAGGAGGTATGGCTTGCGTGGATCCCCAACGTTTTCTTACCCAGAAACCCCTGCAAACCTGACATTTTGCTGAAAAAATCCCTTTTTCACACATTTTGTGTGGTAAAGTTGTGGCATCACCGGGCTGACACAAATTTCCTACCACCCAGCATTCCCCCAGGTCTCCCGATAAAAATGGTGCCTCACTCGGGTGGGAGGCCCAAGTACCCGCGACAGGCAAGGTCCCACAACATTTTGTGATAGGCAATTTTAATGTCGCCTCAATATGTTGTGGGCCCTTGCCTGTCGCGGGTACTTGGGCCTCCCACCCGAGTGAGGCACCATTTTTATCGGGAGACCTGGGGGACGCTGTGTGGTAGGAAATTTGTGTCAGCCCGGTGATGCCACAACTTTACCACACAAAAATGTGTGAAAAAGGGATTTTTTCAGCAAGGTGTCAGGTTTGCAGGGGATTCTGGGTAAGAAAACGTTGGGGGATCCACGCAAGCCATACCTCCCTGGAATCCCCCGGTGTCTACTTTTCAGAAATGTGTGGGTTTGGTAGGTTTCCCTAGGTGGCCGCCGAGCCCCGGGCCAAAACGTCATGGGACCCCCTTGCAAAACCAGGTCGTTTTGTGATAGGCCATTTTGAGGTCGCCTCAATACGTTGTGGGCCCTTGCCTGTCGCGGGTACTTGGGCCTCCCACCCGAGTGAGGCACCATTTGTATCGGGAGACCTGGGGGGACGCTGGGTGGTAGGAAATTTGTGTCAGCCCGGTGATGACACAACTTTACCACACAAAAATGTGTGAAAAAAGGGATTTTTTCTGCAAAGTGTCAGGTTTGCAGGGGATTCTGGGTAAGAAAACTTTGGGGGATCCACGCAAGCCAAACCTCCCTGGAATCCCCGGGTGTCTACTTTTCAGAAATGTGTGGGTTTGGTAGGTTTCCCTAGGTGGCCGCCGAGCCCCGGGCCAAAACGTCATGGGACCCCCTTGCAAAACCAGGTCGCTTTGTGATAGGCCATTTTGAGGTCGCCTCAATACGTTGTGGGCCCTTGCCTGTCGCGGGTACTTGGGCTTCCCACCCGAGTGAGGCACCATTTTTATCGGGAGACCTGGGGGACGCTGGGTGGTAGGAAATTTGTGTCAGCCCGGTGATGCCACAACTTTACCACACAAAAATGTGTGAAAAAAGGGATTTTTTCAGCAAAATGTCAGGTTTGCAGGGGATTCTGGGTAAGAAAACGTTGGGGGATCCACGCAAGCCATACCTCCCTGGAATCCCCGGGTGTCTACTTTTCAGAAATGTGTGGGTTTGATAGGTTTCCTAGGTGTCCGCCGAGCCCCGGGCCAAAACGTATTGGGACCCCCTTGCAAAACCAGGTCGTTTTGTGATAGGCCATTTTGAGGTTGCCTCAATACGTTGTGGGCCCTTGCCTGTCGCGGGTACTTGGGCCTCCCACCCGAGTGAGGCACCATTTTTATCGGGAGACCTGGGGGACGCTGGGTGGTAGGAAATTTGTGTCAGCCCGGTGATGCCACAACTTTACCACACAAAAATGTGTGAAAAAGGGATTTTGTTCAGCAAAATGTCAGGTTTGCAGGGGATTCTGGGTAAGAAAACGTTGGGGGATCCACGCAAGCCATACCTCCCTGGAATCCCCGGGTGTCTACTTTTCAGAAAAGTGTGGGTTTGGTAGGTTTCCTAGGTGCCGGCAGAGCTAGGGTTAAAAACTACAGCTAGGCACTCTGCAAAAAAAGGGTCATTTTTCACTGTGAAAATGTGGTGCGTCCACGTTGCGTTTTGCGCTGCTTCCTGTCGCGGGCACTAGGCCTACCCACACAAGTGAGGTACCATTTTTTTGGGAAGACCTTGGGGAACGCGGGGTGGGTGGAATTTTGTGGATCCACGCAGATTCCAGAACTTTCCACCACAGAAAAGTGAGGAAAATGTTTTTTTATTGCCAATTTGTAAGGTTTGCAAGGGATTCTGGGTAACAGAACCTGGTGAGAGCCAGTCAAGTCACCCTATCCTGTATTCCCCTGGGTGTCTACTTTTCAAAAATGTATAGGTTTGCTAGGTTTCCCAAAGTGCCGGCAGAGCTAGGGTTCAAAAACTACAGCTAGGCACTTTGCAAAAAAAGGGTCATTTTTCACTGTGAAAATTTGGTGCGTCCACGTTGCGTTTTGCGCTGCTTCCTGTCGCGGGCACTAGGCCTACCCACACAAGTGAGGTACCATTTTTTTCGGAAGACCTTGGGGAACGCGGGGTGGGTGGAATTTTGTGGATCCTTGCAGATTCCAGAACTTTCCACCACAGAAAAGTGAGGAAAATGTGTTTGTTTTGCCAATTTTTAAGGATTGCAAGGGATTCTGGGTAACAGAACCTGGTGAGAGCCAGTCAAGTCACCCCATCATAGATTCCCCTGGGTGTCTACTTTTCAAAAATGTATAGGTTTGCTAGGTTTCCCTAAGTGCCGGCAGAGCTAGGGTTCAAAAACTACAGCTAGGCACTTTGCAAAAAAAGGGTCATTTTTCACTGTGAAAATGTGGTGCGTCCACGTCGCGTTTTGCGCTGCTTCCTGTCGCGGGCACTATGCCTACCCACACAAGTGAGGGCCCATTTTTTTCGGAAGACCTTGGGGAACGCGGGGTGGGTGGAATTTTGTGGATCCACGCAGATTCCAGAACTTTCCACCCCAGAAAAGTGAGGAAAATGCGGTTTGTTTGCCAATTTGTTAGGTTTGCAAGGGATTCTGGTTAACAGAAACTGGTGAGAGCCAGTCAAGTCACCCCATCCTGGATTCCCCTGGGTGTCTTCCTTTCAAAAATGTATAGGTTTGCTAGGTTTCCCTAAGTGCCTGCAGAGCTAGGGTTCAAAAACTACAGCTAGGCACTTTGCAAAAAAAGGGTAATTTTTCATTGTGAAAATGTAGTACGTCCACGTTGCATTTTGAGCCATTTCCTGTTGTGGGCACAAGGCTTACCCACACAAGTGAGGTACCATTTTTATCGGGAGACTTAGGGTAACACAGAATTGTAGAGCAACTGTTATTACCTATTGACTTTCGATGCATTTCTGCCTTCCAAATGAAAGACAATGTGTAAAAAATAAGTCATTTTGAAAAATGACCTATAATTCTCATGCTTGTATGGGTACTCCCAATTTCGGAAATGTGCAAATATCTACTGTTTCTAAAATCTACATTTTGTTCCCATTTCAGAAATACATAGGTGTCTTTCATAACAATTTTTCCATGTATACATTTTCCCAAAATAATTGCTATATACCCGGTACATAATAAAAAACCATTGCAAGATGCTGCTCAGTTATTGGCTGTGGGTTCGTCGGGTTCTTGGTGAACCTACAAGTCCTATATATCCCCACAACCAGAAAGGTCCAGCGGATATAACGGTATATTGCTTTCAAATAGCTGTCATAATTAGAAGAAGTTACAGGTGAAAACGTTGACACAAATGGCTGTTTTTTTCAACTAATTTTCAATTTTTCCTTCATTTAACTGTTAGTTTCTATAAGGAAAACTTTAAGGATCTACACAAATGACCCCTTGCTGAATTCAGAATTTTATCTACTTTTTAGAAATGTATGGCTTTCTAGGATCCATTATTGGTTTCATACCCATTTCTACCATTAACTGGAAGGAGGTTGAAAGCACAAAAAATAGCAAAAATAGGCTATGTCCCAGAAAAATGCCAAAACTGTGTAAAAAAGTTGGTTTTCTGACAAAAGTCTGCTTGTCCCTGAAAGCTGGGAAGATGGTGATTTCAGCACCACAACCCCTTTTTGATGCCATTTGCAGGGAAAAACAAGACGCTTTCATCTGTAGCACTTTTTCGCATTTTTCCCCAAAAAAACAAAATTTTGCTGTATTTTGGCTAATTTCTGGGTCCCTCCAGGGGAATCCACAAACCCTGGGTACCTTTACAATCCCCATGATGTTAGAAAAAAAGGACGCAAATTTGGCGTGGATACCTTATGTGGTCAAAAAGTTACAGGGGCCTAAGCGCGCACTACCCCAAATAGCCAAAAAAAGGCTTAGCACAGGGGGGGAAAAGGCCTAGCAGCGAAGGGGTTAATTATGATTGTGTTTGTTTTCATAATAGTTCGTACGGGCCTGCTAGGCCGCACTGTAAAAATGGCCGCCGAGGCAGATGAGCTAAAATGCGCAAGTGCAAAATGGCTTCCAATTGGGAGAAAGCTGTTGCCAATGACACGTGATCCGAAAGTAGAGCCCAGAATGAAAAATATCAAGGTCACCATGACCTGACACCAGAATGGGTGCCAAAAAGGGACACAGCGAGAAAGCACATGGGAACCAAAGATGCAACCGTGAATTAACAATGAACTGTTTTAATAAAGATACAAAAGAAGTTACAAATGAAGAACTGTCAGTCGGATTGGTAATGTCCTAAAACCGTGTGAAAGGACGAAATTATAAACATTTTCGGAACTGGTTTGAACAAGGAGGGCAATGAGGAGATGCTTGCCACCCCTCCAATGGACCAATTAGCGTGAATCTCGCCCCCAAAGATTGAAACATTCCTGTTTAGTAAGCTAGTTTTAGGGTATAAGAGGACCTACTCTTAAGTAGGAGGAGCGCTATTCATACATAATTTTTGAGCACAGAACTTTGACGCTGGAGAATTGCTGCTATTTTCTTTTAGGCTATTTTTCTTTAAATTTAATTAATTGTTTTTGCTTTTAAATTCTGACTGGGAAGGAAGGAGATCGATGCGGAAAACCTGTATAGGTGGTCCGTCGAGGAGGCCTGTTTAGCGAGACAGTCAGTCAGATTTTGGGAATGCTATGCTCTGATCTGCTGTGACGAACTTTATTTTTCCATCTAAAAGGGTATGCATAAATTCTCTGAACTTTATTCTTCTAATGATAATAAATGTATTAAACTGATTAATAAAATGGAGATTTCTCTATGCATTTAAATAATTAGATAAACTTTATTATAATTAAAATTACGAGTCTGTGGTTCTTTAGCTCAATAATAAATGCAAATGTTTAATAGGTTAAAGTGATTGAGCTGGTCTTAATCACCATCAACTGATTCCTACTAGTTGGTCCATCGACCAATGAACAGAATACCTTTTGGTGTTTTGGAAATTGACAGGATTAAAATCTAATTATGTATGATGTTTAAACAGTTATCTTGTCAACAGTAAAAAGGTATCCCGTTCCCTTCCAGCAGTCATCGTAGCTTTCTCTCCTAGGTAGAAGTGGATGAGATCCAGGGATTATTTGAGTGAGTGAATGTATATGCGGTGTTATGGGCCCCACCGTCATATTGGTATAGTTGTGGAAAAAGGAGTGTTTCCGACCTGGATGCTATGTCCATAGGAGAGGAAAATATATTAGTCGCGCTGGATCAGATTTTCTTGGTAGCAGAGTTATGGTTACTATAGATTAGTTTGGTGATTATTGATTATTGATTTTTGAATATTCCATGTTTAACACTTCATGTCGAGTTGTATTATGTTATATGTAAGTCGGAAATTTTGAAGCTTCCGGGAAGTAGGAAGTGGACACGTGTGGCAAGAGAAGTCACATGGAATAGTGCATTGTCTGGTTTTTCAAATTGGTGATAACACAGGTTGTGTTATGATAGGGACATTTTCTGTATAAAACGTGTATGAGTGAAATAGCAACCAGTTTCTTGTGAAACTCTGGCCTTAATTCTCAGGAGCACTGTAGTCTCCACATGTGTTTTATCCCCAGAGAAACGGGTTTACCCAATGCTTGAAAGAAGGGTAAGGTAGAGGGAAGTGCTACACTTATCGAACGAAACTATATTCTTGTACGATAGAGTAAACTATCACTTTTGTTTAGCGAAAACAGACAATGGAAATGTGTTTTATGTTGTAACTAATAAGATTTGGTCAAGAAAACGAATTGCCGATAATTTTTGTAAAGGAGGGGTCAGGAGTAGAACTGACGTAAACAAAAGGCCGCGCTGGGATTGGCCAGTGCAATAGAAACACGGAAAACGCCCTGATTGGTGCGTTGGTGTGAGACGCGCTGGGATAGGTCCGAATAGCACATAGAGATCAGAGCAGAGTTACGAGCTTACAGAAGAGAAAGAAATCGTGAAATATGGCTTATTATGAATACGGTAGAGAGAAACAGTCATGGATGGCGAAAATTAAGAACTTCTTTAGGAAAGACAAAAAGGTAGTAACTAGAGAGGGACAAGTAATTCCTCCGCCGAAAACACCAGCTTCGCATATGATGCTGAAATACGGTTATCATACTTGCATTTGGTTAGAAAATTGGACAAAATATACTCAGAATGATGGAGTACTGGCTTTTCCAGAGAATGGATCGTTTAGCATGGCGGTACTTCGAAATTTGAGGGAAAAGATGACAAAGCTTGAGCCAAGACCTAGACCGACACAGTTTGAAGCGTTAGGTGAATGGGAAGACAAGATGTATGAAAGAGAAAGGTACAGAGGTGCAAAGAATCATGGTTTTGTTCCTGGAAGGTTGTGGGGAGTGAATCATGAGGACAGAATGAAGCGTTGGAGATATGCTAACATGACAGAAGGGTTGTTTCCAGCTTTTACAGTTGAAGAGGGTACAGGAAAGAAGTGTGTAGAGAAAAAGAAACATGCAGTTACAGAAAGGTATAGGTATGGAGGTAGCGAGACAGAGGATGAATTGCTGGAAGATATTTTAAACAGAAACCCACCTCCATATCAACAGAATTCTGCGGTGGTGACACCCAATGCACCGCCAACGGAAACTGGGAGGAATAAAAGTCCAGAACGAAGATACGAGATAAATAGGTCAAATGAACAGCTAAAAACTCCGCAAAGTGAAAAATGTGACAGCGATAATGCAGCCGAGTTAGCAAAAACTACAAAAGAATTGACTGAGAAAATAAGAGAGTTAACAATGAACATGGAAACTGTGACTGTGCCAGTAACAATAGGACCAGTAATACCAGTTTTTGAGAATCAGAAAATAGATGAACATTCCTTAGTGATTCCCATGAACTCAAATTTGCAAAGAATGAGAGAAGGAATGGAACTAGAAAATGAAAGGGCAAGAAATTTGGTCAGTTCATATAGACCGAGCCCACCTACTAATCTAACGGTAAACGAGAGCGAGATGAGGAGGATTCCTATGGGAACTGAATCTGCATCAGAAACACCTGAGAGGAATAGAAACTGGATAGAAATGAATAGTACACCTGTAGGTCCCACTCCAGATGAATTAAATGAATGGATGAGAAATCTGCAGAAGAAAGAGACAGAACCAAAACCATTAGATGTAATTAGGCTTAAAATAGATATGGAGGAATTAATTCTAGGGACTATTGGGACGGGAAAACTAAAAATGTACCAAGACGACGAGATAATGTTCTTATGCAAGAGCATTACTTGGAGGGCTAGAAATCTGCATGACAAATTGGAAGAGACAGCGAATGAACTAGGAGTGGAATTTGTGAAGGTCAGGAGTTTACAGAAACCGCATAGGGTAGATTTTTGTGAAAAGGATATAGAAAATCTGAACACATCAGGACGTTTAACATAGATAAAAGAATTGATTGTTTTGCTAAGAAAATGGGGTGATGTGGACAGATGGAGAAGCAGGTGGACTAAAAGGAATGATAAAACAACTGACAAAGCGTCTTTAGCTTTTGCGGTGACAGACAAGGAGTCGGTTGTAAGGGAGTATCCCATGAGAGAAACTCCAGGAGGCAGTTATGTACATGTCCCTTGGACCAGACAGGATATATTGTCATTTACAAATGACTTTCCAAAATTGAGAGAAAAACCTTTAGAATGGTACAGACAAGTGGAAAGATTTGTCAAAGTTTCGAAGGTGTTGTGGGTAGATTTGGATGGGTTATTTGACATTGTAGTACCAGCCGATTTATGGACAGAATGCAAAATCACTATTGATTGGCCAACTGTAGAATATCCTAGGGATGCAAAAACAGGAGCGCCAGGACCTGAGGTGATGAGGAAATATGAGCAGGTTATTACTTTCCTGAAAAACAAAATTCCGCCCAAAGAAACTGATTGGGTAAAAATTCATAGAACTACGCAAGAGAGTAAGGAATCTGTACATGCCTACTATGAGAGGCTGCTTTTGGTCTTCAAACAGTACAGCGGTTATGAGACTCTGAATGAGAAGGACATGAGTCATTTTGTATATAGATTTGTTTATGGGTTGAAACCAGAAATAAGCAAAATGATTAAGCAGCATATGATATGCTGGCAGAATAGTACAGTGGATGAGGTGTTGAGGTATGCTAAGTATTGTAGTGATGACATTGAGAGTAGACAGCGTAAATTAAAGGAGAAAGCAATGTGGGCACAAGTGAAAGTTGCAGAAAAACAAGAAGCTCAACTGAATAACCAGGTTAATGAGACCGGACAAAATAAATTCAAACCAAATATAGGTAAAGGAAAAGGCCAAATGAGTATAGAAGAAGCAAAGAAAAAGTGGCCATGCCACAACTGCGGAAAATTAGGGCATTGGAGAAACGAGTGTAAATTTCCTCCAAAAGCTAATGCAGAAAATCAATCATTAAACCCACAGGTGCAGAGTGAGGTGAGTTACCAACAACTGCAGCAACCGCAGGTAGTTACTCAGCAGAGTCAGCTGCCACAACCACCGCTACCCAAGAGTGTAAATCCACAGAGATACAGTACAGAGACAGGATTCTACGGAGGAGAGCAGGTAACACAATTGCCGCGCGCAGCTGCAATATCACAGTATTGGTTGCGACAGGATGGGAATGAGTCGGATGAAAGTTTATGACGGTGCCTAGGAGAGGAGGAAGAGTGCGTACTTGGCGCAACTCTAGAGGTAGATCAGACAGGTCCATTTGTGGATGGAGAAGTGAATGGTGCAGATGTAACATTCCTTGTGGACACTGGAGCTACCCGTTCTACTGTTAGATCAGTGGAAATTCCAAACCTTCCTCTCTCAGGTGAAAATATCCAAGTCGTTGGTGTCTCGAATCAGCAAATTAAGGCACCACCACTAAATTAGTAGAAGAAAAAATTGGGCCGTTCAGAGAGATGCACCAATTTGTGGTATGTGATTGCAGTCCTGTAAATTTACTTGGACGCGATCTACTTTGCAAAATGAATTGCACCATCTATTGTACGCCAGATGGGATTGTATTTCAGACACCAGATGAAGATGTATTATATAAAATGACAATGGCAGAATTAGAGCCAGGAGTGAATGACTTGTTTCCTGTGTTCGATGTAGAGAAAATCCCAATTGAGTTAAAAGAAACAGTAAAACAAGAGGTGTAGGATTTTACGGGTGAAGATATTGGGTTAATGAAAGGAGTAGACCCTGTTAAAATTTCTGTTAAAGAAGGGACAAATTACCCAAATATTCCACAATATAAATTGACACCAGAAATCATTGAAGGAATAACCCCTGTGATAAATAAAATGATTGAACAAGGAATATTGAAAGAAATAATGAGCAGTTCATGCAATTCGCCTATAATGGGACTGAAAAAGCCAAACGGAACATATAGAATAGTGCAGGATTTACGAAGGGTTAATAAAATTGTTGTTCCTTGTTGTCCAATTGTACCAAACCCTGCTGTAATATTGTATCAGATTCCACATGAGGCAGAATGGTACACTGTCATTGATTTGTGCCATGCATTTTTCTCTATCCCGTTACATCCAGATAGCCAGCCATTATTTGCTTTCAGGTTCGGAGAGCGTATTTTGGCATGGTGCCAAATTCCTCAGGGGTACACAGAGAGTCCCTCGATCTTTAATCAGATCCTAAAGAAATCGTTGGAAGATTTAAAAATGCCTGAAAAATCCGTGATGGTTCAGTACATTGATGACCTATTGGTGGCATCAAAAACGAGAGAGGCATGTGTTAGTGACACCATTGCTTTACTGAACCATCTAGCAGAAGGAGGACATAAAGTGTCCCCGTCAAAACTACAGTTTTGCCAACAAGAAGTTCAATACCTAGGTCATAAAATTGAAAAAGGAGTGCGAAGGGTAAAGACTGAAAGAATAAAAAGTATCCGAGGAATGAGAGCTCAGATGACACAAAGAGAGGTGAGAATGTTCCTGGGAATGGTTGGATATTGTCGACAATGAATAAGTGGTTTTTCACTAATTGCAAAACCATTACAGCGATTGACAAAAAAGGATGTTAAAGATCCATTTGAGTTGAATGATGAAGAAATGAAAGCCTTCAGAGAACTGAAAGCGAGATTGTGTGAAGCACCGGAACTGGGAATGCCTGACTATGAAAAAGATTTTGAACTGTATTGTAGTGAGAGAGATGGATGTGCACTTTCAGTTTTAGTGCAAAGACATGGAAATATGAAAAGACCTATTGCATATTTTTCAGCGGTTTTAGACCCAGTAGCGAAAGCGTTGCCTGGATGTCTGAAAGCAGTAGCTGCTACTTGTGTGAGTCTGGAACAAAGTGAAGGAATTGTGATGGGATACCCACTGAGGGTATATGTTCCACATTCTGTCAAAATTCTCTTGACAAGAACCAAAACTCAATACATGACACATAGTCGGCTGACTAGGTACGAAAAAGTGATTTTAAGTGCAGACAATGTAACTATTGACAGATGCACAAGTGTGAACCCTTCGACATCATTGCCGGATGAAGAGAGTGTGAAAGACAAAGATGAGATTGATCATGATTGCTTGAATGTACTTGAATACTGTACAAAACCAAGGCCAGACATCAGAGATGAGCCTTTAAAAGAATCAGATTATGTGATGTTTGTGAATGGCTCATGCTTGAGGACAGATGAAGGAGTTTTTAGTGCAGCATATGCAGTATGTACAGTAAGTGCCATAATGGAAGCATCTTGTTTGAGAGGGATACGTTCCGCCCAAGTGGCTGAGCTGATTGCTCTAATACAGGCATGCAAACTGGGCAAGAATGTCCGAATCACAGTGATCACGGATAGCCAGTATGGCTTCGGAGTGGTTCATGATTTTGGGCAGATCTGGTCCCAAAGAGGTTTCTTGACGTCTGCAGGAACTCCGATTCGAAATGGTGAGTTTGTAAAGAAATTACTTGAGGCGATACAGCTGCCTAGACAAATTGCCGTGGTAAAGTGCAATGTACATAAAAATGGGGAAGACTACATAACCGTGGGCAATAATTATGCCGACGAGATAGCTCAGTACTGTGCTAAAAATGTAGTCTCGCTAAATAGAGGGAGAGAAAGAGAGCATGTTTCATGTCCTTTGCTTTTTACTAACGTTGTCGAAACATGGGATGAGGTGAGACAGTTACATGAAGCAGCAGATGATGAGGAAAAAGATAATTGGATAAAAGCAGGATGCAGGAAAAGGGAAGAAGATGATGTTTGGGTTTATAGAGATGAAAGACCAGTTATGCCTGATAGCATGATTTCTGACATGGCACGGATGTACAATGGACAAGCTCATATTGGAAGAGATGAAATGATCCGACTTTTCAGACAAACCTGGTATAACCCAAAATTCAGAGCCATAGCTGAGAGTCTTTGTCAAAGATGTCTTATCTGCCAACAGATAAATCCTGGAAGGAAAACAGTAGTGAGTTTAGGAACAATAGGACGAGAGGGAGGTCCTTTCACGAGAATAGAATAGAATAGAATAGAAGGATTTTTGTATAGCGCATGGCTACCCGGAAGCATCCCAGCGCTGTGCGGTCACTAGAGAAGGGCCTACCCTCTATGGAAAGAGCCAAGTTTTAAGTTGTTTACGAAAAGCTAGGTGTTTGGGTTGGCTGCACAGTTGCAGCGGCAGGCTGTACCAGAGCTTGGGGGCATTGTACGCGAAGCGACGGCCTCCACTTCTGGCCCTCCTGATCCTTGGAACCACTGCAAGATACATGTCGTCTGAGCGAAGGCTTCTATTAGCCTTATAGGGGTGGATCAGAGACTTGATAATAGGAGGACCATTTCCACCTAGTGACTTGTGGATGATGCACAAGGCCTTAAAGTTGATCCTTTCCTGCACCGGTAGCCAATGAAGCATGCATAGAGCCGGTTTAGCAGAACATCGTTTCTGGGTACCTGTGAGCAATCTTGCCGCAGCGTTCTGCACGGTCTGCAATTTTGAGATAACATGGTTGGGAGCGCCCAGATAAAGGGCATTGCCATAATCTATTCTAGATAAGATGAGCGCTTGGACCAAAGTTTTTTTTGCCTGATCAGGAAGAAGTGGCAAGACTTTGCGAGTCATTCTCAGCAGGGCATAGCAGAGCGCGGTGGTTTTTCTGGCTTGGACTTTAAATGAAAGATCTTGGTCCAACCAGATGCCCAGACTTTTTATCTCTGTTTTAGGGATGGGTGCAGATCCCATGCAAGCTGGCCACATAGTGTTGGCTTTGAAATTTAACTGGTTGCCAAGTATCATAAGCTCTGTTTTGTCACCGTTGAGTTTTAAGTGAGACAGACTCATCCAATTGGTGACTTCCTCAAGGCAATGATGGAGATCCGGGGGAGTCTGGTTAGTCTGGGTCAAGGCCACCACCAACTGGGTATCGTCAGCGTAAGTGACTATATGGATCCCAAAGGGGGCGACAATCTCCGCCAGTGGTTGCATATAGACATTGAAAAGGGTTGGGCTTAGGGATGAGCCCTGTGGCACTCCGCACTTAAGTGGAACCGATTTAGATAGGGAGTCCCCTGAAAACACTTGGAAACACCTATCCTCCAGGAAGGATTGGAGCCAAGATAGCACCTTGCCGGATACTCCTAGATTCCTGAGACGGTGAACCAGGATCTGGTGGTTCACCGTGTCAAAGGCTGCGCTAAGGTCAAGGAGTACTATGGCAGCTGTGCCTCCCAAATCCAGAATCTCCTTCTTCCTCCACAACCGCCAATAAGGCGGTCTCGGTGCCTTGGCGTGGGTCGGAAGCCCATTTGTGAGGGGTGGAGCAGATGGTTCGATTCAAGGAACGTGGAGAGAGTAAGGTTGACAATTTTCTCTGTAATTTTTCCGATTGCCGGAAGCAGCGAGATGGGGCGATAATTGCCCAAATCTGCCAGGTCCAGGTTTGGCTTTTTAAGCAGTGCTTTTACCATAGCTTTCTTCCATTTGAGGGGGACAATCCCTAGAAGGAGGGACGAGTTGATCAGGCTAGTCATACTGGGAGCCACCGTGGACGCTGCTAACTTTAAAACATTGAGAGGTGCAGGGTCCAGTGGTGACCCTGATTTTACCTTGGTTAAGGTAGCTGGGAATGATTCCTGCGACAGCGGTGCGAAGATCTCCAAATTATATTTATTTCCAGACTGGCCCGTGGCCATCGGCTGAGAAGAGTCATTGTCTTTTTGTGGGAGATGCTTAAGAATGTTGTTAATCTTAATCTTAGAATGCAATGGACTTTATAGAAATGCCCCCAAGCAATAGTCTGAGGTATGTTCTTGTGGTCGTTTGTTTGTTTTCTCGTTGGGTGGAAGCCTATCCGACCAGAAGGAATGATGGGATTACAGTAGCAAAGCTTTTGCTAAGAGAATTCATTCCAAGGTATGGTTTTCCAGTAACGATTGAAACAGATAGAGGAACACATTTTCAAAATGAATTAGTTCAACTGATATGTGAGGCTCTTGGTATTCAACAGAAATTGCACTGTGCATACAGACCAGAGGCTTATGGAGTAGTAGAACAAGTGAATGGAACAATAAAGAATAGGTTAGGAAAAATGTGTCAAGCCACAGGACTGAAATGGCCAGATGCCCTTCCCCTGGTGCTGATGACTATCAGAAGCATACCTGATAGGAAAACAGGTCTGAGTCCCCACGAAATTATCATGGGACGAGCAATGAGACAAGCTCATGTACCTGTCAACAAACTGTTGACTATAACTGATGATCTCGTGATGGATTATTGCAAAGGATTGGCTGATGTGGTACATTCTGTCTTTCATCAGGTTGGACCGGATGCGACCACTCTTGAAAGAAAACCAGCTCATGATTTGAATCCAGGAGATTGGGTCCGCATAAAAGTCCACAGAAGAAGAAACTGTTTGGTTCCTCGCTGGGACCAACCACGACAGGTGATCCTGGTAACAACAACTGCAGTCAAATGTGCAGGAGTGAAAAACTGGGTGCATGCCAGCCACACTATCAGAGTTCCAGATCCTGAAGCTGGACCTGTATGTCGACATCTGGAGATATCTGATACCAGTTCAGCATCCGATGCAGAAGAAGAAAGAAACAGGGTTCCAGAACTTGAAGATCGACCTGTAAGTCGACATCTGGAAGACTCAGGTACAAGTCTGACAACTGAAGAAGAATTTGAAATAGCAAAAGTTCCAGAACTTGAAGATCGACCTGTAAGTCGACATCTGGAAATATCAGACACCAGTTCAGCATCTGATACAAATCAATCAGATTATGGTGAAAAGGTAAAGAATAAATGGAAAATTGACATCATAAACGAAGAAACTGAACGAAAAGACAGTGACAGTGAACAGCCAAGCACAAGTTATGGTAAAAATCCTACAGAAATTGTCAAAGTAGACAAGGCAGGGATAGATTCAAATAGAGAGATAGAAAAATCGGAAGACACTCGAGGAGTAATAGGGACAGATACACAAACAAATGAACAGGGAAATATAGAACCAGATAGAGAGATCAACGAGAATCCGGAAAAACCTCGAGGAGGGATAGAAACAGGTGATCAAAAAGAAAAGACACAGGAAGAAAAGGAGCAAGTCAAAGAAAGTGAAATTATAAAATTCAAAATAAGAGGAAATGAAGTAAGGTCTGAAACAGAATTAGAAGAAAGTGAAGGAGAGAGAAAACAGAGACTAGGACTAAGAAAAAGAACTTGGAGAGCTGAACAAGAAGAAAAAGAAAGTGAACCGAAAAGGCCGAGAAAAGGAGATAATTGGCCCCACGAAGTCAAAAGATTGAGATACAAAATCATAAAGATAAACAAAGATAATGCAGAACAAGTAAATGAAATAACAAGTCAAAAGGAACAAGAAAAACAAGGTGGAAAACAATTACAGAAAACAAAAAGAGTAAAGAAAGCTAATTTGAAATATAAGTCACCTGAATGGCTATACATCGCACTGACTGATATCAAAGAAGAAGAAATCACTCACGATAACCCCGAAGGAAGCTACGAACAAATGGGTGAAAGTGAAGTGCAACAAGTTTGAAGAGATTAAAAAGAAAAAGCTGGACTGGACAATAAAAACCTGAATAAGACAAGGAAGAGTTCTGAGAAGAACTAAAAGAGAGTACCAAACGAGACAAAGTGAGAAAGTAGAGTGGCTAAAACGTCATTCAGAGGTGTGGTGACACAATTTTCTGTGCAAATTATCCATAGGTAGTAAAACAAGATGGTAGACATGGAGAATAGATGTGCGTTTCTACGTAGATGGTGTAGAATGTGTTTCTTTTGTACAGGTTTATTAATGTTTGTATGGCTCATCTTAGCAATCACCATTCCAATGAGATTAGCTGTAGAAGAAACGGCCATAGTAGAGAACAAAACAAAGAAGGATAGCATACAGAACACAGCAACACTAGTAGATAGTGCAGAATTACATAAGGATAGATCTATAACAGATTTTTCAAAGAACGTTTTTACAAAATTATTATATGAATATGTAGAAACCATGGATGTAAGAGATTGTTATGTTTGTATGCAATTACCTGCGTCTGTTTCCGAAGGTGTGACCTATCATCACCTTCCTTTGACGTATGGAATAACATGTAGTGTCTTAGCTAGTTTGTTTTATAAAACAGGTAGATTAGAATATTATTATACTGACATAAATAAGATTTTTGCAGAAATTCCTATAATTCCTGAATTGAACAAGGTGAAAGTGGCAAAGATGTTTGGTGAATTTTTCTTAGAGAACAAAGAATTGACATTAGATGATGTAGTTAAACATAACCTTACTTGTGAGTTAAAGAAAGAGGAAAAGGTGTTCTTAGAAATGGTAGAAAGCAGAAGAGTAAAATTTCAAAGGAAAGTAGTAGAGGAAGAGATGAAAACACCACTATGGACATTTGAAAGAGAAAGTGATGATAAGAAAAAGACAAACGCAGCTATGACTTTAGATTGGCCCCAACAGGGAAAGTTGTGCATTAGTAGAAATAAAACTAGGTATGACAACTATTTCGTGGGCTCCAGCAATTGTCGAGACAATTATAAAATTTTCGGAGGATGGGGATTCAAAGGAGGAACAGATCCAATATTTCCAGGGATCTATTATATTTGTGGGAACAGGGCTTATTACAGGTTGCCGGACCATTGGTATGGGTCTTGCTACTTAGGCCTGGTCTTTCCAAAAATCTTTCATGTAGATAGAGAAGAAAAAGGAACACACGAGATGGGTGCAACATTCACACGTAGAAAAAGGGAAAGTTTTTCAGAAATAGTGGGTGACATTTTTGGAGCAATGATACCAGCAGTGGGAATATCTTTGAATGCATTTAAAATTCGGAAATTGTCCACAGTAGTAGATCGTTTATCAACTAATACTGCTGGAGGGTTCTTGCTGGTAAATACCGAGATGGTTGCCATGAGAGCTATGGTAATGCAAAATCGACTTGCCCTTGACATTCTTTTGGCAAAAGAGGGAGGAGTCTGTGGAATGCTGAAAGTCCAACATTGTTGTACTTACATTCCAGATAAAAGTGAAAATATACAAAAGTATATAAAGAATATTACAAATTTGCACAAAGAACTTGTTCCACTGGAGGTTGAAAGTGCTTGGGAGAAACTTGGTAAGAGTTTTTCCTCAATACCAAAATGGTTCACTGAAATAGGTAGTTCTATTATAGGGAAAGTTTTGATATCAGCAACATTAGTAATTTTAGGAGTGTTATTGTTGAAATTTGTTATCATATGTATTAAAAGGAGAAAAAGACAAAACAAAATGAAAAGAGAAAATAAGATAAAGAAAGAAAGAGAACGAGAATTAGGTGAAATAGAACTAGAAGAACTAAAAGACAGTATGTATGAAAGAACAAAGAGACAAGATGAAAGGGATACAGATGTGTGAAAATTAACAAGAACCAAATGGACAAGAAACAATGCTATCAGTAAAATTGTGTAACATGGGTTTTGTGGTGATATTAAAAATCACCAAAGGGGGGAGTTGATGGAGCAAGGTAAATAAGAAAATTTTTGAACCCCTAATATTAATACTAATAATTAATTCTATTAATTGTTTGATGACTAATCAATACTTTACGTCTTTATAGACATCTTTTATAAGGGATAACCGCAAATACATGTTCAAAAGATAACCTACTAACGCTTGTCTACGTGATATAAATAATAACATAATGGTTTGCGTACTAATTAAAATAATGTTGCATGATTTGTACTATGTAGTCAATCGTATTGTGGCAAAAGTATGCGGATGGTAAGTAAGCATAGCTTTATATGTCGCTTTTGCTAGGTAACACCTAAATGGGGTACGTAAAATGACGGGTGGGAAACGAAAAGGCTTATTTTCTTTGTTTTAATTATGATTGTGTTTGTTTTCATAATAGTTCGTACGGGCCTGCTAGGCCGCACTGTAAAAATGGCCGCCGAGGCAGATGAGCTAAAATGCGCAAGTGCAAAATGGCTTCCAATTGGGAGAAAGCTGTTGCCAATGACACGTGATCCGAAAGTAGAGCCCAGAATGAAAAAGATCAAGGTCACCATGACCTGACACCAGAATGGGTGCCAAAAAGGGACACAGCAAGAAAGCACATGGGAACCAAAGATGCAACCATGAATTAACAATGAACTGTTTTAATAAAGATACAAAAGAAGTTACAAATGAAGAACTGTCAGTCGGAATGGTAATGTCCTAAAACCGTGTGAAAGGACGAAATTATAAACATTTTCGGAACTGGTTTGAAAAAGGAGGGCAATGAGGAGATGCTTGCCACCCCTCCAATGGACCAATTAGCGTGAATCTCGCCCCCAAAGATTGAAACATTCCTGTTTAGTAAGCTAGTTTTAGGGTATAAGAGGACCTACTCTTAAGTAGGAGTCGCGCTATTCATACATAATTTTTGAGCACAGAACTTTGACGCTGGAGAATCGCTGCTATTTTCTTTTAGGCCATTTTTCTTTAAATTTAATTAATTGTTTTTGCTTTTAAATTCTGACTGGGAAGGAAGGAGATCGATGCGGAAAACCTGTATAGGTGGTCCGTCGAGGAGGCCTGTTTAGCGAGACAGTCAGTCAGATTTTGGGAATGCTATGCTGTGATCTGCTGTGACGAACTTTATTTTTCCATCTAAAAGGGTATGCATAAATTCTCTGAATTTTATTCTTCTAATGATAATAAATGTATTAAACTGATTAATAAAATGGAGATTTCTCTATGCATTTAAATAATTAGATAAACTTTATTATAATTAAAATTACGAGTCTGTGGTTCTTTAGCTCAATAATAAATGCAAATGTTTAATAGGTTAAAGTGATTGAGCTGGTCTTAATCACCATCAACTGATTCCTACTAGTTGGTCCATCGACCAATGAACGGAATACCTTTTGGTGTTTTGGAAATTGACAGGATTAAAATCTAAATATGTATGATGTTTAAACAGTTATCTTGTCAACAGTAAAAAGGTATCCCGTTCCCTTCCAGCAGTCATCGTAGCTTTCTCTCCTAGGTAGAAGTGGATGAGATCCAGGGAATATTTGAGTGAGTGAATGTATATGCGGTGTTATGGGCCCCACCGTCATATTGGTATAGTTGTGGAAAAAGGAGTGTTTCCGACCTGGATGCTATGTCCATAGGAGAGGAAAATATATTAGTCGCGCTGGATCACCTGTCGCGGGTACTTGACCCACCCACGCGAGTGAGGTATCATTTTTATTGGGAGACCTGGGGGAACGCTGCGTGGGAGGAAATTTGTGGATCCACGTAGATTCCAGAACTTTCCCACACAGAAATTTGAGAAAAAAGTGATTTTTTTTCAGCTAAATTCGAGGTTTGCAGGGGATTCTGGGTAGGAAAACGTTAGGGGACCCATGCAAGCCATACCTCGCTGGACTCCCCCGGGTGTCTAGTTTTCAGAAATGTGTGGGTCTGGTAGGTTTCCCTAGATGGCCGCCGAGCCCGGGGCCAAAAACTCATGAGACCCCCCTTGCAAAACCAGGTTGTTTTTTGATAGGTAATTTTGATGTCGCCTCAATAGGTTTTGGGCCCTGGCCTGTCGTGAGTACTTGACCCACCCACGCGAGTGAGGTATCATTTTTATCGGGAGACCTTGGGGAACGTTGGGTGGGAGGACATTTGTGGATCCACGTAGATTCCAGAACTTTCCAACATAGAAATTTCTGAAAAAAGTGATTTTTCAGCTAAATTTGAGGTTTGCAGGGGATTGTGGGTAGGAAAACGTTAGGGGACCCAGGCAAGCCATACCTCGCTGGACTCCCCCGGGTGTCTAGTTTCCAGAAATGTGTGTATTTGGTAGGTTTCCCTAGATGGTCGCCGAGCCCAGTGCCAAAACCTCATGGGACCCCCCTTGCAAAACCAGGTTGGTTTGTGATAGGTAATTTTGATGTCGCCTCAATAGGTTTTGGGCCCTTGCCTGCCACGGGTCCTTGACCCACCCACGCAAGTGAGGTACCATTTTTCTCTGAAGACTTTGGGGAACGCGGGTGAGTGGAAATTTGTGGATCCACGCAGATTTCAGAACTTTTCACCACAGAAATGTGAGGAAAATGTGGTTTTTTTGACAATTGTTTAGGTTTGCAAGGGATTCTGGGTAACAGAACCTGGTGAGAGGCAGTCAAGTCACCCCATCCTGGATTCCCCTCGGTGTCTAGTTTTCAAAAATATATAGGTTTGCTAGGTTTCCCTAGGTGCCGGCAGAGCTAGGGTTCAAAAACTACAGCTAGGCACTTTGCCAAAAAAGGGTCAATTTTCACTGTGAAATTGTGGTGTGTCCACGTTGCGTTTTGCGCCGTTTCCTGCCGCGGGCACTAGGCCTACCCACACAAGTGAGGTACCATTTTTCTCGGAAGACTTTGGGGAACGCGGGGTGGGTGGAAATTTGTGGATCCACGCAGATTCTAGAACTTTCCACCACAGAAATGAGAGGAAAATGTGTTTTTTTGGACAATTTTTTAGGTTTGCAAGGGATTCTGGGTAACAGAACCTGGTGAGAGGCAGTCAAGTCACCCCATCCTGGATTCCCCTGGGTGTCTAGTTTTCAAAAATGTATAGGTTTGCTAGGTTTCCCTAGGGGCCGGCAGAGCTAGGGTTAAAAAACTACAGCTAGGCACTTTGCCAAAAAAGGGTAATTTTGCACTGTGAAATTGTGGTGTGTCCACGTTGCGTTTTGCGCCGTTTCCTGTCGTGGGCACTATGCCTACCCACACAAGTGAGGTACCATTTTTATCGGGAGACTTAGGGTAATTCAGATTTGTAAAGCAACTGTTATTACCTATTGACTTTCGATGCATTTCTGCCTTCCAAATGAAAGGCAATGGGTAAAAAAGAAGTCATTTTGAAAAATGACCGATAATTCTCATGCTAGTATGAGTATTCCCAATTTCGGAAATGTGCAAATATCTACTGTTTCTAAACTCTATATTTTGTTCCCATTTCAGAAATACATAGGTGTCTTTCATACCGATTTTTCCATGTATACATTTTCCCAGAATAATTGCTATATACCCGGTACATAATAAAAAACCATTGCAAGTTGCTGCTCAGTTTTTGGCTCTGGGTTCGTCGGATTCTTGGTGAACCTACAAGTCCTATATATCCCCACAACCAGTAAGGTCCAACGGATGTAACGGTATATTGCTTTCAAAGAGCTGTTATAATTAGAAGAAGTTACAGGTGAAAACGTTGACACAAAAGGCTGGTTTTTTCAACTAATTTTCAATTTTTCCTATATTTAACTGTTAGTTTCTATAAAGAAAACTTGATGGATCTACTCAAATGACCCCTTGCTGAATTCAGAATTTTGTCTACTTTTCTAAAATGTATAGCTTTCCAGGATCCATTATTGCTTTCATACCCATTTCTACCATTAACTGGAAGGAGGTTGAAAGCACAAAAAATAGCAAAAATAGGCTATGTCCCAGAAAAATGCCAAAACTGTGTAAAAGTTTTTGGTTTTCTGACAAAAGTCTGCTTGTCCCTGAAATCTGGGAAGATGGTGATTTCAGCACCACAACCCCTTTTTGATACCATTTGCAGGGAAAAACCAGACGCTTTCATCTGTAGCCCTTTTTTCGCATTTTTCCCCAAAAAAACTAAATGTTGCTGTATTTTGGCTAATTTCTGGGTCCCTCCAGGGGAATCCAAAAACCCTGGGTACATTTAGAATCCCCATGATGTTGGAAAAAAAGGACGCAAATTTGGCGTGGATACCTTATGTGGTCAAAAAGTTACAGGGGCCTAAGCGCGAACTCCCCCAAATAGCCAAAAAAAGGCTTATCACAGGGGGGGGAAAGGCCTAGCAGCGAAGGGGTTAATGATCCATGATTAATAATTAAAGTAAACAAAGGCAGAAAAGTGATGTTGCAAAAAAGTGCATTTGATTGTGTTTAAAGTTCATTCAGTATCACGTCCAGGCCTTTGCAGACTCCTAAAACAACAACAAATGGTCTGTATTTTTCTTTTGGGAAGGTGGCAACCCGAGCAGCACAGCAGGAGACTCTTTAAAGAATTTAGCTTGTCCCTGAGAAGATCGCACTAAAATGTAATTCATAAGTGCTCTCATCTGGCTCTTTCTAAAAACAAATTTTTAAAAGGGACATATATCGATTTATACTAAAAGTGAGACAGTCTTTGAAAACCCAGGACTGCCAGGGCAAATCCGGGACGTCAGGTCACCCTACCTAAGGCTTTCATGTGATATTGGCTGGAGGTTTATCTTACCATCCTATGTGCCGCCCATAGTCTCTCTCCACTTTGCACTCCTGATAACCGTCCAGGTCCACTACCCCCTCCACGTATTCTTTACTTTCCTTGTTTTTTCAGAGTTCTTCTTCTGTAAGACACTCATGATGTACTGGTTACCGAACTGTGAAAAAATGCAATCCTACACAACTGTTCCTTGTACATAACTAATTTGTTAAATATATCTTATGCATATTATTAGTTCTAATTATGTATCAATTAAGTATGTCAATCAATCAATAATTTTTATTCAATTTCAAAAGAAATCATAAAAACAGACAATGAGTATAAGACATGGGTACTGTTATAACCTTTGTAAAATCAATCTATAAAATCAGTTTTCTCCCTGAATAATAAGATTTTACACAGGTACATTGCAGCAGAATAAAAAGTTTAAAAAGCAAGTTTTTTCCTACATTGAATGACTTTACACATGTAAGCTGCAACTGAATAACAAAGTGATAAGGAGGGTAACATTTGCAGGTATAAAAGAGCAGGGCGACATTGCTTGAAATCCAAATTATGTAAAATTGGAACAATAAAACGTTCCTTTAAGTCTTTAAAAAATTTACAAAAAAATAGAATATGTAAAGTGCTTTGTGCAGAGGTGTTATCACATGGGCAGTTGATTTAAGTTTTAGACCAATCATTTGGGGTAGGAAATGTTACTTTACCTGGACCTACCTGAATCCACCACTCACCCATTGTTGGTTGCCCAGAACACATCAGTTACTGTTATTTAAACTCCCTCATTCTCCTCCCATTTCTAACCGGTTCACTGACACAATATTGTGGTAAAAGATATTGTTAACAAAAATATTGTGTTAAAAATATTGTTACCACAATATTGTGTTCTAATACATATAATGGAAAGGATAAAAATATTGCCTAAAAATATTGTGAAATAGAATACTTAAAAATATTACAATATAAAAGTAATAAAATGTACAGGAAATAGTTTTCACTAATTATTTCATTATATATGTGTGTGTGAATATGTATATATATATGTATATATATATATGTTATATTTATATAAACATACACACACACATATATATATATATATAAAAGACATCTGTTCAAAACTCCAATACAATTTAAAAACACAAAAGAACAATAATTATATAATTTTTCGAATATATGATCTTTAAAATATAATGATTTAAAAGAAAATTGTAAACATATGGACAACCAACACAAATATTGCCTAATGTGAAGATTTACATAAGCATATACAAAATAATGTGTTATAATTTAAAATTAAATATAGAAGTAAAAAATCAAATAAAATTTTATAAATATATAGATACATGATATAAAATATACACATTATAAACAGCAATTAAAATAAATGGTAAACAGTTCTATTACAGAATGTAATAATTATTTTGACCAATATATTAAATAGTAAAATATTAAACCCCTACCCCAAAAACAAAGTTTATTAAAAATAACATAGGGAGTCAAAAAATAATAAAAACAAGCAACATTACGAAAAAACAAATGCATAAATAATAATATAAATCCAGTTTTACCAACAATAGGGAAGGTTTTGACTTTAGAGTGGTTAGATTTATATTGCTACTCCATTCTAAGCAACACTAGGTGAAGTGTTTAACTACGGAAGGGTTAGATCATGGGTGCTCGCAAAAATTTTCACAGGGGGCACAATATTTGGCCTGTGATGTGACCAAAGGCCATATTAATGCCAGCTGAGTGATGGTCAGTGGTTTGGGGGCAGGTGGTTGGCGGTAAGGTGGCTGTAGGGGAAGCAAAGCAAATACATCTACTGGCTGAAACCAGAAAACCTGGAATTACTCCTGGTTTCCTCACTTAACCAAATTGTGTGTTCCAAGGCAATTGTTTTATTTCATTTTCCCTCCTTTTTCTTCATTATCACATAAGAGGACCTCAAAAAACATGATTTCAGGATGTGTGCTGTACCAAACCTTCTCCTGTGTTTGATTTAATGAACTACAATATTAATAAACTACAATGTTGTTCATGTATAATACTAATTCAGGCCACCCAAAGAGTGCACATAACAGCTGACTTGCCTCTCAGTTCACTTTAGTGTTGTTGTGAGGGTGGTGGAAAAATTAATGTTTATAAATGAATGTTTGAAAACTATCACTTTAAAAAAATACTTCTCAATCCAGTGATATAATCTGACGTACTAAGGTGAAGCAGTCCTACAAGTTAATGAAATACACTTTTTGAAGTTTGAAGAGACATATTTTTACAGTTTGGCAGCAAAATGTCTTTAAAACTGAAGGTGTTCCTAAAGTTAAGCGGTGACAGACACCCTTCCTTTCTTTAACTTCAATTAACCTTTAAATAAATGCTTGCCTATTTTTTTAACATCTTTTTGATGTTTGTGCTGAGTCCAGCAAATAGCAGCCTAGTGCTGATGTTGAACAGGAACATGTAAAGGTCAGCGCGGCCGCATGTGGTCATCGGGTCGTACTTTGAGTATCACTGGTTAGATTTACTATTCCCACTCCACTCTAAACAAGACAAGGGAAATTAATGGACTTCAAAGGAGTTAGATTTACTATTCCCACTCCAGTCTAAGCAACAGTACGGAAAATGTTGGACTTCGGAGGGGTTAGATTTACTAGTCCCACTCCAGTCTAAGCAACAGTAGAGAAAGTGTTGAACTTCGGACGCGTTAGATTTACTATTTCCCACTAGTCTAAGCAACAGTAGGGGAAGTGTTGGACTTTGAAGAGGTTACATTTATGATTTCAACTCCAGTCTAAAAAACAGTAGGGAAAGGGATGGACTTCAGAGGCATTCGTTTTACTATTCCCACTCCAGTCCAGGCAACAGTAGGAAAAGTGTTGGACTTCGGAGGGGATAGATTTACAACTCCCACTCTAGTCTAAGCAACAGTAGGAAAAGTGTTGGACTTCGGAGCCATTAGATTCACTTTTCCCACTCCAGTTCAAGCAACAGTTGGGAAACATTTGGACTTCAGAGGGGTTACATTTACTATTCTCCCTCCAGTCCAAGCAACAGTAGGGAAAGTGTTGGACTTCGGAGGGGTTAGATTTACTATTTACACTCTAGCCTAAGCAACAGTAGGGAAAGTGTTGAACTTACAAGGGGTTAAATTTACCACTCCCACTCAAGGCTAAGTAACAGTAGAAAAAGTGTTGGAATTCGTAAGTGTTAGACTTACTATTCCCACTCCACTATAAGCAATGGTTGGGAAAGTATTGGTATTCAAATAGTTTACATATATGAATGCAAGTCCTAATCATTAACTATTTGAATACCTAAAAAAAAAAAAAAATTATAGTACATAAAAACATTACATTATTTAAAAACATTAAAAAATATATATATATAAAATTAAAAAGTAAAAAGAAAACTACTAATAATAATATTGAATTTGCCAAATTAACAAAATACAAAATTCTAAAATAAGTACCAAATTAAATGAAAATTAACACTTCAAAACACAAATACAATTTGAAAACACAAATCATTCCACAAACAAAATTCCCAAAACACTTGCCATTAAATGAATGAAGAATTAAAATAAAACAAATAATTAACATAATAAGTTCAGCAGAACTACTACACTATAAATTACTTGGGTACATTTAAAAATAAATTACTAAAACACTTACAAACTATTTTTGAAACATGCCAAAATCCTCCCTCTTTTAAAGAAACCTACGGCAGACCCTGAGGTTGCCAGTAATCACAGGCCTATCTCCCTCCTGCCCTTTTTCTCCAAGGTCTTGGAGAAATATGTTAATGAAGTTACCACGAAATATGTGGAGGCCAATCATCTCCTGCACCCGAGCCAGTCTGGCTTCAGAGCCAACTTCAGCAACTGCCTTGTTAGAAGTCGCTGAGACAATAAAAGCCACGTTGGATAGAGGAGGTAACGCGGTCTTGGTGTTGTTAGACCTCTCCGCTGCCTTCGATACCGTTCCCCACAATAGACTACCTCAAAGACTTAAGGAGGGCGGGATCGGAGGCACGGTATTGAATTGGTTTACGTCCTTTTTAAGTAACCGCTCACAAATAATCTGGTCACCACCTTTCACCGCAGAAATCCCCCCCCCTGAACGTCGGGGTTCCGCAGGGCTCAATTTTGAGCCCTACATTATTTAATTTGTATATGGCCCACCTTGCCCTTCTCGCCGAGAAGCACGGCGCTAAAATAGTGTCGTACGCGGACGACACTCAACTGCTGTTCACGTGCGAGAAGGGTATTGAATTCAATGGGACTACGATAAACAACTGCCTCTCGGAGGTTTTTTCTTGGCTCAGTCGAAACCAACTGAAGTGAAAAATCAGAGATTATTTTTTTCGGCTCTCGTCCATATGAAGCATGGCATACCTGGTGGCCGCAGGACATGTCCCCCCCCCTCGTCTGCTGTTACTATCGTGAAAAACCTGGGGGTTAAATTTGATGCCGCTCTTTCCATGAAGGCGCAAGTCCAATCAGTGGCTGGGGCCTGTTTTGGGACGCTGAAAATGCTGAAGAATTTTCTCCCCCTACTTCCAATCTCCCACAGGAAAACAGTTGTCCAGGCCCTCGTGGTGTCGAGACTGGACTACGTTAACTCCTTGTATTTGGGCCTACCAGAGTACTTACTCGGCCGACTTCAGATGATTCAGAACATGGCTGCCAGGGCCATCTTTCTGACTAGATCTAGGACTCGTACGTCTCATCTTTTGTCCTCACTTCATTGGCTTCCGGTGCGGAAAAGAATTCATTTTAAAGCTCTAGTCCTGGTTTTCAAAGCTTTTCACAAGATTGGAGCCCTTTACCTAAGGGAAAGATTTCAGCCTTATACACCGCTGCGCACCTTGAGGTCCTCTACTCAGTGCTTGATCTCGACTCCGAAGGTCCTGCTCTCCCGTGTCGGGGAAGGTCTTTTCAAGCAGTAGCATCTCGATTATGGAATGACCTCCCTCTCCCTCTGAAACAGATCCCGGACCTCTTTACTTTTAGGCGGAATCTGAAAACATGGCTTTTCCAGCTTTAGGCCTATTCAGATTCTGTGGCGAGGGTGGGTTTTCTGTTTGCTGTTATGTGGTCTTTTCTCTTAGCGCCGGGACACTCTTGGGAGTAGCCGCGCGCTCTATAAATACCAGATAACATAACATAACATATTTAAAAAAATATATTAACATTTATACTAACGATACTAAAACCTGAAATATTACCTGAAAGATTAAATTAATTTAAAAAACGATATGTTTACAACTATATTAATGAAAACAATATTCTTGAAAACAATACTATCTACCCAAAAAACGATATTCTTGACAACTAAATTCTGCCCCAAGATATTTTGGTAGTAACAATGTTGTTTTAACGATGTTGATGTCTCCGATATTTTAAACTCAATATTTTGTCCAAAGACCTTTCTAACCACTTGAGGATTTATTAGCTGCCTATTCAGAATCTGTCAATATTTAAAAGCGTATTCCTTTATTAAAAAGCATTCCATTATAACAGTCTGTCATTTATTCAACAAATGTTTAGTCAATACGTCCCTCCTCATTCTCTGCGCTCTGCCCAGATCTTTCTCTATGTATACCCAGGTAGCCGAAAATCTGCCGGTTTTGCACGTGGAGGAGGCAGGAAACGGAGGAAACTACAGCCCCCATCATCCTTTGCGCTCTGGGTGCGCATAAAACGGCACCACCGACCCGCAGCGCGGGACGCACGCGGGGATGCGCCCGGGCCATGCCCGTGCGAAGTCCGGGCCAAGGGCGGGCCCGTCCACGCCCCGTCTGAGCCTGGAAGAGGCTGGGCTGGGCCCCCCCTCTAAAGACTGCGTCTTCGTAAGGTATAGTGCCTAGTCTTGTTATTATCATCTCCCCGCTATTTCTTGCCATTGTTTCTAGCCTCTGAGTTATTCTATCAGGATGAGCAAGCGCGAGGGTCAGAGTGCCCAGCTGGGTGGAAGTATTGTGGGAACACTTGACTCCTTTTTAACCAGGGCGACCTCAGTCATAGCACATGAGACTGAACGGACGGAACGCCGCCTATCTCTGGAGCCTATCCTGCAAAAAAGATCTTCTCTGGGGGGCATGACATCACATATCGCCCTAAACCAACCTCTCCTATTAGATAAGGAAGCAGAAATAGAAACATTTATGGGATCTATACCCCAACACCCAGTATTGACAAGTACCACAAGAAGAGTATCCACGAAGGCTGCAGCCGCGAAGAAGCCCCTGGGAACCAACCCTGAGCCCGCAGTAAAGAGGAAAAGGGGCGGGGGTCCACAGAGACAGAAACCAGCGAAAGCCCCTAGATCGACGAAAACTGGGGGGAGCGACGAAACAGAATCAGAACAAGGTGGACTAAGCCTCCCGGAAACACCAATCTCAACTGCATGCCCTTTGATGAATGAGGCCATGTGGCAGAGATTAGAAACTTTGGTTTCCACTATGCTGAATCCCATTTCATTAAAGCTAAGCCAGATTGAAGAGAAGGTAGCTGGTTTAGAAATTCAGGCCACAAATAACTTTTGCGCACTGGAGACATTACTTGCAAGGACTGGATCAATGACTGGCCCAGAGTCCCAAACCCATCTAGCGACACGCAGAACAGATTTGACCACAATGTGCCCAAAGACGGCGCCTGCATCCTCTGACCTGGTCAATCCTTCATTTATTGATCATGATATTCATATTGGCACTACCCCTGGTACAACTGGTACAACAGCCCATAGCCACCCAAGCATGAAATATTCCAGTGTAGTGGGGGACACAATAAATCGTCAAAGACATCACCCCAAAACAGTATTTACATGTCAGGACAGAATCCCGCTAGGGGGGCAGTCAAGCTGATTACCGGAGGGATGTAAGACCGAATCCTGGAGCTTTGGTGACTGGAATGCAGACTTTACATCTCCCCCCAGCAGCCGCTCCCCTGGTACTGGTGTTGGGTAATGTACCACCATTGAGGGAGGGCCAGTTAGAATCGACAGACCAACTGATGTCTAAAGCCCTTCATTGGATGACGCAGAATTTGAATGAGGTGGGGGGCAGAGGCAGGAGCCTCTCAAGTCAAATGATTATGGCTAGAAGAGTACCCTGGGTAGGCCCCTCAAGGAAAGAAATGTCGGGAGATTGTGTGGTTTTAAATTTCAAAAATAAATTTGTTGTTAGATTCCTTTTAGAGCAATTAGGTAATGTCTCTTTTAAAAGTCCCCACATTACTGTGTTACGATTGGGATATTTTTATAGACCCTGTTTCCCACTGGCATCAGGGGGCAAACTACAGCACAGGGAGGGCCAGATACGGAGGTACTCATGGGGAAATCCCAGGACACCGGACTTGAGGCTGGTGAATAGATTCGCCCCCCTATCTGACCTAGAAGCATGCGATTGACTACATTCAGTGGAACTAAACTCTCAAGTTAATTGTGAGAGCCAGGCCATGCCGGCCCCTGTTACCAGTGAGAGCCTACAGTCACCTAAATTACAACGGGGGCAAATAAAATGTTTTTTAAGATAGCCTCGTGGAATGTGGCTGGTATTGCCCCTAAATTGAGTGACAATAACTGGCTAAAAGTCTGGCAAGACCATGACATTGCATGTTTTCAGGAAACCTGGGCTTTGGAGCCAGTGTTTATAAACGGATACCGCTCCTTTCAGACTTTAGCTAAACCTTCTGTCTCGGGGAGGGATAAGGGGGGCATCCTGACTCTAATCCCAAATAACCTACCAGTAAAAGTAATAAAGTGTGATTTTTCAAATCCAAACTTCCATATGCTCACGCTTGAGGTACAACAGGAAGGGATATGGCTACTAATTAATTTTTATAATAATATGTTTGGCCCAAACATGCATTCTATTGTTGGAGAGGTTGACAAGGCAATAGATAACTCCTCACGCAATATCAAGAACGAGGCTGTCAATGTCATTTGGCTGGGTGACTTTAACATACACCCCTGTAAACACAACGCATTCCCTGTATGTGGTTTAGAGGACATGGGGGGAAATCCCATATACCATTTTACCCACAATGAGTACGGCAATTGTCTAAATAGGTCATTAACCTCCTTAAATATGGTAGTAATTAGCGATTCAGACCCCCCAATAGGTAATTCAGTGGGAACCTTTCAGCGAAATGGGGCAGAGTCAACGATTGATTATATATTATTAACAATTCCCCTTAGTACAAGGGCCACCAAGTCATTAAATCGATTTTCGATTTTCAGTGACCATGCCATTTTATCCCTAGAGCTAAAGGTACTCATATGGGACCCACCGAACCACCAGAATGCAGGAACCCCAATTGTGGCAAGAAGAAATGGAGTCCAACTAAAATGGGCCCATACTGATAAAATAAAGATGATGCCAGAAATTATATCAAACACACGGGATAACATACTATTATGTTTAGAACCAAAAGCTGATGCAGGGGAAATGGTGTCTGCCTTTTGCAGCATCTTAGAGAAGGTAAAATTGGCCCTCACACGCACAAAAGTGCCAAACATAGCGAAAGGTAGGGGCTGGTTTGACTCTCCATGCACAAAAGCAAGGAAGGCTTTGATGCACGCTTTGAAAACCAGACCCAGAATTCCGGACCAAATAAAAGTACTGCGGGCCCCCTATAAATTGGCACGAATAAATAGAGAAAAAGCGATTAAGGAGGAGACTTAGGCGGACCTCGACGAGGCAGCCAGAACAGGGAACAGCTGTGATTTCTGGAAGCTAGTAAACGCACCACATTTTAAAAATCCCAGAGATCCCATAATAGACACAAATGTAGATGAGGAGGCATGGGTTTCCCATTTCGAGAACATTTTTGCCTCAAGTCCTCACTCCCTAACGCCTTCCTTTTCCACGGAGTTAAACTCCCATGCTCCTCTCTCTTTTTCACTCACTGAAGTTAAAAAAGGGTTGATGTCATGTAGTATGGGAAAGGCCCCAGGACCGGATGGCGTCCCAATTGATTTCTTTCAGGATAAACCAGACCTATGGGCACCCCTTTTAACGAACGTCCTGAACAGTATAGCTTTGGTAGGTCCCCCCCCTCATGGTCAACGGGTGTCATCGTCCCAATCTATAACAAGCATTGGCATAGCCAATAGGTCTTGCTTTTGGGACCTTATAAGTATTTAGTTATGCAGCACAATATCCTTGGTGCAACAACATCAACTGTTGCATGGCTAAACACTTATAAGGTCCCAAAGGCGAGACCTATTGGCTATGCCAATGCTTGTTTAAAGGGGGCCTCGAAACAGGTCTCTATCGGGCTCAGTTTTGTGCCCTGGCACAGGCGGTCCGTTTTTTTCCGGGCTGCAGTGACAGCAGGCACATCGATGTGAGCGTGCTCAAACTGCTCACTGCTCACTAGTGGAGAAGTAACGGCATGACGTGATGCCAGCTGAGCGTGGTAGGGGAAGGGAAATCCTTTAAAGAGAGTCATTTCTCTCTGGATTTCCTTCTTCTTTGAAACTCAGGAGCAGCAACATTGTCGTGGTGTCACCAGGGCTTTAAGAGGAAGCTTTTTCAATATTATATACAAGCCATAGTTGCTGCTTATTTATCTTATGCAACTAACAACCATTGACAAAGCCAATAGTCCTGACTTGTTGTCGGTATGATGTTACTCGTTGTATCATATATCTGGATGCAATGACAAACAGCAAAATACAAGTTGGGGGCACACTATGCTAAGCATAGATTTTTACCTTATGTGTTTTTAAGCCACGCCCTTAATTACATTGGCCACGCCCTTTGAGAGACCCCCCCCAATTTTTTCATCCCACTTAAAGTCCTGCACAACACTGTTTATATTAGGTGCTTAGTGGCTCCACGCGCGCACACACACACACTGTATAAACATCACCGGTGTCCGGTATCTCTAGTCTAAGCGCGCGCACACACAGGCCCCGAGGTAAGACTTCCCTCAGACGGGACTTCCTGTTCTGTGGCGTGTCAGATGGACTTCAGTACTTCCGCTTGCGTGACTAGGGGCTTTGCACGCGTTATTACCTCACAACTATACAGAATTGGCAAATGCTCCTTCTCTGCAGACCTAGAAATCAGAATCAGGCCTTGGTGAACAGAAATGGAACGACTGGCGTAAGGGAAAGAGCAGCCAACTTTGGATCTGGGAAACCAGGTTCGAGTCTCGGCGTCGGCTAAGCATCCTGTGATTCTGGGCAAATCACTTTATCTCCCCGTGCCTACCAAAAATGAATGTGTCCTTGTGTAACGTAACTGGTGCTCATGTAAAGCGCTCCAAAACCTTCGGGTCGAGTTTGCGCTATATAAAAAGAGCAACAACAAAAAAAAAAAAGCATTGGTTCCGGAAACGAAGTGCGACTTGACCTGGCTCTCACCTAGGCTCCTGTCACTGCTCACCGGACTGAGACCCCGTGAAGCCACCGCTGCCCCCTCCTCGCCCCTGTTTTAGTGATAATGAAACGGACAGCGAGGCCTGCGAGCCGGGCTCTGACAGCGCCCGCTCCATCAAGGAGATGGCCTCGGCTAATCCACTCTCCGCAGCGCTACCCACGGATTTCTTTCTGCGTGACTCATCGCCCTAATGATCTCGGATTGCTTTGACATTTTCTTCCACTGTCTCCCCGGCCCCGCGTGTGTCAGAGGAGCCCATCGCCGAGCAATCTGCAGCCTCGCCGCAAAGGGCAGCCCCCTCGGAGGCGGGGAGGGGCGAGCCGCAGAGCCATCATTATTGGTTATTACCCGCCTGCTGTCTTCGAGAATTTACAGCGCGTTTCAGAGTGAGCGGGCTCTTCACGTAAACAAACTCCGTGGTTTACAACAAACCCTCGACAAGACAAGCGAGCTGAAATACACCACCGGCCGCCGAAGACGGACTGGCTACAGGTGAGGTGACCACGAGCTCGCATAATAATCTACTTGTCGAAACTACCAGCTCTCTAGACGTTTAAAACACGAGCCTTGGAGAGACTGCAGTTAAAGGGAGAGGATGTGGCCTAACGCTCCTGTGAGGTGCGCGCCAGCTTCCTTCAACTGTGGGTCCGTCGCGCGCGCGGTAAAAAAAAAAAAACAGTGGTGCGCGCGCACAACAGAGGAGCGGAGGGGGGAGGAGGAGCGCGGCAGCCTGCTCAGCTGACCAGACGCTGCAGTGCGTCGTGGCTGGCTTTGATGGTACGCGCGGCAGACATGTGTTTACAATTATCGCGCCCGCGTCTGGGCACGATAATTGGAAACACATGTTTGCCGCGCGTACCCATCCCAAAAAGGCCAGCCACGACGCACGAGCGTTTTTGGGACTGCTTTTCAAACTCGCTTACTAAAAGTCTTCGCCTCTAAGCAGCGCTTGCGCGCTACTCGAGGCTCGACCTAAAAAAGGAGACAGGGCTAACCCAAAGAATTATAGACCAATCTCCCTGCTGGATACAACATCGAAGCTCATGGGCCGCCTCCTCCTCTCTAAGCTAGAGGGATGGGCTAAGGAGAATAATATCTTAATCCAGGCCCAGTATGGTTTCCAGCAGGGAAGGGGTACTGTGGATCAGTTCTTGAATTTAGCACTGACTATAGAAAAATACACTAGAATGAAGGACGAAAAGATCTACATGGCATTCATGGACCTGTCGGCTGCGTTCGACTGTGTGGTCCATGCTAAGTTATGGAACATAATGGAGGGGATGGGGGTTGACCCAGCTATATTAATTTTCATCAGACAGCTGTACTCAAACGCCGCGGCATCAGTCCGCTATACCAAAAACGGGGACTGCACACGTCCATTTAAAATCGCCAGGGGAGTAAGGCAGGGCTGCGTCCTTGCCCCATTCCTCTTCTCCATATATACAAACGGAGTCGAGGAAGCACTCACCGTGGCCACTCGGGACGTCCCCGTCTTTGATTCCCAATTACTACCTATACTGGCTTATGGGGACGACGCGGTGTTGATCGCTAGAACAGGGCTTGGCCTACAACGCCTGATAACTGCGTATGTCTCCTTCATGGACTCAATACATCTGAAGGTAAACCAAACCAAGTCCTTTGTAATTATAGCTGGGGCTAGAAAAAGAGATAAAACCCCGTATTTACATGTGGACTCTGAAAGAATAGAGGTGGTCGACACTTTCCCCTACCTGGGGGTTCTCTTTGACAAAGACCTATCATGGTCAAAGTTGGTGGAAGGAAGAAAGTTGGTAACGGAGAGAAGTACCTCGGCCGTTAAATCCTTCGCCCAAAAACTGGGCGCAAGACCATTACTACCAATAAAAAACATCTACCAGGCCAAAGTAAAGGCGGCAGTAATATATGGGGCTGGTGTTTGGGGTGTGGTAGCGCCAACTATATTGCAAACCATCGAGAATAATTTGTTTAACTCCATAGTTGGCCTCCCTCTCTCCTCCTCAAACTATATTTTACACTCGGAATTGGGTTTGCCCTATATTGCAGATTCAATACATTTAGCCCCAATCCTCCTGTGGCATTCAATTTGGCAGAGGGACACAGTGACTCTGACACAAACAATAATAAAGAATTGCCTAAGGATGGACAATCGTAGAATGTCTAGGTGGCTCGGCTATGTGGAGTCAGTACTGAAGGAGATCGGCCTCCCTGAATTGTTTAAGGACCCACTGGCTTGTAGAAAGGTTTCAAAACAAAAGGTCACCAATATGTTTTTATTGATGGCGGATTTCAAGCGAAAGGAATATCACAGAGAGAAACAAGCAGTCTGTATATATCGCCAGAACCCTCCATTGATAGAGAGAGGGTATTCTTATTTAGTAAATGTTACCAGGCCGCAACACAGATTTATATTATTGAGGTTCCGTATGAACATGATTCCTTTGATGTTAGGTTATCCAGAAAAAACATATAACCACTGAGAATTAAGTGTGTGTCCATGTGATAACCTCTCACCACAAACTGAATTGCACAGGGGGGGAAAGGTCTAGCAGCGAAAGGGTTAATACATGTAGGTAGTCAGGGGAACAGTAACATGAGAAAGAACAACTCAGGCAGGATTAAGTAACAAAACATTACAAGAGCATCATTAAACGTTAGAACCACAGCTGTAACTCCTTGACTTCAGGACTGTTTTCGCAGGTAACTGTTCAGGAGCACCCTTTGACTTCTTTTTTGAATGTGGAAATCGAGGGGTTGGTTCTCATTTCAGGAGGTAGAACATAACAAATTCATGGAGCAAGACCAGAGAAGGCTCGGTTATAAGTTCTTTCCCTTTTGAATTTTTGTGGTTTCAGCAGTAGGTTGTTAGAGCTTCTAAGGGTTCAATTCAAGCTGGATAGTTCAAGTTTTTTTTGCCAGGTAAACTGGAGTGTTGTAATGAAGTGCTTTGTGTGTTAGGTAGGCTATCTTGAGACAAATCCTTGCTTCAAAAGGGAGCCAATTGAGTTGAATTTGGTCTGGTGTGATGTGCTCACGTTTCCTTGAGCCTGCAAGGAGTCTGGCATCAGAGTTTAAAGTAGCCTTTAAAGGGGCCAGTCTAGATTTGGGCAGTCTAGCTAGGGTCTCAATTTCGTAGTCTAAACGGGAGATAACTAGGGATTGGACTGCAATCTTCATGTTGTCAGGAGGTATGAAGGGTTTGATTTTTTTAACGTGTTGAGTTTGGTGATTAGCACCTCTGGTTGTTGCAACTATAATGTTAGGATGTAAAGCTGTAGAAGCATGCTTCTGCACAGGTACTCAAAGTTCTTAAATGGACAATGTTAATCGGCAGAAGAAAAGTCCAGAGTGGAACTTAAAAATTGTATTAACTACTATTTTTCTATTTTAACAGTTAATTTTTCCATTCCAATGTTAACTTTCTTTTCTTTACTTTCTGGTCTTTAAACTTCCCTGATGAACCCCCTTCTATTGGTAAGGTGCTGGGATTTCTAGGAGACTTGTTATCCTCAATAGAAAACAAACAGGTAAGCATTATGGGAGAAACAATACATGTTTTTTCCTTCTTCCTATGGTCATTGCTTTCCCTTACTTCTTATGTCCTTAAGTCGTTTGCCTTTTTATTCCTCCTTGCCTTTTTTTAAGTCTGTTTATTTCTTCCTTCTCTTTGTACTTTCACACAGGCTGAAAGGAATTTGAAATGTCAATGTCTTTCCTCTTTAATTTCTGATCCTGTTTCCTTAATATGTTCCCATCTATATTTGTTTACTCACAATTTCACTATGAGAAAAATAATTTTTAACATAGGTTTGATGTAGTTAGAATAACCACGTCGCACAAAGCCACATTATGTAATATGCATTTTTAAATGTTGTACATGAGCATTGTTTTCATTTAGCTTTTCAGAAAATCATTGAAATTCAACTCCAGCTACGTTCTGTCTGTGTAAGTTTAAAATAACATTTTACTGGCTTCCTAGCTGAAGGGAGGTACATTTGAAACATTAGAAGGTTATGTGCTAAACATCTCTTTCTGTGTTTGTGCTCAACAGTCCATTGTATAAATCTGCCTTTCTCATGTTCCTGTCCAATGAAAATGGTTTTCTACTAGGTATTTTGGAAATTAAATCTTATTAGTTTGCCGCACAAGTAACATTTAATGCTGCCTTTCTACATAAAAACATCCGATGAAATTGTGTGCTTTCATTGTCTGAAACATTATAAAACATGTGCTACCTCAAGAGGAGTTAACTCCATCCTGCTGTGGTCTTTTCTATTAGGTCTTGCTATTATTAATTTGCCTATTTTCTAATGTACGGTGGCTATTTAATTTCTTAAAGGCAAATTGCATTAATGCATTTATTAGTGAATCTATCTTCTGATTCTAACTAACTTTTTACTTTTTATAACGATTAATTTGAGTTTTAAATAAATCTATAAATTAAGAACAGGGAGAAGCCTAATTGTGCATGTTTTCAGAAATGGTCTTGGCTGATTATTTGAGCCCGGTATTCTCCCTTTCCTGGAAACTGACCCTCCTGAATTTTATTTGAGTTGGACTCTCAACATCAACATTTGGAAAAAACATAAAAACAAAGAGCATCATGTTTTCCTTGCCTAACAGATAATCTTGTTACTCTGGGTCATGGATAACAAAATTTTTTGATTTTCTCTGTTTCTCACATGAACTCGGGCTTTACTTTTTGTCTCCCCAGATAGCTTTCCTTCACTCCCCCCTTCCTAATATGTGTTAGTTTCTCCGAGACTCCCTTATTTCTACCCCATACACTTGCCTGGCTGTGGCACATCCTCGGACCGTGAGATGGGCTGGTGGTCCAACCCAGGGAACCATCAATCCACAATACTCTCTTGAGCCACATCTGGCACATCAGATTCTTCAAGAAACTCCATGTCCTTCTCCAATGTTGGTCAGGTGACTGCCATCCATGCCGAATCCCCTCTGATGTCTTTGCGGTCCATGCCAACTCCTCTCTAGCATCTTCTCCACTCACCTCCATCCACACCAACTCCTCTCTGCCATCTTCTTTGCCCCGTCCTAATCCTTCCGTAGCGAATTTCCTGCTTGAAGCTCCTGATGTTCTCCAAGAATCCAAATCCAAACTCAAATCCAAGAATGTAGGAATAATTTTCGATTCAAACCTTTCTTTTAGGGATCAAACTAATCACCTCACTTCTTCTTGTTTTTATACACTTAAAATTTTAAGGAAAATTCTTCCATTTCTACCACTAGAGTTACAAAAGACAGTGGTTACCCCACTGGTATTATCTAAATTAGATTATTGCAACACACTCTTGGTTGGAGCCCAGCAGTGTGTCCTTAGCAGGCTCCAGAGGATACAAAATGCTGCAGTCAGGGTTCTGAAAAAAATCAAAATGTTCGAATCAGTGACCAAAGGTAGGGATGAACTCCATTGGTTACCAGTCAAAAAAGAGTAGCCTTTAAAGCACTCTGTATTGCTCATAAAGCATTGCATCTCCAGGGCCCAGAATCATTGAGGAAAACATTTTCATGGTATACCCCAAACAGATTTCTACGTTCTGCTTCCTCAAAGAAGTTGTCTGTCTTTCGTATTTACAAAGCTTCTTGGGGTGGTAGAAGTTTTTCTCATGTTACTTCTCACCTTTGGAATCAAATGCCAGAATCCTTGAGGAATACTTCCAACTTTTTGGCTTTTAGAAAGCTTCTTAAAACCTGGCTTTTTATTCTCTCGTAGTTTCATCTGTTATCCTTCTCAGTATTGCAGGCAGTGCCAAGACGCCTTAGGGCAAATGCCGCGTTTTACAAATTAAAATCAAATCCATCTCTGATGTGGTTCCTGACTTATGTCTGCGTTCTAGCTCTGTGGACCAGTTGTAGTGCTCCCTTGTTGTATAAATGGGACCAGGAGCCAGTAATGGATTCACAAGTTTAATCCAGTTAAATGACCAGGGTATCAATACTCTTGACAGTCCAACCTGCTACTGCCCTTTTAGCGCCGTACAACAGAATCTTATGTAGGTTCCTATTCTGACAGTGTAAAGACAATAGAGCATAGCAATAATGTAGGAAAATCCAACACAACACATTCTTCCTCTTATAAAAATAACAAAATAATGAATTACTAAAACTAAATTGACTGCAAACACATAGTAAACTTGCACAATGTACTGTGAATTTGCTTCTATAAGATTCATAGTGTTAAAAATAACCTAGAAAGCAAGGACAAAAATACAATAATAATCATTGCAACCAGCCCGTATTTTGCACCAGCACTTTGGTCGGGGGGACCACAGTCCCCTCAGGACACCGCGGCAGGAGCCACCCACGCATTTATGGCGCGCCAGGAGGTGCTAAAAAGCTGCTCGGGGCTCCCGCGGCCGGCAGAGGCTGGGCTGGGCCACCCCTCTTTCAAGTAATTTTTATCAAGAGGCCCGAGGTGAGTGTTTGCCAGCATTAACACTATCAGAACCATTTGAATTATAAGAACGGGTAAGAATTGACTCTGAGCATCTGCAATGGGGAAACGCACCAGGATATCGTCTGCGCGCCCTTTCACTAGCAGTATCGACAGCATGCTAGAAAGGGTGGTTAGTATTGTATCAGGCGAGATCGAATTGACTGAGCGCCGACTGTTCATGGGAAGTGAGGGTCTACCCAACAGTCTTTATACTGGAGGGGCCACAACTGTTCCTGCGCCTGAACCTGTCACTGTATTGTGCACCTCCCAGCATCAGAGGTCTGGCCCCAATAATACATCGCTCCCTAGTGGGAGCCAGAGTGGGTGTGACATAGCTGAGACTCAGTCAACTATGGGCACTCCAACAATTGTGGGAATTCCGGCCGTGAAACGTAAGAGGAAGAGTGAGAAGCCTGTTTGTTCCAAAAGGAAACAACCTCCTCGCACCGGTTCTTCTCGCACTTGCTTGTCTGCATGGATGCAGTCATCTTCGAGTGCCAGCATTTCTGATGCAGCGCTAAATGGGAATTCGCGCCGTTCCATCTGCACACAGACTGAGGTGGCATCTGTTGCAACTGACTCTGGGGGCTTTGGGGAAACCTTCATGAATACTGTTATTAATACCGTGTCCACACGAATCAATGAGCTGTTAGATATGAAATTCACATCTCTTTGCGAACGCTTAGATCATTTGGACACACTAATGAATAAGTTTAGTCAACCGCTCGAAACAGCGCAAATCATGGTTGCCCCGGGGGAGGTGTCTACTTCCATCCCTAGCGTTCCTCTTATTGTCAACCCACATCTCACTGCTACCGCCACCTCTCTTCCCACCGGCCCCTTGGCCGGTAGCTCATGCAGAACATGCAGTAAAGTCAGGGACTGTTTTTAACCTAAGGCGAATGTAGCATCTAATTTCTTCCCTAACATTAATGGCCTATCATCTGCAGATGCAGATGAGTCAGCCCCAAATGTGCCCCCTAATCCTATGCCTGATCTTACTAATAGATCGGTTGGCGAGCAACCAAAGTCAAAGCCAGGCAAACCAAGTAGTAATGCACTTGACATCCTGAGCAAGAATCCCCCTAGGCCCAACTCAGATGTTTTGGGACTACCACCGGCCGCTTGCCCTTATGTGCTAGTGTTGGCAGGAGTACCAACTCTTAAGAGGGTCCATCTACGTAATAAATGTGTGGATTGGCTATCAAAGAATAGGAGGTTCAATGTGTTAGATATGAGTGAGATCATTATGGTACGAAGAGTAGGGTGGGTTGGTGTCTCTCCAAAGAATATAGAAGGAGATTGTATTGTGGTCAACTTCCGTAGACCATCCATGGTAAGATCTTTATTGAGAGCTCATGAGACCACAACAACCAACAGCACCACCATTTGGCCACTACCGTTGGGCTACTTTTATAAACCTAGCCCTGGTCCTTCCATAAATGAGCCTCCCTTCCCGACTGCATATAACAGGTTTTTGGCTCTGTCTGACTTGGACACCCAGGATTGACTACTGACACCATTGGAGTATCATGGCGCTGACCATATATTTGTATCTCCTCCATCTGCAATTGAGATTCATGGCCATGACGCTCCAACTAAGCTTCCTGCCAATTCAGATCTGAGCACACTAAGGGGTCGATTCCGATCCCGGACGGAGGCGCACCTAATACCATTCGGTCGGGAAAAAATCCAGGCGAATGCCTGTTTCCCGACCGATCCGCACATACGTGCGAACGAGCAAGTACGATGCGCACAACTGCCCAAATCCCGACCCAGTCGTACTCACCCAATACAGGTCCTGTTCTCCGACCGAGGCGGATCCGGAATCGTAGAATCGAGCCGCACGGAAGAAAAAATGCAGCACCGTCCGGCCGGACAAGTATGATGCGCTTCCCGTACGCGCCGAACCCGTCGCTACGCACGGCACGTCAAAGCATCCGGTCGAGGCGCACATAAGCTCCGATTCGCGCCACAACACGATCCACGGCTACGAGACGAACACGCCAGCGACGAGGACGAGGCGAAGCAAAGAGAAAGACGAACGAGACGAACCAACCATGAATCCCTTCGTGCCGATCCTACCAATATTCTACCTCTATTACCGGAACAGGCACGGACGCGTACGGCGCAGAAGGTAAGTCAGACACCAACAACAAAAACAAACTACACGTACCCGACACATCACACACAGAGGGATGCAGAAATACCTACACCAGCAACAGCAGCACCATAGGGGCGGGATGGCCCTCACCAATGCCACACATACACATAGGGGCCTGTATGCCTACCACCCCTACCCATGGGGGGCTGGATGCCTGTCACTACTACCACCTCTACCCATGGGGGGCTGGATGCCTACCACCACTACCACCCTTACCCAGGGGGTGCCAGATGCCTACCACTACTACCACCCTTACCCAGGGGGTGCCAGATGCCTACCACTACTACCACCCTTACCCAGGGGGTGCCAGATGCCTACCACTACTACCACCTCTACCCATGGGGGCTGGATGCCTACCACCACTACCACCCTTACCCAGGGGTGCCAGATGCCTACCACTACTACCACCCTTACCCAGGGGTGCCAGATGCCTACCACTACTACCACCCTTACCCAGGGGGTGCCAAATGCCTACCACCACTACCACCCTTACCCAGGGGTGCCAGATGCCTACCACTACTACCACCCTTACCCAGGGGTGCCAGATGCCTACCACTACTACCACCTCTACCCATGGGGGCTGGATGCCTACCCCTACTACCACCCTTACCCAGGGGTGCCAGATGCCTACCACTACTACCACCTCTGCCCATGGGGGGCCGGATGCCTACCACCACTACCACCCTTACCCAGGGGTGCCAGATGCCTACCACTACTACCACCTCTACCCATGGGGGGCTGGATGCCTGTCACTACTACCACCCTTACCCAGGGGTGCCAGATGCCTACCACTACTACCACCCTTACCCAGGGGGTGCCAGATGCCTACCACTACTACCACCCTTACCCAGGGGTGCCAGAAGCCTACCACTACTACCACCTCTACCCATGGGGGCTGGATGCCTGTCACTACTACCACCTCTACCCATGGGGGCTGGATGCCTGTCACTACTACCACCTCTACCCATGGGGGCTGGATGCCTGTCACTACTACCACCTCTACCCATGGGGGGCTGGATGCCTGTCACTACTACCACCCTTACCCAGGGGGTGCCAGAAGCCTACCACTACTACCACCTCTACCCATGGGGGCTGGATGCCTGTCACTACTACCACCTCTACCCATGGGGGCTGGATGCCTACCACCAACACCACCCCCACTCATAGGATGGACAATGCATGACACAACCAGCACACCACAACCTAGGGAATGCAAGAAAAAGACATCCCCCCAACACCATGACAAGCGTGTGTAGACTGTGTCAAATGCCTACAACACTGAACATGACTTTGAACATACAATGTGACCCCCTATCACATGTGCCACACATATATGTGTGTGGCCCCCACAATGCAAGCAGGCCATGACCATTGTGGCAATGGGGATCAAAACCCCATCATCACAGTGAGCAAAATGTAAGTGTGGGGGCCCATAGCTGAAGCACATTCAGAACATTGTGGCAATGGGGTCTAAACCCCCATCATCACAGTGACCAAAAGGTAAGTGTGGGGTCCATAGCTGAAGCACATTTTGAACATTGTGGCAATGGGGTCCAAACCCCCATCATCACAGTGACCAAAATGCAAGTGTTGACAAAGAAAAAGCTGCAACTGCCAAACTGCATGGATGATTCCTGGTCACAGAACATAAAACACATCAGTGGCAAAGTAGTGCATGTGTCCCATTGCAACATAGATTGGGGAGGCAAATACTGCAGTGCAAATAAGACATACCTTTGGCCATGTGCAGACAAACAACACCCATGGGGGCTGACACTGTCAACATTCATCAATGACACAATGACAGAAGTGACCATCAGAATGCAGACCCACATATTTGCACCAATGGGCACACAAATGCAGATACCCTGTGGAGACTGTAGATGTGAGGTGAACAGATACCATACCATGGCAGCAATGGGACACACAAACCATGATCATTGTGCTGACCGATGACCTAGGAGTCCCAGGGACAGCAGGGGAAACCCACCAAACAACATACAGCCAGTGGCACACCAAAGATATGCCAATGCAGTGGTGCAGATGCACAAACACAAACAGGCAGACCCACACTGCACATCAAACACAACAGGTGAGGGGGGTGCCAGTGTCCCCAGGCAACCACACAACACATGAGGAGGCCTGAATACCAATTACACAGATGTGCATACAGTGCCACACAAAGGTAACTCATGGATCCAAATCCCCTATGTGGGCAATCAGGCATTGTCAGATGAGAGGGAGCACAAATCACACATGTCACACAAGCATGTAGGAACAGCAACTGACACAGCAAGACACAGACACACCACAGCACTACCCCCAGGGCCCCCACAATGTGGTGACCCTGGGCTGCATTAAAATCCCACTGTGATGACAAAGCTAAATGTCGTTCACACTGTGAACCACAGTCATGTGTCCTGAGCAACAAACTACCATCACACCTACACAAGCACAAATCAATCAGCACGGCCAGTAAGCCAAGGCCAACATGGAGGCAGGGGTCTAGCCGGGCAACAACTCTCATCTGCACACACTCAACACCACACACCTCGACCTCCAACAATGTGCAGCAGTGAAGCACACATGCACTGGTGACATTGCACATGCACCCATGACAATCCCAGGGTGGTGGGTGGGAACCAAGGTGCAGAAACACATCACACATGGCCACTCAACAAGACTCCTGAATGTCTGACACACTGCACACTACGCTGTACATGGACATGACGGCAATACCACACCAACCAATGGGATCCCAGCCACAGTCACACACCAATGAAGAAGCCAAGGTCACCCACAAAGAACACACATAGACAACTACCAACATTGCAGTCCGGACCCTGAGGAGTGCCAGCAGTCACACACACAACGTGTCACAATCACTGAAAGATAACACAAACTGGAAATCACATGACAGGTGTAAACAACAAGTGCCAAGGGGAATCCTGACTGTGACCCATCTGCGTCTGCACACAAACTCAGCCCTGACAGCAAACACACCTATGGGTGACACCCTGATGACCAGTAATGTGCCATGCACCCACATCACAGAGAATCCAGGGAGAAGACTTGGGGGGAACATAGGTCAACTCAGCAAGCATCACAAACAGGTACAACACTAGGGATCCCAGCATGCACAGCAAAACGGAAGTGAACACACAGACATGCTCATACAACACACACCTTGGGCGCAGGCAATGTCACAGGAGTACACACTGCCATGAGGGGACTCCACTCCTGTGTGAGGAAAGCTGTGCCATATGTTGCCTCAGTAGGGCTCCATCATGTCAGCTGAGCACTTGGTCACACAGTCAACATTTAGCACCAAATGAAGGCTCCCGTAACATCAGCCTGGTCATGGGAGTGCCAACGAAATCATCAGCACAGATCCAACACACTTGTATAACAATGTTGCACTGACAACACAGATGAGTCCTTCCCCATTGATGCCCAAACCTGCATGTCCAGTGGAGATGGCCACACGGTCAGGGAAGTAGACTAATTGAACAATTGCAGGCACAACAGATGTGCAGGGGTGGAAGCCACAGATGTGAAATTGCTAATGTAAGTAGGAAATCCCATTGCCAAATATTGAACACATGACACCCTCAGATGCTGCTAAGGATGACATGGATACACCACAGGATAGGACACATTCCCCCTGGACCACATGTGTTCCTGCACAGTAACACTTCATTATCATGAGACCAAATATCACCATCACTGCAGCAAGGGCATGGTTAGCATCATCAACAACATGTACATCAGAAGCAAAAGCACTAGAGAACAGAAAGGTGCTTTATTCAGCATATGTGGGTCTAACAGTTGATGTCCAGCAAAAAATTAACAAAGGCCAATGGCCAGTCCAACATGAAAGTCAAAACAGGGTGACAGTGGCAGATGTCACCCTACGCATGCCTGCACTGATGAAAGCCAGGGACAATCCCCTCGGAGGGGCATACGGGGGGCAGGCCAGGCACCGCAGGGACAGGATCATGGCTCACCAGAAGGAGGCAGGGAAGGGGTGGTGGGTGCTGGAGAGCCACTGACAACTGCAGTGGAGGTGTCTGACATGGTGTGTGCCGGCACAAGTGGGGGGCATGACTCTGATGGTGTGGGTGCCGGCAAGACTGCAGGGGACCGTGCAGATGGAGTGGACAGGTTCCCCACTGCAGTGCCCAAGTCAGACAGGGTGGTAGTGGACTCCACTGCATTGCCTACCTCCAGGGGAGGAGAATGGGGATCAGGTAAGGTGGGCAGGACAGAGGGGGAGGACACCGTCTCCACACCAGTGGCACAGACAAGCGCAGCGGGGGTGTGGGGCCGGAAGAGCAAGTGGCTTGGGGAGAAGGCCTGATCCTTTTGGGGATGGTGTATCTGTGGGTGGGGGAACCTGGGGCAGGGTGTGGTGGGGGCACCTGTGGATTGGGGGCCTGAGGGATGGAGGAAGGAGACTTGGTGCCTGAGCTGCAGGGCGGCGGCGGGGTCTTGCTCTTCCGGGTCCGGGGGGACTTGCGGATGGGGGCGTCAGTCAATCTGCGCCTGGGGGAGGGTGTCCGGTGGCGAGGGGCACTCCGCTCCGTGTGGGTGGGCTTCCTCTTCCCCCTGAATGCTGTATCAGCTGGATCGGAGGGGAAGAGGCCGAGGTCACTGAGGAAGAGCCGCTGGGTCTTTGGGGTTGCAGGTGAGGCAACGGAGGGGGCTTTGGAGGGAGAGGCAACTGTGGATTGCGCAGTGCTCGTGGATGCGTGTGTGTGTGACTGGGCCCCATCCCCTGTGAGTGTGGTTTCAGTCCCCTGACTGTGCGTGCGTGTGCGTCTTGTCTGTGGCGTGTGTGTGCTGCTCGTGTCTGTGCTGGTGTGTGCCTGTGCCGGTGTGTGTGTGCTTGGGACAGGTAAGGTGCTGGGGAGTGTGGATGGGGCAGAGACAGGAGGGGTGAGGGACTGTTGGAGGAGGGACACTGCTGCCGTTAGGGAGGAGTCCATGGACCTATTGCCCCTCTGTAGGGCAGACATGCCCGATGAGATGCCCTCCATGAACGACACCAGCTGAGTCAACAGAGTGGTGTGTGCATGGAGGACACTCAGCATCGCTGTCTGCCCTACATGGAGCTGGCGAAGGAGGTACACAGACTCCTCACTCAGGGCAGCAGGGGACACTGGGGCAGGGGGTGCGGTGCCTGGCCCGAAGGAGACACGCTCCCGAACATGGGAGCCTCCACGGACCTCGGGAATGGGAGCCGATGGGAGGGCGGTGGTGGTGGTGGTGGTGGTGGCGGGGACAGCAACACTAGCTGGGGTGTGGTGGCTGCTGACACCCGCCTCCATAAGGGAGTCATCCTCCGAGCTGCTGTGGTCCTCAGCTGAGGTGGATGGTGCTGAGGACTCCTCGGTGTGGCTCCCCTCGCCCTCCGTGCCACTGGGTCCCTCCGACCACTCCTCGGCTGTTGACCCAGTCTGGCTCTGCGGCTCCTCCTGGTCCGTGGAACTGTCCCCTCCTGTGGCCGTGGATGTATCTGCAAACAATAGGGAAACAGACAGACATCAGTCACCTGCACCGAACGCACACACCACAGTAAGTACAGCACAATACAGAGCAAGGCCTGGCATCCTTAGTTGAACATTGCTAAAATTGCCCAAACAGAATAGGAGAAGCCAATTGTCAGTCTGATCGTCAACCATGGCACTCACATCCCACCTGGCCTTGCACCCATCTGACTGGCGTCCGTTGGCTGGCAATACCCCAGTGTGGACACATGCACCACCTACACAGTAGTTGGACGGTGCAGAGAACACGGTGAAGCATGTGAACATGCACACATCACAACTCTTGCCACTGAGTCAGTACAGGTGCCCGGATGAAAGTGATGCCCAGAGTCAGATGTATGAAATGCATGTGATGCATACCAGCGACAGACACCATGATGCACCCATGTGCTGATAGCCATTGCCACTATGGTGTGCATGTAGCACATGTCACTCCCCTGCAGGATCACTCATAGGAAGTCACATGCCATGGCACAGGCATGCCTGCTAAGTCATACATCACTGTCTCCAGTCACATGGGCAGGGCAGCCACACAACAACAGTCTGCACTGTGTCACAATAGTAGGTCATGGGGAATGCAAGTCCTGGAGCTGAACAAGTGCACATGTACATCCCCCACACACCACATCATCTGAACCCTTATCTGTCCAGGTCATACTGATTGGACATATGGGTGACCTGTAACACAAGCCTCTGAACCTGAGCACCTCACAATCTGCTGTGAATGGGAAACAGCTGCATGGACTTCACATTCGCATACCCCAGTCTCCTATGGTCACATCTCCGGTGGCATGCTGAGCCCCAACCGATAAACACCCCAGCAGTCCTGACATCGAAGCCACAGCACACTGACACAGAGGCTGACACCTGAGGGGACATATCACTGAGCACAACGTATCAGCTGATACACGGGAGTGGGAGTACAGAGTGCATTCCATGGCCTGGAGTAGGCATGACTGTCCTGCCCCACATGAATGAGGGATGAACCCTGGACAGTAGGCAGCTGGCTAAGTATGTGTGACACACGTAATATACACACTCCTGGGGCCCAAACATTGTTCCCACCTGCAGCTTGGGTGTGTGCCAGTTACCCCAGGCACATGTGGTGGATCAGCTCAGCAATTGGACCACTTATCAAAGTAACACGATGTTAGAAATGGGATCTCTAGTTGGCAAGGGCTTGCACCTTTGTCCAAGTAGGGACCCTTCTTCCTAGTCAGGGTAAGGGAGTTACACTCCTAAAATAACCCCTGCTCACCCCCTTGGTAGCTTGGCACGAGCAGTCAGGCTTATTCTAGAGGCAGTGTGTAAAGCATTTGCACATAACCAACAGTAATACAGTGTAAGCACTACAAACTGACACCACACCAGTTTAGAAAAATAACCAATATTTTTATATACTCAAGACAAGACCAATTACGACAAAAATCCACAATACTATACTTTAAAAATGAATGCTTGATAAGGTAACTTCTTCTTTGCAGGAATAGCACAAAAGCAAAGTTTGTACGAGTCGGTAGCCCCGTCCGGGTCTACCGCGATGCTGAATTACACAGAGTCCAACAGTTCCAGCCGACCGCGTCGCTACGGGCCAGCAGAGTCGTGAACAGACTCGGTCACAGTACCTTTCTCGTTGTGGCTGGTACGGAGTGTACGAGCCGGTCGGCGTTCGTCGCGGTAGCGGTGCAAGACGGAGCGATGCAAGGTGCGGTGTCCCTCGAGGCGGTGCAGGCAGCGGCTCGATGAGCGTCGTGCAGACGGAGTCGGTGAGTCCAAGGCGTGCGGTGCAGGGCGAGACAGTGCACGATGCGGTGCTGACAGGTTGCGATGCAGGCGACCAAGCCGGAGTGCGGGAGCTGGCGTCGGACAGCGGTGCGAGTCGGAGCGGTGCGTCGCAAACGTGTGAGCGGTGCCCCAAATGCGATGCGGTCACGACTGTTGAGCCAGTTGCAGCGTCCGCGTCGGTCGGGTCCGGCTGGTTCAGTGAAGCGATGCGATGCGAACTGCGGTGCCCACAGGTCACGGTGCAAGCAGCGGCTCGGTGTTGACGGCGTCGGACGTCGCCTACGGTGAGACCAGGGTTGCGATGCGGGGCGATGCGGTCTGCGGTGCAAACAGGTCACCGGCCAGGGATGGATTCGGTTGACGGAGTCGGTTGCGGTTCCCTTCCTCTGTGGCAACTGAAACAGCGTTCCAGAAGCGGTACCCAGAGGCTTGTGAAGTCTTTGTAGTCCCTGAGACTTCTTAACAGGAGGCCAGCTCGGTTCCAGGCCCTTGGAGATACTCAGCACAAGTTTGTAGAAAGTTCAGTCTAGTCCTTTCACTGCCCAAGGCAGAAGCAGCAGCTGCAGGCCAACCCAACAAAGCAACAACACAGCAAAGGGGCAGTACTCCTCCTGGCAGCTCTTCCAGCTCTTCGTCTTGGCAGGTTCCTTGATTCCAGCGAGATCTAAATTAATGGGGTCAGGGCCCCAATATTTATATCCCAAATTCGTTTGTTCTCTGAAGGCAGAGAGGCCTTTGCCTAGTCCAAACCAGTTCTGGAGCACTTTGTTGACAAGTCTCCGTCCCTTCTTTCAGAGAGTAGGCCAGGGACATCAGACGCACCACAGGAGGTGGAGCCAGCATTGTGGAGGGAAGGCACTGTCCTATTCAGGGCCCAGGTGCAACTCCTCCCACCCATCTACATGTAGATCTTGCTATTCAGCCCTGTGCTGACTCACCCTGTCTCCTGGCATCCCCCAGCCCCTGTCACTCACACTCCAGACAAGGAATACACAACCTCGCAGAGGCAGGCTTGGATGGTTAGACAAGAAAGTACCCACTTTCTAAAAGTGGTATTTTCAAACACAGAATGTTAAAACCAACTTCACTAAAAGATGCATTTTATCATTCTGAGTCCAGGCATACTAAACTCGAATTTCTACCATGTTCCCGGGGTCAGTTAGGATTATAAGCTGTAATAATCAAAACTGCCCGTTCTGGCCTATGGGGAACAGGTAGCCTTGCAATAGTGAAAAACGAACTAGGCTGTAATTCACTATCAGGACATGCCGCACACACCAGGGCATGTCCTACCTTTCGCATACAACGCACCCTGCCCACAGGGGTACCTTGGGCCTACCTTAGGGGTGACTAACATGTAGAAAAGGGAAGGTTTAGGGACTTGCAAGTGTGCGCACTTGCCAAGTCGACATGGCAGCCCCAGGCTGCGCACAGGCTCTGCAATGGCAGGCCCGAGTTACACTTTACGGGCTGTTTGCGTGGGTGGCACAATCCAGTGCTGCAGCCCACCAACAGCATTTGGTCTATAGGCCCTGGCACTCGCAGTGCACTTTACAAGGGACTGACACATAAACCAAATAGGCCAATCATGGAAACACCAATTCATAACACATTTTATACAGGAGCACTTGCACTTTCCCACTGGACAGCAGTGAGGAAAGTGCGCAGAATCATTACACCAGCAAAAACAGAGTCAAAACCGGGAGGTCAGAAAGCAAAAAGTCAGGGGAAACACGCCAAAAGATGCCAAGTCTAACACATGTCCCCTCCAGCTGAAAGTAGGGAGAACTACCCAACCCCATTGGAGTTCTCTTCACTAAGGCGGAAGAACCTGGACAGACCATCTGCGTTGGCGTGTTCTGTACCAGGACGGTGTTCCACCGTAAAGTCCATTCCCTGTAGGGAGATGGACCACCTCAGCAGTTTTGGATTCTCACCCCTCATTTGCATCAACCATCTGAGGGGCCTGTGGTCTGTCTGAACCCGGAAGTGAGTCCCAAACAGGTATGGTCTCAACTTCTTCAGCGCCCAGACCACAGCAAAAGCTTCCCTTTCTATGGCACTCCACCTCTGTTCCCTGGGGAGTAGTCTCCTGCTAAGGAAGACTACAGGCTGATCCAGGCCCTCTTCATTCAGTTGTGAGAGCACCGCTCCCACACCATGCTCTGAAGCGTCAGTCTGCACGACGAATTCCTTGGAGAAGTCAGGTGCCTTGAGCACGGGCGCCGTGCACATGGCTGCCTTCAGGGCATCAAAAGCTTTCTGGCAGGACTCAGTCCAGATCACTTTCCGGGGCTGCTTCTTAGAAGTCAGCTCTGTTAAGGGGGCAACGATGGTGCCATAGCCCTTAACAAATCTCCTATAGTAGCCGGTGAGACCTAAGAAGGCTCTCACCTCTGTCTGGGTCTTGGGGGCTCCCAAGCCAGAATGGTGTCAATCTTGGGTTGTAGGGGCGCCACCTGGCCGCTTCCTACCTGGTGTCCCAAGTACACCACAGAACCCTGCCCGATCTGGCACTTACTGGCCTTGATCGTGAGGCCTGCAGCTTGCAGGGCCCTCAACACTTTCTCAAGGTGCTGTAAATATTCTTCCCAGCTGGAACTGAACACAGTAATGTCATCCAGGTAGGCGGCACTGAAATCCTACAGCCCAGCCAACACCTGATTGACCAACCTCTGAAAGGTGGCAGAGGGGCATTCTTCAACCCAAAGGGCATCACCCGGAATTGGTAATGACCTTCTGGGGTTGAGAATGCTGATCTCTCCTTGGCCCCATCGGTTAAGGCAATCTGCCAGTACCCAGACGTCAAATCAAACGTGCTGAGGAACCGGGCAGCTCCCAACCGATCAATGAGCTCATCAGCTCTGGGGATGGGGTGCGCGTCAGTCCTGGTGACGGCATTGAGCCCACGGTAGTCCACACAAAACCGGAGTTCTGGAGTGGCACCGGGCGCAGCGGCCTTTGGGACCAAGACCACTGGGCTGGCCCAAGGACTGTGGGAGGGCTCAATCACCCCTTACGCCAACATCTTAGAGACCTCCTCCTTGATGCTGGCTCTGACCCGGTCAGTCAACCTGTAAATCTTGTGCTTCACAAGAGGGCTGTCACCAGTGTCCACGTCATGGGTACACCAGTGAGTAACACCGGGGGTCAGAGAGAACAGTGGGACGAACTGTCCCAACAACTGGTGACAGTCCCCCTGCTGCTCCTGAGTCAGAGTAGGGGAGAGGATCACACCTTCTACTGACCCATCATGCTCCTTGGTAGACAGGAGGTCAGGGAGAGGCTCACTCTCCTCTTCCACCCCATCATCTGTCGCCAAGAGCATACTCACTTCGGACCTCTCGAAGTGGGGCTTGAGGCGGTTCACGTGAAGGACCCTCAAAGGGTTCCTTGGAGCTTGCAAATCCACCAGGTAGGTGACGTCACTTTTGCGCTCCACCACCTCATATGGCCCAGTCCACTTGTCCTGCAAGGCACAAGGTGCCACTGGGGCCATGACCCACACTTTTTATCCAGGTTGAAATTCGACCAGAGTGGCATGCTGGTCATACCATCTCTTCATTTCTTCCTGGCTTGCTTCTAGGTTCGCCTGAGCGAGTTTCCTGAAGCGGGCAGTTTGGTTTCTAAAGGCCAGCATGTAGCTAAACACATCCTGGGGAGTTTTCCTGGGAGCTGCCTCCCAGCCTTCCTTTACCAAACTCAGAGGTCCTCTGACAGGGTGGCCATACAGGAGCACAAAGGGGCTGTACCCAAGAGACTTCTGAGGCACCTCCCTGTATGCAAAGAGTAGGCATGGCAAGAGGACGTCCCACTTACGCCTCATGGGTTCTGTTAGACCCTTGATCATGCCTTTCAAGGTCTGGTTGAATCTCTCCACCAGACCGTTTCCTTGTGGGTGGTAAGGAGTGGTGAACTTGTAGGTTACACCGCACTCCTTCCACAGGGATGTCATATACTTGGATATGAAATTGGTCCCCCTATCAGAAACCACCTCTCTGGGGAATCCCACACGGGAAAAGATCCCCATTAACGCCCGGCCCACCACTGGTGCCGTCGTTGTCCTGAGAGGGATTGCCTCCGGGTACCGGGTGGCATGGTCCACCAAGACCAGGATGTACCTGTTGCCCATGGCTGTCTTGGGATCCAGTGGCCCCACAATATCCATCCCTACCCTTTCAAAGGGTGTACCAACAACAGGAAAAGGTTGGAGAGGAGCTTTGACCTTCCTCCCACTCTTACCACTTGCCTGGCAAGTTTGGCAAGACCTACAGTGTGCATCTGACTGCCTTCGCATTTGGGGCCAAAAGAAGTGGGTGACAAGCCTGTCAAAGGTCTTGTCCTGCCCCAAATGTCCTGCCAAAGGCACGTCATGAGCCAGACCCATTAGGAAGGTCCTGAAGCGCTGGGGTACCACCAGCACACGGGCTGACCCAGGCTCAGCAACCTTAGGCTCACTGTATAGGAGACCACTCTCCCAGTAGATCAGATGTGACCCGGACTGATTACCAGCTGCCTGGTCTGCAGCCTGCCGCCGCAGACCCTCCAGAGTAGGGCACTCATTCTGCTCCCTGCAGAACTCCTCCCTGGTGGGACCCCTTCTTGCTGCAAATGGGTCAGCTCAGAGATGTCTCCCAGTTCGGATACCTGCTCCCCTGTAGGTACCGGGGCGTCCCCCTCGAGGTCCGCCTCCTCCCGGTCCGTGGGAACTTCGGGGGCCGGTTTCCCGCATCCCCTGCCCTTTCTCTTGGCAGGGACTTGGGCCACTGTTCCAGGCTCCAAGTCCTCTTGATCACCCTTTCTGGCTGCCATTGACCGAGTAGACACGCATGCCCACTCTGGCAACCCAAGCATCTCCAAGTGAGACCTGAGCTCAACCTCCTTCCATAAGGACTGCTCCAGGTCGTTACCTAGCAGACAATCTACAGGCATGGTAGGGCTCACAACCACCCTCAAGGGACCTGAGACCCCCCCATTCAAAGGGAACCTGCGCCACCATACACTGGCGCTCAGAGTTGTCTACAGCAACTACTTGGTGGAATGCCCCTGGGACTACCTGCTTCTCAGAGACCAGGTGACACCGGACTGAGGTCACACTGGCTCCAGTATCTCTGAGAGCCTCTACCCTGTTCCCATTAATGGTCACCCAGGTGCTATATTTCTTTGTGTTAGGGGGCACCTGGTTTCCTGGGACCATCTCACTGTCCCCTAGTGAGTCAAGGGTCATTTCTGCGGGATCCCCACCCTCCTGTGGGCACCCCTCCTCCCCAAGCGCTACACTAGCCAACACTTTGGACTGTCCACCGGTGGGTGGCTGTGTCCCCTTTGGGCACTTGGGGTCCCCCTTAAAGTGACCTACCTGGTCACATGCATAACACTTGCGGGGCCGGTCTCAACAGGCTTCCCTGTAGAGACCCCTTTCTTCTTATCACCGGGGGCTGGGAACCTTTACCCTGGGTACTAGTTTGGGGCCCTTTAGAGAACTCCTGTGCTTTACCCTTGTCCCCCCACCTTTCTGCTGGGGACCCTGCCCACCTTTGGCTGAGTCTCCCCCAAACGCTTTCTTGTGGACCCTGGTACTCACCCAGCGGTCCGCTTCCATAGCAAGCTTCCTGGGGTCAGTTAGCTTACTATCCACTAGGTGCTGGCGCAGATCTGCAAAACATAGACTAGACAAGTGCTCCCATGCAATCAAGTTGTAGAGCCCCTGAAAATCTGTTACACTACTGCCCTTTACCCAACCATCCAGCGACCTGCAGAACACATCCACACATTCCAACCACGTGTTGGCATCAGACTTCTTACTGGACCTGAACTGATCCCTGTACTTTTCAGGAGTAAGACCATACTTAGTGAGAAGGGCATCCTTCATGTCAGCATAGGTGAGGTGATACCCCTTACCCAAAGCTATCAGAGCATCCCTTGCTTCTTCAGGGAAAAGTGGCCACAATCCTGCTCCCCAATTTTCCTCAGGGACCCCATTCATGTGTATGGCTGCCTCATAACCCTGGAACCACCTTTGTATGTCATCCCCCTTCTTGAACTCCTTGCCTACATTCTTGGGAATGTGCACAATACTGTCTGCCTTTCTGGACGAATTGCTGCCACCATCTGAGCCTGACTTACTCCTAAGTTCTAGCTCCTTCAGTTCTCTCTCATGCTCTAAGAGCATCTTCTTCTCCTCCATGGCCAATCTCCTCTCCTCCCGCTTCTCCTCCCGCTCACCCTCCAGCCTGAGCTTCTGCAGCTCAAACTGCCTTGCCTCCCGCCTGTCCTCCAGCTCCTCTGGGGACAGACTGCTGCTGCCTGACCTGGCGGGTTCCCCCTCACCCAAAAGCACATCCACCCTGGAAATAGGCTCCTCCACCTCCTCACTGAGATTACCAGGCTGCCCACTGGCATGTCTGGCTGCTACCCAGGCCCTCAGCGCCTTCTGTAGCTCCTCCTTCCTTGTGAGGCCTTTAATTTGGACTTTCCGGTTTTTACAAATCGCTCGTAGTTCCTTTACGGCGTAGGACTCCAACCTATCCTCCTCAAAGATAACTTCCAGAGATGCAACGGATGATGCAGTTGATTCAGGCATGACAAAAGTAGTGAGTTGAAAACTGGCAAGATCAAAAATAGGCCAAAAGAAAAAGAACCAGTATGTGGTACGTAATGGTCTGCGATATGGTAGTAGTGCACACCAATCACTGTAAGTCAAGTGCAAACACAAGTCCTATCCTCACCGCTGACAACCAATGTTAGAAATGGGATCTCTAGTTGGCAAGGGCTTGCACCTTTGTCCAAGTAGGGACCCTTCTTCCTAGTCAGGGTAAGGGAGTTACACTCCTAAAATAACCCCTGCTCACCCCCTTGGTAGCTTGGCACGAGCAGTCAGGCTTATTCTAGAGGCAGTGTGTAAAGCATTTGCACATAACCAACAGTAATACAGTGTAAGCACTATAAACGGACACCACACCAGTTTAGAAAAATAACCAATATTTTTATATACTCAAGACAAGACCAATTACGACAAAAATCCACAATACTATACTTTAAAAATGAATGCTTGATAAGGTAACTTCTTCTTTGCAGGAATTGCACAAAAGCAAAGTTCAGATGCGAGTCGGTAGCCCCGTCCGGGTCTACCGCGATGCTGAATTACACAGAGTCCAACAGTTCCAGCCGACCGCGTCGCTACGGGCCAGCAGAGTCGTGAACAGACTCGGTCACAGTACCTTTCTCGTTGTGGCTGGTACGGAGTGTACGAGCCGGTCGGCGTTCGTCGCGGTAGCGGTTCAAGACGGAGCGATGCAAGGTGCGGTGTCCCTCGAGGCGGTGCAGGCAGCGGCTCGATGAGCGTCGTGCAGACGGAGTCGGTGAGTCCAAGGCGTGCGGTGCAGGGCGAGACGGTGCACGATGCGGTGCTGACAGGTTGCGATGCAGGCGACCAAGCCGGAGTGCGGGAGCTGGCGTCGGACAGCGGTGCGAGTCGGAGCGGTGCGTCACATACGTGCGAGCGGTGCCCCAAATGCGATGCGGTCACGACTGTTGAGCCAGTTGCAGCGTCCGCGTCGGTCGGGTCCGGCTGGTTCAGTGAAGCGATGCGATGCGAACTGCGGTGCCCACAGGTCACGGTGCAAGCAGCGGCTCGGTGTTGACGGCGTCGGACGTCGCCTACGGTGAGACCAGGGTTGCGATGCGAAGCGGGGCGATGCGGTCTGCGGTGCAAACAGGTCACCGGCCAGGGATGGATTCGGTTGACGGAGTCGGTTGCGGTTCCCTTCCTCTGTGGCAACTGAAACAGCATTCCAGAAGCGGTACCCAGAGGCTTGTGAAGTCTTTGTAGTCCCTGAGACTTCTTAACAGGAGGCCAGCTCGGTTCCAGGCCCTTGGAGATACTCAGCACAGGTTTGTAGAAAGTTCAGTCTAGTCATTTCACTGCCCAAGGCAGAAGCAGCAGCTGCAGGCCAACCCAACAAGCAACAACACAGCAAAGGGGCAGTACTCCTCCTGGCAGCTCTTCCAGCTCTTCGTCTTGGCAGGTTCCTTGATTCCAGCGAGATCTAAATTAATGGGGTCAGGGCCCCAATATTTATATCCCAAATTCGTTTGTTCTCTGAAGGCAGAGAGGCCTTTGCCTAGTCCAAACCAGTTCTGGAGCACTTTGTTGACAAGTCTCCGTCCCTTCTTTCAGAGAGTAGGCCAGGGACATCAGACGCACCACAGGAGGTGGAGCCAGCATTGTGGAGGGAAGGCACTGTCCTATTCAGGGCCCAGGTGCAACTCCTCCCACCCATCTACATGTAGATCTTGCTATTCAGCCCTGTGCTGACTCACCCTGTCTCCTGGCATCCCCCAGCCCCTGTCACTCACACTCCAGACAAGGAATACACAACCTCACAGAGGCAGGCTTGGATGGTTAGACAAGAAAATACCCACTTTCTAAAAGTGGTATTTTCAAACACAGAATGTTAAAACCAACTTCACTAAAAGATGCATTTTATCATTCTGAGTCCAGGCATACTAAATTCGAATTTCTACCATGTTCCCGGGGTCAGTTAGGATTATAAGCTGTAATAATCAAAACTGCCCGTTCTGGCCTATGGGGAACAGGTAGCCTTGCAATTGTGAAAAACGAACTAGGCTGTAATTCACTATCAGGACATGCCGCACACACCAGGGCATGTCCTACCTTTCGCATACAACGCACCCTGCCCACAGGGGTACCTTGGGCCTACCTTAGGGGTGACTAACATGTAGAAAAGGGAAGGTTTAGGGACTTGCAAGGGTGCGCACTTGCCAAGTCGACATGGCAGCCCCAAGCTGCGCACAGGCTCTGCAATGGCAGGCCCGAATTACACTTTATGGGCTGTTTGCGTGGGTGGCACAATCCAGTGCTGCAGCCCACCAACAGCATTTGGTCTATAGGCCCTGGCACTCGCAGTGCACTTTACAAGGGACTGACACATAAACCAAATAGGCCAATCATGGAAACACCAATTCATAACACATTTTATACAGGAGCACTTGCACTTTCCCACTGGACAGCAGTGAGGAAAGTGCGCAGAATCATTACACCAGCAAAAACAGAGTCAAAACCGGGAGGTCAGAAAGCAAAAAGTCAGGGGAAACATGCCAAAAGATGCCAAGTCTAACACACGCAGATTACATGTCAGAACACAGGCATTGTGTAAGCAATGGACCCACCCATGATGCCCACCACAGTTAGGGGAACAGATGCTGTCCCCCACCTTGAGTCAAGCAAACTGCAAGGACACAGTACCCAAGTGACACAATTCCCTGACTGCAAGGGCCACACCTGGGTATCAGATGAGGAGTGGGCAGTGCACAATCGAGGGACATGGGTCCTGGACCACATGACTGATGTGCTGTGGAAGTTTAACCAGGCCAGAGGAGGGCACATAGCATGGCAGACAAAGTACACAATGCAGTCATGGACTCACCCCCTCCGTGCTGCTCCCTGGCCTTCAGCTGCCCATCCAGATCAGGGAAGACCACCGCCAGGATCCTGAGCATGTGGGGGGTCAGGGTCCGGTGTCCGCCCCTCCTGCGAGGAGGCGACAGCTTCAGCTGGACCCGTGCGATCCTCCGGGTCCAGCCCCGAAGGTCCTGCCACCTCTTCTGGCAGTTGCGGATCCGGCGCTTGTAGTCCCCCACGGATCTCACTGCCCGGACGATGGTCAGCCATATCTTCTGCTTCTGGTGGGCATCAACCTGTGAGGATGACAAAGTGAGAATGCTATTACTACACATGCAACATATCCGTGCATTACACAGTTGTGTATACATGTCTCAATCACAGGGGCACATGATGTACACAGGCAGTGCAACGATGGCCATGGACAGTATGCCAGCAGTTACTACATGGTATCATTGCCTGGGAAGTAAAACCTTGTTTAAATGCACTGTCACTGCACTATACCTGTCCAGTGCATGTGACTACACACTATGGGGGTGACAACTACTCAGTGAGCCTGCTAGCCAGTGGCGTGCAGACTGTTAGCCTTGCTAGTCAGACAACATGCACATTTAGGAAGGCAGTGGACAGAACACTCACCTGCTCCCCTGCTTTCCCAAACAGCTTGCTGTACTGTGGAAGGAGGCTGTCCAGCAGGGCCTGGTTCTCCTCAGTGCTGAAGGCTGGGGCTCTCTCCACAGTACGTGCCATTGCAGGGTCCAGAGGGTGCAGATACAGCAGCAGTGGTGGTGGCAGATGTCGTCCTGGAGCATGTAGTGCAGGCAAGTGAGCTCTCTGGGGAACAGCCAGCATTATATGTGTGCTGCAGAGGCAGTTACTGTCCCATGTGTCCAAAGTGATAGGTCCAAGTCGTTAGCATTTTCTGAATCTGGCCAATCCATGGAATTGCACCACTTACACACGCCCACAGCATCCTTCAAAAGTTCAACTTCATGACACCCATGAATTTGCAACATTGTTGTGGGTGACCAACTGAATTTCCAGCATCAGACTCGTTCAAGATTTGAAAACGCGTCCGTTGCCAGGCCAGGCCATAGCCAATGGGTGCGCACCGATCGGTCCATTGCTGTTCAACGCGTACCTAGGATACAACGCGTACCCACACACATTGAATGCAATGGGCCGAACGGGCACACCGATCGGTCCATTGCTGTTCAACGCGTACCTAGGATACAACGCGTACCCGCACACATTGAATGCAATGGGCCGGCCGGGCACACCGATTGGTCCATTGCTGTTCAACGCGTACCCAGGATACAACGCGTACTCGCACACATTGAATGCAATGGGCCGGCCGGGCACACCGATCGGTCCATTGCTGTTCAACGCGTACTTAGGATACAACGCGTACCCGCACACATTGAATGCAATGGCCAATGTGTGCGCACCGATCGGTCCATTGCTGTCCAACGCGTATTGCGAATACAACGCGTACCAGCACACATTGAATGCAATGGCCAATGTGTGCGCACCGATCGGTCCATTGCTGTCCAACGCGTCCCTGTACATGTCATTGGCATATGTCACCATGCCTGTCACAGGTGAACATATGCCAGCCACATATACTTCCCAGGGAGTGAGGGGCACACCTACAACACCACAGCCTGTCCAAACTGTATCCTAAGGCATGTAAGGCTGCATTACCTATTCCGTGTATGGGGGTGAACATGTTGTTCTGTGGGTGTCACTTGGGGCAGCCACCCCCAGGCTGTGCACGTGTTCATGGGGACAGTATCCTTGGTGTTTCGTGTACATGACCACTGTGATGTGCAACTGTTCATATCTGAGCATGTGGCATGGTCACATTTCACGGTGGTGTATGTGTATGTCATGTCACATGCCCCCTGAGTCCCATGTGGGACGGTATGTTTAACCCAGGGTGACCCATTGGCACAATAGTGATGGTCCTCCACAGTCTGTGTGCATGTTGTGTTTACAATGTCTCTGATTTCATGTGCACAATGGGAGACAGTCTCCACATCCACGTTGTTTGTGCATGGACTTTGATGTTGTGCATGTGTGTGTCACAGACGTCCATGTCTGTCCTGCCGAGGCAACAGGGACCACTACTTGTGGGGGTCATGGTTGTTTTGCTGTGGTGTATACATGATACGCCATGTCATGCCAGTGTCCATGTGGCAATACAGGGTCCCTGGGAATCTACCTGTCGTTGGGCTGTGATGCCTGGGGCACATCTGTCCTCACATGTCACTGTGGGGTGTGTTTGTAACGTGGCAGCAGGAGATGGGAAATGTGACACGTCCTCATGATACCCAATGGCACAACCTGGGACTTATTGATGCCACTTGTTGAACTGTGATGTTGGATGTTGGCCATGTATGTGCCATACATGTCCTTACGGAACTGCACACATCATGTACTTGTGCCTCATAATGATGTATCGTGTGATATTGAGTGTGTACAATGCCACATATGTGGGGTGAGTGACAATCTTTCTTTCTTCACCTATGCACTGCAGGGCACCATCTGTCCATAGACCATTCCCTGACCTGGCAACGATGGTGGAACGTGACAGCATCCGACGGTACCGCTTCACCAGGCAGCTGATTGATGATTTGGCAGTGCGCTTGGCACCACACCTGCAACCTGGCCGGCCGTACCCTGCAGCGCTGACCCCCAAGGTGAAGGTGATGGCAGCCCTACACTTCTTTGCCACCGGTACCTTTCAACACACTCTGGCGACTGATGGTGGGATGTCACAGACCATGTTCAGCCGTGTGCTCCGCGATGTATTGGAGGCTATGTTGATATACCTGAACCAGTACATCTATTTCCCTAGACTCCAGCAACGCACTGACGTGAAGAGTGACTTCTATGCCCTGGGGAGGATGCCGCATGTCATTGGCTCCATTGATGGGACACATGTGGCTTTGGTACCACCACAGGCCCAGGAGCAGGCATACAGGAACCGCAAGCACTACCACTCGGTCAATACACTGGTGGTCTGTCATGCAGATATGACCATCTCACACGTGTGTGCCCGTTTCCCCGGTTCTGCACACGATGCCTACGTGATGAGGAGTAGTCGCATCCCGAGGATGATGTCACAGATGCGGAACCAGCGTGCCTAGCTTGTTGGTGTGTACTGACTTTGTACCATTGTGTGTGTTCTGCAATGTAGTGTTCCACCCTCTTTTCCAACTCAGCTAATGTGCAATTGTCTGTATGTAGGTGACTCCGGATATCCCAACATGCCGTGGTTGCTGACGCCCCTCAGGAACCCTGTGACACCAGCCCAGATGCGCTACAATGAGGCACATGGTCGGACGAGGAGAGTGATTGAGCGGACATTTGGTCTCCTGAAGAGCCGCTTCCGCTGCCTGGACAAGACAGGAGGGTCCCTCCCATATGCCCCGGCAAAGGTGTGCAAGATTGTCATCGTCTGCTGCATGCTACACAACCTGGCAATGCGGAAGGAGTTGCCTCTCATCCTGGATGACGATGACCAACGTCCGCCACCTGTGGAGGATCCTGGCCTGGACCACGATGCCAGTGATGATGATGATGATGATGGTGATGTCCGCACACAGCTCATCACCAACTTCTTCAGCTGAATGTAAGTATCCAGAGATGTCATGTAACTGATGTGAGTTTGCATGATATGTGTTGGTGGTGCTCTGGTGCTGTTTCAGTGTGTCCATGTGCTACATGACTGTATGCGTGTAGCGATGTGTCCTTACAGGTAGTCTGTACTCCCCAACAGTGTTGACATGCTAACTTGGTTCTGGGTGGGTATCTTGTGACATGTATTGGGCATGAGTATTGCAGTTCTGTCCTGTTCTTCAGTGCTTTTGACTGTGTGTCATTTCTGTCCTTCACAGGGTACTTTCAGAGTCGTTTGGTCAACTGTGATCCCCGACACCGTGATTCGACTTCCAGGGTGGTAGCTGTCGTGTCCCTACAGGTGATGTGCACCACACCCATGGACTTCCTTCCTTCTACACTTGTTGACTGTGTGCCCGCTGCCAGGTGGGATTACCTTGCATCTGTGGTGGTTACAACATGTTGCAAATGTGTAATAAACCTGTGCTTCACTTTGTGATGTGCGTTGTCTGTGGTCACACATCTGACTGACATTTGCTTACTGCACCAGTGGGCTAGTTAACACAGACTGTGAATAGGTGTTGGGTCTGTGCAATGCAACGTATTTCCTGGCAACATCAGTGTAGGCGAAGAGTCAGATGGCCATGGTGTGTATGTGTTGTGTAGCCCTGGTGGTGTGCCTCCCTCATATGTGTGACGTCGCCATGACTCACATGCCGGTGTTGTACTTGCTGTAGCAGTTAGCATGCACAGTGTCATTTCCCAGATCATCATCGCCACTTCAGAGACAACGTAGGAATCACAACAGAGGCAAGTATGGTGTATTAGTGAGTTTATTGACATACATGTGTGAGTATAGTGCACAGGATGGTGGGTGCTGTACATTGTGATTGTAATCCAAAGTTCCTAGATGATTTGGAAGTCCTGGTAGCAGAAATGTCCACAGTAAAGTCCACAGTCATCTGAGACATTGGTCCAACTTGAGCTCCCCATGTCATGTGGGAGAGTTGTGTTGCAGTCAACAGGGTGAACAGTTTGCGCACAAAGGTGATTATCCAGAACAGGTTTTGGCTTCCTGGGGGTTGCACATGGCCATCGGCCTCTCACTTGCCCCTCCTCGGACGGCCCCTCTTCTTTGGGGGGGACCCTCAAGTGCAGGCTGCTGCGGTGCAGGGGACTCTCCGCCAGAGTCATCCTCCCTCCCTGCGGCAGTTGCAGTTGTTTCAGCACCAGATGTTGTGGGCATACAGGGAGGTGATGTCAGTCAGTGGTGTCCTGCTGTTGGTTGGTGCACAGTTCCCAGCATGGCCTTGTGTTCCCCACAACAGAGCACCAGTGTCAGACATCTTTGATGGGGCTTTCCACTCTCTGTGAGGTGTGCATGCTTCAGTGTGAGCTTGCTGGGCCATGTGGGTGGGGGATGTTGGGCTGTGACTACCACTCCCATCATGCTTTTGCCTCCACCCCCCTTCCCAGCATGCCCATGCTTCCTTCCTTTTGACTCAGCTTCCCTGTGGGGTTGTGTGCCTGTGCTGACAAGATGGCTGACAGTGTTATCCTGGGGTTTGTTTTGCTACAAGTCCCATGTGTGTCCCTGTGCTTCACACTGCATGACCCAGGGTTGTGGTTCTTTGTGGGATATTTGATTGGTGTGTGAGGCAATGCTTTCTCCCAGGTGAGTTGTGTGTAGTTTGTGTTAGGGGTGTGTGGGTGGAGCTGCTGGTGACTATGGTCAGTGCTGTGAGTCCTCCTTCCCACCCAGCCAGATATCCCACCATGGAACGTGCTTCCATTGCAGGGAGTGCAAGTTGTCTTTCAGGATGTCAGTCAGTGGTGTCCTGCTGTTGGTTGGTGCACAGTTGCCAGCAGGGCCTTGTGCTCCCCACAGCAGTAGCCAGTGTCAGACATCTTGTCAGTTGTTTTGCACTCCCTGTGATGTGGGCATGGTTCATGGTGGTGTTGATGTGCGCATTGTGAGGGTGGGCAATTTCTGTGACTACGACTCCCATGATGCTATTGGCTACACTGACTTGCCCAGCATACACAGTATTCCTTCCTTTCAGTGAGCTTCCCTGTGAGGTGGTGTTGTGGTGGTGGCTACATGTCTGACTGTGTTTGTTGGTTATATTTGTGCCACTGCCTAGCTCTATTTGTTGTTAGGTTTGTACATGTCATGACACAGTTACATTTCACTATGAGCTGGCATGTATTGTGTTTATCTGGCTGACATACACATTTTGGGATGATCTGTTTTGGTTGGTGTGTATTTGCTAAGGGTGCATGGTTTGACTCTCCCCTTGACAGTGATGTGTGTGTATTGTGGCACAATATTGTGTACATTTGTTGTGTACTCACCAGGCTCTGGGATGTCTTCTAGTCCATAGACGCTCACTGGTGGTAGGATGGCCCGCACCTTCTCCTCCCAGGGCCTGAGGTATAGTGGTTTGGCAGGAGGGCCACTGCCGGTGTGTTGGTTCAGGATGTAGTCCTTCTTCAACAGCTCCTTGACCCTCCTGCGCACGTCATACCACCTGTTCTGGATGTCTACCTTTGTGCGCAAACATGGTGATTGTGCGTTCACCCTGTCGACGATCCTCTCCCACATCTTGGTTTTCTGCGCCATGGGTGTCTGTTGGACCAATGTGCCAAACAGCTGTGGCTCTACCCTGAGGATCTCATCTACCAGGACTTCCAATTCACTATCTAGGAACTTGTGATTCTTCTTTGGGGGCATGGTGTTGGGTGGTGCTGGTGTGTGATGTGTGTGTTGGTGTGCAAGTGAGGGTGTGTGAGTGTGTGTTTTGCTGGGTGTATGTGAGGGTGCTATTTGTTGTGGTGCTGCTGGTGTGTGGCTTGTGTGATGGATGAGCTGTGAGTGTGTGTGTGGTTGCTGTCTGCTGGTGTTGAGTGCTGGCAGGTAATTTGAATTTGCAAAGGATCATGGTAGGGATTTGTGTCCTTTATATGGGTGGAGTTGTGGGTGTGTCTTTGTTCCTGTTTCCCCCCAGTATTTATTTGCTTTGTGATAGCTTGTTTGGCCTTTTTTTGTGTTTTTTTTTCCTTGGTTCTTTTTGTGCATGTAGGAAACGTTCTTGTGACCGAGTCGGACCCTCCAGTTGTCTCGTGCGAGCCTCTCAGATTCGTTCACGCTGTGTTTGTGCTGTTTTCTGTGCTGCGTACGCGTCGGTCGCGGGGTTTTGGGTTGCTTCGGCTCGCAGTTTTGAATGCGTGTCGGTCGTGCGGCTTGGGCTCCGTGCGACTCGGTCGTGTTTTCCACGTGTTGCATCGTACTTGGCGGGTAGGAGTTCGTGGGTACGTTTCGTTCGGGATTCTTCCTGGTGCGTGTCGGTTGGTTCGATTTGCGTGCTTTTCCGGCCGGATGGCTGTTTTCCGCGCTGCTCGGTCGTTCGGCTTGTGTTCCGTACGAGTCGGTCGGATTTAGCACGCTTCTCATCGTACTTTGCGGGTCGGGCTGCACCGGTACGTGTCGGTCGGTCGGTATTTATTCCGGCTCCGAGTCGGTCGGTACGTTTTCCGGCCCGAATCGGAATCGGCCCCTAAGCTGGAACGTGGCCGGTTTACAGTCAAAAATACACCAACCTAACTGGCTAAAACTGGTGAGACAGCAGGACATCCTCATGTTTCAAGAGACCTCGGCCACCCAAGATTTATATATTGATGGTTTTGAATGTTATAACATTGTAGCCCCAATCCCTAAACTTGGTCGACCTTCGGGCGGCCTATCGATCTGGGTAAACATTGCTGCAGGAGGTAGCGTTAAGGTCTTATGTACCAAAAGTGACAAATTCCAAGTCTTATTATATAAAAGGGGTGTTTCTATTTATTTAATTAATTTTTACAACAATGACTTTCAGTCCACACCAAACAGAATTTTTATTAACTTATTTGAATTTGTCTCCAACCTACAGCATTGTAATGGATTCAATAAAATAGCTGGTATTTGTCTGGGAGGTGACTTCAACGCTAAGCTACCCTGTACAAGGACCAGTAAATGGTCAGGCAGCAGAGGGCAAATTTGCCACAGGGGTGAGAAATTAATGGAACACTTGAATAACCATAATCTAACCAATGTTATGGATATTGCTGCCTCAACAATTGATAATAACCCCCCTGAGCCGACATTTAGAGGGAGGGGTAGTGCTTCTACCATTGATTATGTTTTCATTTCCCCTGCCCTTGAGGACTGTTTACTGAGAGCCGAAGTTGTCGCTACTACTTATGGTGATCACAATCCGATTAAAACAGTGCTGAGACTGTCCCCCAGGCCAACATATAATACTGAATGTGGTGCCAGGAACCCAACACCATCCACAGGCAACTTAAGATTGGTCTGGCGGGGTGTCAATAATACTGACCTGTTCTGTACAATGGCAAAGGATAATCTGAGCCTCATCGACTCTTGTCTGTCAGCACAGGACCCTAATCGTGAGGTAATCAGTGCTTTTATTAAACTCTGTGAAGCCATTAAATCCATATTATCAAAATCCACTACTGTTGTGCAACGCGGACCTAGATGCTTTAACCGCGAGTGTTCTGAGACAGCTACGCAAGGCCCTGTCGACTAATCCGAGGTGTCACTCACTTGTTAAATCGCTAAGGCAGAAGTATAAGCTAGCTACCTCTAAAAGAAAGGAAGAATTACTAAAAGATCACTGGGATGCTCTTGTCAATGCCGCCAGCCTAAAGAACGGGAATACATTCTGGGGTGTCGTCAAGGATTTGAAGTCAATGGGACAGTTACTGACCCCGATAAGCAGTAACATAAACAGTGAAGCATGGGAAACCCATTTCTCTATGATCTATACAGCTCCAGTACAAGATGTAGATCTCCTTCAGCATAGGGCCCCAACTGGGATTTTAATATTGCTGTCTGAAGTCGAGGAAGACATCCACCAGAGCCTGGGTAACAAAGCCCCAGGTCCTGATGGGTTACCCATTGATCTTATCAAGCACAAGCCTGATTTTTGGGTGCCACTTTTGTTAAATGTTTTTAATAATCTAACCAATGCTCCGCTACCAAGCTCATGGTCAACAAGTATTATTGTCCCGATTTTTAAAAAGGGAGATCACTCCCAACCTAGCTGTTATAGACTGATTTCCTTCATAGACAACACTCTGAAAAGTTTAGGCAGAGTTTTATATAATAAGATTAAATTGTGGACCGCGGAAAACCGCATTTTAGAGTCATGTAAACCGGAGCAAAGTAGGCACAAATGAACAATGCCTAAATCTTAATTTAATCATTGGGAAATATACCATAGCACAGCGATCCCCAATATACCTGGCCTTTATGGACCTGACCTCTGCTTTTGATTTTGTTAACCGATCACGTTTATGGTCCATTCTTTTAGAATACGGTTTAGACGAGGCATTAGTGCATTTTTTGGCCTACTTACAAAAAGATCTGAAGGCCTGGGTTAGGATCAACAGTGGAGGCGAGGTTTCCAATGACATTAAAGTTTGTAGAGGGGTAAGGCAGGGGTGCGTCCTGGCCCCTCTCCTTTTTTATCATTTATATTAATATTTTGCACAAATCATTGACCGCGCTCACTAATGATGTTCCTAGAGTCAATGGCAACATACTCCCTGTGTTATTATACGCTGATGATGCGGTCTTAATGGGCCGCACACCTAATGCCTTATGCACCCTAGTGCGGGGGTTTGTTGATCTTATGGCCAGTTTAGACCTGTGCACCAATTTAAAAAAATCTATTATAATGTCTTGTGGGCCAAGAAAACATTCCCTAAATTCTATATATGTGGGTCACCAAAAGTTACAATGCACTAGCACTTTTCCTTATCTTGGGTTGGTCTTTGCTGCGAACGGCACCTGGTCTGATCATGTGGTGTTTTGTAAGAACAAGTTCTCAAAGGCCACCAAGTCAATTCTTAGCCTTCCCCGGCCAAAGAAGGCAGGGGTCATTTTAGCGATTTTAAATTTTTTTTAATCTCAATGCGTAACTACAGCTACCTATGGCGCAGAGGTTTGGGGCATCGCAAAAAGCTACAGTATCCAGGGCGAGGAAAACAGATTTTGTCGGAAATTATTGGGTGTACCGATTTCCACTTCTCAGTACGTTTGCCATAGTGAATTGAAACTACACTACATTGAGGATTTTATATGGGCTCGCCCCGCTTTATTTTGGATAGCTATATGGAAAAATCTAGCAGCGTCCCTCACAAGAGAGATAATAGGAGACTGACTCAATTGTGAGAAGGGGATGGATATTCCGTGGCTTGCCGCGGTGAGCCAGAGTCTAAGTAGTGTTAATTATGGCCGGCTCTTTTTAAGTCCAAACGGATCTGAGACTGTACATAAAAAAGCCCTCAGGACGGAATTATACACACTTTATAGCAAGGCAAGACTGGTCAGGGAGTCTAAGAAACCAACCGTTGCAAATTTTATGACCATAGAGCACACCTCGTACTTGCCGCCTAGTTATCTTACAAAACCTATATGCCACTGGGAGAGGGAACTCCTTTTCCGTCTAAGGGCTGGTACCGTAAAATTCTTCCTCTGTTTTCCCCTTGGGTACAACGCCAACCTAGACTCTTTGCCATGTCCGTGCGACGTTCAGAGTTGTCAAACAACTTTCATTTTTTATTCTTCTGTAAGTTTTATACAAAATATGCAAAATGGCTCTTAATACCGTTTTTGCAAAAATCTTTGCCTATCCACTTAGAAGATGCATATAGGAACATACTTTAACTGGAAGACAATGAATTCGTTTTTCGAGTTGGCACTTTTTTGAGAACTGCTGTACGGGCTCGCAAAACGATGTGTAACTTATGAAGAATGCGTTTTTGTTTTGGTTTTTAAATAGTTATTTTGAAATGTGTGGGCTCCTTTTAGAAACATGCTGTAGGTGTTTTTAACATATTTTGCACCCGGGACAAATGTTATCGAAACTGTTTTACTTTGAGTATGAAGTTATGCATTTTTCAACTTGTTGTAATGTGATTGTGCTTTTATGGATATGGTTTTATCCGAATAAAGTAATTTTGAACTTGAACTTGAATAATAATCAAATACATATGACAATAAAACAACAACCTGAAGTAAAGAATAATGAAGTACTATATACCTGGTAATAAATATAATAAGGAAGAAATTAGATTGTCAAAATTAGACTAGCGAAGTCAAAGCCATTAATTTAATCACCACACACAAAGTCTTTCAGCCTTATAGGTGGTTTTCTTTCTCGTTTAATACACACAGTTTCTATCAGCACTTATCTCCACTTCCATCTCACCACCTTCACGGCCATCTCTACCTTGCATATCACTGGCCATAGGTTGTATTCCAACATTACTCTACACAGTATATAAAGGCATGCCTGCACCACTTCTTCACCGTCAGTGGTAACAGCTGCATCAACACTGACCGACTCTATACTAAGGCGTCATAGTTTCCATTCTCAAAAAACACCACTTGACCAACATCACAAAGTTCATTAAATCATGGCAGAAAATCTTCACACGCCCACCAGTCATCCATTCCTCCAATATTCTTTGACTCTACTGCATTCTAATTATTTCCATTTTAGACAGTTATCCTGTTAAGATTCCAAACTCTACCATCAGTCATTGGTACAGCATTGCATAACAACTGATAACTTCTATGGGTTAATAACATTGACCTTCATCCTTGCATACCTTCCAAGCATTCTTCAGCCTAACCCATTGTCCAACCATAACTCAGCTAATCTATTGTTTACTTTTCAGAATGCCCTTAAATCTGCATTGATTTGATCCTTCATATGCTACCCATACCTAACATATTACATTAAATTCAGTAGCACATTGTTTTTTCCATATTTCTGAATCCACTCATCCATCTTCAACACAGGAATACGGCTGTCATGTATAAAGTCTATTTGATGCTCATTCCTCTCATCATCCGTACATACGTCCATCCCTATTGGTGTCTTGAAAGAAAATCAGCTATTACGTTCTCTTTTTCTGTCCTATTCCTGTCGCCAATATTGTAGTGCTCCCTTATGGTAGAAATGAGTCCAGGAGCTTGTGATGGACTCACAAAGTTTAAAACAGGAATACCACTTAGCCATCTATATTCTCGACGTTCCAACCTGCAACTACCCTTTCAACTCTTGCCACAGAATCTTAAGTAGATGCTAATTCTGGAACCGTAAGGGACAGTAGAGCATAGCAAGAGTCAACACTACACAGATTCCTCCATTTTCTCCATCTGGGAATCCCTGCCTGTCCGACCTCCTTTCATGTGCTGCCCTGTAGATGTGGAGATAGGAGACTATCATCACGTTTCCTGTCACAGACAGCTTTTTAGATTTTTATTTCCAGTTCTGACAACCAGTGCAGACAAATGACAGCCATTTGGCAACAAAGGAGAGCAGAACTAACCTGCACTGCTCCTTCTCTACTTCATTGGTAGCCTGCATGGCTTTCCCTTCCCAGTACCAGCGCAAACACCTCCTCCTCATATCAACTGTATCTTGCATCTCTTACACCACACCTCAAGTTTGAATGAAACATTTCTATGGCACAATTGATGGACTTTCGTTGCAATAAACCTACTCTGTCTTCTCCACAGTATGCACTACCTGCATTGTTTCCTTCATTCATCAGCACTAACGTGCACTACTTCTTCAATACCTGGGCAATAACCTGCATAACTCTTTCCATAACTTGATACTACTCATAGTACAAATTGGCACTCCTTTTTCGACACCCTTGGCAATAACCTGCACTGCTTCTTTCTCTCCTCATCAGTACCTTTCCATGTGTCTCTTACCATGGCACTAACCTGCTTTGCTTCTTCAATACTGCACTGCCACCGTGTGCTACTTACGTCACACCTGGGCACTCTTTTTTCCACTTTACATTTCAGCACTAACATGCATTCTTTCTTCCACACCTGAACCTTAACCTCATTGCTTCTTCCAAACCTCAGAACTAAATTGCACTGCCTTCCACCACATATTCCCACCCCACAGTTTAAGGTAGTAGGCAACATCCTTTTAAGAGTACTAGGATAACCCTGTTACCCTTCATTTTGTTTTGCCAGATGACCTGTGGCACTTCATGCCCACACACGGCCAGCAGTCTTACCTGGCACATTATGATGCGGAAAGGCTTCATGTAGTTGGGGCCGATCTCATATCTTGGGTTCAGCCATTGTGGACCTAAATGGAGGGACGGGGTACTCAAACTTCTGCTTTGTTCTGGCTCAGACGTTGTCTGTGACACTACCATCCCTTATTCTGCACTATCCATGCACTTCAATGCCCAGACCAGGTCACCACCAGAGTGAGGGAGGGAGGTTATGAGACTGCTTCTCGAATGTGATGGTGCCAGTGTCACTTCCGGATTACGCCACTGATAACTCACCTCCCACTGTCCTCCTCCCAAATGTCCAATTCTGGCTTAAGTCATTCCTCCAATTCTCCCAACCTCTAAGGCATCTAAAAGTAGAGCCTGGTTTCACTGTACAGTAATCTAGTGCATTGGTTGGCAATGCACACAGTCCAGACAGGACCTTTACATGCTGACCTCTCTATGCTATTGGTTCTTTCCATTAGCCTACTCCTTCCATGTAGCAGTCCCTCAACCAGTGCTTAATTTGTAAAAGAATAAGAGCCAGGGCCCTCATCAGGAGGCCACTGCAGCCTACACCACCCATTGCCCCTGCCCGCCCTGCCAATGACACCATAATCATAACTACTGACCATCACACTTCTACAAGTGTGACAATTCAGTCTATTCCTGCCCCCCCAAGTAATAAGAATGGCTCAGGCAGCAGGTATTAGTAATTTTCAATGTATATAGAATTAATAAACAACTGTTGATGTGCTCATCTTTAAATTAGATAAACAGCTCCACCATGTGGCAGGCTGCCATAAGTACCGGTGTTGAAAATTAAGTGCTGGTTCCGAACACCGGAAACCACCTGCTCAAGTTAAGCACTGCCCTCAACTCCGCTGAGCCTCAGGAGTTGCACCAGATGTGGCCTACGAGACTGAGGTGCAAAATGAAAGACTCAGTGCTGCTCGGAGTCTTACATTTTTAGCCCACCTCGAACTAATTATCTGACGAGAATCGTTTGTACTTGGCCGATGTCTGTCATAGTTCACTGTCTGGCACTGCAAGAGTGGCAGGTGCCTGTAGAAAGGGCAATATTGCAGCAAGCCAGACAACCTGAACACTGAAGTGACCAAAAAAATGACAATTATTGCTGGAAAAGGCTGCATAATTTACCACTTTAACCACAATCTCGTTTTCGAACACATCCAAAGCCACATCCTAACAAAGGGCGGAGAGAAATGCACAACCTAGACCTACATTAAATCAAGGTCGGGTAAATACATTAGTCTATACCCACCTGGAAGGTAACATGGCAAATCCAGTTAAGTTGTGTATTTCTAGAACTAGTTATTGTGAGTGATCAGCTAATTTAGATTTGTAAGGGGGAGAAAAGTAAAGCAATGAACAAGAACATAGTACAGAAACAATGATGTGGTGGAGCCATAACTGTACTATAGAGTAATGAAGGAACATATAACTCAGACTCTCAAATGATCAACAATATACATTAGCAGGCTTCTATATGTGATGTATATATATATATATATATATATTCACTGAAAAAACCATAGGTTTTAGGGACAGTTATAGTTAGTTGGACATTGCACTCGTACAAAACCCGTGAAATTCCCCTGTTATAGTTAGTTCAGCTAACTATAACTCGCGCCCAGCAATGCACTGCTGATGACGTCACATATTACATCACTCATGACATGGTCAGTGACATCACTGATGACATCTCAAATGACATCACTGATGACATCACTGATGACATCACTGATGACATCATCCAGTGACTGTGTGTTTCTGTAAAGTTTAAATATGTTTAATATATATAGGGAAAGGGGTATTGAAGAATGAGTGGGTGTATAAGTGTCTGAATGGATGATTTAGTACGTGAGTGACTGACTCTACAAGTGAGTGATTAAACGTATCTTACTGAATGCATGGGTTAGTGACTAAACTGTGTGAATGTCTGTATCCGTCTGCTTGTTGGTGTGTAAGTGGATGCATGGATTTGCGAATAGCTACATGAGTGTCTATATGGGTTATTGATTGGTTCTCTGAGTATCTGTATGGCTGCCTGAGTGTTTGTGTGGGTGGGGTGTGTGTGACTCTATACATAGATGTGTGAGTGGGTGATTCACTGGGTGCATGATTTCAAGAGTGCATCTGTGATGGACTGCTTGGGTGGGTGAGTGTGTGTATGGGTGTGTTAGTGAGTGAATGTATATCTCAGTGGTACATGTGCGAGTAACTACATATGTAAAAGGCAGTATATATGTGTGTTAGAGTATTTAAATGGCTATAAGTGAGAGTGTGTTATTGTGAGAGTGGCTGTATGGATGCGTGTGTGCTTGTATCAGTTATTGTATAAGAGCGTAAGAATGTGCTAGTATTTGTATGAGTAAGTGAGCTGGTGTGTGTATAACTGTATAGGTGAGTAAATGGGTGTGTGATTAATTTTTTGCATGACTGACTAGGTGTGTGAGTACCTCTATGGATGAGTGGCGGTGTGTGAGTGTTTATATAGGTGTATGAGTGCATATGATAGTCCTGTACTGAGTGACTGTAAGTATGAGTGACTGTACAGGTGAGTGAGTGGATGTGTGTGTAGACCTAAGAATCAGTGAGTGGGTATGTAGTTTTTGGTGTTGGAGTGTCTATGGTTTTGAGAATGGCAGTCTGTAATTTAGAGTGGGTGTATCAAAAGTTATATTAGGGTGTGAGAAGATGCATGAAATTATCACATGGATGATGTCATCAGTGATGTCATTTGAGATGTCATCAGTGATGTCATCAGTGATGTCACTGACCATGTCATGAGTGATGTAATATGTGACGTCATCAGCAGTGCATTGCGGGGCGCGAGTTATAGTTAGCTGAACTAACTATAACAGGGAATTTCACGGGTTTTGTACGAGTGCAATGTCCAACTAACTATAACTGTCCCTAAAACCTATGGTTTTTTCAGTGAATTTCAAAGGTTTTTTAAATGCTAATTTCTAACTATAACGTGTCTGAAACCTATGGTTTTTTCAGTGAATTTCAAAGGTTTTTTAAATGCTAATTTCTAACTATAACGTGCCTGAAAACTATGATTTTTTAAGTGAATTTCAAAGGTTTTTAAATGCTAGTTTCTAACTATGCCAACAGAGGTAGGACATGTGAAGAAAGAAGAAAAAACGCACAGAAAGAAGCAAAAGATGTGCAGAAAGAACCAACAGAGGAGCAGAAAGAGGCCTTGTTGCAAAATCATCCTGTGCCCACAACTTTTTCAGACGGGTACTGGTGGTAACTGACTCTGACTAACCAGAGCCAGTGCACGTTTGCACAGTGGTGAAGGGAGGGGGCCTGAGGTGACATGTGTGCAAACGCGCCCCGTGGCGCGTTTTAAGTTGCGGGGATTAAGTCCCCTTGAATCCTGAGGGTCCCTGGGGTCCAACTAGCCCCCAGGTACCTACAGTTAGGACCACAGAGCTGAGTTGCAGAGAGGCGTTCCGAGGCCACGCACCTTTTTCACCTCTCTGCAACGCACCTCTGTTGTGCTTACTGAAGGTACCTGGTGGGCTAGTTGGCCCCCAGGATTCAAAGGGAATTAACTCCCCAACTTAAAACGCACCACAGGGCGTGTTTGCGCACATGTCACCTGAGGCCCCGCCCCTCCCTTCACCACTGTGCATACGCGCCCCGTGGCGCGTTTTAAGTTGGGGGATTAGGTCACCTTGAATCCTGAGAGTCCCTGGGGCCCAACCAGCCCACCAGGTACTTCCAGTAAGCACCACAGGCCTGCGTTGCAACGCCTGTAACAAATTGTGCAGTTGTGTTTAGGTAGTGAAGAGGGTCGTGCTGGGGGTAGTGTTTTAGGGTTTAGGGTAGTGCAGTGGTGTTTGTGTAGTGTAGGGGGTCATGCTGGGGGTAGGTTTAGGGTAGTGCAGTGGTGTTTGGGTAGTGTAGGGAGTCGTGCTGGGGAAGTGTTTTAGGGTTTAGGGTAGTACAGTGGTGTTTGGGTAGTGTAGGGGGTCGTGCTGGGGTTAGTGTTTTAGGGTTTTAGGGTTTAGGGTAGTGCAGTGGTGTTTGGGTAGTGTAGGGGATACTGCTGGGGGTAGTGTTTTAGGGTTTAGGGTAGTGCAATGGTGTTTGGGTAGTGTAGGGGGTACTGCTGGGGGTAGTGTTTTATGGTTTAGGGTAGTGCAGTGGTGTTTGGGTAGTGTAGGGGTTCGTGCTGGGGTAGTGTTTTATGGTTTAGGGTAGTGCAGTGGTGTTTGTGTAGTGTAGGAGGTCGTATTTTAGGGTTTAGGGTAGTGCAGTGGTCTTTGGGTAGTGTAGGGAGTCGTGCGGGGTATTGTTTTAGAGTTTAGGGTAGTGCAGTGGTCTTTGGGTAGTGTAGGGGGTTGTGCGGGGGTAGTGTTTTAGGGATTAGGGTAGTGCATTGGTATTTGGGTAGTGTAGGGGGTCATGCGGGGGTAGTGTTTTAGGGTTTAGGGCAGTGCAGTGGTGTTTAGGTAGTGTAGGGGGTTGTGCTGGGGGAGTGTTTTAGGGTTTAGGGCAGTGCAGTGGTGTTCGGGTAGTGTAGGGGGTTGTGCTGGGGGAGTGTTTTAGGGTTTAGGGCAGTGCAGTCGTGTTCGGGTAGTGTAGGGGGTCGTGCTGGGGGAGTATTTTAGGGTTTAGGGTAGGGCAGTGGTGTTCGGGTAGTGTAGGGGGTCATGCTGGGGGTAGTGTTCTAGGGTTTAGGGCAGTGCAGTGGTGTTCGGGCAGTGTAGGGGTCTTGCTGGGGGTGGTGTTTCAGGATTTAGGGCAGTGCAGTGGTGTTCGGGCAGTGTAGGGGTCGTGCAGGGGTGGTGTTTCAGGGTTTAGGGCAGTGCAGTGGTGTTCGGGCAGTGTAGGGGGTCGTGCAGGGGTGGTGTTTCAGGGTTTAGGGCAGTGGTGTTCGGGCAGTGTAGGGGGTCATGCTGGGGGTGGTGTTTCAGGGTTTGGGGCAGTGCAGTGGTGTTCGAGCAGTAAAGGGGGTCATGCTGGGGGTGGTGTTTCAGGATTTAGTGCAGTGCAGTGGTGTTCGGGCAGTATAGGGGGCGGTGCAGGGGGTGGTGTTTCAGGGTTTAGGGCAGTGCAGTGGTGTTCGGGCAGTGTAGGGGGTGGTGCAGGGTTGGTGTTTCAGGGTTTAGGGCAGTGCAGTGGTGTTCGGGCAGTGTAGGGGGTCGTGCAGGGGGTGGTGTTTCAGGGTTTAGGGCAGTGCAGTGGTGTTCGGGCAGTGTAGGGGGCGGTGCAGGGGGTGGTGTTTAAGGGTTTAGGGCAGTACAGTGGTGTTCGGGCATTGTAGGGGGTGGTGCTGGGGCTGGTGTTTCAGGGTTTAGGGCAGTGCAGTGGTGTTCGGGCAGTGTAGGGGGTCGTGCTGGGGCTGGTGTTTCAGGGTTTAGGGCAGTGCAGTGGTGTTCGGGCAGTGCAGGGGGTCGTGCTGGGGCTGGTGTTTCAGGGTTTAGGGCAGTGCAGTGGTGTTCGGGCAGTGTAGGGGGTCATGCTGGGGCTGGTGTTTCAGGGTTTAGGGCAGTGCAGTGGTGTTCGGGCAGTGTAGGGGGTCATGCTGGGGCTGGTGTTTCAGGGTTTAGGGCAGTGCAGTGGTGTTCGGGCAGTGTAGGGGGTCTTGCTGGGGCTGGTGTTTCAGAGTCTAGGGCAATGCAGTGGTGTTCGGGCAGTGTAGGTGGTCTTGCTGGGGCTGGTGTTTCAGGGTTTAGGGCAGTGCAGTTGTGTTCGGGCAGTGTAGGGGGTCGTGCTGGGGGTGGTGTTTCAGGGTTTAGGGCAGTGCAGTGGTGTTCGGGCAGTGTAGGGGGTCGTGCTGGGGCTAGTGTTTCAGGGTTTAGGGCAGAGCAATGGTGCTCAGGCAGTGTAGGGGGTTGTGCTGGGGGTGATGTTTCAGGGTTTAGGGCAGTGCAGTGGTGTTCGTGCAGTATAGGGGGTCGTGCTGGGGGTGGTGTTTCAGGGTTTAGGGCAGTGCAGTGGTGTTCGGGCAGTGTAGGGGGTTGTGCTGGGGGTGATGTTTCAGGGTTTAGGGCAGTGCAGTGGTGTTCGTGCAGTATAGGGGTCGTGCTGGGGGTGGTGTTTCAGGGTTTAGGGCAGTGCAGTGGTGTTCGGGCAGTGTAGGGGGTCATGCAGGGGCTGGTGTTTCAGGGTTTAGGGCAGTGCAGTGGTGTTCGGGCAGTGTAGGGGGTCGTGCAGGGGGTGGTGTTTCAGGGTTTAGTGCAGTGGTGTTCAGGCAGTGTAGGAGGTCATGCTGGGGTGGTGTTTCAGGGTTTAGGGCAGTGCAGTGGTGTTTGGGCAGTGTAGGGTGTCGTGCTGAGGGGTGGTGTTTCAGGGTTTAGGGCAGTGCAGTAGTGTTTGGGCAGTGTAGGGGGTCGTGCAGGGGGTGGTGTTTCAGGGTTTAGGGCAGTGCAGTGGTGTTCGGCCAGGGTAGGTAGTCTTGCTGGGGGTGGTGTTTCAGGGTTTAGGGCAGTGCAGTAGTTTTCGGGCAGTGTAGGCGGTCGTGCTGGGGCTGGTGTTTCAGGGTTTAGGGCAGTGCAGTGGTGTTCGGGCAGTGTACGGGGTTGTGCTGGGGCTGGTGTTTCAGGGTTTAGGGCAGTGCAGTGGTGTGCGGGCAGTGTACGGGGTCGTGCTGGGGCTGGTGTTTCAGGGTTTAGGGCAGTGCAGTGGTGTTCGGGCAGTGTAGGGGGTCATGCTGAGGGTGGTGTTTCAGGGTTTAGGGCAGTGCAGTGGTGTTCGGGCAGTGTAGGGTGTCGTGCTGGGGCTGGTGTTTCAGGGTTTAGGGCAGCGCAGTGGTGTTCGGGCAGTGTAGGGGGTCGTGCTGGGGCTGGTGTTTCAGGGTTTTGGGCAGAGCAGTGGTGTTCGGGCAGTGTAGGGGGTCGTGCTGGGGGTGGTGTTTCAGGGTTTAGGGCAGTGCAGTGGTGTTCGGGCAGTGTAGCGGGTCTTGCTGGGGGTGGTGTTTCAGGGTTTAGGGCAGTGCAGTGGTGTTCGGGCAGTGTAGGGGGTCTTGCTGGGGGTGGTGTTTCAGGGTTTAGGGTAGTGGTGTTCGGGCAGTGTAGGGGGTCTTGCTGGGGGTGATGTTTCAGGGTTTAGGGCAGTGCAGTGGTGTTCGGGCAGTGTAGGGGGTCTTGCTGGGGGTAGTGTGTCAGGGTTTAGGGCGGTGCAGTGGTGTTCGTGCAGTGTAGGGGGTCGTGCTGGGGGTGGTGTTTCAGGGTTTAGGGCAGTGTAGTAGTGTTCGGACAGTGTAGGGGGTCATGCAGGGGGTGGTGTTTCAGGATTTAGGGCAGTGCAGGGGTGTTCTGGCAGTGTAGGGGGTCATGCTGGGTGTGGGGTTTCAGGGTTTAGGGCATACAGTGGTGTTCGGGCAGTGTAGGGGGTCGTGCTGGGGCTGGTGTTTCAGGGTTTAGGGCAGTGGTGTTCGGGCAGTGTAGGGGGTCTTGCTGGGGGTGGTGTTTCAGGGTTTAGGGCAGTGGTGTTCGGGCAGTGTAGGGGGCCTTGCTGGGGGTGATGTTTCAGGGTTTAGGGCAGTGCAGTGGTGTTCGGGCAGTGTAGGGGGTCTTGCTGGGGGTAGTGTTTCAGGGTTTAGGGCAGTGCAGTGGTGTTCGTGCAGTATAGGGGGTTGTGCTGGGGATGGTGTTTCTGGGTTTAGGGCAGTGCAGTAGTGTTCGAGCAGTGTAGGGGGTTGTGCAGGGGGTGGTGTTTCAGGGTTTAGTGCAGTGGTGTTCGGGCAGTGTAGGGGGTCGCGCTGGGGGTGGTGTTTCAGGGTTTTGGGCAGTGCAGTGGTGTTCGGGCAGTGTAGGGGGTCATGCACGGGGTGGTGTTTCAGGGTTTAGGGCAGTGCAGTGGTGTTCGGGCAGTGTAGGGTGTTGTGCTGGGGCTGGTGTTTCAGGGTTCAGGGCAGTGCAGTGGTGTTCAGGCAGTGTAGGGGGTCGTGCTGAGGCTGGTGTTTCACGGTTTAGGGCAGTGCAGTGGTGTTCGGGCAGTGTAGGGGGTCGTGCTGGGGCTGGTGTTTCAGGGTTTAGGGCAGTGCAGTGGTGTTCGGGCAGTGTAGGCGGTCGTGCTGGGGCTGGTGTTTTAGGGTTTAGGGCAGTGCAGTGGTGTTCGGGCAGTGTAGGGGTTCATGCTGGGGCTGGTGTTTCAGGGTTTAGGGCAGTGCAGTGGTGCTCGGGCAGTGTAGGGGGTCGTGCTGGGGGTGATGTTTCAGGGTTTAGGGTAGTGCAGTGGTGTTCGGGCAGTGTAGGGGGTCGTGCAGGGGCTGGTGTTTCAAGGTTTAGGGCAGTGCAGTGGTGTTCGGGCAGTGTAGGGGGTCGTGCTGGGGCTGGTGTTTCAGGGTTTTGGGCAGAGCAGTGGTGTTCGGGCAGTGTAGGGGGTCATGCTGGGGGTAGTGTTTCAGGGTTTAGGGCAGTGCAGTGGTGTTCGGGCAGTGTAGGGGGTCGTGCTGGGGGTGGTGTTTCAGGGTTTAGGTCAGTGGTGTTCGGGCAGTGTAGGGGGTCTTGCTGGGGGTGATGTTTCAGGGTTTAGGGCAGTGCAGTGGTGTTCGGGCAGTGTAGGGGGTCTTGCTGGGGGTAGTGTTTCAGGGTTTAGGGCAGTGCAGTGGTGTTCGGGCAGTGTAGGGGGTCATGCTGGGGGTGGTGTTTCAGGGTTTAGGGCAGTGCAGTGGTGTTTGGGCAGTGTAGGGGGTCGTGAAGGGGTGGTGTTTTAGGGTTTAGGGCAGTGCAGTGGTGTTCGGGCAGTGTAGGGGGTCGTGCTAGGGGTGGTGTTTCAGGGTTTAGGGCAGTGCAGTGGTGTTCGGGCAGTGTAGGGGGTCATGCAGGGGCTGGTGTTTCAGGATTTAGGGCAGTGCAGTGGTGTTCGGGCAGTGTAGGGGGTCGTGCTGGGGGTAGTGTTTTAGGGTTTAGGATAGTGCAGTGGTGTTTGGGTAGTGTAGGGGTCGTGCTGGGGGTAGTGTTTTAGGATTTAGGTTAGTGCAGTGGTGTTTGGGTAGTGTAGGGGGTCGTGCTGGGGGTAGTGTTTTAGGGTTTAGGGCAGTGCAGTGGTGTTTGTGTAGTGTAGGGGTCGTGCTGGGGGTAGTGTTTTAGGGTTTAGGGTAGTGCAGTGGTGCTTGTGTAGGGTAGGAGGTCGTGCTGGGGGTTGTGTTTTAGGGTTTAGGGTAGTGCATTGGTGTTTGTGTAGTGTAGGGGGTCATGTTTTAGGGTAGTGCAGTGGTGTTTGGGTAGTGTAGGTGGTCGTGCTGGTGGTAGTGTTTTAGGATTTAGGTTAGTGCAGTGGTGTTTGGGTAGTGTAGGGGGTCGTGCTGGGGGTAGTGTTTTTGGGTTTAGGATAGTGCAGTGGTGCTTGTGTAGTATAGGGGGTCGTGCTGGGGGTAGTGTTTTAGGGTTTAAGGTAGTGCAGTGGTGTTTTTGTAGTGTAGGGGGTCATGTTTTAAGATGCAATGCTCCAATACCTGACCAGTCTGCACTACATAAAACTGCAAAAAAACTAAAAATAAAAAGTGTTTTGCACACTTTTGTCATTGGGCTATATGTGGGCTACATCTGGGTAATATTTGTGCTACATTTGGGCTCTTTTTCACTGGTGGCCATCTTGGAAGACTTCTTTGTTATGAAGTTTCCTAATTTCTTCATTTACTGCAGTCTCCTCAGTAGGAAATGCTTTCAGTTTTTTACTTTGATTCCATCAAGAAGGCATTCAGATGTCTCACATCTGCCATAAATTCAGAATGTTAGCACTCTAGTTGCTCATTAGATCACTGGAGTAAAGCTACTGCTCACCAGGGAGTTAACTGGTAGTCTGCTGCTGGTATTGAAAGTGATTGTTTCAGTCTGCATGTCAGAATTTTCTAATGAAATAGAAGAGGATTTGAGATCTCACTTAAAACATGCCCTAATTTTTCTTTCTGCAGCACTAACTATAATTTCTATTTCAAAAAGAACACCTCATTTTGTTCCTTTTTAAATTAAATGTTTTAAGTGTTACTGGTTTATTCCAATCAAGATGGCTTCAGGTGTGCCATACTTTTGTCATAAGTAAGGCTGTTAGCGCTCTAGTTGTTCTTTAGAACACTCTGGGAAGCTGCAGTAGAACACAAAGGCATCAACTGGCAGGCTGCTCCTGTTGAAATATAACAGGAAGATATTTGAGATCACACTTGAAATATGTCCTAATTTTTCTTTCTACAGCACTAACCATAATTTCTATGACAAAATGAACCCCATCATTTTGTTCCTTTTTAAATTAAATGTTTTAAGTGTTACCAGTTTATTCCAATCAAGATGGCTTCAGGTGTGCCATACTTTTGTCATAAGTAAGGCTGTTAGCGCTCTAGTTGTTCTTTAGAACACTCTGGGAAGCTGCAGTAGAACACAAAGGCATCAACTGGCAGGCTGCTCCTGTTGAAATATAACAGGAAGATATTTGAGATGACACTTGAAACATGTCCTAATTTTTCTTTCTACAGCACTAACCATAATTTCTATGACAAAATGAACCCCATCATTTTGTTCCTTTTTAAATTAAATTGTTTAAGTGTTACCAGTTTATTCCAATCAAGATGGCTTCAGGTGTGCCATACTTTTGTCATAAGTAAGGCTGTTAGCACTCTAGTTGTTCTTTAGAACACTCTGGGAAGCTGCAATAGAACACAAAGGAATCAACTGACAGTCTCTGCCCTTGTTGGATGTACATGTTTTACTGAGAATGTCAGACTTCATTCTCACATGAGTGAGAAAGATAATGTGAATTTACAGAAAATATGCTCTCATTTTAGCTTCTGGAGCACCTTCCAAACCTCCATGGGACAAGCATGAGAAAATAGTGTTCTCTCAAACATGATTCATGATATCCCAGCAGAAGGTTTTTCACATGGTAAAATCACCTTAGAATACACCACAATTCCTAAAATTAGTATGGTACCATCAACAAATAAATTCTAATGTAACTAAAGCCTGTTATCACCCTTTATAGTTCTCCTTTTGGTGACCCTCAAAATCTTCTATTCACTACAATGCATTTCAATGAGGTACTATCATTTATATTGGTCCCAAGATGGCTGCCAGCAATTTCAGGATGAAGTGCTGACAGCCAATCAGATCTCACGATGACATGTGTGGTTAGGCTCCGCCCAGATATATATGTGACTTTACTTTTGATTTTCTCAGGAACTACTGAACGGATTTACACCATTTAAGCAAAAGGCACGACACTGAACCAAGGGCTACCTCTTTGCCAAATTTGGTGTAATTCCGTTCAGCAGTTCGGGCTGTAGCTGCGACTAAAGGTTCCTATGGAAAAATGAATGGGGAAAACGCGTTTTGGGACCCCCTTTTTCTCGGCCCCGCTTGACGTATCACCCAGAGACTTTCAGGATAGGAGCGGACCGGAGCGCCCCAACAAGTTGGAAACTTTCGCGAAGATTCGTCAACCGGCGCCAACGTTATTTCAAATAGAATGTCGCGGATTTCCTATGGATAATAGGTTTTAACTATAACTATCTACTGGCGACCGCCAGTAGATAATATATACACTGAGACGTTATAGTTAGTCTGACATTTCACTGATCATGTCATGAGTGATGTAATATGTGACGTCCTCAGCAGTGCATTGCGGGGGCGTGAGTTATAGTTAGCACAGCTAACTATAACGGCTGAATTTCTCTGGTTTTGTACGAGTGAAATGTCAGACTAACTATAACGTCCCTGAAACCTGTGTTTTTTTCAGTGAATATTTAAGGTTTTTTAAATGCTAATTTCTAACTATAACATCCCTGAAACCTGTGGTTTTTTCTGTGAATTTTATATATATGCATTCAATCTCCTCTCACTCTTACAAGGAAGGAATCAGCACTCAGGTTGTAGTTTGGAAGTATTTAATCTGGAAAAGACGCGATCCACGCGTTTCGGCTCGTCCGAACCTTGATAACGATACAAGACGTCATTGTAGCTTCCTTATTCAAATGTACAAATGCCTCTAGTTGCCAACATTAACAAAGGACTACATATTACATTAATCCAAAAAGCTGTCGGCCATATTGGCCTGGTCACGATGCGAAAATTCAGGAATTCATACAGTAAAGAAAAGAAGTGGTAATATGCACACAATGTCATTTCAGCATATCTTGCCCCGTGACCGCCGTACCTGTATGTTCATCAACGTGACTGGTTCATAATAAACATACTTACAATTGCAAACATCAACATAAACAAATGGACTACACATTACTTTAAAGTGAAAGGCTATCGGCCATATTGATGTGGGCACTTTGCGTATTATATTGGTTCTTACACGAAAGAAAAGAAAAAAAAGGGGTGTTAATATACACACACTATCCCTAAATAAAGTTCTAGCGATTATAGTTCCATTCCATTCACAGCTCATTTGAGATGTCATGAGTGATGTCACTGACCATGTCATGAATGATGGAATGTCTGAGGTCATAAGCAGTGCATTGTGGGGGCATAAGTTATAGTTAGCTCAAGTAACTATAACTGCTGAATTTCACTGGTTTTGTACGAGTGAAATCTGAGTCTAACTATAACATCTCTGGAATCTTTGTTTTTTCCAGCAAATTTCTAGTTTTTTTTAAACGTTAAGTAAGATGCCTATCACAGTGGATGGTGGGGGGTTGGAAGCAGAGCCTGGCCTGGCATTGTGCTGCCCCCACCTAAGCTTGCTGCTCCTGCTTCCCCTCCTCCGCTTTGCCATCCATTGTCCAAGTCCATGCCCCTGCTCCCTCATTACAGCCCTGTGTGGCCGTTGTTCTGCCACTGGCCTTCCCGCCTTCTCTGAACAGTTAGCTTGCTGCCCCATCCACTTCCTCCCTATCCTCTGTTGTCTGAATCCATGCACTAGCCTCCTCACTCCTGCCATGCATGGTCTGATGTGCTGCCACTGCTCTCCATTAAGTATGATGCCCCAGTCCACTCCTCCTCCCCTCCATTGCTCAATTCTATGCCCCATCATTGACCTCCTGCTTAGCCTCTGTGCTTAGCTTGCTGCCCCTACTCTCCTTCCCCCTGCCCTCCGATGTCTGTGTGCATGCCCCATCCTTTTTGCCCACCATGTTCCATGGACCTGCCCTCCTATCTACTCTGAGTGTTCTGTTGAGCTGCCACTCCCCTCCCACCTGCCTGGCATTGTCAGATGACTGTAACCTGTCCCTGCCACCTCCACCCTGCCTGTCCACGTTCCATGCCCCTATCCCCTTCCTCCTGTCCTCCATGGTCCATTTTACTGCCACACCCTTCTGCCCTCCCTGGTCTGTTGTGCTGCAACTGCTCCTCCTGCCTGCCCCGCGTGGTCTGTTGTGAGGCCCCTTCCCCTGAACTCTCCTGTCTGTGCCCAGCTCTTATCACTCCCTTCTATCCTCCATGGTCCTTTGGGCATTCCCCTGCCCCCTCCTTCTTGCCCATCATGGCCATTGTGCTGCCACTAGCCCTCCCGCTTGCCATGCATGGTCTTCTGTGCTGCCACGGCCCCTCCTACCTTCCCTGTGTGGTCAGCTAGTGGCCCCTGACCCCATCCCACCTTCCCTCCATGGTCTGTGTGTATGCCATTATAGTCTCACTGTTGCCCTCCATGGTGTGTTGTGCTTCTAGTGCCCATCCTGCCTGACCTCCATGATCAGCTTGCTGCTCCTGCCCTGCCCCCTTGCCCCCTGCCCTCTGTTTTCCATGTGCAGACCCCTATTCCCTCCCTCCTGGCTTGTCTGTTCCATTGTAATGCCCCTGATCCCTCCCTCCTGCTCTTTATGGTCCGTTATGCTGCAGCTTTCTCTCCTGTCTGTCCATTATGGTCAGGTTGCTGCCATTGCCTCTTTCTCCTCTGTTCTTTGTTGTCCATGTGCATGGTCCTGTCCCCTCCCTATTGCTTTCCATGGATTGTTGTGCTGCACTGCCATCCCACATGCCCTGTGTGGTGTATTGTGCTGCTGCAAACCCTGATGCCTGCCCTGTAAGGTCAGTTTGGTGCACCTGTCCATGTCTCTCCTGTCCTCTGTTATCCGAGTCCATGTCCCTACCCCAATTCCTCCTGCCTTCCATGATCCAATGTACCATACTTGCTAACATTTTGAACTTGGTAAGAGGGAGATTTTGAAAAAAAACTGGGGAATTGATTTTCCCCATTGACTTACATTGAAAAAGAGGAGATTGTAGACGGAGACAGATAAAATAAAGCCCATTTGGGCTTAAAAACATTGGGCGTTTCCTGGCTGAATCAGGTCTGTTGGCATGTATGGTTGTACTACCACTGCCTCTGCCTTCTGCCCACAACGGTCTATTATATTGCCACAGCCTTTCTTGCCTGTCCTGCATTGTTGGTTTGTTGCCCCTGCCCCCCTTTCCACCGCCCTTCATAATCTGTTGTGCTGCCACTGCCCTTCCTGCCTGCCCAGTGTGGTCAAATTGTTGCCTCTGCACCCTCCTACCTGCCTTCAATTTTCCGAGTCCGTGCCCCTGACCTCTGCCTCTCAACAGTATCCTAATGAACAACTAGATTACTAACATTCTATATTTATTACAAAAGTGTAGCACGCCTGACGTCATCTTCAAAACTGTAATACCTAAAGCATTTCATTTAGAAATTATAGAAATGAGAGGGTCTTATTTGCATCGAAATTATGGTTAGTGCTCTAAAAAACTAAAATGAGGACATATTTTCTGAGTTCTCAAATAGCGACAAAGCACTTTTAAATTATTTGTTATCTTTATGTTTTTTTAATCAGTTGACCACTTGATTAAATGTTGCACTTAGGGGAGAGGATGTGGTGTTACTTCCAGAGCTGCAGACTTTGCAACTGGGGAAACAGGTTGGAGCTTCTGCTTCAGCTCGACATTCTGTGATTCTGGTCAAATCACTTAATCTCCCCATGCCTACAACCAAAATTAATTTGTCCTTGTGTGATGTAACTAATGCTCATGTAAAGCACTCAAATACCTGACCAGTCTGCACTATATAAAACTGCAAAAAAACAAAAAATAAAAAGTGTTTTCCACACTTCTGTCATTGGGCTATACGTGGGCTACATCTGGGTGATATTTGTGCTACATTTGGGCTCCTTTTTCTCTGGTGGCCATCTTGGGAGACTTCAATTCAATTCAATAAACTTTATTCGATCTGATTTAGAAACATAGATCATAAAAGTGTATATAAAAACTGTAAATCCTCTTTCTTAATACAATACAATGAGAATTAATTAAAACCAGTAGGTAAAAACGTGTGTTACAAAGCCCGGCTCAGAGCAACTTCAGTTTAACAGAATAGTAAAGTTCAATGTTTCGCAAGATCAATCTCAAGTACTTCGTGCAAAATACGCAATAAGGGGTCCAAGTAAGATGCAACGCTCCAATACCTGACCATTCTGCACTACAAAAAGACTGCAAAAAAACAAAAAATAAAAAGTGTTTTGCATACTTCTGTCAGTGGGCTATACGTGAGCTACATCTGGGTGATATTTGCGCTACATTTGGGCATTTTATCTCTGGTGGCCATCTTGGGAGACTTATTTGTTATGAAGTTTCCTAATTTCCTCATTTACTACAGTCTCCTCAGTAGGAAATGCTTTCAGTTTTTTACTTTGATTCCATCAAGATGGCATTCAGATGTGTCACGCATTTGCCATAAATTCAGAATGTTAGCACTCTAGTTGCTCACTAGATCAGTGTAGTAAAGCTACTGCTTACCAGGGAGTTAACTGGAAGTCTGCTTCTGGTATTGAAAGTGCATGTTTCAGTCTGCATGTCAGAATTTTTTAATTAAGTAGAAGAGGATTTGAGAAGTCACTCAAAATGTGCCTAATTTTTCTTTCTGCAGCACTAATCATAATTTCTGTGGCACAATGAACCCCCTCGTTTTGTTCATTTTTAAATTAAATGTTTTAAGTGTTACCAGTTTATTCCAATCAAGATGGCTTCAGGTGTGCCATACTTTTGTCATTGGTAAGAATGTTAGCGCTCTAGTTGTTCTTTAGAACACTCTGGGAAGCTGCAGTAGAACACAAAGCAATCAACTGACAGTCTCTGCCCTTGTTGGATGTACATGTTTTACTGAGAATGCCTGACTTCATTCTCACATGACTGAGAAAGATAATGTGAATTTACAGAAAATATGCTCTCATTTCAGCTTCTGGAGCACCTTCCAAACCTCTATGGGAAAAGCATGAGAAAAAAGTTTTCTCTCAAACATGATTCATGATATCCCAGTAGAAGGCTTTTTCACAGGGTAAAATCACCTTATAACACACCACAATTCCTAAAATTAGTATGATAACATCAACAAATGATTTATAATGTAACTAAAGTCTGTTATCACCCTTTATACGTTCTCCTTTTGGTGACCGTCAAAACCTTCCATTCACTACAATGCATTTTAATGGGGTGTTATCATGTATATTGATCCCAAGATGGCTGCCAACATTTCTTGGATGAAGTGCTGACAGCCAATCAGATCTCACGATGAGATGTGTGGTTAGGCTCCGCCCAGATATCGATATTTTTTTCCTTTAATATTTCAAAAACTACTGAAAGGATTTACACCATTTCAAGCAAAGAGTGCACTCTGGACCAAGAGCTACCTTTCTGGCAAATTTGGTGTAATTCCGTTCAGCAGTTTTCTATGGAAATTACCATGGAGAAAACACGTTTTGGGCCCCCCATTTTTTCTCCGCCCCCTCTTGACGAATCAACCCGAAACTTTCAAGACAGGAGCTGACCAGAGCGCCCCATTAGTTTTGAGAATTTCGCGAAGATTCGTCAAACGGCTCCAAAGATATTGGCAAAAGAAAAACTCTCTTCCTATGGAAACAAGGGCCTAAATATAACTACCTACTGGCGACCGCCAGTAGGTTATATATATATATATATATATATATATATATATATATATATATATATATATATATATATATATATATATATACCACTAGGTAATTATAGTTAAGACCTAGGGGCACATGCATCAAGCCCACATTTTGCGATTTCTAAATAGCAAATTTTACCGATTCGCTATTTAGAAATCGCAAAATGCAATGCATGTAGAAATCGCAAAGAAAAATTTGATTCCTTAAAATTCCTTAATTGCGACTCACAAATTGCGACTCGCAATTAAGGAATTGATTCCATTCATTCCTATGGGCCTAGAGGCCCATAGGAATCAATGGGAATTGCATGCAGCACTTGCGAGTACTCCATAGGTACTCGCAAATTGTGCATGCAATTTCAAGTGCAAGGGTTCCAAAAGGATACCCTGTTGCACCCTGAAATTCCCCTTCTTCCACATGTTGCGCACACACATGCCCAAAGGGCATGTGTGTGTGTAAATGTGACTTTGAAAAATGCACTCTAGTGCATTTTTCAAAGCAATCATAAATTACCACCAACTTTAGTTTGATGGTAATTTGCGATTCCTAATAGCGAAATCGCAATAATTTTTTGCTTAATGCATTGCATTTAAGGAATCGCAATTTGAGATTCCTTAAATGCAATCGCAATTTAAGTAATCGCAATTTTAGCGATTCCTTAAGTTGCGATTTTTGCATTTGGGATGATGCATTCCAAATGCAAAAATACCGGTCGCAAAGGGGCAGATTCTGCGAATCTGCCCGTTTGCGACCGGTTTTTGGTTTGATGCATGGGGCCCTTGGTTTCCATAGGATAAGCATTTTTTTGTTTTGCTAATAACTCTGGCACCGTTTGAGGAATCTTCATGAAATTTTTAAAACTAGTGTGCCAGTCACTACAGGTGCTGTTTTAAAGTCTCAGGGTGATTTGCCAAGAGGGGGCTGAGAAAAAGGGGGCATAACACGTTTTCCCCATGCAATTTACATAGGGATTTTAAACATGACTACAGTCCAAACCACTGAACAGAATTGCACCAAATTTAACAGAAAGCTAGATCTTGATCAAGAAAGAGTGCTTTTTGTAATCTGGTGTAAATCTGTTCAGTAGTTTTGGAGTTATTAACAAAAATAGATTTATGTATATCTAGAGACTAGGATCCACCGCGGATCCACTGCAGTGTATCTGCGGATCCACGGGACAACAGCAATGCTGTGATTAGCTGGTGCAACCTGAGAGAAAAGTTGCGGCCGCCATTTTGTGTATCAGGACACGGGTCCTGGGGTGAGGGGGAATAAAGTATAAGTAGGAAATAAGGGGTCAGGATAGAGGTATCCTGACCCCATGGGACTGAGGGAGGGGTCTAGGAGAAACCCCTCATGGGCAAGAAATTGTCAAAAACTTTTTTTGGGGGGTGCGCGAAGATCTGTGGAACCGGATCCCAATTTTAAAAACAATATACCCACTAATAGGCCCACTCGCATACTCACTCACCCACTTACACACCCACACAACCACTGACACACCCATTCATACATTCATACAGCCACACACACCCACTCAGAGACCCAGAACACCACTCACAACCAATACGGCCACTCCTACACCCACTCAGAGGCCCAGAGAATCACTCACACACCCACTCACAGACCCACACAAGCACTCACACACCCACGTACACACCCAAGCAACCACTCACACACCCACTCACACCTGTACAGCCACTCACATACACACTCAGAGCCCCACAAAACCACTCACAGACCCACACAGCTAGTCACAAACATGCTCACACACCCACTCACACACTCACACACCCACTTACACACCCACACAACTACTCACGCACCCATATAACCAATCACAAACCCACTCAGAGACCCAGAAAATCACTCACACACCCTTACAGCCACTCACACACCCACTCAGCGACCCAGAAAGCCACTCACAAACCCACTTACACACTCATGCAGCCACTCACTCATACACCCAACCAGAGACCCAGGGTACCACCTACAGACCCACAGAAGCACTCACACGCCCCACATACACAACAATACAGTCACACCCACACCCACTCACAGACCCACACAGCCATTCACACAACCACTCACAGACCCACAAAGCCAGTCATACACGGACAGACACACCCGCTACACACTCACACACCCACTTACACACCCACACACCCATTTGCACACCCACACAACCATTTGCATACCCACACAACCACTCACACACTCAGGTTACAGGGACATAATAGTTAGGAAATAGCATTAAAAAAAACATAGAAATTCACTGAAAACCCCAAGGTTACAGAGACGTTATAGTTAGGAAATAGCATTAAAAAAACCATAGAAATTCAGTTAAAAAAACAAAGGTTACAGGGATGTTATAATTTGGGAGTAGAATTTTTTTAAACTTAGAAATTCACTAAAAAAACAAAGGTTACAGGGACATTATAGTTAGGTTCAGATTTTGCACATACAAAACCAAAGAAATTTGACAGTTATAGTTATCTCAAGTAACTATACCATGTGCCCTTAGGTAATTATAGCTCGTGCACTCGCTATGCACTCCTAATTACCCCACATATTACATTACTTATGACATCTTCTATGACAAAATTGATAATATCACTGCAAAATTTGCAATAAAATTATTGATGAGAAAACTGTGCATGGCAGGGGCACGAGTTATACGAGCTGGGTGTGGTGAGAAGTAAAAAGAAGAAAAGTGTATGTGAGATAAAACTAACTCCAGGGTACACTAACAGCTTTATTGGGACATCCCTAGGCCAGGATTAAAATCAGACTACGACAGGAGGGTATTCAATCTGTCATAGAACCGTGAAGGGCGACATGTTTCAGCTTTATACGATCCTTAGAAGTGTGGCAGCTTTCTTCAGGACCTATGTGAAAAAATGTGTAGTATGGCTCATGTAGAAAACATACTAAATCATAAATAAATGTGATGGTATACAAAACCAGTGGTTGGAGTGGAACGTCACTCTGTCAGAGATCCACTGGTAGATATTTACCCACAAAGTCAGGTAATAGGCATCAGATTTACCTTGGTGCAAACTCAAGGTGGCATCAAAGTCCTTAGAGTGAAGATGCAGAGGACGTGGATTGCACCTCGGAAGGATATTTTCCCCATCAAGAAACCCCATTCCCTGCACCCCGAAAATGGATGAGCTCCTGCAATTGGCAGGAATACATCTCATGGGAAAGGTTATGAATACCAACAAATTTGTAGGTTTGTTTTCTTTTCAAACTTTTATGCCTGTAACGTTTCATGTAAAAGGGGATCTTTATTCTCTTCTTTAGCTGTCAATAAATAATAATACTCAGATTTGTATAGCGCGTGATAGTCTCTAGGTGCTGTTCCTAGGCACCGGGGGGATTAAGTGACTTGCCCAGAATCACAGGCTGTTGAGCCGACGCTCAGACTCAAACCTCAGTCCCCAGCTTCAAAGTCGCAGCTCTGACCATTAAGCCACCTCCTCACCATTCCACCTGCCTAAACCATGTCCCTTCAAGGGGATTTTGTTCATTTTGAATATCCATGATAGATAAGTTTGTCTTTAAGGATACTAGCATTTTTAAAGTATTCTTCCATTTAGAACAGTTGCATCTTGTATTGAGAAACTTTTCATATGGCAAGCTCTCTCTTTAACTTCTAGGGTGTAACTAGAAAAATCCAATAATGTAACTCGGTCTGTAGGTTTATTGTAAAACACAAGTATATAATTTCCCATCGCCATGTTTGATCAAGAGGTTAAGAAAGCCCAACTGTTTTTTGTCATGCTTCATAATGAACTTCAAATCTGTTGTTAAGCCAGGTATTACATTCTTCCAGCATTGCTTCTATGTATGCAGGAGAAACTCCATTAAAAAGAGAAGAAAGTAAGCAGAGCAACTTGTATTGTACCTTGCCAGAGAATGACTGGGGAGGAGTCTTACTGGCTTATTTAGACCCTGGTGGGTGAACCACTATCCTACCAGGTCAGCAGAGCCTCTGGACTTCACTTGCCTGGCAGTGGACTTCCTGCGGTATTTTGGAGCACCTGCCTGGCAGAATCTCAGTGGATTAGGAACAAGTGCTGGCACGGCGGTTGCTTTGAAAGAGGATCACTTTGACGAGTGAATGCCATGTTGTTTTGGCCCCCCTTGGCAACATTTTTAGTTTAAAAAAAAAAAAAGACCTAGAGGTGCAGGGAGTGTTCTTTCTGATCGATCTACTTGCCCCAGACCACCATGCATCAACAATCTCAGGAAGTGGAATCTAGTGATGGTTACCTCACTCCTGTGGAAGCCTGTCTTCATTCCTTTGATGTCTGTGGAGCAATCTCTATCTATCTGGAGGGTACAGTTCACAAGTGCAGAAGTGTGATAGTCTAGTTGCCAACTTTGATCATGCTCGATATGGTTTCATACTATTAGTATCCATTTGAGCCTGTGACTTCTTCACTTGAATGTTCCATGACTTGGCAGGCTTGTCTTTGCCTTTGGTATTTATGGGTGTTACATTAGGGGTGTAGCTGTTTCATTGACCACGGTTATGGGAGAATCCATTCAGTAAATCTGTGTTGCTGCAACTTGGGCAGTCCCTTCAGCCTCTTTCTTTTGGCTGGAGTTGGGTCCTGGGGGGTAGGCCTAATTTAGTATCTATGTGTTGTCTTCTGTACTGTCTGATTAAGAGGTTATGTTTACACGTCGTCTTATGTATGTATGTTCTTCATATGTATTAAGCTTTGAATTTGGTTTTTGTATTGTTTAAACCTAGCCAATAGGCAGTGGAGTGCTCTAGAAGGCCAAATACAAAGTCAAAGGCAACTTATGATGGAAAAGGTAGCTGATTAAGACATGCGCAAAAACAAAGGGACACCCTTGGGACCTCTTCCCCTTTATGAATGTAAAAAAAAAGCATTTGTTGGGGATTAGGCACTGGTGAGGGGACCACTGGCAATTCTCAAACATACTTTAAAAATGAACGTTTATTTTTTAAAGCAGCTCTGTTTCCTTTAATGCAAGGGGGCTGACTTACAACAAAATGTTTGCTTTATTGAAAGGCGATTACAGACATGGGGGCACATTACGATACCCGGCGTAAAAAAATCCGCCAGGCATGGAAGCGGCAAAAATCCGCCCGCACACACCGCCTGAACACCGACCACGCCATTATGAGTACACAAACTGAAAACCGCCATCGGCGGAAAAATCATACAAAATACCGCCCGCCATCGTCCGAGTCGGAGTCAAACCGCCCGCCACGGACGGAAACACGCACGACAACACAAAACCGCCCGCCCACACGGCCGACACACCGCACGTGAAATTACGATCGCACCGCCATGAGCGCGGAAAACAACAAATATACCGCCCGCCAGCGCAAACAACGCCGATGAGAATCGACACGGCAGAAGCCATGGCGCCCACGTACCTGCACAGAAACCATCCGCACACAAAACCAATAGCACACAACATGGCCAACAAGTCCACACAGCAAGGCACGCACAAATACACAAGCACAGTACACATCCCGAAAACACCCCCCGGACAAACAAAAAATACAAAGGCCAGAACCCCAGACACAACACACCTGAAAACAACAGACCATGAGGACACACCCACATAGGTGAGTACAAAAGCAGCACTCCCACAGACCACAACCCCTTGCTACATTGCAAACCAGAGAGGAGAGGAGAGGACACAGTGACACAGCAAGGACAGCAGCACACCACAGAAACGCACACATCACAACCACCACCACCACCACCACCACCACCAAACACCTGCACCACAAACCCCCTGCACATTACACAACACACACCGCACCAGCACCACAAACACCATGGCACCACAAAGGATGCCCAAGTTCACGCCCATGGAGCTGACGGTCATGGTCGACGAGATCATCAAGGTGTACCCACAAATCTATGGGAACATGGTCCAGCACACACCACTAGCCACCAGAAACAGAATGTGGACCCGGATCGTAGACCAGGTCAATGCAGTCGGGACCCTGCCCAGGAACAGAACCGAGATAAACAAACGTTGGAATGACGTAAAGAGCCTGGTCAAGAAGAAGGAGGGCAAAAACAGAGAGCTGGCTGCCGTCACTGGCGGAGGGAATCCCGCGCTCTTTAAGACCTTCAAAGCGTGGGAGGAGAAGGTGCGAGTCGTAATCCATCCGGAGATCCTCGCCGGATTAGCAGGGGGAGTGGAGGCTGGTAAGTACAAACTAATGTATACCAGCACACCGCTATGTACACACATGCGCAACCACCATGCCACAGCTCCCAGGGACAAACACCCCCATGTCCAGCACACAATACACAACACATCACACGCACATGCAACAGACACTACCACACACAGGCCAAACCGAACAACTGTAAGATGCGTGGGGACATGTGTACACTAAGCCAGCCACGTAACCACCAACAGGTCCCCAAATATGCCAGAAGCGCCACAACGAGCACCCACCACACCCATGTGTCCGCCACAGCTGCACCAACCGACAAGTAACAGGTAAGTGGCAGGAACACAAAGTGCAGTGGGTCGGAGGGGGACAGCTGAAGTACAACACCCACCAGGCCCCCACTCCCACAGACCAGCAAGGTGGAGCACTCCCCACACCCATGTGTCAGGCACAGCTGCACCAACCGACAAGTAACAGGTAAGTGGCAGGAACACAAAGTGCAGTGGGTCGGAGGGGGACAGCTGAAGTACAACACCCACCAGGCCCCCACTCCCACAGACCAGCAAGGTGGAGCACTCCCCACACCCATGTGTCAGGCACAGCTGCACCAACCGACAAGTAACAGGTAAGTGGCAGGAACACAAAGTGCAGTGGGTGGGACGGTGGACAGCCCAAGTACAACACACACCAGGCCCCAGTCCCACAGCACAGCAAGGAGGAGCATCCCCCACACCCCACACCCACGTGTCAGCCACCGCAGTGCACAACGACAGCCGAAAGGCAGACATCACGGTCCACAGCAATCGGTGTCAGTGGGTGTACAGCCACCCCCACGACCCACTACACCCCCCACCCCCACAGACCTGCAACATGGAGCACCCCCCGCTAAGAGCCATGTGGCATCCAGTACAGTGCACGCACGAACAACTTGCAGGTGGGAAACTGGACAGGGCTGGATTACTGGAGGCATGAGGACCATAACACCACCAACACATGGGACATGTCACGTAGCACACGAACACGCAGCACCGCCCACCGTCACGAACAAGTGAACAATGTGCACACGGACATGAACAGCAGACTCACACCCCACATGACCCATCACAGACATAGCAACACCCAAGGAGCCACGTCTGCATGCACAAGCCACACTGAATATAGTCCCACACGGCAGCCACTGTGCAACTCATCACACACAACCGAAACACCATTGAAGTCCTGTCCATGTAGCCCCTACTGCCTGTCAACCACACACCCCACAACTACGCCTATGTAAGACAAACAACACTAGACGCAACAGAGCGGAACAACAGAAATGCACACGAACACCACTGAACCCATCAAACACACAGACACACCATGCACATACAACATACCATCCATCCCATCCGTCAGCCCCAGTCTCATGAAAGGCATGTCATCCGCACAGCTGCCACACATACAGCAGTCACGCTAAGACACATGCCCATGACCAACCATGTGCCAGAAGTCAATTAAGCGCACGACACACTGTGAGCAACAACACACAACATGGGCCACACCCCCCCGAGCACTGCAGTGATGCACATGGCACAGGGCAGCACGCACACCAAGGAGATGGGACAACTGCAATACGTTGGCTGGCACACAACTATCACTCACTCATAACGATGCGTCCAATGCCATGTCCAGTAACCACAACAGACAGCAAATATGCAGGGCATGTCAGGCATGCACACACCTCAGACCATGCACTGTCATGCTGCCACAACACATGTCACGTTCGGCACCCATGGCTCACAGCATGTACCCCAAAAGCATATACCCTCCCAAATGCGAATCTGGGGCATGGCCCCCATGTTGCCATATGCGTTCCTAAGCGTTCCATTTGAACCCCAAAAGCATATTCCATCCCAAATGCGAATCTGGGGCATGGCCCCCATGTTGCCATATGCGTTCCTAAGCGTTCCATTTGAACCCCAAAAGCATATTCCATCCCAAATGCGAATCTGGGGCATGGCCCCCATGTTGCCATATGCGTTCCTAAGCGTTCCATTTGAACCCCAAAAGCATATTCCCTCCCAAATGCGAATCTGGGGCATGGCCCCCATGTTGCCATATGCGTTCCTAAGCGTTCCATTTGAACCCCAAAAGCATATTCCCTCCCAAATGCGAATCTGGGGCATGGCCCCCATGTTGCCATATGCGTTCCTAAGCGTTCCATTTGAACTCCAAAAGCAAAGTTCAAACCAGACCCAGGATGGGCCAGGAGCCCGCATACACCAGAGTCACAATGAGTAGGGGCAAAGCAACACACCCATCGGCATGGCCAATCCGTCCCATGCCACATGTGCACAGCACACAGTCCCATTGCCTAGCACACACACCTACAGATGCCACAGCCACACACTCGCCTCCGGGAAACCCATGTACGAGATTGCACGAACTGCCAATGTCAGACGACTAATACATACTTCGCCAGGTGCAACACAATAACAAATCTCATTCTCTCCACAGGTGACGAACTGCTGGACGCTGGGGATGGAGACAGCAGCCAGCACAGCCAGCCTACAAGCCCCCAACGAGGACTCACGGATCTGGAGGATCTGTCCACCTCTTCGGACACGGACCACCAAGCTGGCCCATCTGGCGTGGCAGGGCCCAGCCGCTCCCCAGGACCCCTCCTACCCACCAACCCATCATCCAGGGATGCTGAGCAGTCCCAGTCCCCTGCTGCCACTGTCGTTGCGGCCACACCCACGGTCATTGCGGCCACTACCACTGCCGCAACCGCCACCATCGCCGCACCGACCACCACCGCCTCCACCACCACCACGTCTTCGCTGGCACCAGCCCCAGCGCAGGTGGTGGCCCGGCCGACTGGATCCACCCTGGGAGCCACAGCGAGGACCGTGGTGAGCAATGTGGCTAGTGGGCAGGCCGGTGGCAGCAGGACTGGTAGGAGGAGCAGGGTCAGGGAAACGCCAGCCTCCCCTGGGAGCCATGCCCTGCCTCAAATGGCCAGAGTCCTTGGGGCCTATGAAGAGGCCCAAGGACAATGGGCCAGGTCTGCTACTGACACGCGGGAGGTGCTGGGGGTGCTGAGGTCCATGGACGCCCATATGGGCCAATTCGTGTCCCGTATGGACCAACTCGTGGACCTCATGGGCCAGCTGGTGGTGGCGGTGGGGTCACAGGCAAGGCCAGCAACACCACCTCCGCCACCACCTGCTAGGGCGCAGGCTCGGGCAGCAGTGTCCACTTCCCCTGCGTCCACAGCCAGTGAGCACACCTCACCCACCACCAGCAGGTCGCCACCACACACCCCCCTCCCAAACGTGGAAGGGGCCGTCCGAAGAGGAAACAGATCTCCCGGGAGGACTTCGCACGCTCCAGTCGCAAGTGAGGCAGCCAGCCAGCCTTCCACCAGCCTTCCTTGACCAGCCACTGCATTGACTTGCTCTACGATCCCACTCCACACAGCCATCTGGATGGCATGTGTGTGTTGGACTATGGACATAGAACCAGTGGGTACACCCTGATCATCACGCAGCCATGACCGACAGCTCATTGTCACTGCACGCACCACTTTTGTCATCACCTTACACACAATCACATGTCACAGTTTGTAATAAATGCACCTTTTTCACTAACTGCTGTTTGTGCCCTGTGTCTTTATTGTACGGAATACAACGGCCACCTTGGGCGGAAAGGCACCTGATGCGTGGCATGGAAATGGAATCCGGAGGGCCTGTAGGGACCTAGGGGTGGGAGACAGAACAGGAGCACATTCAATGAGTGTGTCACACACCCATCACACAGTACATGTCAACAACTACAAGCAATGTACACACATCGCACAGAGCAATAGGGCACAATGCCACAGTCACCAACAGTGGCATACTACCCTGGCCATGGAGCGTTGACACACTGCACGCAGTGAACATACGGCCACCCTGACACAGCACACACACACCTGCATAGATACAGACACATCATCCGTCGTACATGGACACTCACCGTCAAGTGAAGTAGCGGGCGATGAGCTGCTGGCGCACATTCCCAGCTTCCTCCTCTCCGCTGTCCACCTCACTCGAGCTGTCCTGGTCTGCGGGCTGGGGCCCTGGTTGATCTCCGTCATCCACAATGAGGGGGATCTGCTTCCGAATGGCCAGATTGTGCAGCATGCAGCACGCCACCACTATCTGGCACACCTTCTGTGGGAGTACGCCAGTGCACTCCCGGTGCGGTCCAGGCACCTGAACCTGGACTTGAGGAGGCCAAAGGTACGCTCGACCACACGTCTGGTCCTCCCATGTGCCTCATTGTATCGATCGTCTGCTGGGGTGCGAGGATTCCTCAATGGACTGAGCAGCCATGCCCCATTCGGATACGCAGAGTCACCTGGGTGTGAGGGACACAGAGAACCGTTGCTATTCCAACTGGACAGGGGACAGCATCGCACAACCAGCACGCTACACCACTCCACATACTCACCGACAATACAGCCACGATCCTGTTGCAGATTGGCCATCAGTCGTGGCAAGATGCTGTTGCGCATTATGTGTGCGTCATGGGCCGAGCCTGGAAACTTTGCACACACGTGGGTGATCACCATGTCCGCAAGGCACACCACTTGCACATTCAGGGAGTGCGTGTGCTTCCTGTTGCGGTACAGGTGCTCAGTGGCCTGTGGTGGAACAAGGCCAACATGAGTGCAGTCAATGGCTCCCACGACGTGTGGGATTCTGCCAAGGGCATAGAATGCACCCTTCACTGCCGCCAATTCACGAGCCCTGGGGAATCTGATGTACCTGTTCCGGTACAGCATCATGGCTGCCAGTACATCCCTCAGCACCTTGCTGAACATGGGCTGGGACATCCCTCCTCCACTGCCCACTGTGTGCTGGAATGACCCAGTGGCGAAGAAATGCATGGCGGCCATCACCTTAGCCGTGGGGGTGACAGCAGTCGGATACACCCTGCGGGGACGGAGATGGGGCTCTAACATGGCACACAGTCGATGCAGAGTTGGCCTGTCCAGCCGAAACTTCCTGATTACCTCTGTATCGTCCATGTCCGCCAGCAATTGGTATGGGCGGTCAATGTTCGGTCTCCGCCTGGGTTAAATGGCAGAGGACACATGTCAAAGCAACACGGCACATAGCAATTTCGCATACACATCACTGACATGACTGAGCAAGCACATGGGCCACAGCCCAGCTGTCAAGCTGGGACGGCACGGCCACAATACACTTACACAGGTCTCCCAACAATGGCAATGGCAAGTGAGACATACCACTGCCATGTGCATGCACATGGGGATCTAGGCCCCAATGACTTGCGGGGCGTGCTGATGGGGACTGACTGCATATTCGTCAAGCGGCAACGCCACGGCAACATGAGTGTCTGCTGAGCATGGTACTGCTTCCGAGGCTGGATGAGTATGGCACACGACGACGACGATGTGGGCACGGGCTGAGCGGCCAATACAAGTGGGACCTGTGGCACGAGGGGATATGAGACAGTAGTAGGTGTCAGCACTGCACCCTATGTACAGCACTGTACGGATCACAGCTCCCGAAACATTGACTGGTGTCCACATTGACAGCCCCATGCCAAGACGGCTGTGTGCTTGCAGTCACACGTCACAGGTGAGAGGTTACATTGCACGTGCCAGGTGGCAGTCGTACAGAGTGGGAGCTGGCATGTGTGTGCATGTGTCTCCTGTTCAGGATCCACCAGATGGGCGCTGACTCTGTACTGACCATTGGACACAGCATGTTCCGTGGAAGGCTTGTGTGTGTGGGATGGTGGCACTGGATGTGCCTCCGTTGGGTGGGGGCCATGCACAGGGCGGGTACGTCGATGATTGCGCATTGTTGGTCACGGTGGGTGCACCAGCTAAGATGTGTTGCCCTGTGTTCAATTCCTATGTCCGCATGATGATGGACTGTGGATGTGGGCAGACTACACATTGGTCGATGTGCTGTCCATATGCATGTGCCTTCACACCAGGCACAGCTGCCCCTGCACATGTGACCCCTGCTGGACTCGCTGCTGGGTCTGTGGAGCTGATGCACCTTCTGCGCGTGGGGCGGACAGCTCTCCTCACTTCCCTCATTGCGCATGTCATGTCTTTGCCGCAGGTGACATGGATCATGGAGGGCCCACATGTACGCGTGGGTAGGCTACACATGATTGTTCACTGGTCGCCACCCCCAGTCAGTGTTTCGAATGGGAAGCTTGTCGTGCTGGTGGTATGTTCGATGTGGCGGATGGGCGGGCCTAGGTGCGGGCTTACATTCCGGACATGGGGGTAGTTGGATTGGCGACTAGTTGCAGTACACACGGGACACGTCTCTTCCTTTCCACATCTGGGTCATCCCTTGTACTAACTGACAGTGATACAGTCATCTTCGCCCCAGCCCTCATGTCCTCCCCTCGCCCCCCAATATGCATGCTCACCTGCGAGGCTAGCGCTTGCACAGGCAGCCCCAAGCTCGCACCAGAGAGGGCAAGGAGTGCATGTGTGGGTCCAGTTGCACGAGTGGGCTGTCTCAGGGTATGATGTGTGGCGGGACGCCGTCCACCTGCGTGGTGCCCCAAATGGAGACCCGGCCTGCATGGACTATGCATCACAGTCTTCGCCTTCCGGATCCGCCACCTGCGACACCCAGTGGCTGTGGCTGCCCTTGCGGCCATGCCGTGTCCGTCTGTGGCTGATGGCCCACACATTCACTCTTTGGCCTCTCTGGGGAGGGTTCAGGGGTGGTGGCGCACGCGCTTGCACTTAGTCGCAATGGCATGTGGCGTGGTTGGTATGATGGGCAATGGATGGGATGGTGCGAGCCACCTCCCGTGACGTCAGTGCTGCTCGTGCTGTGGTGCGTCCCCCTACACTTCCATTTGACTTTTTGCCATGCTGGACGTTGAGGTTCTATTGCCTGCGTGATATGACCAGGAGGACCGCGAGGAGACCTCTCACACACCATGCTCCACTGCCATCCCGTGCCTTGTATCGCCTGTGTGGATTGACTATGTTGGGGTTACACCTGGTCGACTGGGGCTGTGTGTGCCTTGTCAAGGGGCATGGCGGGCGCACAACAGGATCCAGCTTGTCCACAGAGGGTGGGCTGAGGTGCGCCTGGTACCGCTTTGTACGTGTGCCCGGCTGCTGTGCACACACGTGTTCACTCCCCCCGACAGGTGTCCTCTCACAATGCCCAGGGAAGCGGTGGTGTACTGTTCATGACCCCTCCCAACACGGCGTGCTCCAACTTGGCATGTGCGCATCTACCCGTCGCACCCACCCACCTGAGCACTGCGTCCATACGACTTCACACGACACATGTGTGTCTTCCACAGTAGTGCTACTCATTTGCGTTGACATCCAATACCAGTGGACTACATGGTCATGTCACGACTGCCGTGTACTTCACATACTCTCATCCTCTCTCATTCGTACTTGTGAAATGAGTCAGCGGAGACAGTTCTGGTTTCAAACATTATATTGAGTCTTCTGTCCTCTGTGATGCAGTATAGTGGACACTACTGGCAGCGGGATACATGTTGAGGATATACTGAGCATGATTACAAATGGGATAGGGTGTGGGGTTACATCTGCTTGGCCAAGGCTGTGCTAATGTACATTTACGTATAGCTGCGGAGCTGCGGACTTTGACACAGACGGTATACATGTAGCCTACCAGACCGCTCGGCATCATGGGCACAGTCCATCTCAGTTCCATGTGACAGGTTTGCTGCGGTTGTTCCTCATGCACGCGTGCATGTGAGATGACATCAGGGCATGTGCTTGCGTGCATGCAGCGGCGTGCCACTTGTTGTTGCACTGTGGTGGTTACTGGACATGTCACAGTCACTGGGGTCGTGTTGTTGTTGTATGCACTTGTCGTCCATGCAAAGGTCCTGGTATGGGATTCCCGGGGCGGGGGTGGGAGGGGTGCAGCACCCACAGACTCCAGGCGACCTATTCATGTCCACTGAGCGGTGTGTGTGTCCATGGGCGCTGGATCCATGTCGTGTCCTGGTTGTTCGTGCAGTTCCGTCCATGTGGGTGCGATGCACAGAGCCCATGCCACTGCCTCCCACGATGCATGCGGTGTTCCTGGATGTGATGGGGAACAGTGTGCATGTCCCGGTCATATCCGATGTCATGGCGATGTCGTTGATGGTGTGGTTACAGTTGCCGGTCGTTTGGTATGGCTGTTGTGGTGGTGACTGGCCAGTCCGTGCGGAAGCTGAGCATGGGTGCGGGGTTGGACTTCATAGGTCACTCGGGGAACCTGCGTTGTGGTCCGACGTATTTACAGGTTGACAGGTATGCGATGCCGTCCAGCAGGGCTTCCATGTCATTGGTGGTGTACATGTTTGCCAGCCAATGAAGCGGATGGTGGCTGTCAAGGTGTTGTTCGTAGGTTGTCCCTTGGAGGACCATGATGGGGCATGCTGGGTGACATTCGATGTAGCTGTTCTCGATGATCCGTCGTGTGGAGGCACAGTGGTTCCATTTCAGTGCGCGTGCGATGTTGGCCACATACGCCATGCCCCCATAGGCAGAGCAGGCCCTGTCGTGTGCGTCCAGAGGGAGGAGTAGTGGTAGCAGGTCCGCCTTCAGACATGCCGGGTTGGAGAGGCATATCTCGACGGGATGCTGGTAGGGACACCTCCGACAGTAGAAGACGGGCATGACGCAGCTGAACAATGTGATGCGGTAAGTCAGTCGGTAACTTACGTTCAGCAGGGACAGGAGATCGCATCCCAATGTATGTATCGTGCTGGTTTGGTACAGCTTGAGCTCTTCGGCGTAGTTGGGTAGGTGTGTTGCGGTTGCCATTTCGCAGCGGTTCGTAGAGGTGGCGTGCTCCGGCTGTGTGTGCAGTCTGCAATGTGCACGCTCCGGGGTTGCTGTGAGCTCTGTGTAGTCGTGGGGAGACAGGACTTGTGTTCTGTTGGCTTGTTTGGAGGACACGGGCCCTCTTCCCACATGCTTCTCAGACAGTTCAAGGTCGGTGCTGTGTGACTCCTTCCAATTAACTTGCATGTGGCCGACATGGGGGAGTGTTTTCTTCTTTCTTCCCCGTCCGTTGTGTGCTTCTGTGATATGCGCTATCTGCCGTGTGGTCGGTCTTCTCGGCATGCCTGTGTTGGTCTATTCTTGGACAATGGCTGTATTCACCGGCTTCTGTCGTAGGGCTGTGGTTTCGGTGTTGGAATGGAAGGTCATTCAGTGCTGTCTGCTCTCCCTTGTGTGGGCGGCAGGCTGCCTTTCCGCTCTGCGTTGGGCCTTGTGTGTGGATGTAATTCTTGGGCCACCTGTTGTCGGTCCCCGGGCTCTTTGGTGTTCCGTTTCATGTGTCTTGTTCATATGTGCAGGGTGGTATGGGTTTTTCAGTGTGGTACTGGCGTTCCTCTTCCCGAAGGGGCCCTGCTTCTCCTAGTTGGTGTTGCCGCCGCTGTGTGCTTCGCCATGTTTGTTACACTGGGGTGTGTCCTGCTGTTGCGTGACTTCACTGACATGTGTGCGTCGGTTGTGTGGCGTTGGGTGTTGTCCGTGAATTGGGCGTTGGGGACATGTCTGTGGCCGGCCTGTCACGTGTCATGTGCGTTCGGGGTGGGGCTGGTGTGTGCTGCTTGGTTGTGTCCCTGTGTCTGTGTGCGACGCATGCATGGCGCTGCGGTTGGCCTCTGCGTTGTGCGCATGTGTGGCGGCGGCCATCGGCGCTTTGGGGCCGTGACGGGGTGGTTGGTTCCTAGTCCCAGGTGGTGTGTACACATGTGTTCCGCGATGTTAGGATTTGGCCTGTGTGTCATATGTGGATGCAATGGTGGATGTGTAGTGTGCACGCGCTGGTGGGGGGTTGTCCGCTTTATCCGCCCTTGCACTGTGTGCGCTGTTTGCGTGCACTTGTTGTGTGTGTGCCTACCTGCGTCTCCGCGGTACGTTGCGTCCTTGGTGGTGCATCAGCAGAAGCATGGGAAGGGCCTGCAGTGCTGGATTCATGCCCGGGGTGCCGCTTCTTCGTTGTCCGTGCTCTGCGTCCGTGTTTCCGCCTCTCTTTCACGTGCGGTGTCTCTTTGCCGTGGGAGCCGTTTGTTTGCGGCATCGTAATTTATGCGCCGGGCGGGACGTGTTTCGTCGGACGGTGTGTGTCAGTTGTGCTGCGCCGCTACGTGTGCGGGCGCACTTTGATGGCGGACGGTGTTGCTGGCTTGCCGGCGGTGTTTGGCCTGCTTTTCGCATCGTAATTGGGCGGGCGTGTGGACTGCTGCGTGCCGGCGGTAACTGGTGGTTTTTGCATCCGCCAGCACGGCGGTAGTGCTTCCGCCCGACATCGTAATGGGCCCCATGGTTGTCAGCAGATATAAGCAGGTCACTATCCCTGTGATGGCCACCAATATTATTCATTAGGAAGTCAAATTGCAACCCACTCCAATTCTGAATTTTATGAACTGACCTTTAGGTCAGTTCGTAACATTCCTTATTGATCGTAAAAATACTGGTTGCAATTTTGACCAGTTTTAGTACATAGGACACTTTAGGCCTTATCACGAAGTCGGTGGATGAAAAGGAACCGCCCGACCTCAGGTCGGCAGTTCCGACTGCAGTATTTTGTTGCGACCGCCCATGGTGTGGTCACAAACCTCCATTTCTCAATGGAAGCTTGTGCAGAGGGAAGATAAGGCTTGCAGCACAAGCTTCCATTGAGAAATGGAGGTTTTGAAGCATCCCTGCACCGTGTGGCACACGGTGCAGCGATGTTTAGGGGGGCACCATAGGTGCCACTCAGGCCCCATTGTGGAGGGCCAGGCGGGAAGGGGCCCTGCTAGGGGTCTCCAATGTCGCTTTCCGACAGCCTTTCCATGTCAGAAAGGCCGACATGGAGTGGCTGTCGGAAACCATCATAATCCTGACGGTTTAGCTGCCATCATTAAGGGATTATGCGGTCTGTCTAACGGACCGACGGGCTCTGCCCGTCGGGACCACGTCAAAATCCCCCCGCAGGTTTACCTCCTACCACCGTGATCCTAATACGCCGGTCGGACTGTAAACCTAACATGTCAGCCGGAAAGCATCCGATCTCTGGTCGGAGGCTTTCCGCCCGACATTCTGTATTTATACTTTCAAGTCTGTGCTGCACAACCATTTTAAGAAGCGGGGGATAGTGCTCCACAAAACTGCATCGGACGGCGAGCCCCAAGTTCAGACTGGTGAGTTTGGTATGGTGCGCATCTGTCCTTCTCATCTCCGAACTCGTTACAGCTCCACGAGCTGTTGAACCTTACTTGAAACACTGACATGCTGCTAGAGTGTGGTGCGAGCACCCTAGTGATGAATGAATGGATACAGGGGGTATGGGTGGAAGACCCCACCTTTAGAGTGGAGGTCTCACTGATTGGCATGGACAATATCATAGTCATGCTATATGGAGCACCGATCCCTCAGACGTGCCTCGAGATCACTAGAATAGTGTTCCAGGCCTGGAGGTCGGCACTGAGCTGGACAGGCTGGGACCGACCAGTGATGCTGGAAACACCCCTCTGAATTGACCAATGGTTAGGCCGTTTAGGGGTTTAGGAGATGGGACAGGATAGGCGTGTCAAGGTTGAGAGACTTCTTGGAGGGCGATCACATGAAATCCTTCCTCACTCTCCAAACTGAATTCTCCCTCTACAAATCCCAGTTCTTCCGGTACCTCCAGCTCAGACACGCCCTGTCAGAATACTGAGAAGAACTCACCATACCACCAGACTACAATCTCTTGGGGAGTCAGCTGGCCAAGGAGGGCATTTCTCAGATACATAAGGCCATGGTCAATCAATCTCTAGGTACACTACTGACCTTGAAGGCATGAAAGGATGGGTGGCATGGCCCACTGGAAGAAGCCGAATGGAGGGAGGCTTGCTTGGCACCATGAACATTTTGGCTCGCCTACGCCTCATCCTACTAATCTACTTACCCTGCACATACTTCACACCCAAACGACTGTGGAAAGCTCAAAGACTCCCAGACTCCATGTGCACTAGATGTGAAGGGGATATGGGAGACTTCTATCACATGGTGTGGGGATACCCTGCTATCCATCAATACTGGCTCACAATATTTGATACACTTTCTGAGGTATCGGTCCGAAGAATTGATGTCTCACCCAGGGTTGCCCTGCTCAGCATTGTGGAAGATTTGGAGGGTCCCTGGTAGGACTGGGAACACTACTGGCGAAATGAGACATAGCAAAATACAGGAAAGCAACAGGACTCCCCCACCCCCCATGGGAATGGAGAGCAGGCATGGATCATTGCACTAAATTGGAAGAACCTATTTGTATATCTCACGGATGCCCGAAAAAGCACTCAAAGATATGGGGGAAATGGTGGACATACTATGGGTTGGATCTGGGGACTGATTGATGTGGGATGGAGGATATCGTGGACTATTGGGGTCAAGCAACTGTACTCTAGGGACCTCCCACAGGGGCCCACAATGTGTGTATATTACTTGTGCCAATACCAACATTTTATAACGCGTTGTTATAAAAATAAACACAAGTGTTGAGTCAGCAGGGCTTTAAGTGAGGAAGTTCCCTCCAAGTCTCCGACCCACCAGAAATTAAAAGCTGACTTTGCAAGGGGTGCCTATCCAGCTCTATATTGATGTTCTTTACAGGGAAAAACACCGATCGAGTTCTCAGCACTGATGTCTTAACAGTGATGATAAGTGTCTCCTATTTACTTCTCACTCAGTTTAGTTCATTAGGAGTATTTGCTTTTTCCAGGATGTTGTTTTTCTGTAGATTTTTCGTGCAGCATATTGATCTTGTATTGTTGTGGGTACTGTGAAGTGGGTACCCTACATGTCTGTGCGAGTTCCAATTGTCAATGGAGGGGTGCTTATAATGGGCACGATCAAGAGCGCTGGAGTTGAGCAGGAATCAATCTGAGGTTCTCACAGAGCCTCTCAGTGGGTCATGAATAGATGCTCATCCAATCCTTGGCCTCTCTTCAGAGAGCACAGAGCAATGGTGATGTGCCCGTTGTAGTTGTAATTATATGCGAAATTGTGCAAAGGAGTTATACAGCTGCTGAAATATTGACAGGGAAAAAGTAAAAGAAAATGCAGTGCTTACAGGTGAATGGGTGTGGTGTGTGTGTGTGCGCGCGGGGGAGTTGTGTAGTGAAGGCGATGCAAGGAAGTACTTGCAGAGGGAGAGAGTGAAAAGAGGGTGTGAAAGAGGAAATAGATGAAGTGTGAAATATGCAGATGGATTTTTCAAAAGAAGTGGGATAAAAATGGATGTACGTGTCTCACGGAGAGACTTCAGTGGAAGTTTGTGCAGAAGGGGAGATCAGGAGTGATTGTGACATTCTGAAGACCACAGACCCCAGTAATGTTTAACTCACAATTTCATATTCTGAGAATTGAAACATTTTCAATTCGAATTATTCACATCAATATCTTTATTGTTACTCATTTACCTGATACTGCTACCAAGCATTGGCAAAGCCAACAAGCCTGGTTTGTTTTAGGTGCATGTCTGTTATTGTTATTGTGTCACAGAAAGACACTCCTATTCTAGTCAGGTGCAGGCTGTATGAAGCATATAAGTTTAGTTGACGACTCTTGGAAAGGATTCATAGATATGCTTTTTTGGCCACACTCCTCTTAGGAGCACACCCTCCCCCCAACACACACACCCCTTTTTCATCCCACTTAAAGTCCTGGGCCTGCAGACTGTGAATGTTGGTATTTGCACACGCAATTTTTTTTTGCCGATTTCTATAGCGCTAACTCGACGGACACATTCATTTTTTGGTAGGCACGGGGAGATTGATCGGCGCCACCCGCACCTAGGGGCGTGGCGCCCTTAGTGGCATCTCGTGCGGGAGCCGGCATGGTTTCTTCAAGGCAGGAAGGAGGCAGGGAGGAGGAGGCGGCAAGGGAGAGGGTTAGGCGTGGCCCCCGTGAGCGCAACATAATCAAAGGGCGCAGGGTCGACCTCCCCTCCTCGGTGGGTAGAAAAGCGTTGGGAGATACAGTTTGATCCTCTTTGTCCTCTCCAAGCAGCTCCGGTGGCAGCAGACCAGCAACGAGTTACGAGTTACCCATCTGCGTTTTTCCAGAGTTTTCGTGCGGAAGGTGGTCATGAGGCTTTGGGAAGAAGGGTTTCGTGAGCGCTACCGGTGGAAAAAAGAAGCAGTTAGTGTGAGAAAGTGCCATCTTTCTTGCATGGTATGCCCCCCACTTTTTGCTGAATTGCTGATGTACTTCGACTGAGTGTGCCTGGGCTCCTGCCAATCAGGTGCCCAGGGCCTGTGTTCCTTCCCTAAAACTGCATTACAGCCTAAACCCAATTGGCACCTCTGGCCACATGTCAGTCCCTGGTAAATGGTACCCTAGGTACCCAGGGCATTGTGACCAGAGGAGGCCCCTAAGGGCTGCAGCACTTATTGTGCCACCCTTAGAGGCCCTGTACCCTGACACCCACACCCTGCCTTTGCAGGCTGAGGGTCTTGGTGCAGAACTAAACAGAGAGTCGACATGGCACACATCCCTGTGTGCCATGCCCACAAACACACTGCCCTGGCATACCTCAGGCACCCCTCTAGCTGGGTGCACTATGCCAGTGGTGTGGGCACAGGTGCATGACCCCTGTGCCCCTACAGTACCCAGGGCCATTCCTGGGCACTGTAAGTGCAGTGATGCCATTAAGAGTATATGGTGCTGGGAGGTTGTCATTACGAACTCCACAGCACCATAATGGCTACACTGAAGACTGAGAAGTTTGGTATCAAACTTCTCAGCACATTAAACCCACACTGATGCCTGTGTGGGATTTAATGTAAAATGCACTACAGAGGGCAACTTAGAGTTGCCCCCTGAACCTAACCTACAATCCACGTCCTGTCTGAGGGACTGCCTAGGCTGCCACCCAGCAGACATGTTGCTGGACCCCTGGGTAGAGAGCCATCCGCTCTCCCGGGCCTGCAACAATGCACGTCCTGGGCGAGGTGCTAGGCCCCCTCCCCCCAGGATGGGCAGGGGGAAGCTTCAAAGGCATTCCGCCTTTGTGAGCTTCCCCAGACCACTTGCTGTACTCAGCAACTGGTCCCCACTGGTTCTAGCCCCCACTCTGGCGGGAAACAGCAAGGGAGGAGAGGGGGTGTGCCAGCCTCTTCCAACCCCACCCTTCAGGTGGGGGAGGCGAGGTGAAGCACATCTCCGGGCTCTCGCCATCTTGAAGATGGGGAGCCCTGCCCAATCAGGACTAGGCTCCTGCCCCCCTCCCACTGGAGAGTGGCAGGATAGGGGGTGTACCCACCCCAGGGAAGGGACCCATTGGTCCCTGCCCTTTACCTACCTGTAACACCCCTAAATCTAGTATTTAGGGGCACCCTGAACCTTCCTTCCTTAGTTCCAGATTCCGAAACAAGAAAGAAGAACAAGAAACAAGAAGACCTGCCGTGCAGCTGCTCACAAGAGGAAGACACCAACTGATTTGGCCCCAGCCCTACCGGCCTGTCGACCCTCGAACCTGCTCCTGCTAAACCCCGGCATCTCCAGTGGTCAGCAACCTCACAAACCCCGGAGGACCTGACTGCCTTGTGACTCTAACTACCTGGGACTCCCAAGAGTAGTGGTACTGCTCAAAGCAAGCAACAACCCCTGGTGCCAACCGGGAACCGCAAATCCTGCACCCTCTGCACCCGCCGAGCCCGGCCTGTGCCTGAGTGGGCAAATACCACGAGGACGTCCCCCCCGGCGACTGTGACCCAGAATCCAGCACCCAAGGACCTTCCTTGACGCTCCTGACGACGCCTGCAGCCTCAGAACCAGGGACCCCTCCAACCGCGACCAGCTGAGGGTAAGATTTCCGACGCCTAAAGACACCCCTGCACCCGACGCCCCACGGCCTCCTGTGCCCAACTCCTGGGTGCCTACCCTTCCCACAGCTTCCCAACTTACCTCTCGAAGTGGTGGTCGCACCTGAACAATCACCGTCCCCGAGCTTGCAGTCTTTGTTCGTCACGCAGCTTTCCCATTGAAAACCATTGGGCGCCCGACGGCCCAAAAGCCCACTGCACCCGGCCGCCCCAGTGCCGCTGAGGGTGCACCAACTACCCTGTTCGACTTCCCCACTTGCCCTGAGTAAGTGACCAGGAGCTTTGCTCCCACAGCCGAGTGGCCTGCTAGCCAGCAGCCACCAACCAAAGGCCCCCTGCCGTCCATAGGATAACATTGGGCCTACTCACTCTGCACCCGGCCGCCCCTGTGCCGCTGAGGGTGTAACAACTGTACTTACCTGACCCTGGGGACCCCTGAGTCTATGCCCAGAACCTTAACTCTGCCAGTCGAGTACTTACCCAAAAGCCGATAACTCACTTTTCTTCCATAGGGTAACATTGACTGGTTTCACTTGAAAATTCCTCTAAGTGTGGAGTTTTGAAACTTTAAAAAATTCATCTAAAATCAACCGAATTACGAAAACAAATTTACTCACCTGTTATCAGGAGAGATCCCCGTGCTGGATCTTGGTGCCCAGCACTGACCCTGAAAAGTAATCATAACAGTACTTACCGGTAACTTGAATTTCCTTCCATAGGATAACATTGCCTGGTTTTTGCCGAAAAAGTTTCTAAGTGTCGATTTTGCAAACTTACAAATATTCGTTAAAAATCGCCTGTGTGACGTAAACGCATTCTTTCAATTGTTTACAGGAGATGCACCAGTGCTGGATCCAGGATCCAACACTGAGTAAGAAAAAGTAACGATAACACTACTTACCGGTAACTTGAATTTCCTTCCATAGGATAACATTGCCTGGTTTTTGCCGAAAAAGTTTGTGTCGATTTTGCAAACTTACAAATATTCGTTAAAAATCGCCTGTGTGACATAAACGCATTCTTTCAATTGTTTACAGGAGATGCACCAGTGCTGGATCCAGGATCCAACACTGAGTAAGAAAAAGTAACGATAACACTACTTACCTGCTACGTGAATTTCCTCCCATAGGATTACATTGGTGATTCCATGTGAAAAAGTGAGCCGACCCCGAGGCTCGAACCCGGTCCCCCAGCTCCAAAGTCAGCAGCTCTAATCGTAAGGCTACATCCTCTCATTTGTGGAGGCACAAAGCACTTTAGGAGGTGGACGACTGATTGATCCAGAAAGAATCAACCAGGGCATGTCGGAGGCTGAGTCCGACGCAAGGAGGGGTAGCCATTATGTCTACCAGCTCGTTATAGCCCAGCGAGCTAATGTGAAGCAACAAAAATGTGTCACCATGTGAAGTATGCTGGCAGCAGGCCACCTGGCCTACTGGTTGGAGGTCAGCGGCTGGATATGTTTCTAGTTTGAAGACAAACCTATTTTGAAGGGAGTATCCTTCCGATCGAATCATTCAAAAAAGGGTAACTCGGTCTGTAGAGAACCTCAATTCGATGAATTATTCTCTACTTTGCAAAGGGTCACATTGTTTTCACCTGAAACAGAGACTCCTTTAACACTCTCCATAAAAGCATTTGTTGATAGTTGACAAACATTTTTAAACAACCAGTTTCATAAATAATTATTTTCCACTGTGCACAACAGTTGCAACTCCTGATGTTTGAAGTCCCGTTCAACTGGCTTTGCCTTCAGTCTTACCCAATGACTCTCTAAACACTTCTAGAAATGTTCTTTTTCTGGTTTAAGACCTCCTTGTCTTTCTTTCTCTCCTCGATTGTTATCTGCGTTGTAAGGTCGAAGAAGCCCAGATTGACTATTAAACACTGAATTTTGTCAACCTTTTAGAATGGGAGAGAAAAGCTGCTTTTGAATAGTTGAGACTCAGTTGGAGGGCAATTGTTTAAATGTAACCCTCCCTTTTAGGTCCCACCCTACCAGACAGCACAGCACAGCTCTCTCTCTGTCTGGTTTGCTAAAGACATCTTGGGGATATTCACAACGTTGACTTAGGAATGCATTCTGTCCATTGCTTACCATTGGCTTTGTGGTTTGTAACTCACATTTTCTGGCTATTTGTTGGCTTTATTTGCTTTAGGCTGTCCAGCTTGAGTTTGACTCTCTGGTTGCCCAAATCTTGTTTACTGTATTCTTCCACGAACTCGCTTTTTGTAAACAGGCTTTTAAATCTTGTTATCTTGTCACATTTGCTGTGCATTCAAAGACAGAGGTCAAATGTCAAGCTCTCTCTTCCAAAGTAGCTTGGTGTTTGGTTTTCTTTCTGACTTCAAAGTGAGAGAATTTATGTGACAATCCTGCTGAGCATCCATGTAAGAGGAGAGGGTGTAGGATGTCTTTTTTTGCACACAACAAAAACAAAAAATGAACTGTGCTGATGTTTCAGAATATATCAGAATTAGTACGAATGAAGCCCATTTTTTATGTAATTCAGAAGTGTGGTGGAAATAAATATTTGACTACGATCAAAACACATCAATACACTAGGTGATGACATTTGCACACATTATCGTTTGTGGGCAGTAAAACCGTATTTCAGTGCAAATGTAATGGTTATTTCAATTGAAAATGTGCTATCTGTAATGGCAGTGCGCCACCACACTGCGCATACTACACACTACGCCTCTCCACTCTACTCCACTCTATACCCTTACATTCTATGCCACACCACTCCATTCTATGACACTCCACTCTATGACATGCCACTCCACTCTACGCCCCTCCGCTCTAAGACACTCTACGCCACCCCACACCACGCCACTCGACTCCACACCACTCCCTCCATGACACAACATGCCACTCTACTCTATGCCCCTCCACTCTGCACTACTTACCCCACTCCACTCCAATCTACCCCACTCCACTCCAGTCTACCCCACTCCAATCCAATACCCCACTCCAAACTACCCCACTTCAATCATCCCTCTTCAATCTAGCCCACTCCAGTCTCCACCACTCCAGTCTACCCCACTCCATCCCAATCTACCCTACTAGAATCCAACCAATCTGTCCCACTCCATCGGACTCTAATCTACCCCACTACACTCCACTCCAATCTACCAACACGCCACTCTTCCCCAATCTATCTCACTCCACTCCAATCTCAACTCCATTCCATCCCACTCCACTCCAATCTACCCCACTCCACTATACCCCAATCTACCCCACTCCAATCTGCTCACTCCAACCCACCCAATCCACCCCACTCCACTCTACCCCAATCTACCACACTCCATTCTACTCTACCCAATCTACTCCACTCCACTTCACTCCAATCTACAACATGCCACCCAAATCCACCCCACTCGAATCTAACCCACTCAACCCCAATCTACCTCACTCCATCCCACTCCAATCAACCCTTCCCCACTCCACCCCAAACTACCCTACTTCTATCTACCACCACGAATCCTCCCCACTCCAATCAGGCCACCACCTCCCCGGGGCTGCCCTAAATAAAGGAAGGAGAGGGGCTGCGTGGGCCCCCCTGCTGGAGTCACTAATGGCCCTGGTGACCACCACCCCCCAGGGCCGGCTTCCTATGTCCCAGGGTGCCCACCCCCGGGACATAGCAGTTTGCTTTCGATGGCGGGAGCTTTGTAAGCTCCCGACAAGCGAGAGCAAACTGGAAGTGCGTTCCCAGCTGGTGGGAGCAGGAAAACTGTTCCCACCCGCTGGTAGCGGACATTTCATCTTTTACAGGTGGAAGGAAAAACAGAGGAAAAAATTGCTCCCACACCTGGGAGCAGCATTTTTGGCTGCTTCCTACATATGGGAGCAATGCTGGCTCCCACTGGAGGCGGGGAGCATGCAGGGACCGCTGGGGCATTGGTGCTCCCCCGCGTTCCCCAATGTCGCATACCGGGTGCCCTGGGTGGGCTCCAGGACACCCAGGATGAAGCGGCCAGGCCCCGGGAGATGGGGTCCCCAGGGCCAAAAGCGGCTGGGGGATGGCTGCACGGCCCAACTCCACTCTATAGTATGGAGTGGATTTGTGCATAATTTCTTCTGGTGACAGCAGAGTCCATGGTTGTCCCTTTAAATTACTACGAGTATGCAAATGTTTAAAATTACCTGGAAGCTCTGTCCGTTTGGCCCCGCACCATCCAACTTAGTAGTATGCACAGGTCTTCCTGCCTTTTGCCAGGATGATGGACTGCTTAACAAAAGGGACCACAGTGTGTTTCCCTCCAATTTTGGTGATGTGTTCTTGATGCCGTGGAATATGAGGCCATCTCCACCAAACAAAGAAGCACTTACTTCAGATAGTTAAGAGGAAGCTCCTTGTTTTGTGGAAATTTACCTCTTTGTAGTCTTCTCTATAGGATGATTCATGTCATCACAGATTTCTGGATAAAGACGCACTAGGAACAATCATATTGCCGAAACACACACACGGTCACTGGAGACAATACATTTCCTTGTGGTCCATTTCGCAGAAGTAGTGTAGAATACGCACTGGATATTTACCAAGCGTCCACAGGTAGCACTTAGTATTTAACTGGACAAAAGTACTCCAGTTGGGTAGATATTTTGTGCAAAACTGTGGACTCTTGTTGGATGAAGGGGAAGGTAAGGTTTTCATTCTGGCCCAGTCACTCACACAGCTACTGAAACACCCAGACACTCACATCCACTCACACATCTATTCAGCCAGTCTCACATACACTCACAATCCCACACAGCCACTCACACCCCCAAAACATCTAACACACCCACTCACATACCCAGTCACCCACCCACATAACCACTCACACACCCACTCCCAAACCCATACAGCCACTCATATACCCCAAAAAACTATTCATGCACCCACTCACACACCCATAGAGCCATTCACACACCCACTTACAGATCCAATCGGCCACTCACATGCCCACTTACAGACCCATACAGCTACTCACACACCCACTCACAGACCCATACAGCCACTCACAAAACCAGTTATGTACCCACATAGCAACTCATGCACCCAATCAAAGACCTATACAGCCACTCAAACACCCAGTCACTGATCCATGCAACTACTCACACACTTACTATCAGACCCATACAGCCGCTCACAAACCCACACACAGATCCATGCAGCCACTGACACGCCCACTCACTGACCCTTATAGCCACTCACACACCCACCTGCAAAATCACTCACACACCCACTCACAGGCCCATACAGTCACACACACACCCACTCACTGACCTATGAACCCACTCACACACCCACTCTCAACAGTTACAAGTTACAGTTACAAAATTAAAAAAACACCTTTGAAATTCATTAAAAAAAACAAAGGTTACAGGGACATTATAGTTAGGAAATAACATTTTTTTTAAAGTAGAAATTCACAAAAAAAAAAGGTTACAGGGACATTATAGTTAGGAAATAGAATTAAAAAGCTGTATAATTCATTGAAAAAAACAGGGTCGGGATAGTTAGGAAATGAAATATAAAGAAAACCTTAGAAATTCACTGAAAAACACAAAGGCTACTGGGACGGTATAGGTAGTCTCAGATTTCACTCATACAAAACCAGTGAAATTTAGCAGTTATAGTTACCTGAGATAACTATGACTTCTGCACCCCACAATGCACTGCTTATGACCTCACATATGACATCACTTATGACATAGTCAGTGACATCTCAAATGACATCACTGATATCATCCACAGAACCACTCACACACCCACTCATACCCCCAAACAACCTCACATACACCCACACACACCTACACAATCAGTCACATACTCATTCACAGACTCATAGAACCACTCACACCCCCACTCACTGATCCATACAGCCACTCACTCATCCAAACAGTCATTCACACATCCACTCACTCATCCATAAAGCCACTTATACAGCCGTCACTCACCCATACAGTTAACAGAGTTACTCACTCACCCATACAGCTACTCACACGCCCATTCACACACCCACACAACTACTTACATATCCATTCAAACACCAATACAACCATTCACACACCCACTTACTCACCAACACACCCACTCACAAAGACACATAGGGGCCAATTCCGATCTCGGCCGGTAGTGCACCGAATCGGATTCGGATTCACCGGATCCGATTCGGAGCCCTGTTTCCCGACCGAATCGTACGCGGGTCCGGCCGAGCGAGTACGATGCAAGCACCCGCGAAATCGCCGACCGACTCGAACGCGGCTTCAACACCCTCCGACCGACTCGCATGGACACGACTCGCACCACGCTATGGAGACGTTTCCCGGCCGGGTAAGTACGATGCGCGCCGCGAGCAGTCCGACCGACTCGCGCTGTCCGGCTCGAAAAAGCTGTTGGAGCCGGACTTTGGGGGTCCGCGTCGGACCCCCTGTACGCGTAGGCACGCGAGTCGCACACAGGGGGGACCCATGGGCCCCCCTACCTGTGCATGTATGCCGCGATGCGCATGGACGCGTACACGCTGTAGGGGGCGCCCTTGTCCGCCTCGCACCCATTGAGTCAATGGGAGCCCACGTACGCGTTGTACGACAGGCTCCCATTGACTTCAATGGGAGTCCGACCGAATCGAGTCCGATTGCATGCGTGCGCATCGTACTCGTTCGGTTGGACTGCTAGGGTCCGATTCGGTCGGAATTCTCTCCGGGTCCGGCTCGGTCGGAGAGAATTCCGGCCCGAATCGGAATCGGCCCCATACTCTCCAATACAGCTACTCCAACGCCCACTGACTTACCAAATACCCACTCAATCAGCCACTCACTCATCGATTCAATCACTTACACCCAGCCACGTACACACCCAGTCACTCACCCATAAAGCCATCAGTCACCCATATAGCCACTCACACACACACCCATACAGCTACTCACATAGCCACTCACTCATCCATACAGGCAATCACACACTCACGCACCCATGCAGCCACTCACACACTCACCCATACAGCCACGCACACAACCACTCACTCACCCATACAACCACTCACTCACCCATACAGCCACTCACACAACCGCTCACTCACCCATAAAGCCACTTATACAGCCAGTCACTCACCCATACAGCTACTAACAGAGTTACTCACTCACCCATACAGCTACTCACATGCCCATTCACACACCCACACAACTACTTACATATCCATTCACACATCCATACAACCATTCATACACCCACTTACTCACCCACACAACCACTCACAAAGACACATACTCTCCAATACAGCTACTCACACGCCCACTGGCTTACCAAATACCCACTCAATCAGCCACTCACTCATCGATGCAATCACTTACACCCAGCCACGTACACACCCAGTCACTCACCCATAAAGCCATCAGTCACCCATATAGCCACTAACACACACACACCTACAGCTACCCACATAGCCACTCACTCTTCCATACAGGCAATCACACACTCACTCACCCATGCAGCCACTCACACACTCACTCACCCATACAACCACGCACACAACCACTCACTCACCCATACAGCCACTCACACAACCGCTCACTCACCCATGCAGCCACTCACACACCCACTCACTCACCCATACAGCTACTCACACAGTCACTCACTCACCCACACAAGCACTTACATATGCAGTCACACATCTGTACTAGCATTCACAAGCCCACTCACTCACATATACAGCCACTCACACAAACACAATAGAGATACTCAAACACCCACTCACCTACCCATACACCCACTCAAAGAGCCACTCACTCACTCATACACCCACTTAAACACACAGTCACTCACCCATAGAGCCACTCACACAGCCACTCAGTCACCCATACATCCACTCGTACACCCACTCACCCAACCATAAAGCCACTCACAAAGCCACTCACCCATACTGCCACTCACACAGCCACTCAGTCACCCATACAGCCACTCACACAGTCAGTCACTCACTCACCCATATAGCTACTCACACACCCGCTTACCTGTGTCTTCTTACTTTTAAAAAATCAAAATGGTATTTTATGAGGTACATTGAAGTTTACTTTGCTGGATGATGTCATCGGTGAAGTCTTCAGTGATGTCATTTGAGATTTCATCAGTGATGTAATCAGTGATGTCACTGACCATGTCATGAATGATGTGATATGTGAGGTCATTAACAGTGCATTGTGGGGGCGTAAGTTATAGTTAGCTCAAGTAGCTAAAACTGCTGAATTTCTATGGTTTTGAACGTGTGAAATCTGAGCCTAACTATAACGCTCCTTTAACCTTTGTTTTTTTTTAGTGAATTTCAATGGTTTTTCAAATTGGGGAGAGGAGTTGGCCTAACGGCTAGGGCGGTCGACCTCAAATCTGGGGAACCGGGTTCGAGTCTCTGCAAGGACGCGCAACATCCTGTGATTCTGGGCAAATCACTTAATCTCCCCGTGCCTAACAAAAATTAATGTGTCCTCATGTAACGCAACTGGTGCTCGTGTAAAGCGCTCTGATACCCGATACCTTCGGGTCAAGTTTGCGCTATATAAAACTCTGTAAAAAAAAAACTACTAAGTATCCTGCAATTTAGTTTGATTTTTAATTTTTTTGAACTGCAGAGATTTTTTTATAAATATACTTGATATAGGTTTGAAAAGGTAAATAACTCATGCATATTTAATGTAAAATATATAATGTTTTTGTAAATGTAATTATGCAAGTTTCATTTTTTTTAAATTAATTTTTGGTTCCGCGGTACCTCCGCGGTTCTGAAAACGTATACGGGACCACAAGTACTCTATGGTTTTAATTATGATCACGTGATCAGAATGAATCAGTGTAGTCGGATCCGCGGGTTTGCCGACAATTTTAAAGATTATTTCACATAAGTACCTCCCTCTATTTTCATTAATGGCATCACTGTGAACATATTTACAAGTGTATATATATGGCCACCTATATCTGTTTTTCAAGAAAAATACTAATTTTATGAGTTTCGCGAATCCGTGAATCTATGGAACGGATTTGCTAATTCGCCCAATGACACACCCAAACCTTGCCTTTGGATTGGGTACATTAGAACCCCACCCATGTACATGTAAAAGCACACCCAAAAATAGTTATTTCTCCAGTGAACTCTGTAAAAAGAGGACTGAGAACCAGTGCTGCTCTGCTTCCATAGAACGGCTGAAGCTTCTTCTTCTGTCCAGAATGAACATCCAGAACCTGTTGAGGATGAGGAGGAAAATAAACCACCTCCAAGAAAACAAAGTTTTGTCTGGAAGTATTTCACAATACCTTCAGGAGAAAAGAAGGTTACAGCTAAATATGTGCAGTGTAGTATTTGCAGCAAGCAGTTATCCAGGGTCACTTTCTGGAAGTATTCACATGGGATAAGTTCCCTTCATCAGCTGCAGTCATTACAATACCAGCTGCCAGCAAAGAATTGAGTGAGATGGTTACTCACAGTGCGAAATGCAACATGCTTGTCGCAGTGAAAATGTCTTCTTTGGGTGCATTCTTGGACACAGTAAAGAAATATTGCTGTTAGGTTTTTTCTCTGCTTCCAGTTACCACGTAATGGTTTTTGAAGATTGAAGCGAGTTGCTTCTTTCCATTTCCCTATCCTTACCCTTTTCCTACCCTGTTTACTTTTTCTTAAAGAAAAAAACAAGAATTTTTTTTAAAAAATTAAAAACCTTCAAAAAGCGGTTCTTTTTAAAACCACCATCTGGTCAAACAAAGAGCTAACTCTGTGCTTTTAATGTGTCAGTGACTGTATCAGTGTGAGACTGGGCGTGTCAGTGGCTGTATCGGTGTGTGCCTGGGTGTCAGTGATTGTATCGGTGTGTGCATGAATGCATCCGTCTCTATATCAGAGTGTGGCTGGGTGTGTCAGTAGCTGTATCAGTGTATGTAAGTGGCTCTATTGATGTGTAAGTGGGTGTCTTATTGGGTGCATGTGTGTGTGCCTAGGTGTGTCAGTGGCTATTTTGGTGTGTGCCTGGGTGTGTCAGTGGCTATATTGGTTTGTGCTTGGGTGTGTCAGTGACTGTACAAATATGTGCCTGGGTGTGTTAGCGTCTGTGTTAGTGTGTGGCTGGGTGTGTCACTGGCTGTATCAGTATGGGTATGGGTGTTTGAGAGGCTGTATCAGTGTTTGGCTGAATGTCTAAGCGGCTGTATCGATAAGTGACTGGGTGTGACATTGGCTGTATGAGTATGTGCCTGGGTGTCAGTTTCTGTATCTGAGTGTGGCTGGGTGTGTCAGTAGTTGTATCAGTGTGTGTCTGGGTATGTCAGTGGCTGTATCGGTTTGTCCCTGGGTATGTCAGTGGTTGTATCAGTGTGAGCAGGTTCTGTCAGTGGCTGTATCAGTAAGTGTCTGGGTGTGTCAGTGACTGTAATGGTCTGTGCACGGATGCGTCAGTCTCTGTGTTGCTTTAACAATGTATGGGTGGGTGGGTGGGTGAGTAGCTGTATTGGTGTGTGAGTGGGTGTATCAGGGGATAGCTGGGTGTATGAGTCGCTGTATCAGTGTGTGGCTTGGTGTGTGAGTGACTGTATGAGTGTATGAGCGGGTATATGAATGACTGTAAGGGTGTAAGAGTCTGTGTAAGTAGTTGTTTGAATGTGTAAATGGATGTGTGACTGGCTGTATGGGATTTTATGTGGGTGTGTGAATGTATGTGTAGGTGTCAGTACTAGTGTGAATGACTCTGTGTGAGTACATGTATGAGTACCTACATGGGTGTGTTTGTGATCCATAAGTTAACTTAGTAATATAGATTGTTATTACTTTACAAATACATTTTATTAACAAATTACAATACAATTTCAACCCAACAATAAACAAATAAACATAACATAGCTTATTTAACTATTTTCAAATACACTTTTGTGACCTGTGAAGGTCTCAAAACTGCACTTTAATCACTCAATGCACTTTAGACTACAATATAGCATATATGTTCTTAGTATAGATAGCATGGAGCCATAACATTGCATAATGCACACAACACTTTTTGGACAGAATTATCCTGATTGCAATAGCAATAGCATTAGTCACTTTATTTTTCTAATCATATAGGAAACAATGACATGTAAAGAAGTTCTGAAAGTAATATCTCTAAATATCAATGGACTTAACAATAGGGGCAAAACTCAGGCAGTACAAAGCTGGTTAAGGGGCCACACACCAGATATTATACTCTTGCAGGAAACCCATTTCAAGAATACGAACAGCTCGAGTAAAATTTTCCAACAGTGGGCCGGGTCCCAATGCTTATCGAACGCTAGCTGTGCACAAAAGGGGGTAGGGATATACATTGGTAAACATATAACATTTTAGATAAAGGCTATACAGACAGACTCCGGGGGAAGATGGGCATTTATTAATGGGGGACTGAATGAATCAAACAACTATAGCAACAATCTATGCACCACTCTTAGATGACCCTTTTCCTTTGCTAGAACTAAAGCAGGCTAACATCCCAGGCTAAGTAATTTTGGGTGGCAATTTTAATTTCCTTCAAGATCCATTATTAGATTCATCCGCCACAGCCCGAAGACAAAATAAGCCACAAATGGCTATAGCTCTAGCCAATTGTAAAAGGGAACTAGATTTGATTGATCTATGGCACTTTCACCAACCTAAGAAACGATAATTTTCATGCTTTTCCACAAAATATAATACTGCTTCCAGAATAGATTATTTTCTAGTATCACATGGGCTGAAACTGATCACTGTGGCAGGAATTGGTGTCGAAAGAGTCCCCAGATGATGGTATTATAATAAAGTTAATTTGGAGAATGAAGAATGGTGTGCAGGGGTCTCCGATGAGAATAAAAGCTTCTTCATGATTAATACCGACACCGCCCATGTAGAGATTGTCTGGGAAGCCTTTAAGGCCACGCTTTGGTGCTTTATCACAATCAAAGAGATCCAGCAACAGAGAGAGAAAAAGACGGGATTTGGAAGCTAGACTGGAGCAAACTAGTACAACATATTTACAAATTAGAAGTTCTGCTGCAAAGCAAGTGTTCATACAAGCTAAATCAGATATGCAGGAATACCACTGTATACAGGGCAATATTGCCAATCCTGCCTATCTTCAGAGGGTGTACATATGGGAAGACTACTGGCGTGGCAGGCCAAATATCGACAGGTTAAAAATAGTATTTCATTTCTAGTAGACACTGAATCAAAGGTGCAGATAACTGATTTTTCAGAGATTGGAAATGCCTTTTTAAAACATTATGAGAAAATATATCAGTCAGAACAACAGAGGGTGGCTGATCGTCTTAAGGTGTTATTAGACAAACTCCCTATCCCATCTCTATCTAATGGACAAAGTCAAATGATGTTATCCAAATTTTCCCCTGAGGAAATAGAGAGAGTAGTAAATTCAGTTGCCAATGGTAAATCGGCTGGCGAAGATGGCTTATCAGCAGAATTATATAAGAAATTTGCCCCAGTATTAAACCCACAAGTATTAAAGCTTGCCAATTACATCTTAGAAGGTGGAGAACCTCCGCCATCTTTTCATACTGCTGTGGTAGTCAGCGTTGTAAAGAAAGATAAGAATAAGGAAAACATCAATTCCTATAGGCCTATAAGCCTATTAAATGTAGATTACACATTTTTTTACAAAACTCTTAACAAATAGGTTAAATAAGATCATAGGCTCAATTATCCACTGAGACCAATGTGGGTTTGTGGCAGGCAGACAGCTTTTTACAAATGCAAATTTTTTGATAGAAGTTCTAGACTATATGACCCAGAATAAAATTCCTGCACAGGTGCTATTTTTAGATGCTGAGAAAGCTTTTGATTTGGTGTCCTGGGAAAGCCTCTTTTTAATTCTCGAGAGATTTGGGTTCCCGAAAAATGTTATACAAAAAATAACTTGTTTGTATAAGGATGCTTTGGCATAAATAATTATTAATTCCAGAAATGTAGGTTGCTGCAGAGTAAATAGAGGCACCCCCCAGGGGTATCCTCTCTCTCCAATACTCTTCGCCTTGTTTATAGAGCCATTGGCAATAGCCATTAGGCAAAAAGCTTTAATATCAGCATCATTGCATGGTATGTCTAATATAAAATTATATGGTGATGACATTGTTCTCTCTCTTAAACCCGGGGAAAATATCCAGAAGGGAATCTTTGCAATATTCAGGGAGTTTCAAGCTCTGGGCGGGTATAAAATAAATAGCGCCAAGACCGAAATTTTACTCTGTAGCTGTTCACAGGATACTCTAATACCTGAATTTCAGCTTTTATTCAATACTAGACCTAAGCGATATTTAGGCATATTTGTTACTGAAAATGTGAATGATCTATATGCATTAAACTATGCTCCATTAATACAAAAGATCATGCGATTATTCGCAAAATGTAACCAATTACCTATCTCAATAATTGGACGTGTAGGACTAATTCGCATGGCAATTTTACCGCTCTTTAACTTTTTATTCTCAGCAATCCCTTATGCATTACAAATGTCATTTTTTAAAGAAATGGAAGAGCTATTTTCATCTTTTATATGGGCCAACAAGCCTCCGATATTGGCACTAGTCACTCTATGTAATTTAGCCAAGGAAGGGGGTATGGCACTCCCCAATTTGAGGGAATATTATCATGCAAATTTTGCACACAATACACATAGATTTCTCAGCCATTCTGATCTACTTTGTACAGAATTTCTTTTTATGAGAAAAATCGAGAAGGAATATAAAATCCCGGATCCAATAAGGTTAGTAACAAATCCCAAAAAAGTGCACTGTAAGGTTCTACAGTGGCTTTTAAAACAAAAAGCACAAATGTTTAAGTTTTATGATATACCTTTGATAGATGGCTCCACGTGTCTGGTAGACTTTTATGTCGGGGAACGGCGGCTGGTCGATCCTAACATTCTAATGAAATGGGAAGAGAATGGTTATATAACGGTGGCAGATTGTATTAATATTGACATCTGGAAAACATGGACAGAGATTGAACGTGGCTTAAGCTGCTTTAAAGACATACTCAAATGGTCCTTTCTTCAAATTAAAAACTTTCTAAAAAATATAGATCCCATTTCACTTTCTGCAAAGTTGGACTTCACTGAGCCCCTCTTGGAACTAACCACATGTAGATCGGTTAGAGGCTGGCTACAAATTCTTAGAGAGCAAAAGGACAATAGGGTGTATGAAAAGGCCAGAGATAAATGGCACATTAAGGAGGGCCTTCATATTTCAAGGTCTGTTTGGAATAGAATTAATAAATTTAACACAACTCTATTAAGAGGTGCCCATTTCAGGAGAATGCAATTCTACTCCAAATGGTTATTATATAGGACCCCAGCCTTCTTGCACAGTTTATACCCCCAGATACAAGATAAATGCTTCCGTTGTTCAGTAGAAGGAGGGGGTATTTGGAACCATATAGTTTGGGAATGATCAAGGATTAAACAGTTCTTGGACGAGATTGAGAAACACTGTAGGCACAATCCAGGGGCAGAGGTAGCTATCGACAACTATGTTGCAATCTCTGGATATTCCCCGAATATGACAACTAGCACCTTACAAGCGGAAGGCTTCTACAGTTCGGCCTTAGTGGAAAGATCACTAATACTTCAGAACTGGCGTAGTGAGAATATACCAGCATTTCACCACTGGCAGATTAAACTGCGTAGAGTCTGAGAATCGGCAAAATTGGAGAAAGGTCAAGGCTCATATGCTAAGTTTAAAGCGCTTTGGAAATTTATATGAAATATGCCGGGAGATAAGGGAGGTTAGGTACAAAGTGGTTTCCTCTGAAATCTGTAGGCTTTCTGGGGAAATGTGCAATAATTGCTTTTAATATGTTTCTAAAGTAATATTCTTTTATCGATATATATATATATATATATATATAAGATGTTCATCCTCTTGTTTATTTATGCCCTTTATGTTTCTTTGTGTAAAGCTTAAACCTGACATGAATATCTGAAATATTGGACACATTGTATATGTGTTATTTTTAAATGCACTCTCCTAAATAAAAAATAATTTTAAAAAAATACACTTTTGTGCACAGGTACTCCAGATAGATGCAGGTATGTGTTTAGACTAGGAAGGACAAAACAATGTGATATCTGGAAGCATTTTACAATACCTTTAGGGGAAAAGAAGGTTACAGCTAGATATGTGCAGTGTAATATTGGCGGCAAGCAGTTATCCAGAGGCACTGCCAAGAAGTATTCACATGGGACAAGTTCCATGTAGAAGCACTTAAAAATAATTCATGATAGGGTCTACAACCATATAATGAGTAAGAAAGCAGGTGCACCAGTTCAGTCCACCTTTACAGCACCCTTGGGAGAACCATCATCAGCTGCATTCAGTCCAATACCATGTGCCTGCAAAGATTTGAGTGAGATGGTTACTCACTTTGCGATATCCCACATGCTTGTAGCTTTAAAAGTGTCTTCTGTGGGTGCATTTTCCCTTTTTTACTGTTCTCAGATGCTATGTATATGTGCTATGTATACTCACACACCATAAATTATATACTGTTGAAAGAATCATAATTGAATAGTGGGACAAAAACAATCATAAAGATTGTAGGAAAAAAACTACACACTATGTATATGTAAGTAGGTGATTGCATGTGTATTGGATGTGTAACTGACTGTTTAAGATTTTGAGTGGGTGTGTGAATATATGTGTGGGTGTGTCAGTACCTGTGTGAATGACTCTATAGGTGTGTGAGTTCATGTATGAGTACCTATATGGATTTGTTTGTGACCCATAAGTTAAATTAGTAATATACATTTTTAAAACTTTACAAATACATTTTATTAACACATTACAATACAATTTAAACCAAACAATTAACAAATAAACATAACATAACTTATTTAACTATTTACAAATACAGGAACACACCCAAACCTGAACTTATGATTAGCTACACTAGGCCCCTACCCATGTACTTGCAGTGCTGCTGTCTATTTACTTTTACATCTACAAATGTATCAGTTTGATGCCAACGTGGGACCAATGACTTCTGGTATCGTCGTCATGATGAGCTCAAGTGTATGTTGCAAAATTTAGGAATGCCACCTTGGTTTCTAACTCTCAGTTGTGCAGAGTATTACTGGGATGACTTACATGACTTTTTGTGAGATGCAAACTCTTACATTAAAGGCATCAAATTCAAGACAGCAGGAGAACTTAAAGATAGAGTTATGCATTTGCCAAGTTTGTGCAGTGTAACATCTGTGGCAAGCAATTATCAAGAGCGACTGGTAAAAGTATTCTTAAGGGACAAGTTCTATGTGAAAGCATCTTAAAACCATCCATGAAAGGACATACAATCACTTGATGCGGGAGAAGGCAAGTGGAGGAGAGCCACACTCATCATCTGTAGTGTTCTTGGAGGAACATTCAAATGTTCAACACATAACACCACCAGTTTACGGCAACAAGTTATCTGAGATGGTAACATTATCATACAATTTAAACAAAACAATTAACAAATAAACATAACATAACTTATTTAACTAATTATAAATACTCTTTTGTGCACAAGTACTTCAGATAGATGCAGGTATGTCTTTATACCAGCAAGGACAACCTGACCCTGTACTGTGTGAGCACGAAGAGGTGCCAATGCCAAAAAAGGAGAGTAATGTTTGGAAACATTTCAGTACTCCTTTGGGAGAGAAAAACTTTGGTGTTCAGTGTAATGTCTGCAGCAAGCAATTGTCGAGTCAGACTGTCAAGAAATATTCCCATGAGACAAGTTCTATGTGAAAATACATCAAAACTATCCATCAATGCATGAACCATCGCATAATGCGGGAGAAGGCAGATGCAGCAGAAGAACAATCATTATTTGCAGCAGGGGAATCATTGTCACTGTCTGTCACAACTGTTCCTGCTATCTCCGATAAGTTATCTGAGATAGTAACTCACCTTTAGCAAATGCCAGATGCCCATGGCTCTAAAGATGTTGTCCATGCCTGCATACCTGGATACAGTGAAGAAATCACCATTGTTAATTATTTTTTTGCTCCCAGTTGAACCTTCATGTTTTCACTGACTGAAGCCAGTTCCTTCTTCAAAGTTGCCTTCCATTACCCCTTTTCATACCTTGTTTATACTCTTCCTAAACAATTAGAAAGAAAATGTAAAACTGTTAGTGCTGCACGACCACTATAAGCATTTATTTCACAGGCCCTGTGCGCACGTAGTGCACTCTACTAGAGACTTACAGATAAATTAAATATCCTAATTGTGGTTAAGTCAATCAAACCATGTTTAGAGGAGAAGCACATATACTTTAGCACTATCGAGCAGTGGTAACCTGCTCAGATTCCTGAGACGCACTGGGTTTCTCAGTCTGTGACTGAGTGTCAGAGTGACTGTATGGGTGTTCACATGGGTATGTAAGTGACTGTATGGATTAGTAACCAACTGTGTTAGAGGATGTTTGGGTGTGTAACTGTGTGAGCAAGTGGATCTATTAGTAGTAGATACATAAGTATTGTGTGAGTGTGTGAGTGGATGTGTAAGTGATTCTGTCACTGATTGGATCTGACAGTGGCTGTATGGGTTTCTAAATAGGTATGTTTGTGGCTGTATAGGTGGGTAACTGGGTGTATAACTGGGTGTATGGGTCTGTAAGTGTATGTAAGTGACTGAAACTTAAAAGTATATGTCTTACCTTTTAATTACAGAGCACCCTGCTCATGGGCCTACTAAGGGCGTACCTAAGAGGTGACTTATGTGTTAAAAAAGAAGAGTTTAAACATTGGCAAGGAGTATTAAATGCCACGTAGAAGTGGCAGTAAAGTGCACACACTGGCTCAGCAATTGCAGGCCTCAGTCAGGTTTAAAGGGCTTATTGTATGAATGAATCAATTTGTGCTGCAGGCCCACTACTAGCATTTCATTTACAGGCCCCCGGCATAGGTAGTGCACACTACTGGGGACTACAAATCAATTAAATATACCAATTGTAGATAAGACAATGAAACCATGTTTAGGTGAGAAGCACATACACTTTACCACTATCTAGCAGTGGTGAACTGCTCAGATTTGATTTCTAAGGCAAACTTGGTGTCTCAGTATGTGACTGGGTGTGTAATGACAGAATGGTTGTCTAAATTGGCATATAGGTAGCAGTATGGATTAGTAACTGGCTGTGTTAGTCAGTGTTTGGCTGTGTAACTGTGTGAAAGTGGCTCTATTAGTGGTGGACATATAAGTACTATGTGAGTGTGTGAGTGGATGTGAAAGTGATTCTGTCATTGTCTGACTGGATGTGACAGTGGCTGTATGGTTTTCTAAATAGGTATGTTTGTGGCTGTATAGGTGGGTGACTGGCTATAGAACTGGGTGTATGGGTCTGTAAGTGCGTGTCTAAGTGACTGAAACTTATAAGTACATGTATTAACTTACAACTACACAGCACCCTGCCCATTGGGCTACCTAGGGCATACCTTAAGGTGACTTAAGTGTAAAAAAAGGAGATATTAAACATTGGCAAGGGGTATTAAATGCCAAGTCGGCCTGGCAGTAAAACTGCACACACAGGCTCTGCAGTAGCAGGCCCGAGACATGTTTAAAGGGCTACTTGTCTGGATGGCTGATTTGGTGTGACAGTACTTAAGTATATATCTGAGTGACTGTATCAGATCCTCTGTGTTTGAGTCACTGGATGTGTAAGCAACTATGTCGCTATATAACTGGCTCTCTTAGTAACTCTGTGGATCTGTAAATGCGTATGTAAGTGGCCGTATAGATTGCTTACTGGCTGCCTTAGTGAGTGATGGGCTATGCAACTCTGTGTGCAACTGGCTGTGTTACTGCTGGATACATAAGTGCTATGTGGGTGTGTGAGTGAATGTGTAACTGACTGTCGCTGTCTGACTGGGTATGTTAGTGGCTCTATGCGTTTGTACAAAGGTATGTGAATCACAGTATGGGTGGAAGACTGGATGTTTAACTGGGGGTAAGGGTCTCTAAGTGTGCATATAACTCACTGAAACCTCAAGGTACAAATCTTACCTTTTGAGCACATAGCACCCTGCCCTATGGCCTACCTACAGTCTACCATAGGGGTGACTTATATGTAGTAGAAGGGGAGTTTAAGGCTTTGCAACGTGTTTCAAATGCCAAGTCAACATGGCAGTAAAGCAACACAAACAGGCTCTGCAGTAGCAGGCCTGAGACATTTTTAAAGGGCTACTTGTCTGGATGTGTGGCTAGGAGAGTCAGTGCTTGAGTACATATCTAAATAAGTGTATCAGTCCCTCTGTGAGTGTGTCATTGGACATGTAAGTAACTATGTCAGCATATGACTGGCTCTCTTAGTAACTCTATGAGTCTGTAAATGTGTATGTAAGTGGCTGTATGAATTGCTTACTAGCTGTGTTAGTGACTGTACAGGTGTGTGAGTGGGTGTGCCAGTGTCTGTATGAGTGTGTAAATATTTAGGTAAGTGTATGTATAGGTGAGTAAATCAGTGTATGAAAGGTTTTATGGGTGTGTGACTGAGCGTGGCAGTCACAGTCTTGCTATATGAGTAGTGGGTATATAAGTGCTTTTATGGGAGTGTAACTCAGTGTGTAAGTAACTGCCTGACTGTACGAGTGGGTAAAAATTACATACTATTAAATTACATACTATAACCAAACACCCACATCTAATTTAAAACACATTAATTCATACTAGCTTAAGACCATAACTATATTTTCAGTATACCAATTCTTATTTCTCTTTTCCTGCTAAGTCTATTTTTAGTTAATGTTCTCATCTTAGCTACCTTCTATTTTGCCTTCTAATATAGTGTCCTGAAGTTTTCTTCCATCTTATATACTTTTTTATACTACAACCTAATTAATATACCTGTAAAAGCTTTTTGCTGTTCAACTTTAATTTTTATTTCTGTTAACATCTGTTTTCATTGGAAATCTCAAATCAGAACTGTGGCAATCCTCCTTCACTCTCAGTGCAAAAGCAGCTAAAAGGGCTACCCTTCACCATGTGCTCCTACTTATACTCTTGTAGTTAACACAGGCTTCCTTTCATCTTTTACTTTTGCTACTCCATTTATAAATGGTCAGTATTTTTTAATCCTTTCCATGTTGCCTGGAAAGAAGCACAATTTTTATGTTTCAAAGCCGCGGATCCACTGCAACGCTCCATATGGCCCCCCGTGTAACTTCGCGGTGGATCCGCGAATCCACATGGAAGCCCGTAGAAGCATTTAACGATGAACTATTAATAGTTTGCATTTATGTTTTACTTTGTAAAAACTACTCAATTAAAAGCCAAACACTCCCTAATTACCAATGTTTCCACACAAGTCTTTTTCAGTTTCACATTGCAGTTGTTTTTGTTCCCTTCCCCCATATTCTTTTAGCTCTGTGTCCATGGTGACCATGTTAGCAGCACTATCTACCTACCACGAGGTCAAAAGTACACATTACTTTCTGTGAGCACCATACTAGCTCCAAATTAAACTGTAGCAGGTGTGGTTAACATAATTCTTTTTATTTTTCAAAACCAATCACAGATGTAGTTACTTTTTTCTCCAAATCAATACCTGATTTTAGTTCCTTGCACACATCCACCATCCAATCAAATATGTTCTTTTATATTCTAATTTCTGTCCTCCATTTTAGGTCCCTTTCATCTTCATAACTGCATCATTCTACTGCAGCCTTCCCTTCTGTGTTACTCCTCCTTCCCTCCAAAATGGTCATAGTGCGGATTGTGAGTTATAATTTAGTGTTTTGAGCATTGCGGATCTCAAACCAAAAGCACACATTCAACACATAATAGCAATGGGTTTTCCTCAACCAAAACCATTTATCTAAAACAACAACACATTTAATACGTTAGGCATATAACTGGCTACATGGGTATCTAAGAGAGTATGGGAGTGCGCCTATAGGTCTGTGAGTAGGTGTGTCAGTGGCTTTGATGTAGTGTGAGTGGGTGTCTAACAGTGTATGAGTCTCTAACTGGGCATGCGAGAGGCAGTATGGGTCGCTGAGTGAGTGTGTGACTGGGTGAGTGAGTAGGTGTTTGTCTGTGTGGGAAGGTGAGTAGGTATGTCACAGACTAGATAGGTGTGTGAGTGTGTGACTGGGTGTGTCAGTGGCTGTGTGAGTGGTAATATGGGTATATGAGTCACTGTGTGAGTGGTTGTGTAGGTGTGTGAGTGGCTGTGTAGTAGTTGTATGTGTGTGATTGGCTGTGTCAGTGATGGTGTGCATGTGTGAGTGAATGTGTGAGTAGCTCTGTGTGTATATGAGTGGGGGTGGGACTGGTTGAATGGGTGTGGTAGTAGGGATGTGAGTAACTGTATGGGTGTGTGAGTGTGTGTGTTAATAGCTCTGTGGGTGAGTGAGTAGGTGTGTGAGTGCTTCTCTCAGTGTGTCAGTGGTTGTGTGAGTACCTGTGTGGGTGTGTGAGTAGTTGTATGGGTATGTGAGTTGGTGTGTGTGTGTGTGGGTCTGTGAGTGAGTGTAGCTATGGGTTTGTGAGTAGGTGTGTGAGTGTCTGTGAGTGGGTGTGTGAGTGAGTGTGTGGGCCTGTAAGTGGGTGTGTGAGTGGGTCCGTGAGTGTGTGTGTGAGTGTCTCTGTGGGTCTGTGAGTGGGTGTGAGATGCAAGTTCGCACCGGTGGTGGTGAATCTTGTTCTGTCATACTTTAAAAACAAGTGGATATATCCCAACGAGAATCCATACAGGACGAATATAATACATTGGTTCTGTTACATCGACGATGTATTCATGCTCTGGGAAGGTGATAAACATACACTTGAGATATTCCTCCAGTGGCTGAATGTAAGAACACCTGATCTTAAGTTCAGTATGTCAAATGATAAAAAAAACTTTGGATCCTAAGCAAAGAGGGCCATATTGAAGTCTGCTTATACACCAAACCGACTGACTGAAATACTCTATTATACTTTTCTAGCACTCACCCACGCACTCTGAAAGAAAACTTACCCTATGGGCAATTTCTCCGTATAAGGAGGAACTGCACACAGAAAAAAGGACTATTTTGACAATGCTAAAATCCTGATTAAAAAAATAGTGAACAGAGGGTATCCTAAGAAACTTGTAAAAACTGCATGTAAAAGAACGTGGTTTACACCAAGAGAGACGCTTCTGATCACTATGGAATGTGGGACAACAATCCCTCTCACGTGTGTCCTCTCATATATAATCCCAAAGCGAACAAGGTCAAGAATAATATCCAGAGCGATGTTCCCAAACCTTTGTTTTCCTTCAGAAAAGGCAACAATTTGAGGAATTATTTAGTGAGAGCTGTACGTCCAACAGAAAAGAAAAGCGATCGGAGAGAGATGCTCAGCCTGCCACCAGTCATTGGCCATTTTAAGTGTGAATGAGGGTGTAAGTATATGTTCCTCTTCTTCAAACAGTTAATTGGATTCGATGGAGTAATTCCTATTTTTAAACACAACACAAAAGTCCAAGAATAGTATTTGGTGATGGTAGATATTTTATTTTCAAATGCCACTGTGTGGATCCATTTCACTCTTTTTTTATCATCATTTTTTCATAAAAGAGAAAGAAGCGGAGACAGCTGACACGTGTTTTGCCCTATTTGGCACATTGAGCCATGGCTTTCTCAAGGCTAGTTGTAGTATTCAAAGTTCATGGATTCAAATCAGAGGAGAGATACATTCCAAAAATTGCTTCACGATGTTAGTTATACCATCCAATGTTTAGTGTGTACGCATGTGGTCCCAGGATAAATCCGTCCACGCAACGTAGAAGGGTGGGGTGTTCACCAGGTTCAGCCAGGAACATCCCCTCCGTGTTGACTCTCCCTAGTCATTGCGCCAGCCACTGTACCTGGGAGGCCAGGTAAAAAAACTCAAAGTTGGGTTCCCCTTGTCCACCCCGTCACTGGGCGCTGCAATGTCGCCAGGGAAACCCTTCTGCGTCCATCCCCCCATTTAAGGTCCTTCACTAACGAATCCAGTGGGGCAAACCATCTCTTTGGCAGTACCAGCGGCAGGTTTCCAAAATAATATAACAGGCGGGGTAGCATGACCATTTTAGTTAATTAAATACGTGCCATGACTGGTAGTTTCAGGGAACTCCAAAATGCTACGCACGATTTAAGCGACCTACGCGCTCTGTCTAGGTTACCTTCTCGTATGTCGACCAGGGAATGATAAATGTGAATACCTTATTATTTAAACGTGGAATGGGCCCAGTTAAGGTCGTCTGGCAGCGTTGTGGTCTCGACAGGAGTCCTGCCACCGGAAAAAGGTAGGTCTTGGACTTATTAACCCGCAGCCCTGACATGTCAGCAAATCGCCCCAGGACTCTCAAGGCGGTATCAGATCCAGCCACAGCTTCATTTAGATAAATCAGGAGGTCGTCCGCATACAGGGAGTGACATGTTGTCGACCGTCAATGGACAACCCCAGCCCATTACCGCCCGTCGAAACAAGGCAGCCAGCGGCTCCATTGCCAGGGCAAACAGTATGGGTGACAATGGGCACCCTTGACGCGTGCCATGAGAGATCTCATATTGGGTATGGACTGTCCTGCCCATTTTGACTCTCGCAGTTGGACATCCATATAGTAGCTTGTCCCACTTGATCCAGCCTTCCCCCAGGCCCATCCTCCCTATGGTCTCAATTAAATAATCCCAGCTGACTGTATAAAATGCTTTCTCCAGGTCTATTGATAGTATTGCTCCCTGTGTATATGTACTCGCCTCGGGGTGGTACAGTACTGAGTAGAGTCATCTCAGAATGAATTAGGTGTTTTGGGATGGGATGAACCCGTTCTGGTCAGTGTGGATTAACGAGGGTATGTGAGGGAGCGGCCTCAGTGCCAGGACCTTTCTTAAAATCCATATTGAGCATGGATAGGGGTCTGTAGTCTGCCACGCGGGCTCCCGAAGTTATTTTCTTGGGGAGCGGGACCATCATAGCACTCTGCGTAGAGTCTGGGAGTCATACCAACCTTAGGGATTCGGAGTATAAGGCCACTAGCTGGGACGCTAATTTAGAGGCGAGGGCAGAGTAGAATTCGGCAGGGAGGCCATCCGTGCCCGGTGTTTTCCCTGTGGCCATTGAGGCCATGGCTTGACATACCTCCAGTAAAGTCACCTGGTCCCCCAGTAGTTCCCGGGCCTGTCTAGCTAATGTTACTAGCTGTAGGGGCGCCAGAAAATCCCTGATTGTAACCTGCGAAGCTAGGGGGGGGGCAGCGTAAAGCTCTTCATAGTAGTCTCGGAACAGGGCATTGACTGTTCCTGGATCGTGTACAGTCATACCAGTGTCAGTGCTGATGTATGTAATTTGGGTACCTCGTAGTTCCGGTTTGACCAGTCTTGCTAGTAAGCAGCAAGATTTACCCTCTTCGTCATGTACCCTAGCGAAGTAGTTTTTATAGTCCTATCTTCGCAAGCATTCCAGTGCTTCATTATACAGGGACTTAGCGTCTAGTAGTGCCGCTGATGCCACCGCATCTGTGCCCTGGGCATTGTCCAGTGTGCGTAACTGTTCCTCAATGGTGTCAAGTTCTCTGCAGAGGACCCTACACACACCAGTTGACTGACTCAGGCAGTGTCCCCGGATCACAACCTTGAAGGCTTCCCATTCCATCAGCACCGTTGAGGCAGAGTGGGCATTGGTGGCGAAGAAAGTCTCGACGCAAGTGGCCAGAGACTCTCTGAAGGGGGCATCTTTCATCATCTCAGGTTAGAACCTCCATAGCGGAATTCGAGGCCTAGCCCCCAAAGGCTAATGGATCATTAATAACGGGCTGTGGTCCAAGAAGGTGCGGCTCAAATACTCAATATGTGTGACAGACTCGTTAAAGTCTGGGGAGCAGTGGAATGTGTCAAGTCTGGTGTGTAATTGATGTAGCAGGGTGAAAAAGGAATATTCTCTGTCTATAGCATGTTGTACTCTCCAGGTGTCAACCAGCTCCCAATGTTCCCTCCACTCCTTATAGCCCAGTGACGTGTGTTGTGTTTGAGCCCCAGGGATGGGGGGGTGTGAACGGGTTAACATTATACCTGCCACGCAATTGTAGTCTCCCCCCAATATCAAGGCTCCAGATGAGGGTTCAGAGCTCCCCCAGGAAATTCAACTGGTCAAGATTTGGAGCCTAAACACTGCCAATAGTGATGTCTCTGCCACCCAACTTCCCAGAGTGCAGTAGGTATCTCCCCTCCTTCTCGATCCTGGTTCTGGGGACTTCTAAGGGAACACCTGGCTGTATCCATATCAGGACACCCCTGACGTAAGCCGAATAGCTAGTTGCATATATCTGCCCTCTCCATCTCCTACGTAGTTTCTCGGTTTCACTTTGCAGGAGGTGTGTTTCTTGGTGCAGGGCAATCTGGACCCCCCTTCTCTTCAAATAGCTATGGAAGTTGTATCTCTTGCTCATCGAGCCCATTTCCCTTATTTTCAATGTAATAAACGTAATCATGTCCTGTGGGGCTTGCATGGTTAAAAGTAAAGTCCATTGTCCTCATCCTCCCACCATCCCACCTGGACTCCCCATAAGACTTGGTAATAACCCCAATCCTGCGGTAAAAACAACAACACACAGTGGAACAACTTCCCAGAACATGTAACTCCCAGAGCCCAGAGCAGCCCGGCAACAGCCGGCCACCCAAACCTTAACCTAGTCACCAACCACCAGTGTCGAGCATAGACCGCTATGGGACCAGCCCGTCGAGGGGGTGCAGCCATAATAGAGGAAGTAGTATCTCGCCCTCGTTGCAGCAACCCAACTCAAATTCTGGACTGGGACGGTTCTGCGGTTCTACGGAGGTCATGATCCCTGACCATATACATCTGTGACCCAGGGGCTCCCTAAACGTGCTTCAGATGATATCATCAGCAGTTCCCGGGGTGACCTTAGGCAGGGCCGTGCTGCTGCCCCCGGAGGTTCCAGAGTCCGAGCCCTCCGTTCCTTTAATTGAGCATGATCCTGTTTCCGATGGGGTCCCAGCACTTTGCGATGCGGTTCGTTCCTTCTTAGTCTGGGAAGGACTGGGTTTTTTCAGCCGATCCAGTCGGGGTCTTCTTTTAGGTCTTTTTCTGTTACCCCTGTCGCATTGCCCCTGGAGATGTCCTCCTCCCGTTGCCGGCCTCATAGCTTTATACTCCTCTATCCAGTCCCACGCCCTTTTTGGGTCCTCACAGAAGTAGGATGCGGAGGCGGGCAGGGAACATCAACGAATATCCTTTGCCTCGTAGAGCTTTTTTCACCTCCAAATAAGAAGCCTTCTTTCTTTGAACCTACAACGTATAGTCGGGGAAAATGGAAACCTTGTTGTTGTTTACTGTGAACAGGCCATCTGACTGTGCTTTCTGCAACAGAAGGTCTGTGTCTTTGTAGTGCAACAGGGCGAGGAGGACGGCCCGGAGCCGGGGGTCTGGCCACGACCCGCTGTTCTCTCTCCAGCATATAGTAGGGGGAGAATCCTTCTGGCGCGACCACCGATCGTAGCCATTGCTCGAGATAGCCAATCATATCTCCATCTTCCACCTTTTCTGGCAGCCCCACCACGCGAATATTGTTTCTCCTATTGCGACGCTCTGCATCTTCAACCCTGCGCTCGAGTGTTCCCACTCTGGTTGAGAGGTCTGCCATCTGGTGTGACAATGCCACTTGTGTGGGGGCGAGGTCTGCTATGGATGGCTCAGCAGTTTTAACCCTGTCCGACAATTTGTTGTGTTCAGCTTGCAGGAGCCCCAGACCCACAGAGACAGTACTTATATCCTAGTGCAGCGTAGCTTTAGTATCCCCTATAGCGTCTAGAATCTTAGCTAGTTGCTGCTACACTGGGTCAATTGATGGTGGGTTCACCAGGCACGAATATTGGTGGTCCTGCATCAGGGGAGCCCCCGCTGATTTCATTCTAGGTTTGCCCATGGTCTCCCGTGATCTACGGTCAAGTGCTTCAAAGTCTTGGAGGCCCCTCGTAGGGTACCTAAGCCAGAGTGCAACAGAGCTTGGGGGAAAATGTTCCTGACAGATTTTCGTGGGTGTCTAGATGTCTTCAGTAGTCCCCCGAGTGTTCAATGTGCCCAGGGATCGCCCCTCCAAACACACGCAATTCGTATGTGCCTGGCTGTTGTTGTCAGGGCCTGCGGGTGGTGTCACACTGCACCAACAGCACTGCCGGGTCCCCACCACTGCCCTCCGGCCACACGTTACTGTCTGAGGGTGAGAAGGAAGGGGCACACACGGGGTGTGTTTTAGCCTGTTCGCCGTCAGCAGGAAGGGGGTGGCCATTGCCTTTATCCCGTCAGAGTCCACTGTGGGCACTCGTGGCCACTATGTCGCAGGGCAGTGCAGTAATTGTGTCCGTTTTTATGTGGGGACTGCCTGAGGGCTGCACTGGTTTATGATTCTTGCTAAAGGGTTTTGAGCCTCTCCTCAGCGGGCACCAGTGTTTCCCTGCTCCCTCCTTTGTTCAGTATGGTCAGGGACTACCGCCAATCCCCCTCCCTGTCCTGGGCATTACCTCCGTTAAACAATTAAAGCAATTGGACATGAGAGGAGTTTTCTTTGGAAGGCGGGGGGTCTCGCGACCCCCCGGCCGTATTTATTAAAACATGAAAACAAATTAAAATTTGAAATAAACAATATTTACACAAGCATTTTTATGCAGAAAATTAGACATTAGGTACAGTCAATGTAGACAGGTATCAATGGCTAACCTTAACAAATGTCTAATACAGCCTGTTTCCTAACCGAATCTAACATCATACTTATTACTTTTCTGCATATCCTAGTTTTGGGCCTACGGCAAGGTCGCTAACCGGTGTCAAATCCTTATTAACCAGCTACGCCCTCACGTATGAGTGCGCATGCGCAGAGGGCCCGTTTACCGAGAGGGTACTTCCCCCTCCCGGTTACCCCCGTACGCTCCATGAACTCCATTACCCAAAAGGGGGGCCCTTGCACTCTGCGCCGTTTAATGACGTCATCGTGCACGTGCGGGGTGGCTAACCAGCCCAGAGAAAGCGTGACTCCCCCTCCCCCGCACCCATCCAACCAAGCGGATGTACCGCCCCTGGAGTTCTGGGAGAGACCACTTGCCCCTTCCCCTGGGCGACCCCATTCAAGAATGGTGACGCCCCTAAGGACCTTAAATTGACTGCTCACCGATCATGACCTTACCGCCTGACCAAGGACTATCAATAAATACGACAATTATGTTACCTGCAAATGGGAAAAAGGCCTAAGGACAAAGTTTACACAAAACCTTACTGTGCAACCATAGCTTGATACTTGAGCCTGTAAACGGGAAAAAGGCCTAAGGAAAACTCACACCAACTCACAAACTACAGTGAAAACGAACCTAAAATGATACAATCAACATACAAACGCAAGAATCTGCTTCAGGGGCTGGTGGGTGGGAAAGATTATTCTGCGCCTTTGCGAGGCGCGGGGCAAGCCTGGGGAGTGCGGGAACAAGAGGGCGCCTCCCGCGCTCCCCCGGCCTTTTAACCCCTCTGGGGCAGACCAGTTCCAACTGGTCCGCCCACTCTGGCTCCCCTCCTTTGCCCCGGAAGCAATTAGATTGCTTCCGGGTCAAAGCAGGAGCCAGCACCAATCGGCGGTGGGGCGCGCCCGCCGCGTCATCAAGACGCGGCGGAGGGGCACGCCCCACCACCGAGAGTGCAGGGGGAGGAGGGGGGCCGGCGCCCCGCCATACGTGCGGGGGGGCCGAGCGGCCCCCCCTTTCCTTATGGTCAGGGACTACCGCTAATCCCCCTCCCTGTCCTGCGCATTACCACCGTTAAACAATTAAAGCAATTGGACATGAGAGGAGTTTTCTTTGGAAGGCGGGGGGTCTCGCGACCCCCCGGCCGTATTTATTAAAACATGAAAACAAATTAAAATTTGAAATAAACAATATTTACACAAGCATTTTTATGCAGAAAATTAGACATTAGGTACAATCAATGTAGACAGGTATCAATGGCTAACCTTAACAAATGTCTAATACAGCGTGTTTCTAACCGAATCTAACATCATACTTATTACTTTTCTGCATATCCTAGTTTTGGGCCTACGGCAAGGTCGCTAACCGGTGTCAAATCCTTATTAACCAACTACGCCCTCACGTATGAGTGCGCATGCGCAGAGGGCCCGTTTACCGAGAGGGTACTTCCCCCTCCCGGTTACCCCCGTACGCTCCATGAACTCCATTACCCAAAGGGGGGCCCTTGCACTCTGCGCCGTTTAATGACGTCATCGTGCACGTGCGGGGTGGCTAACCAGCCCAGAGAAAGCGTGACTCCCCCTCCCCGCACCCATCCAACCAAGCGGATGTACCGCCCCTGGAGTTCTGGGAGAGACCACTTGCCCCTTCCCCTGGGCGACCCCATTCAAGAATGGTGACGCCCCCTAAGGACCTTAAATTGACTGCTCACCGATCATGACCTTACCGCCACAGGCCAGCATAGTTGACCGACTATCTGGCCCCCCTATCCTCCTCTTCCGAAAGGTCATGTCTACTTAGAACCTCCCAGCCCTGCCAAAATGTTCTCCAGAAAAAGTTGGTTACCTGCCCCAGTCAGATGGACCCCGTCTTGCAAGAAGAACTGTTCCCCCCAGATACACCCATGTGGTATATTCTGTAGTTGAGGTGACCGAAATAATTTCTCTATCTTGTTGTTGATCCTCTTTACCGAGTGATTCAACGCCCTGACCGAGTCCCCCCTCCATTTGAGCCTGGGAATCATCTGAGACCACACTATGGTGCAGCCTTGGCATGTTTTAGCTAGCCAGTTTACTTCCGATATTATCTCCTCCATCAGGACCCTCCTGCCCAATTTCACCAGATCGTTGCCCCCCAGGTGTAGGATAACTACTGCAGGCGGCGGGGTGTGTCTATTGAGCAACTCTGTAAAGAACCCCTAAACTGACTGAGGCATAGGCCCCCCTACCATGAAAGGAAACTTCGAAACCTCCTTGTTCCGCCCTCTGTCTATAGCTACCTGAAAAGAAAACAGATTTAACGCGCTTTACAAATGAGTGACCAACCACCCATACCACTTTTGTCTCCTTCCTCCGTTCCTGTGACCGCCGTGCTGAAGGTACTTGCTGTTGGTGACCCGGCAACAGTTTCCGCCCTGCGTGACAGGTTCGAGAAACTGAAATAGAAGCAAACAACAAGACAGGCGTCAGCGTAACTTACTTGTCACCTTACAGCATGTGCATCCGCACATAACGTTTGTAACAGTTGGAAGACCATCTCCCAATCCTTTTACGCTGCTCGCATGCAATCCTCTAGCAGTCGCCTCGGTGGCCGCACCTATCCTGAAGGAATGCGTCCCAAAATCCTTTGGGTTGAAACCAGCCCTGTCCATTGCCATCGACAGTACTCGTTGGAATTGGAACCTGGTCAGTGGGGTACCGTCCGCATGCATTAACAATGCTCCCTCCTTCGCGCCCGCTCGCTGTTTGATAAAGGCTTCTACGTGGAACACTGGGCAGCAAGGATTAGCCCGTGCCCGATGGAGTACCAGCCCGTCCCCCCGGGCCTCCTGGTCAGTTTTTGATTTACGTATGGTAATCAACAGCACCTCGCCCAATATTTTTGTGTGTTCCAGTCGAAGACCCCCCAGCATGTCCTGCTTGCTGCTAGCCACCAGTTCCCCTACCCGGAATGCCCCATAAAAGGCCAAAGTAAAGGCGGCTCTGAACAAGAGTACTTCCCCATATGAACTGCAGGTGTCAGGCAAGGCATTCAATAATGATGCCAGCCGGTCTAAACCTATCGGTTGCCTGGAATCTGCAGTGGTTGCTTGCAGGCGCCGCCACCCCTTCAGTGCCTTCCGCACGACGAAACTATTCGTGGGATCTCTGGCCCCCCTGAGTTGTGCCATGAAAGACACGGCCGCCCTGTGTCTGCTAGCTGTCGCTGCTGAGCGCCCCTCCTTATGTAATGCATCTAGGTACTTAGCGAAATTCTCCTCATGCTCCCATTTCTCTGCCCAGTCCCGTCCCAAAAAGGAGCAGTAAGACAAAAACGCCCCTTCGTAAGCTGTCCTGGTCCTGGGCGCTAGGCTAGCTGCCACGAGGTTCTGTAGCTGGGGGCACCAATTTGCCAGAGTGTTGCTGGGAAGTGTGCAGGCGTCGCCTCTGCGGATGGTAGGTGTTCCCTGAATACCTGCATCTTGAAGCGAGAGAGTGCATCGGCTGCGTTATTCAACACCCCTGGGACATGTTTGGCCCTAAACTGTACATTGAGTTTCATGCAAACCAACACAATCTCCTTAAGTAGGCGGAGTATAAACTTACATCGTGCCGCCTGCTGGTTGATACATTCGACTACCGTCATGTTATCTGACCAGAAGATTACAGATCGATTACACAACTGATCAGGCCAAACTGTTAATGCGACCCATATTGGAAATAGCTCCAAGAAACCGATATTAGCTGTCAGGCCGCTCGCATCCCACCAAACCGGCCACCTTTCGGCCACCCACTTGTTTCCCAGTATGGCACCAAAACCCACACTGCCTGCAGCATCCGTCCATAGACCTAACTCTGCAGACGTAGTAGGGGACCGCACCACACCACTCTGCCGTTGAAGCCCTCCAGAAATGCGATCCAAATGCGCATGTCCTGGCGGACCTCAGCCAGCAATCTAGTGTGATGGTGTTTCTCTCGCAGGCCCGTCATGGCCTGCGAGATTGAGCGGGAAAAGGGGCGTGCCATGGGTATGACTCTTAATGCGAAATTCAGCTGTCCCACAATCTGTTGTAGCTGCTGGAGCGTCACTCTATCTTTGACCAAACCTTGCTGGAGAGCTGCTCTAAATTTCGTGATTTTGTCTTTTGGCAACCTGAAACAGCCCTCCACTGAGTCCAATTCTATGCCTAAGAATTCCAATGTGGTTGCCGGGCCCACCGTCTTTCCGGGTGCCAGCAGGACCCCAAAAGCCCGCATGAGCACGCAAAATTCCTGCAATGCCCACCCACACTCCTGTGAGCCCGCCGACCCCAGAAAGAGAAAATCATCCAGGTAATGCATGACATGGAGGTGCCCTGACGTTTGCCTAAAAGCCCATTCCAAAAAGGAACTAAATTTCTCAAAGTAGGCGCATGAAACCGAACAACCCATGGGCATGCACATATCCATATAGAATTTGTTCTGAAAAGAGAAACCTAGCAGATGCTGATCTAGGGGATGCACTGGCAGTAGCCGAAAAGCCGATTCTATGTCCGACTTGGCCATCAAGGCTCCCGGTCCGAGAGCCCTCAACATATCCACTGCTTGGTCAAAAGACGCATACTTGACACTACAAATGTCTTCATTTATGGCGTCGTTTAATGATGCGCCCCTGGGTGCTGATAGGTTATGAATGAGCCTGTACTCGCCCTCCTCCTTTTTGGGGACCACGCCGAGGGGCGAGCAAACAAAATTCGGTACAGGGATGTCATTAAACGGCCCCGCTATCCTACCCAGGCGCAGTTCTTTAGCTATTTTTGCCGCCACCACATCTGGGTTGTGCTTAACTGAAAGTTGATTCCTACATGCTGGTGTTCCGGTATATCCCACCGCTGGGATCCTAAAACCCTGACAAAATCCTTCCTGCAACATCGCCGCCGAGGCATGGTCCGGGTACCTGTTCAGCCAAGGAGTCATAGCCAGAATGTCAATGGGTGAATGAGCTGCCAGACGGCCTCCTCCCCTAATCCTGCTTTTTCTTCCCCTGTTTCCCGAGGCATTACCTTTATTGCGGCAGACTGTTTCTGGGTGGGAAGGATGGTTACAAATGGAACATGCGTGCCTGAACTTGCAAGTGCCCTGTGTCCTGGTGCATGTACGCTTGTTAAAATCCCAGCACACCCCTTTTCGCCCCCCACTGCTCCCCGTCATAGTGGCTGTGCCACCCCCCTGAGGTGACCGAAAGGGCTGCTGGTGATTGGAGTGGTAGCTTTTGCTCCAGCTTGGCCCCGCACTCCCTGCCGTAAACTGGCCATACCATGAAATTGAATCCACTCTATCCCACGATAATGCGTGGTCAAACTCCTTAGCCTTTCTGAAAGTAGTGTCGTACTCCTTCCACCCATCCCCTCCATATTTCTCGCTGAAAGTTGTGATCCTACTCTGGTAACAAGCCATTTCGGCCTGCAAATTCGGGAAGCGCTCGGCTGTAATTGCCATAAACACAGAAAAGGCTCTAATCCAGTTGATCAATGTCTCCTCCACCCTGAATCTCGCCATTTCACCCCGCCATTCGCTAGGCAACATCCAGTCTTTCTGTTTCCTAGCATACTCCATTTCTCTGTTATCAACTAGCAAGGAAAACATATTGACATATTTTCCCGCCCAGATCAAATCCTTCACTTCTTGTGTCACATGTTGAGCCAGATTTTCCCTCCTGGAGGGTATTGTCCCTTCCCCCAGCACTGGTAATGCCACCTCCTTACCACTTTCTGCGGGTCGCGTTGGTTCACCAATCTTGTCCCTTCCAGAGTCGCTGCCCGAACCTGTTGCTTGTGGAGTGAAGGGCGCGCTTGGCCCCCCCCCGCCACCCTGTGCAATCATGATCTTTGCCACCATTTTCTGAGCCTCCGCTGAGGGGTCCTCTCCCACCTCCCTGGTACCCACTGAAGGAGGTAACATCCCACCTATCCCTAGCCAAGGCAGTACAGCCGCTATCTGCGCTGCCAGCTCTGACGGTACCCGACCAACCACTGGGGGTGCTGTGACTGGCATGGGGGATCCCGAGCCGGGTACCGGAATCGGCGTGGGTGCCACCGGGACTACCGCTGGGACCCCCTGAGGCACTATGCTTGGTACTGGCGCCGGAGAGGCCGGAGCCGGTGTCACCGGTAGGTTTGTCGGGATAATGGGAGCGGGCATAGGAGATACCGGCGGTCCAAGCCCTTCCTCAGGGACCACCCCGGAAAGCCCCCCCTCTTCGTGTGGCTTGGGGACCCGACCGCTACCCTTCTTGGCCCTGACCCGCTTGGGCAACGCATCCAAATCCCCCCTTGGCTGCGGGGGCACAATTATTCGCTTGGGTCTCCCAGATGGCCCAACCTGTTCGTCGAACCTTTGCCTGAGCTCTGCCACGCTCTTGCCTATCTGGTCAACCCTCCCCCATCTCCTGTCCATAGCTGTCATCTTGCGCATCATGCCCTCCAGCATATGCTCCATGCGTGAGCGCCTCGCACCACGACCACTAGTCATCCCCGCAACAGGTACACCACTTGCACTTACCCCCTACACTGAAAGCCCTGCTGTGTCTCAGTGCCCACTAGCGCCTGTCTGGCGTTTACCTGCTCCGAGTTGGAGGCACACAGACTGGCCGTAAGCACCACGCAACTGTGACCGCGACACACCAGCTAATCTGGGTGTTGGGCGAGCGCACTCTAGCCCGGCGGCCCAACAGAAGCAATGAAATGCAGGCCTGCCTGTGTCCCCGAATCGCGTCGTCCCCTGCGCCCCTCTCCTTTGTCTCAATCGCGTTACGAGATCCTAGGGTGAAAAGTAAGTTAGGGTATAGCACTGCCAAATCTTTCAAATAAGGCCCTTATTTTGTGTGCAGCCGGTCCAAACACACCCACGTTAAATACCTTGTCCCCCCTACTTGTGCTCACTAGCAGATCACCCCTCCCCAAAACAGTGCCACCAGCCCTCACATCTATCTGAATACCATCAATTTTTTATATATATATTTGTTTTTTGAAACAACGAAGTTATGGGCTTTGAACCCTTGTCAAATCCAGTTACTTAGCGAAATATTACTCTTTAAAAAAGGCCCTGATAAGGCTTGAACTCATGACCCCTGGCTTACAAGACCAGTGTTCTGCCACTGAGCTACAAGGCCCATCTACCTGCAATTATTTCTCTAAAATGCCTATCTGCCCCTGTGGTCTCCCATCCATGTGCTGCCCCTGCCTACCCTGCTTCGCCCTATTTTACCGACTGTGTCTGTAGCTGAAAGCAGAGTCTGCGCGGGGCCGGGTCAGCAGGGAGCACGATCCGCTCGCTCTCCTCTTCGATGCTCGCACCGCGGTTTCCAGCACCCAAAGCCTGCAAGCTAGCCGACGGACCACCTCCGCTCCCCTTGAATCCTGAAACAAAAGCAGAAAGATTATTCTGCGCCTTTGCGAGCGCGCGGGCAAGCCTGGGGAGTGCGGGAACAAGAGGGCGCCTCCCGCGCTCCCCGGCCTTTTAACCCCTCTGGGGCAGACCAGTTCCAACTGGTCCGCCCACTCTGGCTCCCTCCTTTGCCCCGGAAGCAATTAGATTGCTTCCGGGTCAGCAGGAGCCAGCACCAATCGGCGGTGGGCGCGCCCGCCGCGTCATCAAGACGCGGCGGAGGGGCACGCCCCACCACCGAGAGTGCAGGGGGAGGAGGGGGGCCGGCGCCCCGCCATACGTGCGGGGGGGCCGAGCGGCCCCCCCTTTCCTTTCAGCAGGGTTGAGTACCCGTGACTCTCTATGGTCTATACCCTTGCCCTACTGTCAGCTCCCAACACACACGATGGGCCTCCCAGTTATAATCCAGATCCCGGCAAGAGCAGCCACCGCCTCGCATGGGTCTACTCACAGTTCAGCCGGTTTCTGCATTCAGCTCAACCTCGTCGCTCCCGCCCGGGCCCTCCAGGTCCGCCCACAGCACACGCGCTGCAACAGGCTCCACTCTCAGACCGGTGTTACCCGCTTCAATTCCAGCTGCGAGCGGCCACACGGAGGCCAAGCCAGGGACCTATCTCCAAACCCCAGGCCAGCCGGCTCGACAGCGAGCCCCAGCCAGCACTTCACTTGGCCTCCGCCCTCGGGGAGCCCTGCGATGCACCAAAGCCGCCAACCCGTTCTTTGTCCAGGCGGCCGTGTTCACCCCAGAGGGCAGCTTCCCAGGCTCGCGGACACGTCGCCGTCACTGGCCGCACTCGCTGCTCGACTTAGCACGTCCCGGCCCCAGGAACTGCCAGGATAAATTATGGGCCGATGCAGAGATTTGCGCTCACGCATCTGCCATTTTTTCAGCTATGAAGCCACTCGCCTCGACTGAAGTCCAATGGTCAATGTCTGTTCACAAACATATAATGAAAATTGTTTGTTTTTATATATAAATATGTATTGTCATTTATGTATTAATTGTGTTTAGATGTGTGTATGTATGTCAGTATTGTCAGGTATGAGTTCTGGAAGTAACAGTTATCCAGCTTGTCTAAGTTAGTAACAATAAATTTGTTTTGTAACAGATATACCTCTGCACAGTGATTAATTTGTTTCCTCACTGGATAGAATTGTGGTATCAAAATCTGTTCCTACTGTACACCATTTGTTTTGTCTTACCTTAGGCGCCAAAGTTATAAGCAAGTCACAAAACGCTCTTCCTATGGAAACTCAGTCCAAATTATATTATAATATAAATCGCCTATATATATAATATATATGGTTGAATATTAAATATTGTAACTGCATTTATTTAGCGCTTACGTATTTCTTAAAGTAGTACTGGTTAATTAGTATAGGGAAATATTAAATTAATTTGATGGTAGACACGAGTCTGTTAGTTGAATTGAAAAGGAGAGTGGAGGGATAGAAGAGCGAAGGGTCTAGAAAGTGTTTATTTGGAGATCATAGCAGTAGGAGGTTTGGGATGAGTAAAGGAAAGATGGAGGAGGGAAAAGTCTCTAGAAGTGGTTTAGGGAAGAGAGATGAGGTATTGGATGAATCTATGAGGGATACATGAGGGAAGGGTTTACAAAGGCTTGTTTGGGAGATCTGAATAGTAAAAGAGGTTTGACAGGATGCAAGGAGGGGTATAGGAGGAAAGAGTCTAGAAAGGGTTATTTTGGAGAACATAGTAGTAGAACAGGATTTTTGATGAGTGAGAGATTGGAGGTAGAGGATATAGTGAGAGAGGCATGGGTGAGAAATAGGGTAGTGCTTTGGAGACAGTAGTGGAATGGGGTTTGAGATGAATTACGTAGAGGATATATTGAGAGAGGTATAAGGTGAGATATAGGATAGTGCATTGGAGATGCTGAATTAGGAGTAAAGGAATAAACATAAAGATACATAAGTACATGGAAGTTATAGATGTATAAGTGATGCAGCGGATACAATGAAAACTATTTCTCCTAGGTCACTTATCGGTCATCCAGGCGCGACTTATATTTCTCACATCCACATGACGATGGGGCCCATGACATCGCCTAACAAACACACACACACCTGGATTTCCTCTACACCTTTACGAACCTATACTCCTAGGAGAAAGAAAAACTAAATGAAAATCATCATGATGTACCGCTGGAAGGAGCTGGGATACCTTATTACCTTAACCTATCGCTTTCTTAGTATTATTTCTTAAGATATTCCTGCTCATTGTTTGTCGATGGATCATCTAGTGAAAATCAGTTGATAGTGATTAAGACCAGCTAAATCACAATAACTAATTACTAATTTCACAACCATTTAGTAAATAATCACTGAGTCGTTTGATTTAAGAATTTCAAAATTTATATAATTTTAAAGGCATGGAAAAGAATTTAGACTTTATTATTCAATTATTCATACATTATTAAATCAAATATTTATTAAGCAAAATCAATTTTATTGCAGAAAGGAAATTTTGTCATGAGGAAAAATCCTAATTAACCTGCCTATCTTCCTAATTTAGCCTAATGATTTCTAACCTAAGTTTAAAGTTGAAAAATAACCTGATTCTCATACTCAACTGGAAAAATAAAACAGCAACAGAAACTTCAGCTCGTCAGCATCAGCTACCGCAACCCGAAACATCTACCAGTTTTTCAGCATCTCCCGCTCAGTAAATGGATCGATCTGGAACTCCAAGCACTGGAAGCCACCAACTACCCCTCCCACTAAGAGTAGGCCTACTTATACCCTAATTCTAACTTTGCTAACTAAATTGTTGCAACATTAATAACGCGCTTTTCTTTCATTGGTCCACTCAGTTCATTTATTCAGTTTTAATCAAATTCTCCCGGATCCAGCTTGTTCTTCTGGAATGCATATGTTCATTTCCTTTCTCACAGTTCATGACATGTTTCCATCCGCTTCGATCAGTACATTTGTAACTTCTTTCGATACATTCAAGAACTCTGCAGGCATTGTCCTTTCTCTTAAAACTGTTTCCCACGATTCTCTGCTGATCACCACGGCACATTATCAGTTCAAATAGGTCACATCAGCCTTGACCATTCTTGCATCCTAGCCTTTCAGCACCATCACGTGGTCAGTCTTTCTCCAACTTTTTCTCCCTTGTCATGTGTATTCTCAGCGCATGCGTACTCTAATAAACGGCAGCCATTTTATATCGCCACTCGATTAGACTTAGAAGCACTATTTAGAAATAAACAAAACATAATTAAAATAGAGAAACATAGCCTTTTCGTTTCCCTCCCGTCATCTACGTACCCCAATTAGTTATTACCTAGCAGAAAGCAACATTTAAGCTGTTCCTTACTTACCATCACTATTGTTTTTGCAACGTCACGTTTTATATTCTATGAAGCACGAATCATGCATTTATTATTTATTTAGTACGCAATTATTTTTATGTTATAATTAGACACACAGACATTTGTAAATAGATTATTCTGCACACATACTTGCGTGTTACCCTTCCCTCACATACATTGTTGATTAATACATTTAAACGAACATATTTATTAATTATTTATAAAATTTGTTAGGGGTTAAATTTTTTCATTTACTCTGCTCCATCAACTCCCCCCTTTGGTGATTTTTAAATCACCACATAAAACCCAAGTTATACTTCTTTTTCAGGCAGCATATATCTTTCATCCTTTTGCTTTTTGTTAGATATACATCTGTTTCCATTTCATTTTGTCTTCTTGTCTCTTTATACATACTTTCTTTCATTTTCTCTAACTCAATTTCACCCATTTCTCTCTCTCTCTCTTTCATTATTCTGTTATTTCTTTTTATCTTATTTTTTCTTATTTTTCTTTTTATACACGTTATTACAATTATCAACACCATGGCTAACAATATTGCTACAGTTGCTATTATTATAACTTTCCCTATTATTAGTTTACTCATTCTTGTTAACCAATTTGCTACTGAAGAAAACCCTTTACCAAGTTTTCCAAGGACACTTTCAACCTCCAGTGGAACTAGTTCTTTATGCAAATTTGTAATATTTGTGATATACTTTTGTATATTTTCACTTTTATCAGGAATGTAAGTGCAACAATGTTGGACTTTCAGCATTCCACAAACTCCACCCTCTTTTGCCAAAAGAATATCAAGGGCAAGCCGATTTTGCATGACCATAGCTCTCATGGCAACCATTTCGGTATTTACCATCAAGAACCCTCCCGCAGTATCTGTAGACAAACGATCTACTACTGTGGATAATTTCCGAATTTTAAATGCATTCAAAGATATTCCCACTGCTGGTATTAATGCTCCAAAAATATCACCTACAATTTCTGAAAAACTTTCCCTCTTTCTACGTGTAAAGCTATTAATCATCTTGTATGTTCCTTTTTCTTCTCTGTCCATATGAAAGATTTTTGGAAAGACCAGGGCTACATAACAAGTTCCATACCAATGGTCCGGTAACCTGTAATAAGCTCTATTCCCACAAATATAATAGATACCTGGAAATATTGGATCTTTTCCACCTTTGAATCCCCAACCTCCCAAAATTTGATAATTGTCATGGCAGATACTGGAACCTACAAAATAATTGTCATAGACTGTCTTATTTCTCCTAATACACAACTTTCCTGTTTGCGGCCAATCTAATGTCATTGCTGCATTTATCTTTTTTCCTTCATGATTTTCTTCCTCAAACGTCCATAGATGTGTTCTTTTCTCTTTTATTGCTTCTCTTTGAAATTTCCTTCTTCTTTCTTCAACCATTTCTAAAAATACCTTTTCTTCTTTCTTTAACTCACAGGTAAGGTTGTTTTTAGCTATTTCTTCTAATGTTAAAGTTCTATGCTCTAAGAAAAATTCTCCTAAAACTTTTGCTTGTTTTACTTTGTTAAGTTCTGGAACTACAGGAACATTTGCAAAAATCTTATCTACATCAGTGTAATAAAACTCTAATCTACCTGTTTTATAAAATAAACTTGCTATGACACTACATGTTATTCCATAAGTTAGAGGTAGGTGATGATAAGTCACACCTTCTGACACTGATGCAGGCAACTGCATACAAACATAACAATCTCTCACATCCATTGTCTCTACATATTCGTACAACAATTTTGTAAAAACATTTTTAGAAAAATCTGTTACTGACTTATCCTTATGTAATTCTGCACTACTTCTTAAAATAACTGGTTCTTTAATATTAGTTTCTTTTTCTGGTTTAGTATCATTCCTTGCTTCTACTACAGCTATACTAATAGGAATTGTGATTCCTAAAACTATCCATACTGTCATTAATAATCCTGTACAAAAGCAGCACATTTTACACCATCTTTTTAAAAACTCACATTTATCTCTTCTATCTCTAGTATTCTCCATTTTTGTTTTTATCTTTTGTTAAATCTCAGAAAATTGTGTCACTACACCTCAGAAATGACTTAGATGCCACTCTGCATTCAAAAGTCTTTGCTTGGTACTTTCTTTTAATTCTTTTCAGAATTCTTTCGTTGTCACATCCGGTGATTTGTCATATCCAGTAAAATTGTCACATCCAGTAAAATTGTCACATCCGGCAGAAGCACTTTAAGTCTTCACTTCAGGTTTGTTGCACCTCACCTTTACCCATTCGGTTTCGTAGTCTCGGGTTCTCGTGAGTGTTTCTTTCTTCTTTGTAATCAGTTAGAGCGATGTACAACCACTCAGGTGACTTGTATTTCGAATTCACTTTCTTTATTCTTTTAGACTTTTGCAATCGTTTCCCACTTGGCTTTTCTTGTTCTTTTTGACTTGTTATTTCATTCACCTGTTCAGCACTTTTTTCTCCTGTTCTGATTATTCTGTATCTCAATTTTCTTATATAGTTGCTGGGCCAATTGTCTCCTTTTCTTGGCCTTTTGGCTTCACCTTCTTTTTCTCCTCTTTCTGATTTCCAATTTCTTTTTCTTGATTCAGTTCTTGTTTTCTCTTCTTCTCCGCTTTCTTCAGATTCTGTTTCAATTTTCTCACAATTGTCTCTTATTTTGAAACTTATGATCTCATTTTCTTTTACTGGTGGTTCTATTTTCTCCTCGATGTTCTTCCGAATTGGTATTTATCTCACTCTCTGCTTTCTAATTTTCCCTGTTCTTTTGTTTCACTATCTGTCCCTATTGCTCCTCGGGGTTCTTCTCGATTTTCTAGCTTTTTAATTGTCTCTTTCCCTTCTTTGTCTATTAATATTACTTTTGAAGGATTTCCACCATAACTTGTACTTGATTGCTCATTTAGATCATTTTCTTGTTCATTCTCTTCTCTAATTGGTTCAAATTTCCAAGTTTTCCTTCGAAATTCTTCACAGTTTTCAACTGAATCATCAGATCCTGAACTCGTGTCAGATATTTCCAGATGTCGACTTACAGGTCGATCTTCAAGTTCTGGAATTTCTGCAATTTCTCCTTCTTCTTCTTCTTCCTCTTCCTCTATAGAGGTGCTTGCAGTTGGGTTTTCCAGATGTCGACTTTCAGGTCGATCTTCAAGTTCTGGCAACCTTTTTCTGCTTCTTTCTGTCTCAGACGCTGAACTCTCATCACACACTTCCAGATGTCGACTCACATGTCGATCTGCAGGGTCTGGAACTCTTATTGTGTGGCTGGCATGGACCCAGTTTTTCACTCCTGCACACTTGACTGTAGTCGTTGTCACTAGGATTACCTGTCGTGGCTCGTCCCAGCGAGGAACTAGACAGTTTCTTCTCCTGTGGACTTTTATGCGGACCCAGTCTCCTGGATTCAAGTCGTGGGCTGGTTTTCTTTCAAGAGTGGTCGCATCCGGTCCAACCTGATGAAACACAGAACGCACCACATTAGCCAGTCCTTTGCAATAATCCAGTACTAGATCATCAGTTATAGTCAGTAACTTGTTGACAGGTACTTGTGCTTGTCTCATTGCTCGTCCCATGATCACTTCATGAGGACTAAGTCCAGTTTTCTTTTCAGGAATACTTCTGATGGTCATCAGGACAAGGGGCAGTGCATCGGGCCATTTGAGTCCTGTAGCTTGACACATTTTTCCTAACCTGTTCTTAATTGTTCCATTTATTTGCTCTACTACCCCAGAAGCCTCTGGTCTGTATGCACAATGCAGTTTTTGTTTAATACTTAATGCTTCACAAATTAATTGAATCAACTCATTTTGAAAATGTGTTCCTCTATCTGTCTCAATCGTGACTGGAAAACCATACCTTGGAATGAACTCTCGCAGCATAAGTTTTGCTACCGTTATTCCATCATTCCTTCTAGTCGGGTATGCCTCCACCCAACGAGAAAACAAACAGACGACCACTAGAACATATTTTAGTCTGTTACAAGGGGGCATTTCAATGAAATCCAATTGCATTCTAGTGAACGGACCTCCTTCTCGTCCTATTGTTCCTAGACTCACTATTGTCTTTCTTCCTGGATTAAACTGCTGACAAATAAGACATCTTTGACAAAGACTTTCAGCTATGGCTCTGAATTTTGGGTTATACCATGTTTGTCTAAAAGTCTGATCATTGCATCTCTCCCAATATGAGCTTGTCCATGGTACATCCGTGCCATGTCTGAAATCATGCTATCAGGCATAACTGGTCTTTCATCTCTGTAAACCCACACACCATTGTTTTCTTGTCTTCTACATCCTGCTTTTATCCAGTAATCTTTTTCCTCATCATTTGCAACTTCCTGTAATTGTCTCACCTCATCCCATGTCTCGACAGTGTTAGTAAAAAGCAAAGGAGAAGAGATATGCTCCCTTTCGCGATTCTCATTCAGGGATACCATGTTTTCTGCATAATATTTGGCTATCTCGTCGGCATAATTATTTCTGACAGTTATGTAATCTTCATTTTTCTTATGTGCTTTGCATTTCACTACAGCTATCTGCCTAGGCAGCTGTATCGCCTCAAGCAGTTTCTTTACAAAATCTCCATTTCTGATAGGTGTTCCTGCAGACGTCAAGAAACCTCTTTGTGACCAAATCTGACCGAAATCATGCACTATACCGAAACCGTACTGGCTATCGGTCACAATCGTAACTCGTACATTTCTTCCCAACTTACATGCTTGAATCAAAGCAATCAGTTCTGCAACTTGGGCAGACCTTATTCCTTTCAGACAAGACGCTTCCATCACAGTCGCCACTGTGCATACTGCGTAAGCTGCGCTTAAAACTCCTTCTTTCGTTCTCAAGCATGAGCCATCCACAAACATGACATAATCTGATTCTTTTAAAGGCTCATCTTTTATGTCAGCTCTTGGTTTTGTGCAATATTCCAGCACATTCAGACAATCATGATCTACTTCATCTTGTTCAATTATACTCTCTTCATCTGGCAATGATGTCGAAGGATTCACATTCATACATCTATCTATGGTCACATTTTCTGCACTCAAGATTACTTTTTCGTACTTAGTCAGCCGACTATGTGTCATGTACTGTGTTTTTGTTCTTGTCAAAAGAATCTCTACTGAATGGGGAACATATACTCTCAGTGGATACCCCATCACTATACCTTCACTTTGTTCCAGACTTACACAAGTTAGCAGCAACAGCTTTCAGACATCCAGGCAACGCTTTTGCTATAGGATCTAAAACAGCTGAAAAATAAGCAATTGGTCTCTTCATTGTTACATGTTTTTGTACCAGTACTGAAAATGCACATCCATCTCTTTCACTGCAGTACAATTCAAAATCCTTTTCATAGTCAGGCATTCCTAAAGCAGGGGCCTCACACAATTTCTTTTTCAACTCTTTGAAAGATTTCATTTCTTCGTCATTCAATTCAAAAGGGTCTCTTACATCCTTCTTGGTCAGTTTTTGTAATGGTTTAGCAATCAAGGAAAAACCACTTATCCATTGTCGGCAATATCCAACCATTCCCAGAAACATTCTTACCTCTCTTTGCGTCATTGGTGCTCTCATTCCTTGAATCATTTTTATTCTCTCAGTCGTTATCTTTCGCACTCCTTTCTCAATTTTATGCCCTAAATATTGGACTTCTTTTTGACAAAACTGCAATTTCGAAGGGGACACTTTATGTCCTCTTTTCTCTAGATGGTTCAGTAAAGCAATTGTATCGCTTACACATGCTTCTTTTGTTTTCGATGCCACCAATAGGTCATCGATATACTGCACCATCACTGACTTTTCTGGCATTTTCAAATCTTCCAGGGACTTCTTTAAAATCTGATTAAAGATTGAGGGGCTTTCTGTATACCCCTGAGGAATTCGGCACCATGCCAAAATACGCTCTCCGAACCGGAACGCAAATAATGGCTGGCTATCTGGATGTAAAGGAATAGAGAAAATGCGTGACACAAATCTATCACGGTGTACCACTCAGCTTCATGTGGAATTTGGTATAGAATTACTGCAGGGTTTGGCACTATTGGACAACAAGGCACAACTATTTTATTGATCTTTCTCAAATCCTGTACTATTCTATATGTTCCGTTTGGCTTTTTCAGTCCCATTATAGGTGAATTACATGGACTGCTCATTATTTCTTTTAGAATTCCCTGTTCAATCATTTTATTTATTACAGGAGTTATTCCTTCAATTATTTCTGGAGTCAATTTATACTGTGGCGTATTTGGGTAAGTTGTTCCTTCTTTTACTGTTACTTTTACGGGATCTACTTCTTTCATCAATCCAATATCTTCTCCTGTAAAATCCCACACATTCTCTTTCACTGTCTCTTTCAATTCTTTTGGAAGTTTTTCTGCATCAAATGCAGGAAACAAACCATTCATTTCAGGTTCCTAATTCATCAATGTCACTTTATACAATACATCTTCATCTGGGGTCTGAAATCCAATTCCATCTGGCGTACAATAAATTGTGCAGTTCATCTTGCACAAAAGGTCTCGACCTAAAAGATTTACGGGACTACAATCGCACACTACGAATTTATGCATTTTGCTAAAAGAACCAATTTTTACTTCCACTAATTCAGTAAGTGGTGTTTTAATCTGCTGATTCGCTACTCCAACTACTTGGATATATTCACCTGAGAGAGGAAGGTTTGGAATTTCCACTGACCTTACAGTAGAACGGGTAGCTCCAGTATCGACAAGGAATGTTACATTTGCACCATTCACTTCTCCATCCACAAAGGGACCAGACTGATCTACCTCTAGAGTTGCGCCAAGTACGCACTCTTTTCCCTCTCCTAGGCACCGTCAGAAACTTTCATCCGACTCATCCTCACTCTGACGCAACCAATACTGAGAAATGTTAGCTGCTCGCGGCAACTGTGTTACCTGCTCTCCTCCGTAGAATCCTGTTTCTGTACTGTATCTTTGCTGGTTAACATTGTTGGGAAGTGGTGGTTGTGGCACCTGACCTTGTTGAACAACTACCTCATTCTGCACCTGTGGATTTAATGATTGATTTTCCGGATTAGGTTTAGGTGGGAACGTACACTCGTTTCTCCAATGCCCTAATTTTCCGCAATTATGACATGGCCATTTTTTCTTTGCCTCTTCTAGACTCATTTGACCTTTCCCTTTACCTATGTTAGGTCGGGATTTATTCTGTCCTGTTTCATTCCCACTATTATTCAATTGAGCTTCTTGTTTCTCTGCCACTTTTACCTGTGCCCACATTGCCTTCTCTTTCAATTTACGCTGTCTACTCTCAATATCATCACTACAATACTTAGCATAACTCAGTACCTCATCTACAGTGCCGTTTTGCCAGTTAATCATATGTTGTTTAATCATTTCACTAATCTCTGGTTTCAGTCCAAACACAAATCTATATACAAAATGACTCATATCCTTTTCACTCAACTCCTCATATCCACTATACTGCTTGAAAACCAACAACAATCTTTCATAATAGGCATGTACGGACTCCTTACTTTCCTGTGTAGTTCTGTCTATTTTTACCCAATCTGTTTCTTTAGGAGGAATCTTATTTTTCAAAAAGGTAATCACCTTATCATACTTCTTCATCACCTCAGGACCTGGAGCTCCTGTCTTAGGATCTCTTGGATATTCTGTAGTTGGCCAGTCAACTGTAATTTTACATTCAGACCACAAATCAGTTGGCACCACTATGTCAAACAATCCATCTAAATCTATCCACAACACCTTTGAAACCTTCACAAACCTCTCCACTTGTCGGTACCATTCAACTGGTTTCTCTCTCAGCTTTGGGAATTCGTTTGTAAATGACAGTATATCCTGTCTAGTCCAGGGAACATGCACATAACTACCACCTGGAGTTTCTCTCATAGGGTATTCTCTTGCAACAGGTTCCTTTTCAGTTATCATAAAAGCCAAAGAAGCTTTGTCTGCAGTTTTCTCATACTTTTTCATCCATCTGACTTTCCATCTGTCCACATCACCCCATTTTCTCAGTAAAACAATTAACTCTTTTATCTGTGTCAGCCTTCCTGCTGTGTTCAAATTTTCAATATCTTTCTCACAAAAATCTACTCTGTATGGTTTCTGCAATGTTTTCACTTTCGCAAAATCTACTCCAATTTCACTTGCTATCTCTTCCAGTTTGTCATGTAAATCTTTAGCTCTCCATGTAATACTTTTGCACAGAAACATAATCTCATCATCCTGGTAATTTTTCAGTATCCTGTCTAGTCCAGGGAACATGCACATAACTACCACCTGGAGTTTCTCTCATAGGGTATTCTCTTGCAACAGGTTCCTTTTCAGTTATCATAAAAGCCAAAGAAGCTTTGTCTGCAGTTTTCTCATACTTTTTCATCCATCTGACTTTCCATCTGTCCACATCACCCCATTTTCTCAGTAAAACAATTAACTCTTTTATCTGTGTCAGCCTTCCTGCTGTGTTCAAATTTTCAATATCTTTCTCACAAAAATCTACTCTGTACGGTTTCTGCAATGTTTTCACTTTCGCAAAATCTACTCCAATTTCACTTGCTATCTCTTCCAGTTTGTCATGTAAATTTTTAGCTCTCCATGTAATACTTTTGCACAGAAACATAATCTCATCATCCTGGTAATTTTTCAGCTTTTCTGTACCAATCGTCCCTAAAATTAATTCTTCCATGTCAATCTTTAACCTAATTACATCTAATGGTTTTTCTTCTGGTTCTTTTATTTTAAATGCCTTCATCCACTCATTTAACTCATCAGGAGTCGGACCTATAGGCGTATTATTTAGTTCTATCCAATTACCACTCTTTTCAGGGGTCACTGTTGCAGATTCTGTTACCATAGGCATTTTCCTACCATTACACTCATTCACTGTCAAATTTGTAGGTGGACTTGGTCTGTAGGTACTAGCCAAATTACTTGTACTTGCACTTGGTTCCATCCTTTCTTTTTCTCTCTGAAATTGTGAATTCATAGGAATCACTAAAGATCGTTCATCAATTTTCTGATTCTCAAAAACTGGTATTACTGGACCTATTGTTACGGGTACAGTTACAGCTTCCATGTTTTTCGTTAATTCCCTAATTTTCTCAGTCAGCTCTTTTGTTGTTCTTGCTAATTCAGTTGCATTGTCACTTTCTACTCCTTCATTTTGTGAAGTTCTTATTTGATCTTGTGACCTATTTATTTAAATTCTTTTTACAGGACTTTTATTTTGCACAGTCTCTATTTGCGGCGCATTAGGTGTCACCACTGTAGAACTCTGCTGATACGGAGGGGATTTCTATTTAGAATATCTTCCAGCAATTCATCATCCGTTTCACTCTCATGCATATATTTTTCCCTCTCCATATGTTTCTTTTTCTCAGTACGTTTTCTCTTAGTCTCTTCCTCAACTGTAAAAGCCGGAAACAAACCTCCTGTCATGTTAGCACATCTCCATCGTTTTATTCTATCCTCATGATTTATTCCCCACATTCTTCCAGGCATAAACTCATGATCCCTTAAACCTCTGAATCTCTCTCGCTCATACATCTCATCTTCCCATTCCGTCAACGCTTCAAACTGTGTCGGTCTAGGTCTAGGTTCTAAATTTGTCATCTTTTCTCTCAAATTCCGCAAAACCGCTACACTAAATGAACCATTCTCAGGGAAAGCTAATGCTCCATCATTCTTTGTATACTTTGCCCAATTTTCTAACCATATGCATGTATGATATCAATATTTCAGCATCATATGTGAAGCTGCTGATTTCGGCGGAGGAAATACTTGTCCCTCTCTAGTCACAACCTTTTTGTCTTTCTTAAAGAAATTCTTAATTTTTGTCATCCATGACGTTCTCTCCCTTTCATACTCATAATACGGCATGTTTTCGATTGGTTTTTCTCTTCAAAACCAGCACTGTTCCGTGTACGGAACTTTTAACCAATCACAGCGCGATTCACACCAACACACCAATCAAAACGATTTCCTTCTTCCGCGGACCAACCAATCCTAGCGCGGCACTTTTCTACGTCACTCCTGTCTTTGCGTTCACGTGACTAGCGCACTATCCAATCCTAGCGCGGCACTGTCTATGTCACTCTTGCTCTTTTACCCCTCCTTTACAAAAATTATCGGCAATTTTTCTTTTTAATGTTTCTTTGTTAGTTACAACATTTAAAACAATTCCATAGTCTGATTCGCTAAACAAAAGTGACAGCTTTGTCCTTTTACACAAGAATCCTGTATTTCCAGTAGGCAGCGCTTACCTCTACCCTACCACAGAATTATTAACTTTCGCCGATAAAGTAGCACTTCCCTCTACCTTACCCTTCTTTCAAGCAAACAGTAAACCCGTTTCTCTGGGGATAAGACACATGTGGAGACTATGCTCCTGAGAATTAAGGCCAGAGTTTCACAAGAAAACGTGATTTGCTATCCCAGTTACACACCTTTCGTACAGAAAATCCCTAACATAACACAACCTGTGTTATTACCAAAAAATGAATTCAGACCATGTACCAAATTCCATGTGACTTCTCTTGCCACACGTGTTCCACTTCCTACATCCCAGAAGCGTGAAAACTCACATATAACATAATGCGACTCAACATATAGTATTAGTCATCAAAATAATCAATAATCAATAATCACCAAACTAATCTATAGAAACCATAACTCTGCTACCAAGAAATCTGATGCAGCGGATACAATGAAAACTATTTCTCCTAGGTCACTTATCGGTCATCCAGGCGCGACTTATATTTCTCACATCCACATGACGATGGGGCCCATGACATCGCCTAACAAACACACACACACCTGGATTTCCTCTACACCTTTACGAACCTATACTCCTAGGAGAAAGAAAAACTAAATGAAAATCATCATGATGTACCGCTGGAAGGAGCTGGGATACCTTATTACCTTAACCTATCGCTTTCTTAGTTATTTCTTAAGATATTCCTGCTCATTGTTTGTCGATGGATCATCTAGTGAAAATCAGTTGATAGTGATTAAGACCAGCTAAATCACAATAACTAATTACTAATTTCACAACCATTTAGTAAATAATCACTGAGTCGTTTGATTTAAGAATTTCAAAATTTATATAATTTTAAAGGCATGGAAAAGAATTTAGACTTTATTATTCAATTATTCATACATTATTAAATCAAATATTTATTAAGCAAAATCAATTTTATTGCAGAAAGGAAATTTTGTCATGAGGAAAAATCCTAATTAACCTGCCTATCTTCCTAATTTAGCCTAATGATTTCTAACCTAAGTTTAAAGTTGAAAAATAACCTGATTCTCATACTCAACTGGAAAAATAAAACAGCAACAGAAACTTCAGCTCGTCAGCATCAGCTACCGCAACCCGCCTCATCTACCAGTTTTTCAGCATCTCCCGCTCAGTAAATGGATCGATCTGGAACTCCAAGCACTGGAAGCCACCAACTACCCCTCCCACTAAGAGTAGGCCTACTTATACCCTAATTCTAACTTTGCTAACTAAATTGTTGCAACATTAATAACGCGCTTTTCTTTCATTGGTCCACTCAGTTCATTTATTCAGTTTTAATCAAATTCTCCCGGATCCAGCTTGTTCTTCTGGAATGCATATGTTCATTTCCTTTCTCACAGTTCATGACATGTTTCCATCCGCTTCGATCAGTACATTTGTAACTTCTTTCGATACATTCAAGAACTCTGCAGGCATTGTCCTTTCTCTTAAAACTGTTTCCCACGATTCTCTGCTGATCACCACGGCACATTATCAGTTCAAATAGGTCACATCAGCCTTGACCATTCTTGCATCCTAGCCTTTCAGCACCATCACGTGGTCAGTCTTTCTCCAACTTTTTCTCCCTTGTCATGTGTATTCTCAGCACATGCGTACTCTAATAAACGGCAGCCATTTTATATCGCCACTCGATTAGACTTAGAAGCACTATTTAGAAATAAACAAAACATAATTAAAATAGAGAAACATAGCCTTTTCGCTTCCCTCCCGTCATCTACGTACCCCAATTAGTTATTACCTAGCAGAAAGCAACATTTAAGCTGTTCCTTACTTACCATCACTATTGTTTTTGCAACGTCACGTTTTATATTCTATGAAGCACGAATCATGCATTTATTATTTATTTAGTACGCAATTATTTTTATGTTATAATTAGACACACAGACATTTGTAAATAGATTATTCTGCACACATACTTGCGTGTTACCCTTCCCTCACATACATTGTTGATTAATACATTTAAACAAACATATTTATTAATTATTTATAAAATTTGTTAGGGGTTAAATTTTTTCATTTACTCTGCTCCATCATAAGCAAGGAAACATATCTAGATTTAAGTTGCATTTATTAAACTCAGATGTTCATGTGTTGCTGTATGTTAAGCTAATTTATTTGTTTTTAATGTTTTGTTTCCATTTAATAATTTAATAGTGAAGCAATTGCAGATAGTTATGATAAAAATGCACTTATTTATGCAGTGACCTATATACATGTTAAACATAGAATAATATAACCATAAGTAATATGTACATTTGTTAAGCAGACCTAATGAATATCTATATATTTATAAACATAATTATTATACACATTTATACAAAGGAATAGACATATCTGAATACATACATATAATCCAAATAAATGCTTATATACACAGGGATTTGCTGTACATTTATGTTTGAGAATGGTGGTTATGTGGGGAAGAGCCATCTCTTGAGTAGTTTTCTGAAGGTCAGATAGTTATCCGTGGATCTTATTCTTGGGGGGAAAGAGTTGCATAGTTTGACCGCTTGAACAGATAAGGATGTGCCAGGTTTTATTCTTGTATGGTGGGATTTTAAGGCGAGGTGCAAATCTAGAGTGGAGTTTCCTTTGTTGAATGTATTTGGTGATTTTATTCCTGATGAAGGGAGGCCCTATTCCAGGTACCGCTTTGTGGGTGATACAGATCATCTTGAAAGTGGATCTTCCGGCAACCGGTAACCAATGTAGGGCTCTCAGGGCAAGGGAGATGTGGGCTTGTGGCTTTACATGTAGGAGTAGTCTGGCAGCTGAGTTCTGAATCTGTTGAAGTCTTTTCATAGTTGTTAAAGATGATCCGTGGTAGAGGCTATTGGCGTAGTTGAGTTTAGACAGCACAAGAGAGATAGCAGCCTGGACCTTGTGTGGAAATCCCAGGTGGGGGATGATGAGTCGCTGAGTTTTTATAGTAATGAAGCTTGATCTTGTTAGTTTGTCCACTTGTGCATTTATTGATAGCTTGGAGTCCATGGTAATTCTGAGCTTTCTTACCTCCTTAGATACTTTAGGCACTGTTCCCAGGTCTTTATATCTATATCTATATATCTATATCTATATCTATATCTATATATATAGATAGATAGATAGATAGATAGATAGAGATATATATATAAATAGAGAGATATATATATATATATATATTATCTACTGGCGGTCGCCAGTAGATAGTTATAGTTAGGACCTATTATCCATAGGAAATCCGCGACATTCTATTTGAAATAACGTTGGCGCCGGTTGACGAATCTTCGCAAAGTTTCCAACTTGTTGGGCGCTCCGCTCCTACCCTGAAAGTCTCGGGTTGATTCGTCAAGCGGGGGCCGAGAAAAAGGGGGTCCCAAAACGCGTTTTCCCCATTCATTTTTCCATAGGAACCTTTAGTCGCAGCTACAGCCCGAACTGCTGAACGGAATTACACCAAATTTGGCAAAGAGGTAGCCCTTGGTTCAGACTGGTGCCTTTTGCTTAAATGGTGTAAATCCGTTCAGTAGTTCCTGAGAAAATCAAAAGTAAAGTCACATATATATCTATGGCCGAGTAGGGTCCGCGTACCCTCAGCGCACCCTGCGCGCACCGTCCCGATCACGAGCTGCATGCTAATTGGCTGTCAGCTGGCTGTCAACACTCCAAACCAGGAAGTGTTGGCAGCCATTTTGTCCCTCGGTAGAACCGAGGCACAAGAAACAAGTGCGCAAAACGCACAAAGGGGGCAGGGTAGAAACACTCTGACCCCCTAGGCCTTCTCAGGGGTCCCACAAGGACCCCCTGGGCAGAAAAGCATTTTTTTTAAATCGGCAGGATGCGCTCAGGGTGCGCGGATCCTGCCGAAAAAAAAACAAAATCGAAGCGCGGTCTCCCGCGCTTCGATGCAAATTTGCCCCCGGGTGGGCCAAGTCCCGGGGGCATGCGGGAGGGTGGGTTTAATGTTTATATGGGGGGCCTCTAAGGCCCCAAGCCCGAGGACCGCCACCCCCGGGGCTTAATAAAAAAATGGTGCGGGAGGGCTCTCCTGCCCTCCCGCAGCCCCGGGGACCGCCACCCCCCGGGGCTTCTTTTTAATTTTTAAATACCATGTGGGGGGCTTCAGCCTCCGCACATGCCCCGGAGACCACCACCTTCCCGGGGCACATAGAAAATAAATGTGGGGTCCGTTACGGACCCCAGAGCCCGGGGACCACCACCTCCCCGGGGCTGTGCACTGGTTGGGAGGGGGGCCGCGCGGCCCCCCTCCTGGAGCCCTTGATGGCCCTGGGGACCGCCACCCCCAAGGGCCGGCTCCTGCAGTGTCCCGGGGTGCCTACCCCCGGGACACTGTAGTTTGCTATGACAGGACGGGAGCCTCGCGGCTCCCGTCATGTCATAGCAAACTTGGTTTGCATTTTGAAAGAGAGAGCAGGAAACCTGCTCTCTCTTTCAAAATGCAAACCCAATTGCTTTTCCACACGTGGAGCAGCATGTTAGCTGCTCCCCATGTGGAAAAGCAATGCCGGCTCCCTAGGACACGGGGAGCCGGCGGGACTGTGGGGGGATTGGGGACCCCCCCACAGTCCCCAACGAAGAGGGCCAGCCCCGGGGGATGGGGTCCCCGGGGCCATAAGTGGCCAGGGAGGGGGGCCACGCAGCCCCCCTCCCCAAATTCTAAAAAAAATAAAAAAAAATAAAAAAGGGAAGGCCGGCTCCGGGGGATGGGGTCCCCGGGGCCTTAAATGGCCTGAGGAGGGGGGCCACGCAGCCCCCCTCAAAATTTAAAAAATAAAAATCGAGGGCATGCTCCGGGGATGGGGTCCCGGGGCCAAAACAGGCCCAGGGAAGGGGGCCACGCGGCCCCTTCCCATTTTTGTTTTTATTTAAAAAAAAAATGCTCAGGCCCCGGGGGATGGGGTCCCCTGGGCAAAAGTGGCTGAGGGAAGGGGGCCACGCAGCCCCCCTCACAATAAAAAATAAAAAAAAAGACCGGCATTGTGCCGGAGGCCCCGCCCCTCCCTGCAGTACTCTGCAAACGCGCCCCCTGGCGCGTTTTAAGAAGGGAAGTAATTCCCCTTGAATACTGGGGGTCCCTGGAGGCCAACTAGCCCACCAGGAACCTCCAGTATGCGCCAGAGGCTGCGTTGCAGAGAGTTGTACAGAGGCCACGCCCCTTTTACACCTCTCTGCAACGCAGCTCTGTGGCGCTTTTGGAAGTACATGGTGGGCTAGTTGGACTCCAGGGACCCTCAGGATTCAAGGGACTTAATCCCCCAACTTAAAACGCGCCACGGGGCGCGTTTGCACAGTGGTGAAGGGAGGGGCGGGGCTTCAGGTGACATGTGTGCAAACAGGCCCCGTGGCGCATTTTAAGATGGGGAATTAAATCCCTTCAATCCTGAGGGTCCCTGAGGGCCAACTAGCCCAACAGGTACGTCCAGAAAGCGCCACAGAGCTGCATTGCAGAGAGGTGCAAAAGGGGCGTGGCCTCTGAACACCTCTCTGCAACGCAGCTCCCTGGCGCATACTGGAGGTACAGGGTGGGCTAGTTGGACCCCAGGGATCCTCATGTTTCAAGGGGACTTAATCCCCCAACTTAAAACGCGCCACGGGGCGCGTTTGCTACAGATGTCACCTCAGGCCCCGCCCCTCCCTTCACCATTGTACAAATATTCCTCTAAAATCAGCCGAACTACGAATTCCTATTTACTCACCTGTTATCAGGAGAGACCTCAGTGCTGCATCTTTCAGCCCAGTACTGATCCTGAAAAGTAATTTTAACCGTACTTACCAGTAACTTGAATTTCCTTCCATAGGATATCATTGCCTGCTTTTTGATGAAAAAGTTTCTGTGTCGATTTTTGAAACATACAAATATTCCTCTAAAATCAGCCAAACTACGAATTCCGATTTACTCACCTGTTATCAGGAGAGACCTCAGTGCTGCATCTTTCAGCCCAGTACTGAGCCTGAAAAGTAATTTTAACCGTACTTACCAGTAACTTGAATTTCCTTCCATAGGATATCATTGCCTGCTTTTTGATGAAAAAGTTTCTAAGTGTCGATTTTTGAAACATACAAATATTCCTCTAAAATCAGCCAAACTACGAATTCCGATTTACTCACCTGTTATCAGGAGAGACCTCAGTGCTGCATCTTTCAGCCCAGTACTGATCCTGAAAAGTAATTTTTTTTTTTTTGACAATCAATTTTATTGAGTTTTGAACATAACAACAAATCGCACCGTTCAGAGCTACAATATGTATTGACAGAGTAGGGAGAGGAACACCTCCCATTGTCTTCAAGGCAACACAAGTAGATCAATAATGACTTACCCACATACATCTGGAGAGCGTACCACTCAAACTCATTCGTCTATTACCCCAACCGAAAAGTAATTTTAACCGTACTTACCAGTAACTTGAATTTCCTTCCATAGGATATCATTGACTGGTTTCACTTGGAAATTCTTCTAAGTGTGGAGTTTTGGAACTTTATAATATTCCTCTAAAATCAGCCGAAATACGAATTCCGATTTACTCACCTGTTATCAGGAGAGACCTCAGTGCTGCATCTTTCAGCCCAGTACTGATCCTGAAAAGTAATTTTAACCGTACTTACCAATAACTTGAATTTCCTTCCATAGGATATCATTGCCTGCTTTTTGATGAAAAAGTTTCTAAGTGTCGATTTTTGAAACATACAAATATTCCTCTAAAATCAGCCAAAATACGAATTCCGATTTACTCACCTGTTATCAGGAGAGACCTCAGTGCTGCATCTTTCAGCCTAGTACTGATCCTGAAAAGTAATTTTAACCGTACTTACCAGCAACTTATATTTCCTTCCATAGGAATCCATTGACTGGTTTTCAGCAGAAAAGTTTCAAAGTGTTGATTTTCACAAACTACAAATATTCCTTAAAAATCGCCTGCATGACTTAAACGCATTCTTTCAACTGTTTACAGGAGATGCACCAGTGCTGGATCCAGGATCCACCACTGAGTAAGAAAAAGTAACGATAACACTACTTACCTGCTAAGTGAATTTCCTCCCATAGGATAACATTGGTGATTCTATGTGAAAAAGTTTCTAAGTGTCAACTTTTAAAATACAATAATATTCCTTAAAAATCACTACTGTAACCAAAACGCTTTTACTCAACTGTTTACAGGAGATGTCCCAGGACTGAATCTAGGATCCAGTCCTGTGGTTAGAAAAGTAATCCATAAAGTAACTAATTGCATTTAGGTAGAAATTCACATTGAGCTCAATGTTGCATTGTGTTTGAAATTGTGTTGCCCATTGCAACAACTGTAACTACTGTACTTAAAAGTCTATTGCCTATTTGCAAAGTATTTAAACTAAAGTAATTCATTCTGAGAAAGTATATTTTGTAATGTAATGTATAATGTAATTACAATGTAATTTAAAAAATAAAACATCTAAAAATAAATAGTTTAAAAAAATGTAGTAAATCAGTATCAAAAAAATAAATATAACAATTAATACATTTAAAAATTGTCATTTACAAAACCTTTGAAATTCACTGAAAAAAACCATAGGTTTCAGACATGTTATAGTTAGGAATTAGCATTTAAAAAACCTTTGAAATTCACTGAAAAAACTATAGGTTTCAGGCTTGTTATAGTTAGGAATTAGCATTTTAAAAACCTTTGAAATTCACTGAAAAAACCATAGATTTCAGGCCTGTTATAGTTAGGGTTTAGCATTTAAAAAACCTTTGAAATTCACTGAAAAAACCATAGGTTTTAGGGAAAGTTATAGTTAGTTGGACATTGCACTCGTACAAAACCCGTGAAATTCCCCCGTTATAGTTAGTTTAGCTAACTATAACTTGCGCCCCCGCAATGCACTGCTGATGACGTCACATATTACATCACTCATGACATGGTCAGTGACATCACTGATGACATCACTGATGACATCTCAAATGACATCACTGATGACATCATCCATGTGAGAATTTAATGCATCTTCTCACACCCTAATATAACTTTTGATACACCCACTCTAAATTACAGACTGCCATTCTCAAAACCATACACACTCCAATACCAATAAGTACATACCCACTCACTGATTCTTAGGTCTACACACACACATCTACTCACTCACCCGTACAGTCACTCATACTTACAGTCACTCAGTTCAAGACTATCATATGCACTCATACACCTATATAAACACTCACACAACGCAACTCATCCATAGAGGTACTCACACACCTAGTAAGTCATGCTAATAATTAATCACACTCCCATTTACTCACCTATACAGTTATACACACCAGCTCACTTACTCATAAAAATACTAGCACATTCTTACGCTCCTATGCAATCACTGATGCAAGCACACACTCATCCATATAGCCACTCTCACAATCACACACTCTCACTTATAGCCATTTATATACTCCAACACACATATATACTGCCTTTCACATATGTAGTTACTCACACATGTACCACTGAGATATATATTCAATCACTAACACACCCATACACACACTCACCCACCCATACAGTCCATCACAGACGCACTCTTGAAACCATGCACCCAGTGAATCACCCACTCACACATCTATGCACAGAGTCACACACACCCCACCCACACAAACACTGAGGCACCCATACAGATACTCAGAGAACCAATCCATAACCCATATAGACACTCATTTAGCTAGTCAGAAACCCATGCAGCTGCTTACACAACAACAGACAGACGGATACAGACATTCACACAGTTTAGTCACTCACCCATGCATCCAGTAAGATACGTTTAATCACTCACTTATAGACTCAGTCACGCACCTACTAAATCATCCATTCAGACGCTTATACACCCACTCATTCTTCAATATGCCTTTCCCTATATATATTAAACATATTTAAACTTTACACAAACACACAGTCACTGGATGATGTCATCAGTGATGTCATCAGTGATGTCATTTGAGATGTCATCAGTGATGTCATCAGTGATGTCACTGACCATGTCATGAGTGATGTAATATGTGACGTCATCAGCAGTGCATTGCGGGGCGCGAGTTATAGTTAGCTGAACTAACTATAACGGGGAATTTCACGGGTTTTGTACGAGTGCAATGTCCAACTAACTATAACTTTCCCTAAAACCTATGTTTTTTTCAGTGAATTTCAAAGGTTTTTTAAATGCTAAACCCTAACTATAACAGGCCTGAAACCTATGGTTTTTTCAGTGAATTTCAAAGGTTTTTAAAATGCTAATTCCTAACTATAACAAGCCTGAAACCTATGGTTTTTTCAGTGAATATATATATATATATATCACAACAGACATCACTTTCCGTGACTCACCATACGGCGGAACACAAACACCTCAGACGCCTGTCTTTGTGAAGTGTTATTTTCACCCTTTTATTTTATTTTCTTCATTTTATTTGTGGTCAAATTCCGCAAGATTTTGCATACCAATATTTAGATCCCAGGCCGACGCGTTTCGGCTTCCGCCTTCTACTAGGCCTCCATGTACACCGCGGTGGACATACACCATCTTATTTAACATATCCTTTCACTATGTTCATGCCCACTCAACTACTAGAGCGTGGATTACTCTCTCAGGCTGGTTAATCTTCACCGCCATAATGCACATGCTCTATCACATCATTGAATTAAAAACACTTTTTTCTTTCTCTCCTTTTTCAATTCATTATAATCTTTCATCAATATGTAAAATCTCTGCTTAGTTTATAATTTTCTAGTCCCCCTTATTTCACTAACAATGGTTTGTGCAATAAATACCTCAGGCTATAAATACTTTTTTTCTCACTTTTTGGGGGGATTTCATTTTATTTTCCCTTTACTCTCTACAAATGTATTGTGTGTTTTATACGAAAAGTGACCTGTGCATTACAGTACTGTATTTACACTGGAGTACCTGATGTTCTATATTCTGTCAATTAGTCTCCTATTATCATGATTATCATTATTGCACTATCCTTCAAAGGTGTCTTTTGCTATTGCACCTATTCTATTAAAGTGGCTAATGCTAATCCAAATTGGAAACGAGTCAAAGTGCTTAATGTAATTTTTTACTGCGCTATGTGTCCTATAACACATGTATTATACGTCTAACTCCTGAATTTCATATGTTTCATTATTGCACTTTTTCCTCTAAAATAACTTGTTTCACTAAAGTGACATGTGCTAAGAATGTCTAATGATATTTCACTTGTTACTGTCATTAAGGTGACATGTGCATTACTTCTTCACTTCTTCATGTACTATTGCTCGATCCCCTAAAAGTGTCTTGTGCTATTACATTTATTTTATTAAAGTGACTTGTGCTATTCTATACTAAACGATGTACTAAAGTGCTTGACATCTTTCGTTGCACTATTTGTACTATGTGACCGATATAACGGATTCTTCTCCTGACTTCCATATGCTCTATTTTTTATATCTGACCCTAACGGATAGCTGGAACTAAAATGGACCTCTTTATAATGTCTGTCATTACAAAGTGCCCCCATGTTCTTTTCATTCTAGTCTCTACCGAATATCTCATTCACCTATCCAAGTCCTAAATTTGTTAGAAATTCCTGTAATCTGGTACACTTTTTTCTCTTTGTAAAGTGCCATTATCTGCCATAATTGCAAAATCCTCACAACTATTATATGCCCCAGGGATCCCGGAACAAATGTGCGTCGTAACCATCTCTGGGTTCCATCATTTAGCAAGAGGAGGAATGTTCTCTTTATCTTTTTTTCTTACTTTCCTATGAGGACTATACTCACTGGCTAAAGATGTACATGCAGTTCAGCATCTGTATTATGTCCTGCTGGAATCTCTGTACCCATCATGATTATTAATTTTGATTCTTCCCTTCTCAATTCTTGCTCCCTGTTCCCTCCTCTAAACTTTTTGGTTTATGCTTAATTCCAAAGTAACCGAAACCATTCAGGGAGCAACCATGCACATTCTCGAAATGATTAACCATTGGGTAACTCATGTCTCCATTTTTGATAGCCCTTATGTGTTGTAATATTCGTAGTTTCAGTTTGTTATTAGTGCTGCCCACGTAGTATTTGTTGCAGCTGCATCTAAGTGCGTATACTACGAATTCAGTCTCGCAGGTAATTCTTCCTTGTATTGTTGTTTCTTCATCTAGTGTTGCAAATGTTTTCTGATTGACCCCAAACTAGCAAGCTCTACATGTACTACATTTTGTGAAGCCTTTTATGTTGCGTATTAGCCAATTCGTTTCTTTGGTTGCTTCCAAATGACTCCTTATCAGGATATCTCCTAATGACTTGTTTTTTTTAAGGTTATTCTGGGGCTTTAATCCACCACATCTTTGATGAGATTCTCTTTTCGCAATATCTTCCAGTTCTTTTTTAATATTCTCTTTATCGTGCAGTGTGCTGAATTATATTCCAAAAATAGTCTTTTCGTTTCAGTTTTTTTATATCTTCTTTTTCTTTTTCCGTTGTATAGAGTTCCTATGCTCGTGTCTTTTTTCTGACTCTTTCACTGGCATCCTGTAATACACTTCTCTGGTAACCCCGTTGGATGAATCTTTCTATCATTCCTCTAATTTATTTTGCCAATTGTTCTTATGTTGAGCAGATTCTTTTCACTCGTAGCATTTGGCTATATGTAATACCACATTTCAATGCCGCTAGGTGTCCGCTGTTAGCATGTAAGACTGAGTTAGTGGACGTGACTTTTCTGTGGATGGTTGAAACCAGATTTCTAGCTTGAACATCCAAATTTACGTCCAAAAACACGCTATGTGTTGTACTGATGGACAAGGCAAGTTTAATGTTGACCTCATTATTGTTCAGTTTCGAGATGAACTCCTGCAGTTCCATTATCTCCCCATCCCACAAAATGAATAAGTCGTCTATAAACCAACTACACCAGAGCACAATCTTTTCCATATAAAAGTTGTTGTCCTCTTTCCTGGCCACCTCCTTCTCTCACCACCCCATGAATAAATTTGCATAGGTGGGGGTGAAGGAGGTGCCCATGGCCGTTCCCTAGCTGGAGGTAGAACTGTCCATTGAAAGTGAGCACGTTGTGGGTGAGGCCATATTCCAACATGTCCATCGCCATTTGATTGTGTACCAAGTGCTAAATTGGTCTGTCTCTTAGAAAATATTTACATGCCATGATGCCGTCCTTATGATTGATGGATGTATAGAGGGAAACCACATTGAGAGTCAGCATGACATACTCAATTCTCCATGGTATTCCATCCAACTTTTGCACGAAGTCAGCCGAGTCCCTTAAGTATGAAGGTAGAGATGTGACATAAGGTTGTAAAAACAAGTCTAGGAATCGTGCACAATTTTCCATTAGTGAGCCTATCGAGCTCACTATTGGCCTACCAGATGGAACTTCTATGTTATTGTGAATCTTTGGTAAGAAATAAAAGGTAGCTGTTTAGGTATGTTCAGTTTTTAGATACATATATTCCTTCCATTCCAGTAAGTTTTTGTCGTGCCACACTTGGAGCTTCATATGGAGTTCTTTTTCCATCTCCTTCAATGGACTTGATGAGAGTCATTTGTCGTGTGCCATATTGTTCAATTGTCTCATTGCCTCCTTCAAATACAATTCCCGGTCCATTAAGACTATGTTACCTCCCTTATCCGAAGGTATTATGTTAAGGGAAGGCTCTTTTTCAAGATGATGATGTCCTGTCAATTTTATGAGAAATTTCCCCAGTCCTTTCCATTACACCACCTACCTCTCAATTTGTTCAAGTCATCAACTGTTAACTCGTGGAATAAATCCATTTTATTACCCAGAGCTAATTGTGGGCAGAATTTTGATTTTCTTTTGCATCCATTTGAAGTGGATTCATCTATGATGAAACCCATTTGTTTCAGTTGCTCCGTATCTGTTATTGTTCTTTCATATGTGTTCTCCAGGTGTCTCACCACTTCTCTCGGTTGTTCTTGTATTTGGTCCAGATCCTGGATTTCCAATAGCTCGTTAATATCTTTTATTCTAAAAGATGTGAGTTTTTGTTTCTGGATCTTCCTTTCCATGTTCTGCTTTGGTTTTAAAATGCTCATGCAATTTCAGTTTCCTGATGTATTTATATAATTCAATCCAGGTGTCTGTGAAATCTGGGATTGCTGTAGGGCATTAATTGAGGCCTAAGTTGAGAATTCTTTCTTGATTTGGGTTGAGGGTGACTTTTAATAGATTTATGACCATGGACTTTGTGCTTCAGAGACTATTCCCTCCAGTGGTTATTCCTTCATCAGTTATTAAGTTCTCCCTCTCCCTTTGCTCTTTCCTCTGCCTCTTGCCCCTCCTTGTTCTCCTCTGTCTTTTTCTTGATTTCATATTCCTTGATTTTCCCCGCCTTCTTGCGTAGACATTCGTAATATTCGTAGTTCCCAGTGAAAATCCAGTTGCTCCCCAGGTGCTTCATCCACACCTGGGGAGCAACTGGATTTATTTATGGATATTATTTATATATCTCACAACCCGTCTGTTGTACGAAAGGGACAGCACTCCAGGCACAATTGAAATCGCAAATATTCTTTATTTCAGTTTGGCTGACACATCAACGCGCTTCAGTCTCAATCGGCTTTGATCATGATGTTGGGTGCCGTGTTTGCCTGGATTTTTTTACGCATTGTGTTTTGAACTATTCACATAAATAAACAAAGGACTACATAATTCATCAGTGAACATCACATAAACAGCAGCCATCTTGAAATGTACAAAAATACATTATAGTATATGCGGTTGGCAAGAAATATACATTTTATTATAATAACAGCCTTTTAAGATCAAATGTATATATGATTTCCTCCTACCTCAGCATCTATCAAATATAAAAAAAATCCTCTCTTTAGGAAACAACTTATACAGCAAACAAATTTCCTAATGTACTTATAAATCAAGGCCTTATTATTATTGTGTAATTTCTAAAGCACAGACACTCATCTCCAGGGGGATATCACAGCACTAGATTGCTTCAGGCCCTAAAGTTAAAGCACTTGCGTTTAGGTGGAGTATAGCCAGGTTTTTAATCTTTTCCTTAACCTGGCATGGTCTGAGATCAGACGGAGATCAATGGGCTTTAAGTTCCAAAGAGCGGCTGCCAGATAGGTAAGTGAATGACCACCCATCCTAGCTTTTTTGAAGCTTTTAGCTTTTGCCAGCGCTAAATTGGACAATTGCAGAGTTTGTGCAGGTCTGCAGAATTCCACTTTATTATGTAAGATAGCTGGGCCAGTGTCATAGAGTGCCTTGTGGACATGGCATAAAAGTTTACGTTTGGCTCTTTTGCGGCTTGGCAGAAAATGGAGAGTTTTTACACAAACAGATGGCGAGCTATATCTGTCACTGTTATAGATGAGTCTGGCTGCCGCATTTTGAATAACCAGTAGTCGCGTAAAGAAAAAGTCTGCCATTCCCAAATAAAGTGTATTGTAATATTAATATTTCGCGTAATAGCAATGTGAAGGTTTTTTTTTGGGGCTGTCAGAGGGCAAAGAACCACCAATACCAATGATTGAATATATCACATACAATTTTATAGTATATAACAAAAGGAGCAACATGTATAGTATCAAAAAGTTATGAAAACATAGATACACAATTGTGCATAGTGTCCCAGTGAAAACAGGAACCTTAAATAACAGTGCTAAATAGTGACAATAATTTTAACAAGGTTTCCATAATTCTTTAAAAGTCGACCATTAAGTATGTACAAAATGTGCAGCAGCTATATATAATAATATGTGCTTGTTTATGGTTCGCTTTTGCTTATTGTCGACGACGTTTCGACCCTCTGTGCAGTACAGGGTCTCATCAGGACCTAGGGTTGTAGGGACATCTGGTAGTTTCGCGCAGCCACATGAAGGGTGTGTGCCAACCGTAGGTGAAAAGAATAGAAAAAGATACTCACAATGGGACCCAGCCGGGTGCCCAATTGTAAGAAGAAGGAAGGGGCTGCTCGATGAGGATGGCACAGCGTTTCAGTTGAAAGGTAATACACTATAGCATAGGATGGCTAATAGTGTGGCAAGCGAACACTCTGTGTAGTGATTTAATCAGGCTCTAAAGTTCCTGTTCCATAAGGTATGTAAAATTACGCTTCTTTACCGCGGCGCCCAGTCGGTGCTGCCGTCAGTGTTGTAGTTTTATCAGGGCGGGTCCTTAAAATTCAGAGAGTTATGCAGCAATGCGGGAAGGTTCGCCGCTGGATTTTAACAAAGCTGCGTGAGTCAGGTCATTTGATCTCAGACAGAGCTGACTCACGCAGCTTTGTTAAAATCCAGCGGCGAACCTTCCCGCATTGCTGCATAACTCTCTGAATTTTAAGGACCCGCCCTGATAAATATACAACACTGACGGCAGCACCGACTGGGCGCCGCGGTAAAGAAGCGTAATTTTACATACCTTATGGAACAGGAACTTTAGAGCCTGATTAAATCACTACACAGAGAGTTCGCTTGCCACACTATTAGCCATCCTATGCTATAGTGTATTACCTTTCAACTGAAACGCTGTGCCATCCTCATCGAGCAGCCCCTTCCTTCTTCTTACAATTGGGCACCCGGCTGGGTCCCATTGTGAGTATCTTTTTCTATTCTTTTCACCTACGGTTGGCACACACCCTTCACGTGGCTGCGCGAAACTACCAGATGTCCCTACAACCCTAGGTCCTGATGAGACCCTGTACTGCACAGAGGGTCGAAACGTCGTCGACAATAAGCAAAATCAAACCATAAACAAGCACATATTATTATATATAGCTGCTGCACATTTTGTACATACTTAATGGTCGACTTTTAAAGAATTATGGAAACCTTGTTAAAATTATTGTCATTATTTAGCACTGTTATTTAAGGTTCCTGTTTTCACTGGGACACTATGCACAATTGTGTATCTATGTTTTCTTAAATTTTTGATACTATACATGTTGCTCCTTTTGTTATATACTATAAAATTGTATGTGATATATTCAATCATTGGTATTGGTGGTTCTTTGCCCTCTGACAGCCCCAAAAAACCTTCACATTGCTATTACGCGAAATATTAATATTACAATAGACCATACTCAATCCACAGGAACCATTGTTTTCTGAAAGAAATGTATCTACCCTGGTTCCGTAGTGAGTAGGGTTCCCCTGTTTTTGTTCTTGATTCCCAAATAAAGGGCATTGCCATAGTCCAGTCTACTCGTAATTAATGCCTTGACTACTGTCCTTTGCCAATTCCCTTGAATCCAGCAAAAGGGTTTCTGTAGGAGCCTAAGTAGGCCAAAGCATTTTCCACAGGTCGTGTTGACCTGCTCCTGCATAGAGACGGAATAGTTTATCAGGAAACCAAGGTTCTTCGCCACTCTCTTTGGTTCAGAAGCAGAGCACAGGGATATTGGCCACCAGGAGGCATCCCAGATGTGGTGGGCATCGCCAAATAGTAGAATCTCTGATTTATCTGCATTATGAGTTAAACAATGTGCTTTCATCCAGGTTGCTACCTTTGACATACAGCAAGTGAGATTCTTTCTAGCCTCACTGTGACTCTCACCAATGGAGATAACCAACTGGGTGCCGTCTGCATAAGAACATATTTCGAAACCCCAAGTTCTGACAATGTTAGCCAGTGAAGAGACATAAACATTGAATAGTATCAGGCTGAAGTGAAGAACTCTGCGGGACTCCACATTTAGATATATAGGGGGTCAGTCTGAATGTGTCCTGCTGAACTGATCAGGTTCTTTTACTTAGAAAGGAACCGAACCATCATACGGCTTTTAAATGTAGACTGGTCTCCTGCAATCGTTTTATCAGTAGGCTCTGAGAGACCGTGTCAAAGGCTTTGGACAGATCTAGCAGTATCAGGACCGCAGCCTAACCCTGATCCACTTCTAGCCTGATACTATCCAGTACGACAAGTAAAGTGGATTCTGTGCTGTTTCTGGCTCTAAAGCCAGTCTGCAACACAACGAGCAGATTGTTGTCTCCTAGAAACAATGTCAACTGGGTACTGACTAATCTTTCCAGTACTTTGGACATGTATGGGAGCAGGGATATTGGGTGCTAGTTACATAAAAATAAAGACATCTATCCCTTCTTTCTTAGGCAAGGGAAGAATTAAGGCCTGCTTCCATATGTCAGGGTATTCAGCGTTAGTCAGGGATAGGTAAAAATCTGGGTCAGGTAAGGACTTAAAATAGCGGCCAGACGAGAATAGGTAAAATGGAGACAAGGGTCGAAAGGAGAGCCAGACTTGACCTCTGCCATGATCTTTTCCACCTGATCCACTGAGAGGCTTGCGAAGTTACCTAAGTAAACCAACACCTTATTGTGTGGGCCTAAGTGTTTCCAATAGAACTCTTCTTGAGGCGGTTGTGTTTCAAATATTGAGTACATTTATTCTATTTTATCAATGAAAAATGTGGCCATTTCTTTGCAATGACCAGCTGAGGGATTGATAGACTGAGTCAAACTTGAGGGGTGTGACAGATCTTTTACTATTTTAAATGATTCTTTAGAGGAGCCACTATTTTCTTCTAATCTTTTGCTAAAGTAGCCTTTTTTTGCTCTTTACAGTGCTTTATGGTAGCTATTCAATTCTGTTTTATATGCCAGGCAATCTTTGGCACGCTTTGAGCGCTGCCATATGTGCTCAAGCAATTTACATTTTTCTTTTCTATCCTTAATTCTGTGGAATACCATTTCTCTGACAGAAAACATCTGGAAAGGTTACTCCATTTCCAAGGAGCAGATCCATCCAAGGCATTAGTGATGGCAGAGTTAAAATTATATAGGTAGTTACCTACAGGCATTCTCCATGATCTGGAGGACAGAAGTGACTTAAAAAAGATTCTGCATTAACTTTCCTCCAAGGTCTTTTCGGGATTCGGGAAGGATCATGGTTTTTTTCAAAGTTTCTGGTACTGTGAGAGAAAAATTGATTAGAAAATGGTCTGACCAATGTAGTGGGTTAATGTTGTGTAATATAATCTTTTCAATATTTGAGAATAAGAAATGTAGCATGTGCCCTACTTCATGGGTAGGGCTTTTAATCCATTGTTTCAGGTGGAGGATTTACATCTCACTCTCCAGCCTCTTACAGAGAGGGCCCTCCAAGTTTTCATAGTTTAGATTAAAACCCCCGATCACTACAAACTGATCATATTTTAAGATCAGTGGGGACAGCCAGGAAAAGAGATTGGATGCCAGTTGAGAATTGTAACCAGGCGGCTTGAAAGGAACAGAGCCCCTGAACAGTACCCATAAGTTATGAGACAACTGGAAGGCTAGAATTTCGCAATCCACCATCATAGAGCTGTGTTCAGCAGCGCAAATGTATGTGTCCTTAAAAATAATAGCAATGCTGCCTCCCTGTCTGCCTTCTCTATCGCATTTCAAAATGTTGTATCCGATAGGAATTGCTGTGGTAATTTCTGGTAGAACACAGCTACTAATCCAAGTTTCTGAGATAAATACTAAATCTGGGTTGTTGTCGTTAATTAGATCCCATATCATTATGCAATGTCTGGGTAGGGACCTACATTGAAATATAAGCATTTAAGGTTTAAACCTTCATAATTCTCATTCTTGATGGGAGACTCCTTGGTAGGTCAGCCTTCCCATTTGCAATTAGCACAAGAGAAAGGGCCATCTATATGACCCGGTGCCCTAACACGAATTTGTCAGTAGCTGCTTTATGGTTCGTACCCAGTGTTAGAAGAGCTTCACTTGAGTAAGACGGTCTTACCTGTTTATCTGTGGTGAAACTGGCAGGGGTCCTGGCAAATGGTGATAGTCGGTGTGGATGGGCCCAAATGGGCTGGCTTTTGGCCCATGTGCTGCGCGTGTCCGCTGCACGGCCGCTCAGCGCCCGCATTCTTATCCATGGGATGGGTCAACAACTAGACTACTAACCTGTAGGCCCAAAATGGCGGCCGAAAAACACTCCCTAGTCGGCGTGGTTTGAACACAACCTTGTCGACTCAAAATGATATGGAAAAGTAAATTTAGCCCCTGAGTTTTGTCCATATATATGAAAAAATGCCCTCAAGTTAAAACAATGCCTTAATTTAAAAGAAAGAAATTGCGTCGATTTTAAAATTGCCCCAAAATTTTAGCAGCCTGATAAAGTGCCCCCAAATTACTTCAGCAGCGATGAGGATGTAACAAATACAGTGCCAAGTGCCTAGTGCACAAATAGCGTTAGGGTGACCGTAATCTTACTGCCACCGCACCCTCGTTCTTATTCATGGAATAGGTCAACAACTATACCGCTAAACTTTTGGTCCAAAATGGCGGCCGAAACCCACTCCCTAGTCACAATAGTTTGAACATACCACAGCTGACTCAAAATGATGTCCAAAAGTAAATTTAATCCCTGAGTTTTGTCTGCATATATGATAAAATGCCACCAAGTTAAAACAATGCCACAAGTTACGAGAAAGAAATTGTGCCGACTTTAAAATTGCCCTCAAATTTTAGCAGCCTGATAAAGGGCCCTCAAATCACACAAGCAGCGATGAGGGTGTAACAAATATAACAGATAAGGCGCCAAGTGCCTACTGCAAAAATAGCGTTAAGGTGACAGCAATCTTACTGCCACAGTGCAGTGCCCGCGTTCTTATCCATGGGATGGGTCAACAACTAGACCGCTAACCTGTTAGCCCAAAATGGCAGCCGAAAAACACTCCCTAGTGGGCATCGTTTGAACACACCACTGCCGACTCAAAATTATGTACAAAAGTAAATTTAGCCCCTGAGTTTTGTCCGCATATATGATACAAGGCCCCCAAGTTAAAACAATGCCTCAAGTTAAAAGAAAGAAATTGCGCCTATTATAAAAATTGCTCCCAAATTTAACAGCCTGGTAAAGTGCCCCCAAATCACACTACCAGCGATGAGGAGGTAACAAATACAACAGATAAAGTGCTAAGTGCCTAGTGCAACAATAGTGTTAGGGTGACACCAATCTTCTCTAGTGGGCAAACAATCTTACTGTCCTTTTTACAATTCAACTGCCCTGTCTCTATCATTCAGGGTGATGCCCTGAAAAAATAAAATAACATTACATTTGTACAGATCCTTACAACTATACTGGCTAACATTAGCCCAGTGGATGAACACCCTGTGTTTATCCCGGACAGATCATCTATACATATACATGCAATTCCTCGTCCAAATTCAACCCCCTTGGTTCAAGTGAATCCAATTTCAATATATATCTGGCTTGCAATCTATGTAGAGCTCTCTCCCTATTACCACCTCACAGGGTTCTAGGAACACTGTGACTAAGTACTTCAATTGGTTAGTATCTCCTTTGTGTGCCTGGCTACCTGGTAGCTTTCATCCCTGTTCTTGATGGCCCTGAGATGTTGTGATATCCTTTTCTGCACTTGTAGTATTGTGCTGCCTACATACACTTTGTCACACGGACATTTCAACATGTAAATAACAAATTAACTTTTACATGTCAAATTCTTACTGATTTTAATTTCCTTTTCTAAATGGGGTTTTAACGGAGGTGGCATTTTTACCATGTCTGCACGCCTTACATTTATTACATTTTGTGAATCTATTTGAATGAATGAATGAGCGTAGCTTACAAAGCGCACAGCTACTCCATCAGGAGTGTCCCAGCACTAGAGGTTCACGCATGACTGCACAGAAAGGCCGACTTAGCTCTTAAAGAGCCAGGTTTTCAGATGTTTCTTAAAGGATGTCAAATCAGTAGTTGCTCTCAATGCGGCCGGTAGTTGGTTCCATGCTTGAGCACCCAGAAAGCCAAAAGATTTACCACCCCTGCGCGCCAAGCGTACCTTGGGGCTGCAGGCAAAGTCAGAGGAGGATGATCTTAGCGATCTAATGGGTGCATAGCGACAAGCGCGCCTTCTGAGGTATCCCACGCCCTTACCGTGGAGGGCTTTAAAGAATATTACCATGGCCTTGAACTTTATCCTATCCTGCACTGGAAGCCAGTGTAAGGCCTTGAGATGAGGGGCCATTTATGGGTTTAAGCCAGAGTCCACCCCACCTCTGATATCGCTCTTCACCAGTCTATCTCTAAATGATCATGCTCTTCTAAGAGCAATCAGAGTTTTAGTGAGGATCCTCTTACCCACAATGGGATTGCTTTTTAGTAAATACCAATGTTTGTTCATGATTTTTCTAACTAAATGATGATTAGTGTGATACGTGGTGATAAATCTCACCATATCTTGATTGTTACATTGTCTCATTCACATTTTTGCAGAATAATACATCTTCTTAAGTGGATTTTTGGACTCTGTTCTGTGCTAATTTCAATATACATTTGCTGTAACCCCTTTGTCTAAACATGTTAGATAAGTCCTTTGATGTTTTCAAACTCACATCTACGCTATATAGGAAGCCAACTCAGGCCTGGTTCTAGCGGGTGGGCCGGGTGGGCCAGGCCCACCCAAACATGAGCCTTGGCCCTGGCAGTGACTGCACGAAGGCCCGTAGTAAATGGCCACTTTCCTTTAAAACGTTCTTCCGAAGGTTGTTTTTCTTCCTAGGAGTTGCGTGATTGGGCCTGGGCTCTCTCACAGACACCCCCAATCATGCATCGCCTTTTAGAATGGTGGGCTGTGTCCCCGCCCACTCGTGCAGGTACAATTGGGTCACGGCAAGGGGACAAATCCTTACTTTGGCACCGGGCAACCTTAACTGTAACGTTAACAGTTCAGCTGCCTGGATAGTTCCTTTTCTATTCCACGCTGGAGAAAAAAAGTTTGTTTATCCTGATTCACCTTTCCTGGCCCCGCAGCTGCTTATCAGATCGACTTATCAGATTGGCTGTGATGAGGAACCAGCAGGTAAGAGAATGTGTGGCTATTTGTTCTTCTTTTTTAAATCAGGGAAGGCCCAGCATGACACATACTTCATGCATGCTTCATTTACAATAAAAAATGTCCAGATAACTCTGGTGATTAATGATCCTGCTGGAGAGCAATCCTTTGTCTGTTGGCAGTTTTGAAATGCAGATAAACTGTATTTTATGTGGATAGCTCAGTGGGTTACTGCCTTTGTCACAGAGATTCTAGTGTTACTTGCAGTTCAGAAGTAACAATCCTATCATAGGACAGTGACCTATGAACTGTCATCAAAGAGCTGCATGCAAACCTGAATGGTATAGTTAGAACTTAGCTTTTTTTTTGTGTTGTGATATAGTTAGAACTTCCCAGGTCTTTCATTATTCTAATGTTGCTAAAAAGAGTTTGTTTGGGCAGATATAGATTTTTATTAGTAAAGCCAACCCCCACGCACTGGAGTACTCTTTAAATCCTGAGTTTGTGTTTCTCCAGACCAAACCCTCTTAAAATATACTGCCCGCCAGTATGGATGACATGTGATTCCTACACCTTGTAATCCTCATTGGTTTAGGTGGCATTCCCTGTAGACTGATTTACGTACTTGTATGATTCATTGTCTCTGTATAATGTGTGCGTGATGTAATGTACTGTGACACCCTACACTACGAGTATCGCTATACAACAAATGAAATGCATATGAGAGAGGGGCTACGGAGAGATGAGAGGCACTGGCGGAGAGTGGCAGTGAGGGAATCTAAGGAGGAGGTCATGAGGGGGAGGGGCTACGGAGAGATGAGGGGCACTGGTGGAGGGTGGCAGTGAGGGAGTCCAAGGAGGAGGTAATGAGGGGCAGGGGCTACGGGAAAATGAGGGGCACTGGTGGAGGGGGGCAGTGAGGGAGTCCGAGGAGGAGGTCATGAGGGGGTGGTGCTGCAGAGAGATGAGGGGCACTGTCGGAGGGTAGCAGCAGTGCTTAATTTGTGCTGGTGGTTTCTGGTGCTCGGCACCGGCACTTAATTGTCAGCACCTGCTCTAGTGACAGTCCACCAAATGATGGTGCTGTTTTTAAAAAAAATTTGAGATGAGCACAACAACCCTGTTTATTAAGTCAATACATTGGAAATGAATAATACTAGCCTCACACGCCTTTATTATTGCTGTCTGTGGCCTGAAATAGTCTGAATTGTCACACTTGTAGGGGTGTGATGGTTAAGTGTTATGTTGGTATTGCCATTGGCATCGCTGGTAGGGTATTGGTGAAGCATGCTGCAGCGGCCTTCCGAGAAGGGCCCTGGCACTTCATTTTTTACAAATTAAGCACTGGGTAGCAGTGAGGGAATCCGAGAAGGAGGTGATCCAGCGCTAACAATAAAATTTCTTCTCCTATATGCTTTGGACGTCCAGGTACAAATATCCCTCTTTCCACAACTATATCCATATGATGGTGGGGCCCATAACACCGCATAAACATTCACTCTCTCATATATTCCCTGGATTTCATCCGTTTTTACCTAGGAGAAAACAGTTAATGATTCGCTGGAAGGAGACGGGATACCTTTTTAAAACGACATAATACTTCTCAAGCTTTAAGGTATTCCGCTCATTGGTCGATGGACCAACTAGTAGGAATCAGTTGATGGTGATTAAGACCAGCTCAATCACTATAAACCTTTAAACATTTACATTTATCATTGAGCTAAAGAACCACTGACTCATTGATTTAAGATAATAAAGTTTATATAATTTTTAGAAGCATGAATAAGTTTCAAATTTATTATTCAGATTATTACATTTAGCATCATTATAAGAATAAATTGAAATTGCAATGCATACCTATTAGATGGAAAAACAAGAGTTTGTCACAGCAATGAATTCAGATCACAGCATAGAACTCCCGAAAAACTATCTATCTGTCCTGGAAAACAGGCCTTCTCGTTCTTTCCCTTTTAGTATTTTAAGAAAAAAGGTCTAATGGTTTTAAATGGAAAAATCTATTAAAAGCAAAAAGATTCTCCAACAGCAGCGTCTCGTGCTCAATCAAAAATATAAAATAGCAGCGTCTCGTCCCTCTAGCTTCTCTCGATCGATCATCATCCGCATTACCCCTCCCCTCTAAGAGTAGGTCTTCTTATACCCTAATACTAGCTTACTAAGTGAAAATGTTACATCTTTGTGGGGAAGATTCTCTCTAATTTGTCCATTTGGGTCAGTATACATCTCATTATGAATATCCTTGTTCCAACCAGTTCTTTGTGGAAAGTTCATACTTCTGTCGTTTCTCACGGGTTCATGACATTACCCATCCATACATTGGTTTCAATCTGTATCCTTTTCTGATACTTTTAAGTTGAACAGTTCATTGTTCATTCACATATTCACTGCGACTTCTCACGCTTTTCGCTATGTCCTTCTTTGGCACACGTTTGTATCATAAGGTCATCGCAGCCTTGACCACGCTTCCATCCTGGGCTTTGGGACGGTCACATGATCCCTCTTGTTCACGGCCTTTCTCTCTTTCGGTACCCCTCTCGCGCTTGCGTACTCTAGCTTGTTCTGCATGGCAGCCATTTTTACATCGCGGCACAACAGGCCTAAGCGAACTATTATAAAGATAAACAGAATATAGTTAAGAATAAAGAATATAAGCCTTTTCGTTTCCCTCCCGTCATTCTACGTACCCCAATTAAGTATTACCTAGCAAAAGCGACATATAAAGCCATTTCTTACTTACCAATCGCTTTACTTTGCCACTACACAGTTTATTTCCAAGCACAAATCATGCATTTATTATTCTAGTTAGTACGCAAATTATTAGACTTATGTTATCCACGTTAACAATTATAAGTAAATTAGTTGGCACAGATATTGCGTATTACCCATAACCCTTTTCATGTAACATACATGGTTGGTTATTTACTGAGACGAACCTGTGTGTTAATTATTTAACATAAATATTAGGAGGTTAAATTTTTTTTGTTTACCCTGCTCCATCAACTCCCCCCTTTGGTGATTTTTAATATCACCACAAAAAAACCCATGTTACACAATTCTGTCAGATAGCATATTTCTTTGTCCAGTTTGTTTTGTTAGTTTACACAGCTGTATCCCTTTCATCTTGTCTCTTTGTTTTCTTATACATGTTTTCTTTTAATTCTTCTAACTCTATTTCACCCATTTCTCTTTCTCTTTCTTTATATATCTTATTTTCTTTTTCTATTTTATTCTGTCTTTTTCTTCTTTTTATACATATAATACTTAGCTTCAGTACTAAAACTATTATGATTATTATGGTCGCTACTATTATAACTTTCCCTATTATTAATCCACTCATTCTAGTAAACCAATTTATTACTGAGGAAACACTCTTACCAAGTTTTCCAAATGCATTTTCAACCTCCAATGGAACAAGCTCTTTGTGCAAATTTGTAATATTCTTTATATACTTTTGTATATTTTCACTTTTATCTGGAATGTAAGTGCAACAATGTTGGACTTTCAGCATTCCACAGACTCCACCCTCTTTTGCCAAAAGAATGTCAAGGGCAAGTCGATTTTGCATCACCATAGCTCTCATGGCAACCATTTCGGTATTTACCATCAAGAACCCTCCAGCAGTATCTGTAGATAAACGATCTACTACTGTGGATAACTTCCGAATTTTAAATGCATTCAAAGATATTCCCACTGCTGGTATCAATGCTCCTAAAATATCACCTACTATTTCTGAGAAACTTTCCCTTTTTCTACGTGTAAATGTCTTTATCATTTCATGTGTTCCCTTTTCTGCTCTATCTACATGAAAAATCTTTGGAAAGACCAGGCCTAAGTAACATGATCCATACCAATGGTCCGGCAACCTGTAATAAGCTCTGTTACCGCAAATGTAATAGATCCCAGGAAATATTGGATCTTTTCCCCCTTTAAATCCCCAACCTCCTAAAATTTTATAATTGTCATGGCAATCACTGGAACCCACGAAATAATTGTCATATCTTGTTCTATTTCTTCTAATGCACAACCTTCCCTGTTGGGGCCAATCCAGAGTCATAGCTGCATTTGTCTTTTTCTTGTCATGATTTTCTTCCTCAAACGCCCAAAGAGGTGTTTTTGTCTCTTCTATCACTTTTCTTTGAAATTTCACTCTTCTATCCTCGACCATTTCTAAAAATACCTTTTCTTCATTTCTTAACTCACAGGTAAGGTTGTTTTCAACTATATCATCTAATGTTAGAATTTTATTTTCTATGAAAAATTCACCAAATGTTCTTGCCTCTTTTACCTTGTTTAGTTCAGAAACTATAGGAATCTTTGCAAAAATCTTATCTATATCAGTGTAATAATATTCTAATCTTCCTGTCTTGTAAAATAGACTTGCTAGAACACTACATGTTATTCCATACGTCAAAGGAAGGTGATGATAGGTCACACCTTCTGCAACAGACGCAGGCAATTGCATACAAACATAACAATCTCTTACATCCATTGTTTCTACATATTCATACAATAATTTAGTAAAAACATTTTTGGAAAAATCTGTTATTGATTTGTCTTTATGTAATTCTGCACTACCTTTTAATATAGCTGTTTCTTGCATGTTAGCTCCTTTTTCTTTCTCTGTGTTATTCTTTAATATAGACGTTTCTTCTACCACTAATCTAATTGGAATGGTGATTGCTAAGATAACCCATACGGTCATTAATAATCCTGTACAAAAGAAGCACATCTTACACCATCTACTTAAGAACTCACATCTACATTTTCTATCTTTAGTATCTACCATTTTGTTTTTATTACCTACTTTATAATATGTACAGAAAAATGTGTGTCACCACACCTCAGGAATGACCTCTTACCCACCCTACACTCTCACTTTGTCTTGTTTGGTACTTTCTTTTAGTTCTTTTCAGAACTCCTTCTTTGTCAAATCCAGTGTGTTTTGTCCAATCCAGTAGAAATGTGTTCAAATTTCTTCAAATTTGTTGCACTTCACCTTCACCCATAAGGTTGCAGCTTTGTTCTGGGTTCTCGTGAGTGATCTCTTCTTCTTTGATATCAGTCAACGCAATGTATAACCATTCAGGCGATTTATACTTCAGATTTGCTTTCTTTACTCTTTTTGTTTTCTGCAAGTGTTTTCCTCCTTGTTTTTCTTGTTCCTTTTGACTTGTTATTTCATTTACTTGTTCTGCACTTTTTCCATCTAACCTTATGATCTTGTATCTCAATCTTCTAACTTCGTGGGGCCAATTGTCTCCCTTTCTTGGCATTTTCGGTTCACTTTCTTTTTCCTCTCTTTCTGTTCTCCAAGTTCTCTTTCTTGACTCTAGTTTCTGGTTTCTTTCTTCTCCACTTTCTTCTGACTCTGTTTCAGTCCTTTCTTTATTGTCTCTTATCTTAAATTTTAGGATTTCATTTCCTTCATCTATTTTTGGTTTTTCTCTTCTTTTCCTTTGATCACCTACTTCTGTCCCTCCTCGAGGTTCTTCCGAATTTGTGTCAATCTTTCTCTCTGTCTCTGAGTTTCCCTGTTCTTTTGTTCGATGATCTGTCCCTATTGCTCCTCGGGGTTCTTCCGAATTTTCTACCTTTCTATGTGAAACTATTCCTTCTTCGTCTATTAATACAATCTTTGAAGGATCTTCCCCATAACTTGTACTTGGTTGCTCACTGTTACTGTCTTTTTGCTCAGTTTTTTCTTTAGGCTATCAAATTTCCAATTTCTTTTCAGATTTTCCTCACAATCCGAATGCTCTGTATCAGATGCTGAACTGGTGTCTGATATTTCCAGATGTCGACTCACATGTCGATCTTCAGATTCTGGAACTTCTAATATTTCCTCCACTCCTCCTGTCGTTGCACTTGTAATTGGGTTTTCCAGATGTCGACTCACATGTCGATCTTCAGATTCTGGAACCCTGTTCGCCTCTTCCTCTGCATCGGATGCTGGACTGGTATCCAATACTTCCAGATGTCGACTTACAGGTCGATCTTCAGGTTCTGGAACTCTGATGGTGTGACTGGCATGTACCCAGTGTTTTACTCCTGCACATTTGACTGCAGTTGTTGCCACCAGGATCACTTGTCGTGGTTGGTCCCAGCGAGGAACCAAGCAGTTTCTTCTTCGGTGGACTTTTATGCGGACCCAATCTCCTGGATTCAAGTCATGTGCTGGTTTTCTTTCAAGAGTGGTCGCATCCGGTCCAACCTGATGAAACACAGAACGTACCACATCAGCCAATCCTTTGCAATAATCCAACACGAGATCATCAGTTATAGTCAGTAGTTTATTGACAGGTACATGTGCTTGTCTCATTGCTCGTCCCATAATTATTTTGTGGGGACTGAGTCCTGTCTTTCTTTCCGGTATGCTTCTGATAGTCATTAAAACCAATGGCAAGGCATCTGGCCATTTGAGTCCTGTGGCTTGACACATTTTTCCTAGCCTGTTCTTAATTGTTCCATTCACTTGCTCTACTATTCCAGAAGCCTCTGGTCTGTATGCACAGTGCAGTTTCTGTTTAATACTAAGTGCTTCACAAATCAGTTGAATCAATTCATTTTGAAAATGTGTTACTCTATCTGTTTCAATCGTTACTGGAAAACCATACCTTGGAATGAATTCTCGCAGCATAAGTTTTGCTACTGTAATTCCATCATTCCTTCTGGTCGGGTATGCTTCCACCCAACGGGAAAACAAACAGACGACTACAAGTACATACCTTAGTCTATTGCTCGGGGGCATTTCTATAAAATCCATTTGCATTCTCGTGAAAGGACCTCCCTCTCGTCCTATTGTTCCTAGACTCACTACTGTCTTTCTTCCTGGATTTAGCTGTTGACAAATAAGACATCTTTGACAAAGACTCTCAGCTATGGCTCTGAATTTTGGATTATACCATGTTTGTCTAAAAAGTCTGATCATTGCATCTCTTCCGATATGAGCTTGTCCATGGTACATCCGTGCCATGTCAGAAATCATGCTATCAGGCATAACTGGTCTTTCATCCCTGTAAACCCAAACATAATTTTCCTCGCGTTTTCTGCATCCTGCTTTTATCCAGCTATCGTTTTCCTCATCATCTGCTGCTTCCTGTAATTGTCTCACCTCATCCCATGTTTCAACAGGGTTAGTAAAAAGCAAAGGACATGAAATATGCTCTCTTTCTCTGTTTTTGTTTAATGAGACAACATTTTTGGCACAGTACTGTGTGATTTCATCAGCAAACTTATTGCCAACAGTTATGTAGTCTTCCCCATTTTTATGTGCATTGCACTTTACCACCGCAATCTGTTTAGGCAGCTGTATCGCCTCAAGCAACTTTTTCACAAACTCACCATTTCTTATTGGGGTTCCTGCAGACGTCAAGAAACCTCTCTGAGACCAGATCTGCCCAAAATCATGAACCACTCCAAAACCATATTGGCTATCCGTGATTACTGTGATTCGGACATTCTTTCCCAGTTTGCATGCTTGAATTAGAGCAATCAATTCCGCTACTTGGGCAGAACGTATCCCTTTCAAACAAGATGCTTCCATTACAGCAGCTACTGTGCAAACTGCATATGCTGCACTCAGAACTCCATCATTCGTTCTCAAACATGAGCCATCCACGAACAGAATATAATCTGATTCTTTTAAAGGCTCATCCCGTATATCCGGTCTCGGTTTTGTACAATATTCGAGTACATTCAGACAATCATGATCAATTTCATCCATTTCAATCACACTCTCTTCATCTGGCAATGATGTTGAAGGATTCACATTTAGGCATCTGTCAATGGTGACATTGTCTGCACTCAAAATCACTTTTTCATACCTAGTCAGCCGACTATGTGTCATATATTGGGTTTTGGTTCTTGTCAAAAGAATTTCCACAGAATGAGGGACATATACTCTCAGTGGATATCCCATCACTATGCCTTCACTCTGCTCCAAACTTACACAAGTAGCAGCAACTGCTTTCAAACATCCAGGCAACGCTTTCGCTACTGGGTCTAAGACAGCTGAAAAATATGCAATTGGTCTTTTCATGTTTCCGTGTCTCTGCACTAGGACTGAAAACGCACACCCATCTCTTTCACTACAATACAACTCAAAGTCTTTTTCATAGTCAGGCATTCCCAATGCCGGGGCTTCACACAGTTTCGTTTTTAGTTCTCTGAATGCTTTCATTTCCTCATCATTCATTTCAAAAGGATCTTTAACATCCTTCTTTGTCAATCTCTGTAATGGTTTTGCAATTAATGAAAATCCACTTATCCATTGTCGACAATATCCAACCATTCCTAGGAACATTCTTACTTCTCTTTGTGTCATTGGAGCTCTCATTCCTTGAATTATTTTTATTCTTTCAGTCGTTACCTTTCGCACTCCTTTTTCAATCTTATGTCCTAAATATTGGACCTCTTGTTGACAAAACTGCAATTTTGATGGGGACACCTTATGTCCTCCTTTTGCTAAATGATTCAGCAAAGCAATTGTGTCATTAACACATGCTTCCTTCGTTTTTGATGCCACCAGTAGGTCATCAATATACTGAACCATTACTGATTTTTCTGGCATTTTTAAATCTTCCAATGATTTCTTTAAAATCTGATTAAAGATCGAGGGGCTTTCTGTATACCCCTGAGGAATTCGGCACCATGCCAAAATACGCTCTCCGAACCTGAACGCAAATAATGGCTGGCTATCTGGATGCAATGGAATAGAGAAAAATGCATGGCACAAATCAATAACTGTGTACCATTCTGCTTCGCGTGGAATCTGGTATAGAATCACAGCAGGGTTTGGTACTATTGGGCAACAAGGCACAACAATTTTGTTTACCTTTCTCAAATCCTGTACAATTCTATATGTTCCATTCGGCTTTTTCAGTCCCATTATCGGTGAATTACATGGACTGCTCATTATTTCTCTCAGTATCCCTTGTTCAATCATTTTATTTATTACTGGTGTTATTCCTTCAATTATTTCTGGTGTCAATTTATACTGTGGCGTATTTGGGTAACTCGTTCCTTCTTTAACAGATATTTTAACCGGGTCTACTCCTTTCATTAACCCTATATCTTCTCCCGTAAAATCCCACACTTCCGGTTTCACTGTTTCTTTCAATTCATTTGGGATTTTCTCTACATCAAATATGGGAAATAAATCATTCACTTCTGATTCTAAATTTACCAATTATCATTTTATATAATACATCTTCATCTGGGGTCTGAAATGCAATCCCATCTGGAGTACAATAGATGGTGCAGTTCATCTTGCAAAGTAGATCGCGTCCTAATAGGTTCACAGGACTGCAATCACACACCACAAATCGGTGCATTTCACTGAATGGTCCGATCTTTACCTCCACTAATTTAGTAAGAGGCGCCTTAATTTGCTGATTCGATACACCTACGACTTGGATATGTTCACCTGAGAGAGGAAGGTTTGGAATTTCCACTGACCTAACAGTAGAACGGGTAGCTCCAGTGTCCACAAGGAATGTTACATTTGCACCATTCACTTCTCCATCCACAAATGGACCTGCTTGATCTACCTCTAGAGTTGCGCCAAGCACACACTCTTCTTCCTCTCCTAGACACTGTCATAAAATTTCATCCGACTCATTACCATCCTGTCGTAACCAGTATTGAGATATGGCAGCTGCGCGCAGCAATTGTGTTACCTGCTCTCCTCCGTAGAATCCTGTTTCTGCACTGTATTTCTGTTGATTACCACTCTTGGGAAGTGGTGGTTGAGGCACCTGACTTTGTTGGGTAACTACCTCACTCTGCACCTGTGGAGTTAATGATTGATTTTCCGTATTAAGTTTTGGAGGAAATTTACACTCGTTTCTCCAATGTCTTAACTTTCCGCAGTTGTGGCATGGCCACTTTTTCTTTGCCTCTTCTATGCTCATTTGACCTTTTCCTTTACCTATATTTGGTCTAGATCTAGTCTGTCCTGTCTCATTTACTTGATTATTCAATTGAGCTTCTTGCTTCTCTGCAACTTTCACTTGTGCCCACATTGCTTTCTCTTTTAATTTATGCTGTCTACTCTCAATGTCATCACTGCAGTATTTAGCATATCTCAAAACCTCATCTACCGTGCTATTCTGCCAACAAATCATATGCTGTTTAATCATTTCACTTATCTCTGGTTTCAACCCATAAACAAACCTATATACAAAATGACTCATATCCTTCTCATTTAATGTCTCATAGCCACTATACTGTTTAAAAACTAACAATAGTCTCTCATAGTATGCGTGTACAGATTCTTTACTCTCCTGTGTAGTTCTGTCAATTTTTACCCAATCCGTTTCTTTGGGTGGGATTTTATTTTTCAAAAAAGTAATAACTTGGTCATATTTCCTCATCACTTCTGGTCCTGGCGCTCCTGTTTTAGCATCTCTTGGATATTCTACAGTTGGCCAATCAATAGTAATCTTACATTCTGTCCATAAATCAGCTGGTACTACTATATCAAATAATCCATCCAAATCTATCCATAACACCTTCGAAACTTTAACAAACCTCTCCACTTGTCTGTACCATTCTACTGGTTTCTCTCTCAATTTTGGGAAGTCATTTGTAAATGACAGTATATCCTGTCTAGACCATGGGACATGCACATAACTACCTCCTGGAGTTTCTCTCATCGGGTACTCCCTTACAATTGATTCCTTGTCTGTCACCGCAAAAGCCAAAGACGCTTTATCTGTCATTTTCTCATTCTTTTTAGTCCATCTGCTTCTCCATCTATCCACATCACCCCATTTTCTCAGCAAAACAATTAATTATTTTATTTGGGTTAACCGTCCTGATGTGTTCAAGTTTTCTATATCTTTCTCGCAAAAATCTACTCTATATGGTTTCTGCAAAGTTCTCACTTTTACAAATTCTACTCCTAGTTCATTTGCTGTTTCTTCTAATTTGTCATGTAAATTTCTAGCTCTCCATGTAATACTTTTACATAAGAACATTATCTCGTCATCCTGATAAGTTTTCAGTTTTTCTGTGCCAATTGTCCCTAAGATCAATTCCTCCATGTCTATTTTTAACCTAATTACATCTAATGGTTTTGATTCTGTCTCTTTCGTTTTTAGAGTTTTCATCCATTCATTCAATTCATCCGGTGTCGGACCTACAGGTGTACTATTTAATTCTATCCAATTTTTACTTCTTTCTGGTGTCTCTGATGCAGACTCAGTTCCCATAGGTATTCTCCTAAACTCGTTCTCATTTACTGTCAAATTAGTAGGTGGGCTTCGTCTATATGAACTAATCAAATTTCTTGCACCTTCATTGTCTAATTCCATCCCTTCTTTCCTTCTTTGCAAGTTTGAATTCATAGGAATGACTAAAGAATGCTCCTCTATTTTCTGATTCTCAAAAACTGGTATTACTGGACCTATCGTTACCGGTACAGTTACAGCTTCCATATTCATTGTTAATTCTCTTATCTTTTCAGTCAATTCTCTTGTGGTTTTCGCTAATTCAGTTGTATTGTCACTTTCAATCTTCTCGTTTTGTGGGGTTTTCAATTGATCTTGTGACCTATTTATCTCACATCCCCGTTCGGGATTTTTATTCCTCCCAGTTTCCATTGGCGGTGCATTAGGTGTCACCACCGCAGAATTCTGTTGGTATGGAGGTGGGTTTCTGTTTAAAATATCTTCCAGCAATTCATCTTCCGTCTCACTACTACCATACCCATACTTTTCAGTAATCAAATGTTTCTTTTTCTTTATACACATTCTCTTTGCTTCTTCCTCAACTGTAAAAGCTGGAAACAAACCTCCTGTCATATTAGCATATCTCCAACGCTTTATTTTGTCCTCATGATTCACTCCCCACAACCTTCCGGGCACAAAATCATGATTCTTTAATCCTCTGAATCTTTCTCGTTCATACATCTCATCTTCCCATTCACTTAGAGCTTCAAACTGTGTTGGTCTAGGTTTAGGTTCAAGCATCGACATCTTCTCCCTCAAATTCCGAAGTACAGCTACACTAAATGAACCATTCTCAGGAAATGCTAATACTCCATCATTTTGAGTATATTTAGTCCAATTTTCTAACCATATGCAGGTATGATATCCATACTTCAGCATCATATGCGAAGCTGGTGATTTCGGCGGAGGAATTACTTGTCCCTCTCTAGTCACTACCTTTTTGTCTTTCTTAAACAAGTTCTTAATTTTCACCATCCACGATGTTTTCTCTCTACCATACTCATAATAAGCCATAATTCACAATCTCTTTCCATTCTCAAAAGTCCGCAATTCAACACTGTTCTCTATGCGTTATTCGGACCTAACCCAGCGCGACTCACACCAACGCTCTAATCCTAAACTTCTACGTCACTGCTTATCCAACCACTCCTAGTGCGTCTCACACCAACGCACCAATCAGAGCGTCTTCTGTATAACTAGTGCACTGTCCAATCCCAGCGCGGCTTTTGTCTACGTCAGTTCTGCTCCTGACCCCTCCTTTACAAAATTTATCGGCAATTTATTTTTCAACAGTTCTTTGTTAGTTACAACATTAAAAACACATTTCCATTGTCTGATTTCGCTAACAAAAGTGACAGTTTTATTCTAGCTCGCAAGAATACAGTTTCGTTCGATAAGTGTAGCACTTCCCTCTACCTTACCCTTCTTTCAAGCAAGGGGTAAACCCGTTTCTCTGGGGATAAAACACATGTGGAGACTACACTGCTCCTGAGAATTAAGGCCAGAGTTTCACAAGAAAACCGGTTGCTATTTCACTCACACACCTTTTATACAGAAAATGTCCCTATCATAACACAACCTGTGTTATCACCAATATGAACTCAGACAATGCACTATTCCATGTGACTTCTCTTGCCACACGTGTTCCACTTCCTACTTCCCGGAAGCTTCAAAAACTTTGACTTACATATAACATAACGCGACTCAACATAAAGTGTTAGACATGAAATAATCAATAATCAATAATCACCAAACTAATCTATAGTAACCATAACTCTGCTACCAAGAAATCTGATCCAGCGCTAACAATAAAATTTCTTCTCCTATATGCTTTGGACGTCCAGGTACAAATATCCCTCTTTCCACAACTATATCCATATGACGGTGAGGCCCATAACACCGCATAAACATTCACTCTCTCATATATTCCCTGGATTTCATCCGTTTTTACCTAGGAGAAAACAGTTAATGATTCGCTGGAAGGAGACGGGATACCTTTTTAAAACGACATAATACTTCTCAAGCTTTAAGGTATTCCGCTCATTGGTCGATGGACCAACTAGTAGGAATCAGTTGATGGTGATTAAGACCAGCTCAATCACTATAAACCTTTAAACATTTACATTTATCATTGAGCTAAAGAACCACTGACTCATTGATTTAAGATAATAAAGTTTATATAATTTTTAGAAGCATGAATAAGTTTCAAATTTATTATTCAGATTATTACATTTAGCATCATTATAAGAATAAATTGAAATTGCAATGCATACCTATTAGATGGAAAAACAAAAGTTCGTCACAGCAATGAATTCAGATCACAGCATAGAACTCCCGAAAAACTATCTATCTGTCCTGGAAAACAGGCCTTCTCGTTCTTTCCCTTTTAGTATTTTAAGAAAAAAGGTCTAATGGTTTTAAATGGAAAAATCTATTAAAAGCAAAAAGATTCTCCAACAGCAGCGTCTCGTGCTCAATCAAAAATATAAAATAGCAGCGTCTCGTCCCTCTAGCTTCTCTCGATCGATCATCATCCGCATTACCCTCCCCTCTAAGAGTAGGTCTTCTTATACCCTAATACTAGCTTACTAAGTGAAAATGTTACATCTTTGTGGGCAAGATTCTCTCTAATTGGTCCATTTGGGTCAGTATACATCTCATTATGAATATCCTTGTTCCAACCAGTTCTTTGTGGAAAGTTCATACTTCTGTCGTTTCTCACGGGTTCATGACATTACCCATCCGTACATTGGTTTCAATCTGTATCCTTTTCTGATACTTTTAAGTTGAACAGTTCATTGTTCATTCACATGTCCTTCTTTGGCACACGTTTGTATGATAAGGTCATCGCAGCCTTGACCACGCTTCCATCCTGGGCTTTGGGACGGTCACATGATCCCTCTTGTTCACGGCCTTTCTCTCTTTCGGTACCCCTCTCACGCTTGCGTACTCTAGCTTGTTCTGCATGGCAGCCATTTTTACATCGCGGCACAACAGGCCTAAGCGAACTATTATAAAGATAAACAGAATATAGTTAAGAATAAAGAATATAAGCCTTTTCGTTTCCCTCCCGTCATTCTACGTACCCCAATTAAGTATTACCTAGCAAAAGCGACATATAAAGCCATTTCTTACTTACCAATCGCTTTACTTTGCCACTACACAGTTTATTTCCAAGCACAAATCATGCATTTATTATTCTAGTTAGTACGCAAATTATTAGACTTATGTTATCCACGTTAACAATTATAAGTAAATTAGTTGGCACAGATATTGCGTATTACCCATAACCCTTTTCATGTAACATACATGGTTGGTTATTTACTGAGACGAACCTGTGTGTTAATTATTTAACATAAATATTAGGAGGTTAAATTTTTTTCGTTTACCCTGCTCCATCAGAGGTCATTGGGGGAGGGGCTACGGAGAGATGAGGGGCACTGGTGGAGGGTGGTAGTGAGGGAATCCGAGGAGGTCATGTGAGGGAGGGGCTACAGAGAGATGAGGGGCACTGGTGGAGGGTGGTAGTGAGGGAGTCTGAGGAGGAGGTCATGAGGGGGAGGGGCAATGGAGAGATGAGGGGCACTGGAGGAGGGTGGCAGTGAAGGAATCCGAGGAGGAGGTTGTGAGGGAGAGCCCGAGAAGTGTCACTCGCCTGATACTCCCACCTCAGAAACCTCCTCTTCCCATCAAAGGGACATTACATGGAGAAAAACACTTTTTGAGAGTGATAACATTTAGAAAGAGATTTGGAAAGAAAAGAATGCGTTTTACTGGCCACATGTAAAACTAAGGAGAGATAAAGGAGGGCCCTGAAGCAGGCCAGGCTAGCCATATAAGTGACAAATCGGACCCGCAGTGGCCCACCCGAATGCACCCTTGGCCCACCCAAATAAAAATTCCTGGAGCCCGGCCTGAGCCAACTACAGGCAACAGCACATTGCACGGGCAGAGATGCCATCCCGAAATCTAAAACAAAAAAAGCATTCCCAATGGTGAATACCTCAGGGCTAGTAGAATTTGTACTACTGAGAAAGCAAATGAAGAGGCTTGATTTATAAGTACAGTAGGAAATTTGTTTGATGTAAAAAATATTTTCTAAAGAGAGGAGTTTTTCATATTTGATGGATGCAGAGAAAGGAGGAAAAAAAGAAAAATATATATAATGATCTTAAAAGGTTGATATATAATAAAATGTATAGCTCTTGCCGTCCACATATTACATAATGTATTTTTCTACATTTCAAAATATTTGCTGTTTATGTGATGTTCACTGATGAATTATGTAATCCTTTGTTTATTTTTGTGAATAGTTCAAAACACAATGTATGAAAAATCGAAACAAACATGGCACCCAACATAGTGATCAAGGCTGATGTGAGGCCGAAACGCGTTGATGTGTCAGCCAAACTGAAATAAAGAATATCTGCAATTTCAATCGAGCCTGGAGTGACGTCTCTTTCGTACAAAAGAGTTTGCTAGTCATGTGGAAGCATGCGGGTGGACATGCCCAGACGAGCACAGCTACCAATGTAATACTACAGTGTAGCATCTAAAAAAGAGTTAGTTGAGACCACTGTAAAATTAAAAGAACCATGTAACAAAATGAATTAGTTTCATTTTTTGGAATTGTTGAATATTACAATAAGTTAATTCGGAATTATGCATGCAACTGTACATTTGAAGAATTTGGTAGGAAAAAATGGATGACTGAGAAAATGTCTCATTATTCTGAAACTGAACCAAACTCCGAGTCTCCGAAGGTGGAAGGGGAAGCATGAAAGCCACCTATGTAATTTGGAGCTATCATGTAGAAAGTGGACGACTCCTTTGAAAGCATCAGCTGCCTAAGATGGCTGCCGGAAATATTCTTTGTTTGGGCTTTTTTATGGCCTAACATACTTGCGCGTGCCCATGCGAGGTTTCCTGAACAAGTCTTGGCCTTGACCTTTCTTCCACCCAATCACAATTTAGGACTGACCATACCGACTGCCTGCACTAGAATTACTGAGCAATCAAAAATTAGCAAAGTGTACCCAAGTGGTTTATTCGGGCGGGAACTATCGAAATGCTTGCGTCGCCCAGAAATACGCGACGGCGGTCACTGGGTAGAAATCGTACGGGCAGACCATCCACCCACCAGACTACGTGATTGGCTGCAGGCCGCGGGGTCGGATGCGGGGCAGCTGCTTGGCAACACACGGGAAAGTGTGAAGTGCGCGTGCCGGAGGGCGGTCCCCACGGGCCCTGCAGACCGGTGGGAGGGTTCATGTTTGTAGTAGGATGGGATAGCGCGAGCCCCCGCCTCGCGCTACGAAATATAACGGCCGCCTGCCTCTCATTCTGGGGACAGTTTGCACCTGTCGTCGGGGAGGTCGAGTGGGCTGAGTCACTACGGCCTGGTAGTGATGGTGTGACGTGAAGGGCGTGTGTGAGTAGGAAGATATATCTTTCTTCATCCTCGACCAAGGAAGGTCATACGTAACCAGCTGCAGAATCCATGGAGGTAACTTGCCGCTTTAGGGATTTCTTAATGGTAGGGCAGGGGTTGTACCTAGCTTAGAAGAGATAAGGGTAGTTTTTGAAGAAAAATCAGAGTGGCCGGCCTGGACAATTAAAGGCCTGTTCGAAGAACGACCCAAACGGCCGTGTTTACTTACTTTCCAGAGGAAAGTTCAGGCGTGAGTAAGGAACTGTGCAGGGAGTGTTAAGGGTGAATTAAACTGGGGTGTCGGCGAATTGTACCCAACGATAACGGAAGTTAAAGTTTATTGAGATTTACGGGGCTAAAGAGCTGCCAAGTCTGGCTCGAGGTAAGATACAAGACCCGTCCTAAAGAAGCATTCCCGAGTAAAGTAGACGAACCAGTGTGCACGGGCATAAGGACCAGTTCTTGAGCCGAGGAAATGCTTTTAAGGAGAGTATGGGATAAGGGGCGGGGGGAGTTCTACGCCCTTTTTTTGTAAGATCTCAATCGGACGTAATGTGAACCTCAATTTCTACCTCTCTAGTCGCACACTGCTTATACGAGAATGTTTTTTCTCTCTCTGGTGTGGGGATTGTCACACGCGCTTCTTTGGTGTTTGTTCTTAATTTTTCATTTTTCGTTTTGTATATTTTTGATTCCTAAGAGCACCTGTTTTTGATTTAATATACCTCACATTCTATGCCCCATCCTGAAGAATGCGACTCATACTAAAGAGGCGTGCCAAAATCTAAACGTGAATCACTTACCTTGATTAGAGAGTGGATTCAACTATTCCATTCATGATGGATTGAGAAGTCTTCAGCGGTCGTTACTGAATCGCCTGATTTGCAATGCTCACCATTCATGAGATGTGAAGAGTTGTTTTCAAGGGTGACAAAGATAAATTCCCAAGGAGAGCTAAGCTATGGAGCTTGCTTGTTGGACCTTCGAGCTAAACTACAAGTCGAGTCATTGACATGCCCATAATATTAATCCTATAAATTATGAAATGTTAAACTCTAACAGGATTGCTTAAAACTAAAAACAGATATTTGATTATTTTCGGATACTTGTGCTTCTGTCGCATATGCCGCTTACCACAGCGAGTGGCATTTAGACATATTAATACGGATTTGAAAAGGTTTAAGAAATAATTTCTGAATGTCTTTATCACGATTGAGCCAAGCGTTACATTTTCGATGTGCCCGATATCAGTGATCAATATCAATGTATCGAGAACATTATGCTGTATCAGAGTATATGAATTATGTATTTTTACCTCTGTTTATGTGCTTGGTGTTCTTAAATTCTGCAGTTAATAACGAGGCGCAGCGACCTAAAATGGCTAGGCAAGGATCACCCATATATATCGCTTATGGTGAAAGCTTAAATTTGACACCAGACTTCCCGGTCGCATAGTCACATCGTCACATAATTTAGCTCCTTTTAGCTTTAGTTTTACAGCAAAGATTATTAAAAATGCATTTCCATTGTTTGCCATAGAATGATCTTAAATGTCAAGAAAGCTAATAACTCAATTTACATTTTAATGTCACTGGCTTCCCTGACTTAATTTTAGGAGATGCCCTCCACCACAATATGAGCAAAAAGAAAATGGATGAATAAGATGTTGGCCACAAAAGACGACTTGGAGCCTGCTCTGGGGTTGCAGGCTGTTCTGTTAGTGCTAAGTGCAACTGGAGATTTTCTTTTACTCGAAATCAGTAGAAGAAATTTACATTTGATGTCGTTTTTGCTTTTACTCTGCTACAACATTTCTTTCGTTTTGCAGGATGCTGCTTTTGCTTTTCTCCTATAAAAGAGCATTATGGGCAGAACTTTGGTTTGAGACAGGATTGGGTCTGCCTTGGCTTGCCTACCTATAACTGCAGCACAGATATTCTGCTAAGCAAATCTCTAGAAATAAGTTTCTACCTTTAATAACTCATGAGGAATATGACCTCATAAACTGAACAGAAACGGCAGAAGAGTAACCCTAAAACAGCAGTGTGCCATGCCTGACTTGCAGTTCTGACACTCTGTTTCCTGGTAGGCTACCTCCTGGCGAGGGGCCTTCTTTCGCAGCAGGATAGACTGCCATGACCCATCCATGCACATATGGCCCCTTTCTAGTTAAGTTATTTCTGTAGTGGGAACCTAGCCAAAAGGCAGTAGAGCACGTTGTAAGGTCAAATATAAGCATACAATCAATGTGTTAGGAGAGCTAGATGGTTTGTGGACGGTTATTTCATTGTGATGTAGTGTTCTTTAAAAGGGTATGTTTTAAATTCATTCCTAAATTGGAGCAGTATTGGAGTGGTCCTGATGGATACAGGAATGTTGTTGCCCGCACACTGTCTTCTTGCTGCCCACCCCAGATTTTCAACAGCCGAGGGGCGGCGTCGGAGGCATAGGGGAGCTGCAAGGTCATGGATTCTCAGTGCAGCGAGTTGTGCTAGGGTTGCTTAGGCACCATGATTGTTTATTGGGTTGCTGGAGGACCTCATTTCTAGCTCTTCTCCGCTGTTTAATCTTTACCTTGGATTTCTTGTGGGTGGAAGGGAGGTTACAGGGCTCCTCTCCCCTTTTTCCTTTTCAGAGTGCCTGTGATCAGTTTTCTGACTGCAAGATTTTGGGCTTCTTTTCAGGCATTGGGTTAAGCGCCTTTCCTAGGCCCTCTCTCTAAATCCTTTTTCTCTGCTGTGTCTATTGTGTTTTTTTGAGTAAGCATGGGAAGCAGGCCTCGAGAAATCTACTTGTCCACTCGTGATGGCGAGTCAGATTTTATCTTTGCATGCCATTTTTAGGGCTACTGGCTCGTTCTGGCGCACTGACAAAGAACAGGTGTTCTGTTCATTCACATTCACAAAGCGAATGAGCAGTAAAGATGCCTTTAAATCCTGTTTTTATCTTATCACGTTTGCTCCGAGTTCAGAGACAGGAGTCAAAAGTCAGTCTGTCTTTGTACAGTTAACTTTGGAGACCGAGAAAGAAAAGTAGAGGCTTTTGTACAGTGAACTGTCCGACAAACCTGCTGTACAAAGAGTGTGAAATGAAAGCTGTAGGATGTCAGTTTTGTTTCTAACAACTCAAAATGGGAACCCAACTGTATTGAGGAGACTAACCCTCCACTGGAGAAAAAAGTTTTCTAGTAAAACCCTCACCTACCAGGCTTACCCCTTGGTGGCATGCTTAATCATCAGGTCCATTCCGTTCCGCTACAGAACGGGCGTGCTGCGACCTGCGAACTACGAAGGAGCACTCTCAAGAGAATAAATACAATGATAGAGGAGGTGGAAGCAAAAATAGGAGTGGGGGTTCTGTGCTAAAGTGAGACGTAAAAATACCTGGCTAGTAGGTGCAATCTATTTATTCTGGCCTCTAGTCGGTATGATTAAAATCCGAGGGGAGATGGAAAAGAAGGATATTATGTGCCAGCTTTTCTAAAAGGTCGACATGTTTCAAGCCATATCCCTATTGGCTTTTCATCAGGATCATGGGAAACTAACTTCCTTGTACCACTCCTGCTGTGCTACGTTGAATGCTTTCTCATTGCATGCGTAGAAATTAATGCATATACATTTAACACCTACTTGGCGATTATTATCTGTATTTCTGTGGAAATATAAGTGGAGAGTTAGTCTGTACAGCCCTACAGCCGTATTGATAATACTACCTTATCAATATCACTTTGATCGAAGTGGGCACCTCTGTGTGAAGAAAATGTGAGATGAAAAACATATTGTGAGTTGTCACTTCTAGTGTAGCCCAAATGGAGCTTGGTAATCAAGCCAAACAATTTTTGTAGTCTCAAACATCAAGAACATACACATACCCATGGGTTTGGATATAGAAATTCTTTATACCAGCCTCCCCATTCAGAAACCCTGAACATAATCGAAGAAGTCCTTTTCGAAGATGAATGGGATTTCCATACACCAAGAAATGTGATGATGGAATGTTGTAAATAGCCTTAATTCACAATTTCTTCAGATTTGAAGAAACCCTCTATTTACAGCAACACGAGACCAGCATGGGAAGCAATCCTTCTTTTCCATCTCCTCTCTGATTTTAATCATATCGACTCGAGGCCAGAATAAATAGGATGCACGTACTACCCAGGTATTTTTACCTCTCACTTTAGTACAGAACCCCCCACCTCCTTTATCATTGTATTTATTCTCTTGTAAGTGCTCCAGCGTGGTTCGCAGGTCACAGCACGCCCGTTCTGTAGCGGAATAAGATGGACCCGATAATGAAGCATGCCATCAGGGGGTAACCCTGGTGGGTGAGGGTTTTACAAGAATACTTTTGTTTTCTCCAGTGGAGGGTTAGTCTCCTCAATACAGCTGGGTTCCCATTTTGAGTTGATATTTTGTGTGGAGGACGAACTTGGTGGATCCTCTCACTCCCCCCTTTCTTTGAAAAGTTTTGTTTCTAACACACAACATTTAAATAGCTAATAAGTGAACTGTACACACATTTCAAATTATATTTCATTCGGTATGAAAACATTTTAGTAATTCTGTGATGAAAAGCAAGATTTTAATCGGATGAAAACAAATCAGAACATTTTACTTGGTGATATGCAAATGATAAATATTTTTGCTGAAACCCAGTTTCCACAGATTATTGTTTATATGCTATACCGTTTCATCAGTAAAACTGCATGTTAGTGCAAAGGTTTGTGGCCATTTCAATAGAAAATGCGCTGTCTGTAAATAACAGTGCACTACCACGTCATGCTTTAGTAATATATTTATTAAAAGTGAGTTTTTACACATGAACTAAGAAACATTCTTGGCCCCCGCAGATGCAATGCTATTAGTAAACTAAGAGGAAAGTCAGGGGTTATGTGTAGCATAAGTGAGCTAGATTTTTATTATGTATGGAGCAAACGTTTAGTCTATGATATTGAGCAAGCTTTTTTTTTGTACAGCAGAAATTATGAACTGACATATTTGAAGGTGCTCTTGTGATAATGAAGAAAAAGTCTGCTCTGTAGAATAAAATATTTGCCTAGGATCACACAATTTGAGACCATTTTACGGGTCAAGTACATTAGTTAGGTCAAGTAGATTATTCAAGTTCCTAGTAACATTTGTATAATTTTTTTTGAGGACTCGGAAAGCACTCTCTCAAAACGAGCCACAAATCCCCTGCCAGACGTCTTCGTGGTGTTCATGAGGGGGGTTCATAGTCACCCTTCTCCTTCTGTTTCCAAGGCACAACTCCAGGACATGGTGAAGAAGGTGTCAGAAGCCTATAACGGACATCGTGGCAGAAGTCCTTCTCTGATCTCTCCTCTTCTTCGTCGGGTTCTTATTTGTCTGTTTCTTCTCCTTTGTTGTCTTCATGGGCCTCTCCTGGTTATGGTGATGAAGATGTAGTTTATCCTTCAGACACTTCTACCAGAGGGAAGTATATTTTGAAAGAAGACTTGGAGCCAGTTGTTTCTTATCTTTCCTTCAACTTCGTCGGGATGATGATCAGTCCTGTACAAGTGGAGAATGGTTCTGACAGTTAAAGAGACCTGCTAAAATGCTTGTGATTCCTGCCATTCAGAACCTGTTGAAGCGGGAATGGAGAGATCCAGATAGTCTCGGGCCCAGATTATAGCCTTTATCAAAACGGGAGACTGAGTTGCCACAAGTCCTCACTCTTGATTCCTCCCCCCCCCCCCTTCTGTCTACCCTCACAGGGAAACCATCACTTCTGACTGAGGATGTAACTTTAAGTGACCCAGTGGCAAGACAGTAGAGGCAGCCTTAAAGGGGGCCCGCACCGGTCTAAGCCTTTTTTTAAGATCAGACATTTATGCTGTATACACCTCCCAGTCTTTGGTTAAGGACTTTCAGATGCTCTCTTAGACTATCCAAGAGGGAAAAGATTTTTCGTAGTTGTTGTGTTGTATGGAGGTACAGGCAAAATTCCTTTCTGACATTACTTTTGATAATTTCAGAGCCTCTGCTATGGCTTTTGCCAGTTCTGCAATTACAAGCAGACATCTGCGAAGTTGGAAGATGGAAACAGTACAAAAGAATTTTTTTTTTTGAGGATGCCTTTTTCGGGCAGCAAGCTTTTTGGTGAAGAATTAAAAGTACTTAAGACTTCCTTCAAGAGCCAAAAACATGTCCAACCTTTCTGTCATATACAAAAGTCTTGGGAGTCTGACAGAGGGAAGCGTGACTAGTTCAGGAGAACGAACAGTGATTTCCAGCACAGCTGTTCTCATTTTCAGCTGAAACAATTTCAGCCTTCTGGATCCTCTGCCAGCCTGGTGTGAAGGAGAGTTTTAAGCAGGTTTCCTGACAAGGCTTGCCCCTCCATCCATCCTGTGTGGGGTCGTCTCTTACTATTTCAGTAGGACTCATTTGCGACAGTTGGGTCCTTCAAGTTGTATATCAAAGCTATGTGCAGGCGTTTCTTCGGATTTTCGGGAATCTCGGTGTGGGAGGGCTGGGCAGAAAAAGAATGTCGGAGGCCTGAGACGGGGATCAATCTTGGCGTAGTTTTATTTTTCAAGCACACCAAATAAACTTTATGTATGGAATCTCCACAGTCTTCTTTTTCTTTACGGGGTTTCTTTGATGTTCTCTTCTTTTCCAGGTAGTTCTTCCGACCGGTGGACGTCCCCAGGTGTCTCAGGAAGAAAAAGAAGATGTGGGCGGTAAGTATAAATGATAGGTTTTAATAGGCTTTTTCAGGAAAGGTTCCTTCACCACACCTGGGAGTGTTGGGTAAGTATCCTATGTTATTCTAAGGTAGTTATGCCAAAAGAGGAAATAACCAAAACATCAAAAAGAAGCACTATGGAGTCGATGTAGATGGCCGCCACCTAACAGAGCTCCGTTCCTCCAGCGGCTTCACCAGCTATCTGAACAATCATCCGTACCCCAAACCACGCGCAAACGACAGAGGGAGGTGTCGTAGCCTCCAAGGATCCAGTCACACTGCCCACAACGCCGCGACTCGGCGATCCGGTGGTGTTCGATCGACTGAAGGAGGTGCGGCCTACGACTCACGCTGCGACCGGCACCCGGCGGGAGGGGATCAACACCGGCGGCTCTGAGGCACAGATATACGGTGCGCGCCGCAGATCAGACTCTCGGGGCCCTCGAAAGGGGCTTTACCAGTGAAGCGCCAGCCCTCCGCCCACGGGAGCGACCGGACAGGAGCTCCGTGAAGCAAATCCGACAACTTTGGGGGGACCTGCGCTCGAATCAGCTCGAAGAAGTGGGCGACACCGGAGGAGGTCCGCGATCACTGGCGGTGACAGGCACCGCGGCGAAGGCACCGGTAAGGCTGCACAGCCCAGATAGCGCGCTAGAGACGGGCGGAGGGCCCGCAACAGGGAGTGGGAAGTGCGCATGAGGCCAGCTTGTGAAGCGCCAGGACCAACATACCCAAACTACTGCGACACTGCAGGGACATACCCTCGGCCGGGGGACCGCCCGGCTGCGGAGAGCTGCAGTCAGCAGTGCCTGACGCCCAGAAAGCGCAACACATGACAGCCCCCCGCGGTGCCCGCATACCCGGCCTGGTGGACCGCTGTTGCCCCTAGACTCCGCCGCCCACGACGCTGAGGTGGGGTAAGGCCCCATATCACAGACTGTGTTGTCTCCACTGCTGCTGGCTGGTAGGAAACCCGACAGGCCGCGTGCAGGACTGCACAGGCAGGCGGCGGTGACTACTACCGGCTAGTGAGTAAGTACTGCACTCTGACACCACGGCGCAATGGGGGGCCGCGGCCAACAAGTGACCCAGCAGAATAAGCTTGAAAAATACGCATACTCCAAAAGCACTCCAGACCCGCAGGAACATACTCCTACCGAAGCGGCAGGAAAGGGACCCACGACAGGGAAGGAGGTTACACTACAAGACATTATGGCCACGCTCAATAAAGTACATACCTCTCTGGAGTCCCGCATCGATACAATCGCTACTGAACTCACATTAATCCGCGCAGATTTCAGAAATCTTAGTTCGCGAGTATCTGACGTAGAAACATCGACGACCGCGCTGAATGTGGACACTGCCTCCTTGAAGAAACAAGTGAAGCACCTGGAAATGGAACATAGGTCCATGGCGGCTAAGCTGGATGACTATGACGGCCGCTCCCGTCGCAATAACGTGCGTATCGTGGGAGTGCCTGAGAGAACGGGAGGCCCAGCAGTGGACCTCTTTGTGGAAGACCTGATTAAGACTCACCTGCAGCCTAAAGGCCTCTCCAACTACTTCTCGGTGGAGCGGGCCCACCGTGTTCCCGGGGGAAAACCCAAACCAGGTGCGGCCCCTCGGACCATACTGGCACGTATTTTTAACTTCTGCGACAGAGACCTGATTCTGCAGACGGCGAGAGCGGCCCCTCCGCTGCGATATCAGCAAAGTACGATCTCCTTCTTTCCAGACTACACGGCTGTGGTGGCCAAACAACGGCGAAGTTTCATTGCCGTCAAGCAGGAACTCAGGAATCGTGAACTTAAATACTCTATGCTGGAACAGGGGTGGGAGCACACCGCTTCACCTCCCAGGCAAGGTTCGCCCCAGGCATTGTGGTAAATGCAGTCTCTTGTTTCTTTGCTTTGCTAAAATATTTTCGAGTGTTCCGCCAGAGTTGGCGCAGATAGTGCTGATCTCTAGACACGTGTTTCTGGTTCTTACTCAGCAAACCCCAAATTTGAAGCCTGTAATCTCTACTGATGACGGTTAAAGAACCAGAAACACGTGTCTAGAGATCAGCACTATCTGCGCCAACTCTGGCGAAACACTCTGAATACTAGAGCAAAGCAAGCAACAAGAGACTGCATTTACCAGAATGCCAGGGGCGAACCTTGCTGGGGGGTGAAGCGGTGTGCTCCCACCCCTGTTCCTGCTTAAATACTCTATGCTCTTCCCCGCGAAGTTAAGAGTAGAGGCGGATGGAAAAACCTGGTTCTTCTCAACCCCGGAGGAAGCTCAGGACTGGCTGGAGGGATGGCGTCAGGTCCCGCATCGCAGTAAACCGGGAAGACACACCAACCGCAACACGGCGGGACCGACCTCCGCAGAACTGGAAGAAAAGTCAGCTGGGACCACGAGCCAGGAAAATGAGATCTGAAAACTGTGGTTTTCCTCATGTCCAGACAACGTGAACGGTGGATCCCTTCACAGTGGTACCACTTCCTTTGAACTAAAACTGCGAACCTACACTGCGGCTCCCGACGTCCGCTGAAGACATGGTGGCCTGCTCCGAGCCACGAACGGACACCCACCGCAGCACCGCTGCCTCCGGGACGAAATGGACACAATCTCCTGATCACTCTTCGACATTGACCTGAGGCGATGAGGTCTTTTTGGTAGTGACTCTTCTGATGACTTTGAAGTGGTATATTGTGTATAAGGTGGCCCCTGGGGGGACAACAAAGGAGCTCTCTCCCCCATACGAAGGTATCGGGTAATGGGAAATAGGCACTCTGCAAAGTTGGGGAGGCGGGTAATTCATGAACCGTCTTGCAGGGAGGGGGGTGGGAATGGGGGTTTCTTGGGGAAGTTTGGTTCCGAATGGTTTTATTGTTTTCCAATATTATATGGCACTCAATATACTTGCGCATACTGCTCAGGCATTGCTACAACAGCACCCAGACAGTGTAACACACATCACTAACACGACCCGTAATGACGTCACCTGACCCAGAAGATCCAGTACTACCACGCCCGCAACACCTGCCCATCATATCCTGGAATGTCAATGGGCTTCGAGATAAGCTCAAGCGCGGCCTGGTCCTGCAGTATCTAAAGCGTAGGGCACCAGTGATGGCTCTACTACAAGAGACCCACCTGACAGGAACGACATGTAAAGCGCTTGACAGATGGGGCTTTAGGCTTGCAGTACACTCAGAGTTTACAACCGGCTCCCGGGGGGTGGGGATCCTCATTAAAAAACAACACCCGATTATCATTAAAAGTACATATACAGATGATCAAGGCCGGTTCGCGGCACTATCGTGTCAATGGGAGGGACGGGTGGTCAACATAGTTTCGGTTTATATCCCCCCCAGCGCTTCACTCGTTGGCGTTACCAGCGTTCAGTACATCCGTACTCCGGCTCCCGCAGGGTAACCTAATCATAGGGGGCGATTTCAACGCCACGCTCGACGATACTCTAGACCGGACACCCCCAAGACAACAACATCAGACACGCATCAACTTTGCAGATTTCCTGGACACAATGGGTTTGATAGACACCTGGCGACTTTGCTTCCCACGGGAGCGACAATATACATACTTTTCAGGCGCGCACAACAGCCTATCAAGAATAGATCACATACTGACGCCGGCGGGCGAGATCGGGAACTTCCTGGAGGTTACACATCTACAGAGGGGTATCTCGGATCACTCCCCGGTCAGCATTCTTTACACATGGCCCACCATGACGCAGCGTCGCATATTCCCCATCTATCCTGGGTATCTTAAAAATGTGGCAATTTGGAAGGGGCTGACTGATACCACCACTCACTATTTCTATGAGAATGAGCCCTCAGACTCCTCCCCACTCGTCCTATGGGAAGCGTATAAAACGGTGCTCCGTGGACAGGCGATCTCTCTTATAGCGCATCACAAAAAAGAGAAAGTCCAGCATGTGGCGACCCTTGAGCGGGAGGTGGGTGACCTAGAGAAGGCCCAAGAGCAGGACCCCTCTGACATAACTGCCCATCGATTACTCCTCAAAAAGCAGGAGTACAAAGATTATTTATGGGAGGAAGCGAAAACACGACTCTCTGCCACTCAACATACCGTATACGAAGTCGGCGATAAAGCCGGCAAGCTCCTGGCCTGGCTCGACAAGCGAGAGAGGGCAGACAGGTGGATTGCGGAGCTCGAGATCCCCTCGGGCGGTATTACATCAAACCCCCAAGATATAGGAGACACCCTAGCACAACACTATGAGCAGGTCTACACCTCCACGCTCATGATAACCGAAAAAGAGGCGGAGGATTTTTTATGTGATATCCGACTTCCCAAGCTCACAGAAGAAGAATCCCAATTACTGGAGGCGGATTTATCCGCAGAAGAAATAGCGATAGCGATTGGTAAACTCCAGTCAGGAAAGGCGCTAGGTCCCAATGGTATCCCAATAGAATGGTACAAACGAAATGCAACGGTACTTGCACCCCATCTAGCGGCGATGTATGAGGCCAGCTTGGATAGGGGGAACTCCCACGGGACCAGCAGACGGCGACGATAGTGGCCATTCGTAAACCAGGGAAACCGGCCCGGGAATGTACATCCTACAGGCCAATATCTCTGATCAACGCTGAGGCCAAAATATTGGCCAAAACCCTGGCCACCAGACTGACACCACATCTAACCACATTAATACACCCAGACCAATCAGGGTTTATGCCGGGCAGAAATACAGCTTTAAATCTGAGGCGCCTTCATAGCGTGCTGGGACGTAAGCATACTATACAAGAGGACGCGATTGTTCTGTCCCTGGATGCGCGAATGGCCTTCGATACGGTCGAGTGGCCATTCCTCTTCGCCGTCCTCACAAAGATGGGGTTTGGACCTAAATTCTGTTCCTGGGTGAGGCTGTTATACACCACTCCCATGGTGCATGTGGTAGCCAACGGGCATATCTCTAGAGAGTTCCCACTCCACCGCGGCACGAGACAGGGCTGCCCATTATCACCGCTCCTTTTTGCCTTGATACTAGAGCCCCTGGTGGCCTGGGTAAGACCAGACCCAGTCATTCGTGGACTTCGCTGGACGGAAAGCTGCGAGGATCGAATATCCCTATACGCAGACGATGTCCTCCTATATATGGCCTCGCCCAGGCGTTCCCTTTCACGTCTCTTAGATATATGTAGCTCCTACGGCAGACACTCAGGATACACGATCAATTGGGCTAAGTCGGTCCTATATGTCCTGCACGGGCGTGCACCAACACTACCAATGGGCTGTGATGTAACAATAGTGCAGGATACTTTCAAATACTTGGGAATCCACATCACACATGATCCGGGAGTATTCATGACTCTGAATCTCCAAGCTCCCCTGCAACGACTACAAAGGGACACGAAACACTGGCAATCGCTGCCTCTAACGCTCTTGGGGAGGGCAGCTCTCTTCAAGATGATGGCGCTCCCGAGGTTTCTGTACGCCTTGCAAAACACACCTTTCCTAGTCCCCCCGTCATACTTCCGAGCCATTGAAGCGGAAGTCACCAAACTCCTCTGGGACAATAAACCTGCTCGAATAGCTATGAAAAAACTGGTCCGGACATGGTACGATGGTGGCATCGCACTCCCCAGTATACGGACATACTATTGGGCGTCCCAACTAACCGGAATCAATCAATGGCTCCATATTCCCCATACAGACCCGGCCTATGGCCTTGATAGAATTGAGCTGGGCGAGGAGGGACTATTTCGAGCACTCTACAACAAGACCTGGGCCCTGATAGGCCCAACGAACCACACACTCCAGATATGGAAATTAGCGCGCAAAAAGCTGGGATGGCATAATAAGATCACATTAGCAACGCCACTCTGGGTTACAGATAAATTGGGCCGGTTGGGAAAGAGCAAAGGCTTCAAGCGCTGGGACGATATTGGTATCTCCAGGGTGGGAGATCTCTGGGCGCAGGGAAAGGTGATCCCCTTCACACAGCTCCAGGAGCAGTATGAGATGGCACCCACGGAGCAATTCCGTTATCACCAGATCAGACACGCCCTGGAGGCAGCAATCCCCCCTAACACTACCCCGCCCGAGGCCTCACCATTAGAGGACAGATTGCTAACAGATCATCTGCACACCAGAGCAATCTCACTGACATATCGAAAGATTATAAATAACTCTACTGACCCCATGCAAAAGCTACAGGAGAAATGGGGGGAGGAGATAGGCGACCTAGACGATACTGATTGGCAAGAAGCACTAGCGTCACCCAGAGAGGTAGCGATTACATCCAAGCTACGCCTAGTACAGCTCAAAATCCTCCATAGAATTTATTACACTAGAACCACTCTCTATAAGATGGGCAAAGCTGATACCCAACTCTGTCTACGACAATGTGGGGCGATTGGTTCCTTCTTCCACACACTCTGGGCCTGCCCCGCCATAATGCAATATTGGAAATCTGTCATGGACACCATTACGAGAGTCAGCGGGCACCCTGTCCCCCCGGAGCCCATACGATGCCTATTAAACATCTGGGAGGCAACAGATCTTACCGCCATGACGCAGACATGGGCGACACTAGGAATCATGCTGGCAAAAAGAAACATAGCCAAGCACTGGGGTGTAGCTTCCACCCCCACGGAATGGTGCAAAGATATGGATATGGCCATGGTGGCGGAGAAGACGGTATATGTACGGAGGGGGTGTCCAAAAAAGTGGATAAAACTGTGGGGAGGCTGGAACACCTACAGGGGTGAAATATGTGAACTGCCGACAGTGACTAGAAATCTAGAAATGTAAGAAGGTGAACGAAACCACTACATGTATAGATATAAGTATATGATGCAAGATGCAAGTAATGTCTCAGCAACAACTGTGAAAGAGGACTACTAAATAAGAACAAAAATATGTATAACATTTGCTGTATAAATTAACAATTTAACACTGCCAATTATTCTCAAATAAAACGAATTGAAAAAAAAAGAAGCACTATGGCATTCCGATTCCTGTCCTATGTTTGCTAATCTCTTGGTACCAGAAAGTAGGTTCAGTCACATAGGAGAATATCTCGGGGAATGCGAATGGGTGGTTACGCGTGCTGAGGGAATTTCAATCCGAGTCCCTCCCTCTTGAGTGTTTACGGGGACGTGTAACACGCGGGCACAATGGTGAACAATAAAGATAAGGAGAAAGAAAAAACATGCAATTCTTGAGTAGTGACCGCTTTGACCCTCTTCCCGGTTCTACGACACCACCTACGACCCCAATACCACTCCCGCACTCCCCCTCCCCCTCCCGAGTTACGTACCGCGATGGCCGCAGCTTTCCTGAGTTGCGGTGGCTCACAGGTGATTCCCCGGGGGCGTCCACCAGTCCTCACACCAATCCTCGGTGGATTCTTCCGCTGCGTCGTCCCCTCGGGTGGTCTCCGCTGGACTCTTCGCTTCCCCTGACGTGGCGTCCTCTCTCCTCGCTTCAGCTGGGCTCTCCGCTCCTACGATGTCGACTGCGTCTTCCGGGTTTCTTCTTGTCCACTCTCCTGTTTCTTCCTCTTCCTCTTTACACGGGTGATGCGCCACCTCTTCCTCCTGAGCCGGACTCTCCCATTGGTCCTTACACCGGAGGGGAGGGTCTTCTACCTGCGTGGAAGAGGTTTCGGTCAGCGTTAACCCCTTCTGCTCCTCTCTTTTTGAGACGCCCGGTTCGTAGAACAACGGGATGGGGGGCAGATAGGGTAAGTTATTTGACAAAGGCGGCTTCCCCTCCTCACACTCGGTTTCTGCAGACACATTGGGAGGAGGGCTGTTAAAATGTTTTGGCGAACAGCATTGCTTTGCAGCTGCAGAAGCAAGCCATAGTGAAGGTTCCCTTTCAGGAGAGAAGTTACAACTGTTATTCTAGAATATTCCTTGTGAAGGTCACAGGCGATTTTTGAATGATAATAGACCTATGTTTTTTGAGCAAGTTTCTTCAGACTGCATTTCAAAATGAATACTCTGCAACACGTAATTCCCCTTGTGTTGCTAGGGTACGTTTTGACAAAGATCTATCTCCAGGATGCTTATCTCAATGTGCCAATTGCCCCGGTCTCACATAAGTTTCTCAGGTTTTCGCTCTGATTTCAGCGCTGGCTGTTACAAATGCTCCTATTTGGACTCGAGAGCTCTCTTGTGACCTTTACAAAGGTGCTTGCGCCAGTGATGGGTCTCTTTTGCTCCCAGTCAATCATGGTTCACCCTTAACTGGAAGATTTGTTAATGCAAACACTCACTCTGCATAAGGCCCTAGAGGCCACATCTGGGACTGGAAACACTGGGGAAGTTTGGTTTTCTGGTCAACCAAGCAAAGTCCATTCTTTTCCTTGCTCAGAGAGTGGAATATGGGGGTCTTTAACACTCCGATGGATGGTCTTTCTTCCAGAGGAGACGCACCAGATTGCTAACTCTCATTCACAGCCTTTTACAGAAACAGGAGGCTTTGGCAAGAGACTGGTTACAACTCCAAGGGCATATGGTAAGCTGAGTGCTTAACCCCCTTTTTTTTTTTTACGGTGCAGTCTATTTAAGAAGGTATATTTGATTTATTTTTTCTGTCTTTGACTAGACAGCAACTGTGGACATCATTACATTGTCTCTGTTTTCCCCTGGGACGTGTGGTTCACCATATTTTTATCCATTGGCATCCAGTATAAGAAGACTATGGAAGGATGATTCTGGTTTGTACATTAATCCACCAAGAACTTCTTTGGTGGTTGACTCCGCGATCTCTGGAGAGAGGCACTTCTCTCCTTCTGCCACAGATATTGACTACAGATGCCAGCAGTTTGGGTTGGAGTGCTGTTTTAGAGGGTCAAACAGCTCAGGGTCTATGGACTTTAGCAAACAGCAATCTCTCCTCGACTGGAAAGAGTTGAGGGCAATTTGAAATGCTCTGCTTTTCAAAATATCCAAACGGGCTGGGCTGTGTCGGTTTGCGTCGACAACTGTGTGGGAATGTTTTACATAAGTCCCGAATTCAGCAAGGTCTTCTCTCAACAGGTTGCCCCTCCCTTAAATGCACCTGGGCCGAGAACAATCTTCTGAGTCTTGCGGCTATTCACATCCAGGGGACGCTCCACTCTCAAGCAGACCATTTAAGAAGGGCCTTTCCCTCCGCTCAGGAGTTTGTTTTAGATCCCCAGGTGTTCCAACAAATTTGCTGCAGGTGGGGCGTTCCGGTATTAGACCTCTTTGCTTCTCCCCTGAATGCACAAATCCCTCCTTTCTTTTCAAGGTTCCAGACTCTGGGGTCATCGGACACCAATGCTTTTACAAGTCTCTGGCCTCCAGGCCTTCGGTACTCCCCTCACACCCCTCCTTAACCCCACCCCACTCTTTTTCCTGGATCCCAAAGTTTTTAGCTCGCCTTCTAAGGGAACCAGTCCTGATTCTCCTTCTTTGGGTCAGGAGGTCTTGGTTCCCTCTTCTCAAACTCCTGTCCCTGGAAAAGAAGTGGTTCCTCCCCTTGAACCAATGTCCCCTGAGCCATCCTGTTCTTCCAGTTCAGACATCGATCAAGTTAAAACTTTCGGTCTGGAGGTTGAGATGGAAGGTCTCATATAAGGGGCTCTCTGTGTCAGTTTCCCATTCTTTTCAGTCTTCTAGTAGGGCATCTTCTAATAAAGTAATTAAACACCATTGGAGTTCTTTTGATCATAGGGGCAGGGAGAGGTCCGGTTTCTGCTGCCACACGCAAGATCTTTCAGTTTCTCCAGGAGGGGTTTGAGAAGGGTCTTTCTGTTTCCACCCTTAAACTTCATTGGTTCTCCAAGACTTTCTGGTCCCTTTGGGACACTCTATCTTTAGTTGAAAGAATGGCCTTCAGATTGTTCAAGAGTTATAAGATTTTGAGACCTAGGGTCTGTTCCTCTTTCCTTGCTTGGGTTCTTCCTTTGGTCCTGTCACACTCTCAGAGAGATCCTTATGAACCTTTGGATGAGGTTCCTCTCAAATTTCTGTAATTCAAGGTGTTCTTTTTGGTGGCTATCACCTCTGCAAGGCGACTGGGGGAACTGAATAATCTGGTTTGCCGTTCATCTTATGTGAACATTTTTGACGACAGAGTAGTGTTGTCTCTTGATCCTAAATTTCTTCCCAAGGTTAATCCTACGTTTCACTACGACCAGGAGATTGTTCTCCCTATACTGCAGCAGGATGCTTCTGAGCCTGATTCTTTGATTTACCTCCTAGATGTAGTATGAGCCCTAAGGATTTACCTTGTTCAATCAGCTGAGTTTCGCTATTCTGACAAACTATTTGTGAATTTCAGCTCTAGGAAAAAAGCAGTCTTCCTCGGTGCTAGGTGGGTAAAGACTGTTATCTTTTCGGCTTACCTAGCACAGTGTATGGAGATGCGTGGTGGGGTCAAGGCTCACTCTACTAGAGGGATGGCAGCTTCTTGAGCTGATTGGTCTGGTATCTCCATTAAAGACACATGCAGAACCGCACCATGGTCTTCTCCTTCCACCTTTGTCATTTTAGGGTGAATATTGCACAGGGGGTTCAAACTGGATTTTGTCTTTCATATCTTGAAGGCTTCCATGAATTCTTTTGAGCGCCTTTTTATCCTTTTCTTTTTTTTCTTCTTGTTTTGGTTTCTCTCTTGTGCATGTGATGGTTAAGAGCAACCAATGGATTTCGTTTGCTTCTGTAACTAGATGGTTGTAAATGAAAAAGAAAATTAATTTCCTTCTATGTGTTTAGTGTACTGCCGTTTTTTTCTTTTGGCTGATAAAACTGTTTTTGCTTTGGCATTCCTCCATAGATAATTAATGGGACAACGACAGGAAGATGAGGAGGTAATGCTCAGATGACTTTCGGGTAATCTTCATTACTGTCCCATTCCCTGCGCCCCCGCCCTCCCTATCCTTTCATCAGCGTTTTATTTGGGGCATAAACGAACAGGCAGTCATAGAGGAGGGTAGGGGTTTTATAGAGCCTCTTTGACCCTATAATGGAAAGGGAAAACAGCTTTACAGATGGTGAGGTGAGGAGTGAAATGACACACTCACTCCATAGGTAAGGAATGGGAATAGTAAGGAAAAAGCAGAGTAATGAAGATTACTGGTAAGTAATCCGAGCATTAAAATGCGGTAAAACGTAATATGTGTAAATGTCAGAATTGTTTTTTTGTGTTTTTTTTAAAAACTCTTTTTATTGTAAAACGTTACAATTATACATACAATACAATTTTGCATCACTGCAGATCAAGTAACGAAGAATTACCATCTAATACTGAACCCCCCCACCGCGGTCCCAACCCCACCCCTTCCTCCCAGTGTTATGTCACGCGTCTAAAATATCTAACCCACATCTCAGTGCCGATGGGGGAGAGCAGATGTTGCCTCGATACGCATTCCATTTCCCCCACACCATATCCCATTTCTTGGGGCAACCTCTATTCGTGTAAACTGCCCGTTCCGCCAACATACACCAATCAATGTCTTGTTTCCAATCTACAATCGTAGGCGGGTCTGGAACTCCCCATTTGCGGGCTATATTGCGTTTGGCGATCATAAACCCATTGGCCGCCACAGTTGATCTATACGATTGAAATCAGTGGCTCCCCAAATATTAAGGATACATGTCTTAGGGGATAGTGCTAGGGCAATTCCACTGACCTCGCTCACAACTTGATTAACTGCCTCCCAGTACCTCTGTATCAAGGGACATTCCCAGAGTATATGATAAAACGTTCCCGCCTCCCCACATCTCCTCCTACAGTCTATTGAGCTAATTCGGCCCATTTTAACTAGTGTTGTACATGAGATGTATATGCGGTGTAAAACGTTTAACTGGACCAGTCGCAGCCTTGACGGTATAGCCACCTCCCGCGGGGAGGACAGTGCATCACGCCAGTCCTCATCTAACAATTCCCCAACATCAATCTGCCTGCGTATATATAGATTTGTCATCGGGTCAGGTGAGTTATTGATTATTTTGTGGTACGTGAGCGAGATTGCCTTACTCAACATAGGATCTGCAAGTAATCTATCTTCTAGCGGTGCGGCTTCCGGGACTTTATCTAATTCTTTAGTGGCTTTTAGTAAGGCATGGCGTATTTGTGAATATCGAAAGATTTCGTTTGTGGATAACTTGTATTCAATTTGTAGTTTAGCGAAGGACAATATTTTGCCTTTCTTTAGTAAGTCGCTAACTTGTGAGATGCTGATAATGTCCCATTTATCAAATCCCTTGCTTCTACTTAAATTTCCCAATATTGCTGTATGCCATAGGGGTGTCATTTGTGTTAATTTATTCTTCCAGCCCAGTTTTGTAGTGGCAGTGTGCCATATGGTAATTGTGAGAGCAGTAGGTCCGGTGAATCTCTGCCCTCACGATTTCGTGTATAGTGCCTCCCTATATCCACCCTGGCCCATCAGCCATCTATCCATTTGACATGCTGGGTCTTGCAGTGATCCATACACCCATTTATTTATTATGGACAGATGGGCGACCCAGTAATAACATCGGATGCCTGGGAGGGCAATTCCTCCATCATACCACCCCCGGACCAATTTGGGCCCTGAGATACGCGGAGGCTTCCTGTCCCATAGCAAATTTCTGAGTTCCCCTTCAATAGACTTGAAAAATGTATCGGAAACGTGATATGGGGTATTCTGCAATGCATATAGGAGCCGGGAGAGGGCCATAATTTTGTAGAGAGCTGCACGCCCTAGTAGCGAGACCAGCAATGTACGCCAATGTCGCACGTCGCTTTGTAGCCGAGCGAGAGAGCCCTAGAAGTTCCTTTCATAGACGAGTATCGGGTCAGCTGTTGCGAATATCCCAAGATACTTAAACCCGTCTTCCACTATCATAATCTCGCAGGTAGATGGGAGGGCCGGTGCCGACCCATGTAGTACATATATCACTGACTTAGACCAATTTATATTATAACCAGAGTATTTACAGTGATTAGTGCAAATGCATAAAACTCTGTTGATTGAGACGCTGGGTGAGGCGACATAGAGCAGGATGTCGTCAGCGTAAAGCGAGATTCTATCCTCCCACTCATTTGCCCACCTCAAACCCCGTATCAAGGGATCTCGACGTATCCAACATGCTAAGGGTTCCAATACCAGAGCGAATATTAGAGGAGACAATGGGCAGCCCTGTCTTGTTTCGCGACGCAGGGTAAATGTAGTGGACACATGGCCATTTACCACCACTTGAGCAAGCGGTTCAGCATATAAGAGTTTAACCCAATCGAGATATTCCTTTCCCAGGCCCATGCGCTCGAGGACCGCACACATATATGGCCACTCCACTGTATTGAACGCCATACGAGCATCCAACGAAAATATGGCCGCATCCTCCTTGATGGTGTTTTCCCTAGCTAGTATACCGTTTAAACGGCGCAGGTTCATTGCCGTGTTACAGCCCGGCATAAACCCGGATTGATCCGGGTGGACCAGTTTTGTGATAACAGGGAGTAATCTATTGGCCAGCACTTTTGCGAGGATTTTAACTTCTGCTTTCAGCAGGGATATTGGGCGATATGATGTCAGTTCTTCCGGCGGTTTCACTGCCTTGTGTATCACTACAATGGATGCTAGTCTCTGGTCTTTGGGGAGCGCGCCGGCAGACTTACTATCAAGGTACATTGCAAGGAGGTGCGGTGCAACCTCAGTTGCTGTTACTTTGAGAAGCTCAATTGGTAGACCATTGGGACCCCCAGCTTTACCTGACTTTCTACTGAGTATGTCGGTGGTTATTTCTTCAACCGTAATGTCACCTCCCAGCAGTTGCTGGTCATCTGGGGTTAACGTAGGGATTTGTATATCGGTTATTTTTCCCCGCACTTCCTCATTGGTGTCCGTTGCGGCCGGTGAATAGAGTTGTGCATAATACTCTGCAAACCCCTCTGCTATGTGTTGCGGGTCATGCAAACAGGTTCAAGTCTGATCATGTATTGTTTTGACCCAGATGCCTGCTCTTTCCCTCCTGTCCAGCCATGCGAGGAGTTTGCTCGTTCTGTCCCCCTGCTCGTATATTTTAAATAACGTGGTCTGGTGTCTACTCCTGGCCATCTCATTGACAAGGTCTCTGTATTCTTTACGCTTAATTTCTAGGTTATGGTTCTCGGTCTCGTCTCGGTTGTCCTTTAATGCCTGTTCCCGTGTCAGTATAGCTTGCTCTAGTTTGATAATATGTCTGTCTTTCTCTTTCCTGTGGCCAACTGTGAGCGATAGCGCCCTACCCTTGATTACTGCCTTGTAGGCCTCCCACAGAATCTGTGACGACTGTACTGTCCCAACGTTTTCGGTAAAGTAGTATTCCGTATCCTTAACCAAAGCCTCTTTAATATGTGGAACTAGAAGGCACAGTGGACTGATGGTAAGTGTCCTACGGGCAGGAGTAACTTTTGTGGTATATTTAGCCTTTATGGGAGCATGGTCGGAGATGCCTCTCGCTAAGTGTTGTATCTCACTGAAGTGGTGTGTTGCGTCAGCTAAAGTTAGTATATGGTCAATACGAGAGTGACTTTTATGAGAAGCCGAGTAGTACATGTATTGCCGTAACTGTGGGTGCACAGCCCGCCATACATCTTCCAGGACCAGTGCAGCTGTGAATTCATCTAATGTGTTTTGTGTTTGCGTAGTACTTCTCGGGGGGTATCTATCGGCTTGGTCGCAAAGCGTTGTGTTGAAGTCGCCACCCACTGTTATATCTCCGTCCGGTAAAGCGAGAATCATCCTACTCCATTCCGGCAAGGCTATTTTATGTAGAGCAGGAGGTATGTACACCGAGAGGATGCTTACCATCCTACCCTCCCAAGACCTTGATACCCCAGCAAAGCGCCCATAACTGTCCGTGTGTGTCTGGGCAACCATAAATGGAAAATTCTTCTTCATTAGTATCCCGACCCCTCTGGACCCAGTCGTGAATCCTGAGTGGACTATGAGTTTATATCCCCATCTGTCAAGGGCCTTACAAGTATTTCCATTGAGATGGGTCTCCTGCAATAGGATTACGTCTGCCGCTTGTCTTTTATTTCAAAATCTTTTATTGAGTTTTGATCAGAACATCAGAGTAACAAAGAAAAAAAAAGCATGACAGATACATCCATTGCAGTATACAGGTCAAGTGTTACAGATTGCTTCCAGGTAAACACAGCTTGTTAACGAGGACTCAACCCCATAAGCGCCTATGCGTCTACGCCCCATCGAAAGCTTTCCGCTCCTAGAAGCAGAACCACTTTTGAACAACCCTGTTGTAGGGGCGCTGAGTTAGTGTGCGTGAGTGTACTGTCGGAACTGTGTGCCCCAACGGAGGCCCAGCGTGAAGACCGAACGAAAAAGGGAAAAAATCACAAAACAACTAAAACCCAAATAAAATAAAGTGTTGCAAGACTAAAGAGAGAAAAAAACGAAAACAGAAATCTAAAAACATGTGAACCGGTGTATCATGGTGAGGGTATCCTAGAGTGGCGAGCATTGTGGGGCGGCCCGGCGAACAGGAGCCAGGTATCTCCCACATTAAATAAAGTCCAGAGGGGCTCCCTATTCGGTTATATGTGGAACAGGTGGAGGGCCCTCAATCTGGGGCTGCATGCAAATAAGAGTAGACCCTCTGATAGGTATGTCACCAACGGGGACCAGATGTAATCAAAACCTTTCCTAGTGTCCTCCATAATGTCCGTCAGTCGCTCAAGCGCTAACGCTTGCCAAAGTCTCGTGTGCCACTGTTATGGACGGGGCCTCTGCCTTTTTCCATGCCGCTGCGATTGCCATCTTGGCCGCTCCGAGACATAACCACATGATGGCGCGGTCACTATTTGTTTGCCTTTTCAGTAGCGGGTCTCTAAGCCCCAGGAGGGTGTGTTCAATGGTCTCTGGTATGGGATAGCCTAAAATCAGTTTTATCTGAGACAGGATTTCCTTCCAGAATGGCTTGATGGAGGGACAGTCCCACCAGATGTGTCTAAAGTCTCCCAACAAACCACAGCCTCGCCAGGATCTAAAGGAGGTGCTCGGGAATATTTTGTGTAGTTTCTGAGGGTGCAAGTACCAATCGTACATTATTTTGTAGTGCGCCTCCCGAAGATACGTGGATCTGTTATGTTTGGTTATGTCCTTGTATAGACGATTCCACTGTTTCTCCTCCACTGGGTTAAGCAGAGTGGAGTCCCAGAAAGCCCTGTGTCTCGGTCTCTCCCGAGGGCTCAGCGATCGGATGAGGGAGTACAGAAAGGAAATAGTTCCCTTAGTGGAGGCCCCCGACTGCGCAAATTTCTCTGTTGGGAGTAGTTTCCTGGTAGCGGCCAGCCGCTCCTGTGGTTGCTGCACCCAGTGTTTGAGTTGCGTGTAGCGGAAGCCCTCAGAAGGCGCTAGATGGAACTCTTTGACACACTCCGCAAAAGTCATGAGCTCCCCTTTCTTATATAGATGGGAGATCATTAGACATCCCCCCCTGTTTCCACTGTGTAAATGGCCCCTCTATCATTGCCGGGAGGAAATCGGGATTAAAATGAATGGGGGTATAGGGCGAGGGGAAGGTCGTCAGGGAGAGAGTTTTAGTATGTAGGTCCCACACTCGCAGGGTAGTGGACGTGGGGGTACTGACGTACGCGTTTGGTGACCTGTGTTGTTTTTTAACCATAAGAGGTCCCATATGGTCCTTCCCGTTATCTGGCGATCCATGTGGAGCCAGTGCTTTTCAGACTCCCTGAGCGACCACTCCGCCATGACCCGTAACTGGGCCGCTCGGTAATAGCTTCTGAAATCTGGGAGGGCTAGGCCTCCCTCCGATCGCGGACTAACCAGAACCCAGTGCGAGAGACGGGCTCTCTGATCCTGCCAGATAAATTTGGTGACCGCCTTTTTTAGATCTGAGAAAAATTCCCTGTCTACTGAAATCGGGAGGCCTTGAAATAGGTAGAGGAGTCTGGGGAGGATATTCATTTTCACCGCATTTATTCTCCCTATCCAGGAGGTATAGGCCGTTTTCCACCTATTCAGGTCCGCCTTAATTTGCCTCCGTAATGGTGGGAAGTTGGCTTTATAGAGCCCTGAGATCTTCGGAGTGAGTTTGACCCCCAGATAAGTAATGTCTTTGCTAGTACCATAGAAAGGCGAGGACTCGTTTATTCGATCCCATTCCTCTACCGGCAGGGTGAGGTTGAGCAGGTAAGACTTTGAGCTGTTCACCTTAAAACCTGACACTCGTTCAAAGCATTTGAGCTCCTCCAGTATTGCTGGTAACGAGTTCCGTGGGTCGGTGATAGGTAGGAGCACGTCGTCCGCAAAGAGGGAGATCTTGTGGGCATCAGTGCCGAAGACAACCCCCTTAATATCCTGGTTTACCCTTATCCTCTCTGCTAGTGGCTCAATGATGAGAGCAAACCGCATGGGGGACAGAGGGCATCCCTGCCGTGTCCCCCTCGTGAGGGTGAAAGTGTCGGACACCGTCCCATTGACTAGGACTCTCGAGGTGGGGGCGTGATAATTGGCCCGCACCATGCCAATGAACGTGTTGCTGAAACCAAATCTTTTCAGAGTGCGAGCTAGGAAGGCCCGATCCACCCGATCAAAGGCCTTTTCCGCGTCCAGCGAAAGGAGGGCCGCGGAGATGCCTTTCTTCTGAACTTTTTCCATTATGTGCACTATTCTGCGGAGATTGTCATGGGTCTGGCGTCCCTTGATAAATCCCGATTGATCGGGGTCGATCAGAGCCGGGTGTAGGTTTTCTAGGCGAGTGGCTAGGATTTTAGAGTACAATTTGGCGTCCAGGTTCAGGAGAGCGATAGGTCTATAAGAGGCGCATGCTTCTGGGTCTTTTCCTGGTTTGGGAATGACTGTAACCAGGGCCTCCCCCATAGTGTCTGTCACCCTGCGGGCCTTCGCTATTTCATTAAACAGGATCACCAGATGAGGGGACAATTCGGGAGCGAACGTACGATAGAAGTGGGCATTAAGCCCATCCGGGCCCGGTGCCTTCTGTAGTTTCAGAGCATCTATCGCCTTTTGAACTTCCTCCCTAGAAAAGGGTCTGCTCAATTCCTCGTTGGTTTGGTCGGAAACCTGGGGTAAAGATGGGGACTGCAGGTAGTGATCTTGCGCTTGGTTATCAACTGGGTCTGCAGAGTAAAGGTCTCTGTAGAACTGACCAAAGGCATTCGCTTTACCCTCTTCCTTACAGTGGGTGACACCCGCGCCGTCCACTATCTGTTTAATATATTCTTTTTCTTGCTTTGCCCTCAGTTGTCTCGCTAAGTGTGTGCCTATCTTGTTGCCACTTTCGTACCCTCTCGCTTGTAGCCTCAACAGTGTATGCTCTGCTCTGTTAGTATATATGGCTTTTAATTTACCTTTCAGGGCGGTGACCTTTCGGAGCGTTAGCGTTGATGGGGACTCCTGGTGGCTTTTTTCCGCTAGTTGTAAGTCTTTTTCCAAAAGGAGCCTCTCCCCTTTCTGTTGGTTCCGAAGAGTAGTGACTAACTCTATGCACTTGCCCCTAATAACCGCCTTGAAGGCGTCCCAGTTGTTGGCGAAAGAGGTAAGGGCTGGGTCATTATTCTTAAAAAATTCCGTGATTGTCGCCCGTAGGTCGTCCCTAAGGAGTCTATCACTGCAGAGAATGTTGGGGAAAACCATCTCCTATGTTTAGGCCGCGGCGCCGGCCAATTTAGTGTGATCTCCAGTGGGGCATGATCTGAGAGGCAGATCGGATGGAACCGAGCATTGGACACCGCTCCGAGAAGGACCTGGCTAAAAAAAAGCGTGGTCTATTCTGGAGTGGGTTCTATGGGAATGGGAAAAAAAGGAAAAATCCCTCACAGTGGGGTGAGATTTCCTCCAGGCGTCCACTAGCCCCAAACGCTGGAGAACCGATTTGAGAGTGTTACTGAATGTCCCGCCCGCTGGGGATGGGTTGTGTCCAGTGTGGGATCCCATATGAGGTTAAAGTCCCCCAATAGCAGAATATCTCCCACCGCAAACCCCTCCAGAGTAGTTAGAAAGTATTCCAGGAAGTCCAATTGCCCCTTGTTAGGTAAGTAAATTGTAGCAATGGTGCACGCCCTCCCTCTGAGCTCCCCCCCCGGACCATTAAAAAACGCCCTGACGTGTCGGATTTAGTAGCGTGGTGGTTAAAGGGGATCGAAGAGTGAAAGAGGAGGGCTACCCCATTTTGCTTCGTGGTGGCCGAGGAGCGGAAGATCTGGGGGAAACACTTGTGTTTCAACCTGCCCTCCTCCATTTTCTTCAGGTGGGTTTCCTGTAGTGCGGCCACAAGAATCTGATGATCTGTTAGATATTTCCATAGGGATTGCCTTTTATTGGGGGAGTTAAACCCCCTTACATTCCAGGAAAGACAATTAACCGCCATATTCCAGGGTGAGACCGTCCCTCCCCGCAGTAATCTCGCCTGTGAGCCCTCGCCCGCCTGTCCCCCCCCGCCCACCCCACTCCACCCGCCAAAGAAAAGTTAGAAAGCACCATGATACACAACAGATATAACAACAAATAACTAAAACAGTGAGTTGTAGAGTCCTCCATCCCAGAAGAGGGCCTCATGCCACTCAACTCCAGGGTACAAACGTCGTCCCCGCCGAACCTTTAACATTTACCAACTGCCTTACTTTTTTGCAGTAACCCAGGATGTGCGGTGGGCGGCAGACCGTAAAAGTCACTGTTTGAGGGTAGATTCTAGGGAGACAGCAACCTTTTGTACTTGCGTCCTTGACCCCCTTTGTCTTTTGCTCAATGCCATGCCACCTTTGGCTGATCTGCCCGTCAAGAGTGTTCCCGGAGTACCTGCGTCCCCCTGCCTCAGGGTGGAGTTTTCTTGCCCCCTCGTCCCAGCTGGTCCCAGGGGGGTGTCCCCTCTCAAATCGGGGAAGGTCTCATCAGTGTGCCCCCCCCTTGGCTCGCGCTCCCTCTCACCCGGGCAGTCCTGGCGAGGCGCTCCACACAGGGAGACGACTTGCGGCGTCAGGAAGCTGGCCGAGCGCCGGCGCTTCGTGCCTCACGTGGGGGTCCCGACCTTCGATCGCCACTCACCGTCTCCCTTCAGGGCACAGAATGTCTCCGGTGGGCTTAGCTGGTCCGCGGCTTGCCTGCGATGCGTAACGGAGCTCGGAGCGGACTCACCAGGCCGGTGCCGATCCGGCCGCCATTTTCCAGCCCCGGCCGCTCAGCTTCTTGGTGCTCTCTGCTCCTAAGACAGGCCCCCACATCGGAACTCCCCGTTCTCGGGTGCTTCGACTGGGGGGTCCTCCGCCACGTAACTTCAGTGCGGATCCCCGGGCCACAGATCGGTGCGTCTCCGGCTCTTCGTTGGCTCCTCCTCAGCCGATGTCTCCAACGACCCACCGCCATTTTGTGAGGCACCACGGCCGGGATCGCTGCTCTTATCTCCCCGTTTAAGGCAGGTTTCAGGCATCTGAGAGACCCTGCATCATCCTGGAACCTCTCTGCACTCTCGCAGCGTCTTGGCTGGGCTTGGTGAGGTGATCAGTACCCTGTAAGTACCTTATCTTATGGGGCCTGGGACGGAGCCGTTCGGATTCACGTCCGAGCGGCCATGATGGCTGGCTACGCCCCCTGCCGCTTGTCTTTTAATATACTGTAGCACCCCCCTCTTAATCTTGTCTTTCAATCCATTAACATTCCAGGAGAGCAGGGTCAACGTTGCCCCGGGTCTCGCATTACCCGGGGTATCTGTGATTGTGATTGTATGGGGCGTTCCCTGGTCTTCCGGTCCCCACTGCACTGTGCGGCTGAGGCCGCCTCGCATGTGACATTGATAGGCCAGGTGTCTGTGGGCAACGGTGAGTAAATATTAGGCAATAAACTTGGTATTCAGCAGCCATTGAGTGCAGTGACAATATAGTGAACGCTGTGATGCCTGCTAACAAACTTAACCAACCTGTAATTAACCCCAACCACCCCCCCTGCACCTCTCTGATTCTTGCTCTGGACTCCTTCAGCTCTCCTTGTTGTGGACTCACTTGAAGAGGGGGGAGGACTGATTCCCAAGAGCTCCGCCGCTTCGTCTAGCTCCGTGCAATGAACCTGCTTGTTGTCCATGAAGAAGGCAATTCCGAAGGGGTAGGTTCATCTATACTTTATATGGCGCTCTCTTAGTGCTTCCGTAACCGGGCGGAACTGTTGTCGTCTCACCAGGGTGGCCTGAGCCACGTCTTGGAACAACGAACAAGTGGCGTTCTGGAAGAAGATTTTCTCTGAGCCTCTCGCTTTTTGAAGTACCAGTTCCTTTGTCCTGAAGGAGCTGAATTTCGCAAGGACATCTCGCGGCCTTTTATTAGAACCGGCCAGCTTCGGCCCCACTCTGTGGGCCCGCTCGAGCCTCACCTCCGGCCCCCCCTCTCCGATGACTGTGGAGAAGAGGCCCACCAGGAACGCCTCCAGGTCCGGGCCCTCGCAGCCCTCTTCCAGGCCCCTAACTCTTATGTTGTCGCGTCGAGAGCGATTCTCCAGGTCTTCACATTTAAGGGCGGAGGCCCTCAGCTGCTTGCGGAGTTCCACCGTGCCCTCCTCCAGTGGACCCAGTCGGTCTTCCAGCTCTTGACATTTCGCTTCCACATCCAGTGTGCGCTACCCCACCGAGTCCACGTCCGCCTGTAGGGACACTATCTTTTCCCTCATCTCTGCTCTGAAGGATTCGAAGGAGGCATTCATGTCTGCCTTGATGTCTTCTCTTAACTCCCGTTTGAAGTCCCTGAGGGAAGCTAACAGATCTTCACGGGTAAGCGCCATACTGCCCCCCGTCTGTGCGTCTCCTTCCTTGGCTGGACCTGTTCCCGGTTGGGCAAAGTAGTTAGAGACATTATTGGCCGCTACCTTTTTGGGTGGCATATGGGGGCTGAGGGATCGGCCACCCCGGGCCCTCCCCGACAATAGGCTCTCTGAGGAAGCAGGACAGTCCTCCAATGGGTCAGCTCCTCCGTGACCACTTGCTTTCCTTGGCCTGCGATCACACCGGCCCTCAGGAGACTCTGCTGGCCCGTGGGGCCCGGTGTCGTCTCGCTACTTGCTAGCAGTAACACTGAGGGTGGGGCCCCTGGCGAGGCGTGCAGGCGAGCTCTTTCTGACGTTCCTATACTGCACGGGCCGTGAGCTGGGGACCTCCCGCGCCTGGATGGTCGCACGCTGCATTGGATCACCGCCTCGCTGAAGTCAGGTCACCCCCCCCACCGGGGGCCGGGTGTCGGATCCGGAGCCTCAATCCGCCTGGCTTATGGCGCCAAGGAGAGCCGCTTCGCCGGCAGAGGGGTGCCCTGCTATATTCCGACCCCGCAGCCCTCCAGATCAACTCTCACTGGTCCATGTGCTCACCTGGACCTGAGATCTCCCCGGTCCCCGGGAGTTTCTGTCCACTTGTGGGGCCCTGCACAATCTCACCTCTTGTTAGGTGTGGCGCTCAAGGTGGGGTCCCTGAAGAAGCGGCTAGTTGCGCTGTCACTGGCTCTCACTCTGGGTCCGGGCCGTGAAGAGGAGGCATCGCTCTTTGAAATGGTGGCTCGCTGCAGGAAGACGGCGCCATTTAAGGGTCAGGCACCCCCCCTCAGGGGGTCAGGCGGCCAGCCTGGGGACCCGCACCACTCGTATTCCCAGGGGGGCGTCCCCTCTCAAATCGGGGAAGGTCTCATCAGTGTGCCCCCCCCTTGGCTCGCGCTCCCTCTCACCCGGGCAGTCCTGGCGAGGCGCTCCACACAGGGAGACGACTTGCGGCGTCAGGAAGCTGGCCGAGCGCCGGCGCTTCGTGCCTCACGTGGGGGTCCCGACCTTCGATCGCCACTCACCGTCTCCCTTCAGGGCACAGAATGTCTCCGGTGGGCTTAGCTGGTCCGCGGCTTGCCTGCGATGCGTAACGGAGCTCGGAGCGGACTCACCAGGCCGGTGCCGATCCGGCCGCCATTTTCCAGCCCCGGCCGCTCAGCTTCTTGGTGCTCTCTCTGCTCCTAAGACAGGCCCCCACATCGGAACTCCCCCGTTCTCGGGTGCTTCGACTGGGGGGGGGGGTCCTCCGCCACGTAACTTCAGTGCGGATCCCCGGGCCACAGATCGGTGCGTCTCCGGCTCTTCGTTGGCTCCTCCTCAGCCGATGTCTCCATCAACGACCCACCGCCATTTTGTGAGGCACCACGGCCGGGATCGCTGCTCTTATCTCCCCGTTTAAGGCAGGTTTCAGGCATCTGAGAGACCCTGCATCATCCTGGAACCTCTCTGCACTCTCGCAGCGTCTTGGCTGGGCTTGGTGAGGTGATCAGTACCCTGTAAGTACCTTATCTTATGGGGCCTGGGACGGAGCCGTTCGGATTCACGTCCGAGCGGCCATGATGGCTGGCTACGCCCCCTGCCGCTTGTCTTTTAATATACTGTAGCACCCCCCTCTTAATCTTGTCTTTCAATCCATTAACATTCCAGGAGAGCAGGGTCAACGTTGCCCCGGGTCTCGCATTACCCGGGGTATCTGTGATTGTGATTGTATGGGGCGTTCCTGGTCTTCCGGTCCCCACCGCACTGTGCGGCTGAGGCCGCCTGCATGTGACATTGATAGGCCAGGTGTCTGTGGGCAACGGTGAGTAAATATTAGGCAATAAACTTGGTATTCAGCAGCCATTGAGTGCAGTGACAATATAGTGAACGCTGTGATGCCTGCTAACAAACTTAACCAACCTGTAATTAACCCCAACCACCCCCCCTCCCTGCCTCCCTGCACGACGGACTTCGAACTACCCACCACCCCAACAATGCAGAGCGCCCTTTGCCCACCCTTCCCAATATCGGAGGGGATGTATACCAACACGGCCAGTCCCTCCCCCACCTCCCCCTCAAAGCAAATATACATTTCGCAAACTGTTTCTGATTATATTGGAAGTGTTTGTACTTGGCCATCTCCAGTCCAGAGCGTCATCGTCATGTCTCTTCGGCCGTGGCCGTGAATCATCGCCATACTGGGTCAAACCTTTAGTAATCCGGCTCGGGCTGCTACTGGTACACATCTGGCGGCTGTACTCCCTTCCGACCCCTTACATTGTGTATGTGCTCCCACCCCTTTATGCCGGGCCTGCGCCACCAGCCTCCGTCCGTTCTGTGTCTGTGGGATCACTTTCTTCGCGCTCCGACATGGTCACACTGCGGTCCTTCCCCGACTGTCTCCGACGTCTATTGGAGTTATTCGGTCCACCGACTTGTCGCCAGCCATCCAACCATTCCCACACCGCCTCCGGGTCTGTGAAGAACCACGCTCTGCCCTCTGCCTCCACCCTTAGTTTTGCTGGGAACAACATTGCGTAGCATAACTCTCTATCTCGTAGGGCCTTCTTGACTTCCAGGAAATTTCTACGCTGTTTTTGGACCCTTAGGGTGAAGTCCGGAAAAAACATAACGGTGCTATTCTCGATCTTGATCGGTGGAGCACATTGCGCGGTTTGCAGGATTATATCCCTGTCGCGGAAATTGAACACTCTTGCCACAATAGGCCTGGGGGGTTGTCCAGGCTTAGGTTTGCCTCCCGGGACCTGATGAGCGCGTTCAATCGAAGTATTGGGAGAGAGTTTTTGGTTGGAGCCGCTGCTTGACGAGTTCTTCAACAAAGAGATCCACTGCCTGTCCCTCCACCTTCTCGGGAACTCCAATAATTCGCACATTGTTACTTCTGGCTGTTCCTTCATAGTCATCCAGTTGTTCGGCGAGTGTTCGGCTAGCATTCTTTAGTTCTTGGACCTGTTTCTCTAGATCTTTGGACGTAGTAGCTAGATTCTGAGTGACTCCTTCCACCTCCGTCACACGATCGCTCATTTTACGAAAGTCCGCCCTGATGAGGCCAACCTCAATGGAGATGGAATCCATACGCGATTCCAAGGAGGTACGTACCGCAGTGACGGCTGTGAGAATGTCCTGTAGGGTAGGGTCCTTTTGTGCCAACGGGGATTCCTTGGTACCAGGCGGAGTGTCCGCCTGCATCTCTGGTTTCTCCTGGTTCTTAAGCCACACGATTTTGTCCAGTTTGGGCTGGTGGGAGCCACGACTCCCTTTGCCGCTGGACATGGCGACTCCACCCAGGAATCCGGGCAGTGCCACACGGGGGGAGACAGATGGGGTGTGTAGGTGTCTCGGTGTTTCATCACCGCCTGCCCTGGGTAGTTACCCAGTCGGCCTGTTGGCGTACTCCACCGAATCACCCCTTCCCAGACTGTGCCGGCAGCCGATGTCCCTGTCCCGCAAAGCGCGTCACAGCCCCGTTTTCGGAGATGGCACTGCGGGAGTATAGTTCAAGTAGGGCCAGTCAGTTTCTAGCACGGAGCTATGCACCGATGAGTCAGAGGCCCCAGGCGCCAGGTGATAGCCAGTGCCGACACTGGTGGTCAGTATTAGGAGCTTCCACTGATTTATGTGTCCAACACTGCTGCCTGCAATATGGCCACGCACGATCTACGTAGATCACATCTCTTTGCTGGAATATGTATGAGGGTTATTGTTTCAAGTCCACCAGGGGCGTTGCTATCCTTCCCCACAGCCAAATATCCGCAGTTTCGCTCAGCTGTCCGTCCGGTAAAGCGAGAATCATCCTACTCCATTCCGGCAAGGCTATTTTATGTAGAGCAGGAGGTATGTACACCGAGAGGATGCTTACCATCCTACCCTCCCAAGACCCTGATACCCCAGCAAAGCGCCCAGAACTGTCCGTGTGTGTCTGGGCAACCATAAATGGAAAATTCTTCTTCATTAGTATCCCGACCCCTCTGGACCCAGTCGTGAATCCTGAGTGGACTGAGTTTATATCCCCATCTGTCAAGTATTTCCATTGAGATGGGTCTCCTGCAATAGGATTACGTCTGCCGCTTGTCTTTTATTTCAAAATCTTTTTATTGAGTTTTGATCATAACATCAGAGTAACAAAAAAAAAAAAGCATGACAGATACATCCATTGCAGTATACAGGTCAAGTGTTACAGATTGCTTCCAGGTAAACACAGCTTGTTAACGAGGACTCGACCCCATAAGCGCCTATGCGTCTACGCCCCATCGAAAGCTTTCCGCTCCTAGAAGCAGAACCACTTTTGAACAACCCTGTTGTAGGGGCACTGAGTTAGTGTGCGTGAGTGTACTGTCGGAACTGTGTGCCCCAACAGAGGCCCAGCGTGAAGACCGAAAGAAAAAGGGAAAAAACCACAAAACAACTAAAACCCAAATAAAATAAAGTGTTGCAAGACTAAAGAGAGAAAAAAACGAAAACAGAAACCTAAAAACATGTGAACTGGTGTATCATGGTGAGGGTATCCTAGAGTGGCGAGCATTGTGGGGCGGCCCGGCGAACAGGAGCCAGGTATCTCCCACATTAAATAAAGTCCCGAGGGGCTCCCTACTCGGTTATATGTGGAAGAGGTGGAGGGCCCTCAATCTGGGGCTGCATGCAAATAAGAGTAGACCCTCTGATAGGTATGTCACCAACGGGGGCCAGATGTAATCAAAACCTTTCCTAGTGTCCTCAATAATGTCCGTCAGTCGCTCAAGCGCTAACGCTCGCCAAAGTCTCGTGTGCCACTGTGTTATGGACGGGGCCTCTGCCTTTTTCCATGCCGCTGCGATTGCCATCTTGGCCGCTCTGAGACATAACCACATGATGGCGCGGTCACTATTTGTTTTCCTTTTGAGTAGTGGGTCTCTAAGCCCCAGGAGGGTTTGTTCAATGGTCTCTGGTATGGGATAGCCTAAAATCAGTTTTATCTGAGACAGGATTTCCTTCCAGAATGGCTTGATGGAGGGACAGTCCCACCAGATGTGTCTAAAGTCTCCCAACAAACCACAGCCTCGCCAGCATCGAAAGGAGGTGCTCGGGAATATTTTGTGTAGTTTCTGAGGGTGCAAGTACCAATCGTACATTATTTTGTAGTGCGCCTCCCGAAGATACATGGATCTGTTATGTTTGGTTATGTCCTTGTATAGACGATTCCACTGTTTCTCCTCCACTGGGTTAAGCAGAGTGGAGTCCCAGAAAGCCCTGTGTCTCGGTCTCTCCCGAGGGCTCAGCGATCGGATGAGGGAGTACAGAAAGGAAATAGTTTCCTTAGTGGAGGCCCCCGACTGCGCGAATTTCTCTACTGGGAGTAGTTTCCTGGTAGCGGCCAGCCGCTCCTGTGGTTGCTGCACCCAGTGTTTGAGTTGCGTGTAGCGGAAGCCCTCAGAAGGCGCTAGATGGAACTCTTTGACACACTCCGCAAAAGTCATGAGCTCCCCTCTCTTATATAGATGGGAGATCATTAGACATCCCTCCTTTTTCCACTGTGTAAATGGCCCCTCTATCATTGCCGGATGGAAATCAGGATTAAAATGAATGGGGGTGTAGGGCGAGGGGAAGGTCGTCAGGGAGAGAGTTTTAGTATGTAGGTCCCACACTCGCAGGGTAGTGGACGTGGGGGTGCTGACGTACGCGTTTGGTGACCTGGGTTGTTTTTTTAACCATAAGAGGTCCCATATGGTCCTTCCCGTTATCTGGCAATCCATGTGGAGCCAGTGGTTTTCAGACTCCCTGAGCGACCACTCCACCATGACCCGTAACTGGGCCGCTCGGTAATAGCTTCTGAAATCTGGGAGGGCTAGGCCTCCCTCCGATCGCGGACTAACCAGAACCCGGTGCGAGAGACGGGCTCTCTGATTCTGCCAGATAAATTTGGTGACCACCTTTTTTAGATCTGAGAAAAATTCCCTGTCTACTGAAATCGGGAGGCCTTGAAATAGGTAGAGGAGTCTGGGGAGGATATTCATTTTCACCGCATTTATTCTCCCTATCCAGGAGGTATAGGCCGTTTTCCACCTATTCAGGTCCGCCTTAATTTGCCTCAGTAATGGTGGGAAGTTGGCTTTATAGAGCCCTGAGATCTTCGGAGTGAGTTTGACCCCCAGATAAGTAATGTCTTTGCTAGTACTACAGAAAGGCGAGGACTCGTTTATTCGATCCCATTCCTCTACCGGCAGGGTGAGGTTGAGCAGGTAAGACTTGGAGCTGTTCACCTTAGAACCCGACACTCGTTCAAAGCATTTGAGCTCCTCCAGTATTGCTGGTAACGAGTTCCGTGGGTCGGCGATAGGTAGGAGCACGTTGTCTGCAAAGAGGGAGATCTTTTGGGCATCAGTGCCGAAGACAACCCCCTTAATATCCTGGTTTACCCTTATCCTCTCTGCTAGGGGCTCAATGCTGAGAGCAAACAGCATGGGGGACAGAGGGCATCCCTGCCGTGTCCCCCTCGTGAGGGTGAAAGCGTCGGACACTGTCCCATTGACTAGGACTCTCGAGGTGGGGGCGTGATAATTGGCCCGCACCATGCCAATGAACGTGTCGCTGAAACCAAATCTTTTCAGAGTGCGAGCTAGGAAGGCCCGATCCACCCGATCAAAGGCCTTTTCCGCATCCAGCGAAAGGAGGGACGCGGAGATGCCTTTCTTCTGAACTTTTTCAATTATGTGCACTATTCTGCGGAGATTGTCATGGGTCTGGCGTCCCTTGATAAATCCCGATTGATCGGGGTCGATCAGAGCCGGGAGTAGGTTTTCTAGGCGAGTGGCTAGGATTTTAGAGTACAATTTGGCGTCCAGGTTCAGGAGAGCGATAGGTCTATAAGAGGCGCATGCTTCTGGGTCTTTTCCTGGTTTGGGAATGACTGTAACAAGGGCCTCCCCCATAGTGTCTGTCACTCTGCGGGCCTTCGCTATTTCATTAAACAGGATCACCAGGTGAGGGGACAATTCGGGAGCGAACGTTCGATAGAATTGGGCATTAAGCCCATCCGGGCCCGGTGCCTTCTGTAGTTTCAGAGCATCTATCGCCTTTTGAACTTCCTCCCTAGAAAAGGGTCTGCTCAATTCCTCGTTGGTTTGGTCGGAAACCTGGGGTAAAGATGGGGACTGCAGGTAGTGATCTTGCGCTTGGTTATCAACTGGGTCTGCAGAGTAAAGGTCTCTGTAGAACTGACCAAAGGCATTCGCTTTACCCTCTTCCTTACAGTGGGTGACACCCGCGCCGTCCACTATCTTTTTAATATATTCTTTTTCTTGCTTTGCCCTCAGTTGTCTCGCTAAGAGTGTGCCTATCTTGTTGCCACTTTAGTACCCTCTCACTTGTAGCCTCAACAGTGTATGCTCTGCTCTGTTAGTATATATGGCTTTTAATTTACCTTTCAGGGCGGTGACCTTTCGGAGCGTTTGGGTTGATGGGGACTCCTGGTGGCTTTTTTCCGCTAGTTGTAAGTCTTTTTCCAAAAGGAGCCTCTCCCCTTTCTGTTGGTTCCGAAGAGTAGTGACTAACTCTATGCACTTGCCCCTAATAACCGCCTTGAAGGTGTCCCAGTTGTTGGCGAAAGTGGTAAGGGCTGGGTCATTATTCTTAAAAAATTCCGTGATTGTCGCCCGTAGGTCGTCCCTAAGGAGTCTATCACTGCAGAGAATGTTGGGGAAAAACCATCTATGTGTAGGCCGCGGCGCCGGCCAATTTAGTGTGATCTCCAGTGGGGCATGATCTGAGAGGCAGATCGGATGGAACCGAGCATTGGACACCGCTCCGAGAAGGCCCTGGCTAAAAAAAGCGTGATCTATTCTGGAGTGGTCTCTATGGGAATGGGAAAAAAAGAAAAATTCCCTCACAGTGGGGTGAGATTTCCTCCAGGCGTCCACTAGCCCCAAACGCTGGAGAACCGATTTGAGAGTGTTACTGAATGTCCCGCATGCTGGGGATGGGTTGTGTCCAGTGTGGGATCCCATATGAGGTTAAAGTCCCCCAATAGCAGAATATCTCCCACCGCAAACCCCTCCAGGGTAGTTAGAAAGGATTCCAGGAAGTCCAATTGCCCCTTGTTAGGTGCGTAAATTGTAGCAATGGTGCACGCCCTCCCTCTGAGCTCCCCCCCGGACCATTAAAAAACGCCCTGACGTGTCGGATTTTGTAGCGTGGTGGTTAAAGGGGATCGAAGAGTGAAAGAGGAGGGCTACCCCATTTTGCTTCGTGGTGGCCGAGGAGCGGAAGATCTGGGGGAAACGCTTGTGTTTCAACCTGCCCTCCTCCATTTTCTTCAGGTGGGTTTCCTGTAGTGCGGCCACGAGAATCTGATGATCCGTTAGATATTTCCATAGGGATTGCCTTTTATTGGGGGAGTTAAGCCCCCTTACACTCCAGGAAAGACAACTAACCGCCATATTACAGGGTGAGACCGTCCCTCCCCGCAGTAATCTCGCCTGTGAGCCCTCGCCCGCCTGTCCCCCCCGCCCACCCCACTCCGCCCGCCAAAGAAAAGTTAGAAAGCACCATGATACACAACGGATATAACAACAAATAACTAAAACAGTGAGTTGTAGAGTCCTCCATCCCAGAGGAGGGCCTCATGCCACTCAACTCCAGGGTACAAACGTCGTCCCCGCCAAACCTTTAACATTTACCAACTGCCTTACTTTTTTGCAGTAACCCAGGATGTGCGGTGGGCGGCAGACCGTAAAAGTCACTGTTCGAGGGTAGATTTTAGGGAGAGAGCAACCTTTTGTACTTGCGTCCTTGACCCCCTTTGTCTTTTGCTCAATGCCATGCCATCTTTGGCTGATCTGCCCGCTCAAGAGTGTGCAGCAGATCCTTCTCCCACCTCGCCGCCAAGACCTGGAACACCCTCCCCACCAACCTCCGACAGACCCAAGACCTACTGGCCTTCAGAAGACTCCTCAAGACCTGGCTCTTCGATCAGTAGCAGCACCACCCCCCTCTTCCCCCAGCGCCTTGAGACCCTCGCGGGTATGTAGTGCGCTTTATAAGTGACATGATTGATTGATTGATTGATTGATTGCCCGGAGTACCTGCATCCCCCTGCCTCAGGGTGGAGTTTTCTTGCCCCCTTGTCCCGCCATCCTCTACGACCCTGCACCTCTCTGGTTCTTGCTCTGGACTCCTTCAGCTCTCCTTGTCGTGGACTCACTTGAAGAGGGGGGAGGACTGATTCCCAAGAGCTCCGCCGCTTCGTCTAGCTCCGTGTAATGAACCTGCTTGTTGTCCATGAAGAAGGCAATTCCGAAGGGGTAGGTCCATCTATACTTCATATGTCGCTCTCCTAGTGCTTCCGTAACCGGGCGGAACTGTTGCCGTCTCGCCAGGGTGGCCTGAGCCACGTCTTGGAACAACGAACAAGTGGCGTTCTGGAAGAAGATTTTCTCTGAGCCTCTCGCTTTTTGAAGCACCAGTTCCTTTGTCTTGAAGGAACTGAATTTCGCGAGGACATCTCGCAGCATTTTATTAGAACCGGCCAGCTTCGGCCCCACTCTGTGGGCCCGCTCGAGCCTCACCTCCGGCCCCCCCTCTCCGATGACTGTGGAGAAGAGGCCCACCAGGAACGCCTCCAGGTCCGGGCCCTCGCAGCCCTCTTCCATGCCCCTAACTCTTATGTTGTCGCGTCAAGAGCGATTCTCCAGGCCTTCACATTTAAGGGCGGAGGCCCTCAGCTGCTCTCGGAGTTCCGCCGTGCCTTCCGCCAGTGGACCCAATCGGTCTTCCAGCTCTTGACATTTCGCTTCCACATCCAGTGTGCGCGACCCCACCGAGTCCACGTCCGCCTGTAGGGACACCATCTTTTCCCTCATCTCTGCTCTGAAGGATTCGAAGGAGGCATTCATGTCTGCCTTGATGTCTTCTCTTAACTCCCGTTTGAAGTCCCTGAGGGAAGCTAACAGATCTTCACGGGTAAGCGCCATACTGCCCCCCGTCTGTGCGTCTCCTTCCTTGGCTGGACCTGTGCCCGGATGGGCAAAGTAGTTAGAGACTTTATTGGCCGCTACCTTTTTGGGTGGCATATGGGGGCTGAGGGATCGGCCACCCCGGGCCCTCCCCGACAATAGGCTCTCCGAGGAAGCAGGACAGTCCTCCAATGGGTCCTCCGTGACCACTTGCTTGCCTGGGCCTGCGATCACACCGGCCCTCAGGAGACTCTGCTGGCCCGTGGGGCCCGGTGTCGTCTCGCTACTTGCTAGCAGTAACCCTCAGGGTGAGGCCGCTGGCGAGGCGTGCAGGCGAGCTCTTTCTGACGTTCCTATACTGCACGGGCCGTGAGCTGGTGACCTCCCGCGCCTGGATGGTCGCACGCTGCAGGGGATCACCGCCTCGCTGAAGTTAGGTCACCCCCCACTGGGGGCCGGGTGTCGGATCCTGAGCCTCAATCCACCTGGCTTATGGCGCCAAGGAGAGCCGCTTCGCCGGCGGGGGGGTCCCCTGCTATATTCCGACCCCGCAGCCCTCCAGATCAACTCTCACTGGTCCACGTGCTCACCTGGACCTGAGATCTCCCTGGTCCCCGGGAGTTTCTGTCCACTTGTGGGGCCCTGCACAATCTCACCTCTTGTTAGGTGTGGCGCTCAAGGTGGGGTCCCTGAAGAAGCGGCTAGTTGCGCTGTCACTGGCTCTCACTCGGGGTCCGGGCCGTGAAGAGGAGGCATCGCTCTTTGAAATGGTGGCTCGCTGCAGGAAGACGGCGCCATGTAAGGGTCAGGCACCCCCCCCTCAGGGGGTCAGGCGGCCAGCATGGGGACCCGCGCCACTCGTCGTATTCCCCGGGGGGTGTCCCCTCTCAAATCTGGGAGGGTCTGTCATCAGTCCGCCCCCGCCTTGGCTCGCGCTCCTTCTCACCCGGGCAGTCCTGGCGAGGCGCTCCACACACGGAGACGACTTGCGGCGGCGGGAAGCTGGCCTGAGCACTGGCGCTTCGTGCCTCACGTGGGGTCCCGAACTTCAATCGCCACTCACCGTCTCCCTACAGGGCACAGAATGTCTCCGGTGGGCTTAGCTGGTCCGCGGCTTGCCTCCGATGTGGAACGGAGCTCCGAGCGGACTCACCAGGCCCGTGCCGATCCAGCCGCCATTTTCCAGCCCCGGCCGCTCAGCTTCTTGGTGCTCGCTCTGCTCCCAAGACAGGCCCCCACATCGGAACTCCTCCGTTCTCGGGTGCTTCGACTGGGGGGGGGTCCTCCGCCACGTAACTTCAGTGCGGGTCCCCGGGCCACGGATCGGTGCGTCTCCGGCTCTTCGTCGGCTCCTCCTCAGCCGATGTCTCTGTCAACGACCCACCGCCATTTTGTGAGGCGCCACGGCCGGGATCGCTGCTCTTATCTCCCTGTTTAAGGCAGGTTTCAGGCATCTGAGGGACCCTGCATCATGCCGGAACCGCTCTGCACTCTCGCAGCGTCTTGGCTGGGCTTGGCGAGGCGATCAGTACCCTGTAAGTACCTTATTCTATGGGGCCTGGGACAGAGCCGTTCGGATTCACGTCAGAATGGCCATGATGGCTGGCCACGCCCCCTGCCGCTTGTCTTTTAATATACTGTAGTACCCCCCTCTCTTAATCTTGTCTTCCAATCCATTACATTCCAGGAGAGCAGGGTCAACGTTGCCCCGGGTCTCGCATTACCCGGGGTATCTCTGATTGTCATTGGGATTGTATGGGGCGTTCCCTGGTCTTCCGGTCCCCACCGCACTGTGCGGCTGAGGCCGCCTCGCATGTGACATTGATAGGCCAGGTGTCTGTGGGCAACGGTGAGTAAATATTAGGCAATAAACTTGGTATTCAGCAGCCATTGAGTGCAGTGACAATATAGTGAACGCTGTGATGCTTGCTAACAAACTTAACAAACCTGTAATTTCCCCCAACCACCCTCCTCCCTGCCTCCCTGCACGACGGACTTCGAACTACCCGCCACCCCAACAATGCAGAGCGCCCTTCGCCCACCCTTCCCAATATCGGAGGGGATGTATACCAACACGGCCAGTCCCCCCTTCCACCCCCCCTCAAAGCAAATATACATTTCACAAACTGTTTCTGATTATATTGGTAGTGTTTGTACTCGGCCATCTCCAGTCCAGAGCGTCATCGTCATGTCTCTTCGGCCGTGGCCGTGAATCATCGCCATACTAGGTCAAACCTTTAGCAATCCGGCTCGGGGCTGCGACTGGTACACAGCCGGCGGCTGTACTCCCTTCCGACCCCTTACATTGTCTATGTGCTCCCACCCCTTTATGCCGGGCCTGCGCCACCAGCCTCCGTCCGTTCTGTGTCTGTGGCATCACTTTCTTCGTGCTCCGACGTGGTCACTCTGCGGTCTTTCCCCGACTGTCTCCGACGTCTATTAGAGTTATTCGGTCCACCGACTTGTCGCCAGCCATCCAACCATTCCCACACTGCCTCCGGGTCTGTGAAGAACCACGCTCTGCCCTCTGCCTCCACCCTTAGTTTTGCTGGGAACAACATTGCGTAGCATAACTCTCTATCTCGTAGGGCCTTATTGACTTCCAGGAAATTTCTACGCTGTTTTTGGACCCTTAGGGTGAAGTCCGGAAAAAACATAACGGTGCTATTCTCGATCTTGATCGGTGGAGCACATTGCGCGGTTTGCAGGATTATATCCCTGTCGCGGAAATTGAACACTCTTGCCACAATAGGCCTGGGGGGTTGTCCAGGCTTAGGTTTGCCTCCCGGGACCCGATGAGCGCGTTCAATCGAAGTATTGGGAGAGTTTTTGGTTGGAGCCGCTGCTTGACGAGTTCTTCAACAAAGAGATCCACTGCCTGTCCCTCCACCTTCTCGGGAACTCCAATAATTTGCACATTGTTACTTCTGGCTCTTCCTTCATAGTCATCCAGTTGTTCGGCGAGTGTTCGGCTAGCATTCTGTAGTTCTTGGACCTGTTTCTCTAGATCTTTGGTCGTAGTAGCTAGATTCTGAGTGACTCCTTCCACCTCCGTCACACGATCGCTCATTTTACGAAAGTCCGCCCTGATGAGGCCAACCTCAATGGAGATGGAATCCATACGCGATTCCAAGGAGGTACGTACCGCAGTGACGGCTGTGAGAATATTCTGTAGGGTAGGGTCCTTTTGTGCCAATGGCGATTCCTTGGTACCAGGCGGAGTGTCCGCCTGCATCTCTGGTTTCTCCTGGTTCTTAAGCCACACGATTTTGTCCAGTTTGGGCTGGTGGGAGCCACGACTCCCTTTGCCGCTGGACATGGCGACTCCACCCAGGAATCCGGGCAGTGCCACACGGGCGGAGACAGATGGGGTGTGTAGGTGTCTCGGTGTTTCATCACCGCCTGCACTGGGTAGTTACCCTATCGGCCTGTTGGCGTACTCCACCGGATCATCCCTTCCCAGACTGTACCGGCAGCCGATGTCCCCGTCCCGCAAAGCGCGTCACAGTCCCGTTTTCGGAGATGGCACTGCAGGAGTATAGTTCAAGTAGGGCCAGTCAGTTTCTAAGACGGAGCTATGCACCGATGAGTCAGAGGCCCTAGGCGCCAGGTGATAGCCAGGGCCGACAGTGGTGGTCAGTATTAGGAGCTTCCACTGATTTTATGTGTCCAACACTGCTGCCTGCAATATGGCCGCGCACGATCTACGTAGATCACATCTCTTTGCTGGAATATGTATGAGGGTTATTGTTTCAAGTCCACCAGGGGCGTTGCTATCCTTCCCCACAGCCAAATATCCGCAGTGTTGCTCAGCTGGGCCCCACGAACCGGGGAGCGTACGGCGGAGATCGCGCTCCGGTCGTCTTGGGACGTCCACAGCTCTCACCTCGCAATCAATAATGATGCCGATCCGAGCACCACTACGCCGCCATGCGGTGTTTACACCTGTATCCTAGGGCCTCCTCGATTCTCATCAACACGGAGTCCTCGTGCTCCGAAGCAGAGTGGGCCATCCACTTTCAGATTGACTGCGATCTCTCCCGCCCGGCCGCGGGCTTACGCGGGGCTGGGGCTGCAATCCTTCGGGCAGGCCACAAGTCGCGGGCGATCACTGGCGGCACTCCGGCATCGCTTTCACGCCGGATTTTAATCGGCGCTTCTTACGCCACCCTTCCCACGGGTGAAGTGTTTGCTAAACGGATAAATTTACGGATTTTCGGAGTGATTAGCAGGGATTAGGGTCGGAGCCGCGCTACTCTGCGGCCATCTTTGCCGGCAGTTGGCCATGCCCCCTGCAAATGTCAGAATTAACCTTTTAGGTTTTTACTTGTCAAAAGCATTGTCTATCCTAATTTAAAGGAGAAGAGATGCATTAATATTCTAGTTGGTGTCTGTTTTGGATATCACTTTGAAAATATAAATTGCCTTTGTTAGTAACAAAACATTGTCTATTTTGTTACATTATTTATATGTATTCCTTTTGATTTATAAATTGAAGAGGTTTTCCTCCTACAAGCGCAAACATACGTTTTTCCTAAATACAAGTCTGCCAGTGGTCTTTAATTTACTACCAATTGGGCTAACAATGATAAATTCCTAATTATTTCTTAATGTCAGTCCATACAAGAAGAGCATTTAGAAAGCAGATGTTTTTTAAGCTTTGCTATGCTAAGACCATAATTTTTATTTGTGGTTCATTTCCATGTTTCCTGTTCAGAATAAAAATACATACAGAGGATCCAATCGCTATTGGAATAATGGTGACACAAATGGAAGACTTGCAGATGTTTTCAGCAATGTTATGATGGCGGGCTCCAATTCATTTTATAGTAACCATAAAGCGCAGGTAATATTTTTGATTTTCCTTCTATTTTCATTTAATTTTCATCAAACATTTTTTAATCTACACAAATTAACTTCAGTTAATATTTGACAAATGCTGATTTCCCCGCATGGATTTTTATAGGTATTTGTGTCCTTGTCTATTCAACGCGATCCAGTACGGACTGTGAATCAGTTGAAAGCAGTAGATGTCTATCAGGCAAACTTAAATTATGTGGGAACGCAATATAGCGGATTTTGTGGGGAAAAGTTGCATCTATTAGTGTATGAAGATGACATGGCATTTTAATCTTGTACTGAAAATTGATTTTTCAAATATTTTAAGGTTTTTAAGTCTCTCTTGAGGGAAAATAGACTCTGTAGGAATACTGTTTATGGGTTACCGGGTGAGGAGGTCACTGTCTTATTTGAGCGGGGTCTGAAAAAGACCTCCTAAGATTGTGGCTTAACTTTGTTAGCTGCCTGTGTAGAAAGGCAATTCTCAGAGGAAATGCACACAATGTTGCTTTGTTATAAACCATTCTAAACTACAGGTAAAGCAATGACAAACTTTGCAAAGCTTCTTTAAAAAGAGAAAAGAGTTCTTAAGAAATGTATTATCAAACATATGTTATTATTTATCTTATTTGTATAATGCACAAATAAATGTTTGTCTTAGTGCTAGTAGAAACTGATTGCATAGTCACAGAAGACAAAATAAAATGGTGAATTGCCAAGTTTCCCGTTCTTTCCTCGAGACCAAATGATTAGACTTAGCATGTATTTAGTGACAGAGAAATCCACTCTTGCTGCCAAAAGCAAAAATACTTGTCCTCCTGTGCAAGACTTCCTAAGTATTTGTACTGCTAGTAGGGTGGCTAGATGGTGCATCTGAGAAAAGACCTTGTGCAGGAAAGTGGATCCTTCCCCATTAACTTCTTTTTCGCAGGTTTACCAGAGGTGTGAACTTTTTATCTCCAGGGAAAAATGTCACAGGGACTAACGTGTGATTACATCACACTGATCTTGCCATCCTTAAACCGGCTGCCTACTGAAGGAAGATCTATGTTTTAAATTGCATGCCTAATGCAAAACTCATTCACTCTGACCAATCTTGTTACCTCGCGAAGAAACTGAAGCGATGTGGCGAATCATGACTGATGAGGAGCACTAACTCGTTACTTCTTAAAATTCCAACCTTCAGGAAAAAAAGAAATCTGAACTCCTTTTCCAGATGTGCTCCTAAAATGTGGAACTAGATTCTCCCAGAGATTTGAACACTGTCCTTCCTTTCAGTGTTTAAAAGACAACTCAAAGCCTTGACCCTGCTCCCAGGCAGGTCGCTCCCCACGCCGCACAGCACCACCTGTTTGCGCCCGTGTACTCCAGCCTGCTGCTGCCGCCACTGCCGTGAGTTCAAGGCCCTCCATAGGTCCCTGTGTGCCCCTCTGCCGCCCCTTTTGCCTGTCTGCCTCTGTTATTGCCATCTGCCTTCTGTTTTATTTTCTGTATTTCTGCTGTTCACTGTAATTTTGTAGCATTGTATTGCCCGCATTTTCCGCCCGTTTCCACTCTCCCTTTCCTGCCGCTGCGTCCCCTGCGGCCCCGCCCCCCCGCTCGCCCATTCGTCCCGCTCCCGCCTCCCAGCTGCCCCTCCCTCCCACCTCCCCTTCTTATGGTGGCCGCGCCGCTGGCGCACCGAAGGCAAGCCCGTCTGCGCCCGTCCGCGCCTGGACCGCGCCCAGCACTAGGCCCCCGCGAACGCCACGACGACCACCGCCACTACGACGCCAGCACCCTCCACGCACTCAACGCCGGACGATCACACTCCTGCATCCAGGCCACCCCGAAGCGCACCCAGGGACCCTTCTCCTGCCAGAGCTGCAGCTTCACCAGCCTCCGAGCCGCCAACCCGCCCTCCGAGACAGGACGCAACCACCTCAGATGCATACTACTGAACACCCGCTCCGTACGCAAACACGCCGTCGAACTCTGGGACCTGCTCGACACATCCTCCCCGGACGTCGCCTTCCTAACAGAGACCTGGATGAACGCCTCCTCTGCCCCCGACATCGCCACAGCCATCCCGGACGGCAACAAGATCACCCGCAGAGACCGCACCAACGGAGTTGGAGGAGGAATCGCCATCATCCACATGAAACACCCTCAGGATCTCGACCAGCACCAACGGAACCCTCAGCACCACCGAACACCTGCACTTCCAGATCCACATCAACCCCAACACCACCCTCAGAGGAACTCTCGTCTACAGACCCCCCGGACCCCGGCCTCAGTTCAGCGACTCCATCGCCGACCTCGTCAGCACGCACGCCCTCGCCTCCTCAGACTACATCCTCCTCGGAGACCTGAACTTCCACCTCGAGAACAACAACGACAGCAACTCCACCACCCTGATCGACAACCTCGCCAACCTCGGACTGAGACAGCTCGTCACAACGCCCACCCACTCCGCCGGGCACACGCTCGACCCCATCTTCTCCGCAAGCAACCACATCACCGTCAGCCACACCACCGAACTCTACTGGACCGACCACCGCTGCGTTCACTTCACCTTCCAGAAACCCACCATGCACCACCACACTCAACGGACCCCCCGCCGCAGCTGGAGCAAAGTCACCGAACACCCGCTAATCACCACCCTCGCCCGAAGCCCACCAACAGACCCCACCGACGCCGACACTGCCGCCCGCAACCTCAGACAATGGATCGACGACTGCGCCAACACGCTCGCCCCGATCAAGAAACCCTCCAACAGACACACCGACAGAAAGGCCATCTGGTTCACCGCCGAACTCCAGGCTTCCAAGCAGACCTGCCGAAAGCTCGAGAACAAGTGGCTCCACGACCAGACCCCGAACAACTATGCAGCCCACAAGAGCGCCATCCGCAGTCACCATCACCTCATCCGAACCGCCAAAAGGACCTCCTTCAAGGACCGCCTAGACAACAACGCACACAACAGCAAAGAGCTCTTCAACATCGTGAAGGAACTCTCCAACCCCAGCTCCAACACCAACGACATTCCGCCATCGCAAGACCTGTGCGACTCCCTAGCCACCTTCTTCCATCGAAAGATCGCCGACATCAACGACAGCTTCAACAACCAGACCCCCCAGACAGCCACTGACACCTCAGAATCACCGCCCACCATCCACACCGACCCCCTGCTCGCCTGGACCCACGTGAACGACGACGACACCACCAAAACCATGAACACCATCCACTCCGGCTCTCCGTCAGACCCATGTCCACACCACATCTTCAACAAGGCCAGCTCCACCATCGCACCCCATCTCCGCAAGATCATAAACATCTCCTTCGAGACCGCCACCTTCCCAGAGAGCTGGAAGCACGCCGAGATCAACGCCCTGCTCAAGAAACCCAAGGCGGACCCAAGAGACCTCAAGAACTTCCGGCCCATCTCCCTGCTCCCATACCCGGCGAAGGTCATCGAGAAGATCGTCAACAAGCAACTAACCCGCTACCTCGAGGACAACAACATCCTGGACCCATCCCAGTCCGGGTTCCGCAGAAACCACAGCACCGAGACTGCCCTCATCGCCGCCACCGACGACATCAGAGCCATGCTGGAAAATGGAGAAACCGCGGCCCTCATCCTCCTGGACCTCTCGGCCGCCTTCGATACCGTCTGCCACCACACCCTACGCACACTCCTCCACGACGCAGGGATCCGCGACAAGGCCCTGGAATGGACCACCTCCTTCCTCTCCGGCAGAACCCAGAGTGTCCGCCTCCTGCCATTCCGATCCCAAGCCTCCGAGATCATCTGCGGCGTACCCCAAGGATCATCCCTCAGCCCGACCCTCTTCAACGTCTACATGGCACCGCTCGCCAACATCGCCCGATCACACGACCTCAACATCATCTCCTACGCCGACGACACCCAGCTGATCCTCTCCCTCACCAAGGACCCCTCCACCGCCAGAACCAACCTCCATGAAGGAATGAAAGCCGTCGCCGAATGGATGAGGAACAGCCGACTGAAACTGAACTCGGATAAGATGGAAGTCCTCATCCTCGGCTGCACTCCGTCCGCCTGGGACGACTCCTGGTGGCCGGCCACACTAGGAACTGCACCAACACCCACCGACCACGCACGCAACCTGGGGTTCATCCTCGACACATCGCTCTCCATGACCAAGCAAGTCAACGCCGTCTCATCCTCCTGCTTCAACACCCTCCGCATGCTCCGCAAGATCTACAGATGGATCCCCACCGAAACCAGAAGGACGGTCACCCAGGCCCTCGTCAGCAGCAGATTGGACTACGGCAACGCCCTCTACGCAGGAGCATCGACCAAACTCCTGAAACAACTACAACGAATACAGAACGCCTCTGCACGCCTCATCCTCGACATCCCCCGCCACAGCCACATCATACCCCACCTGAAAGACCTGCACTGGCTCCCCGTCAACAAGAGGATCACCTTCAAGCTCCTCACCCACGCTCACAAGGCACTCCACAACACCGGACCAACATACCTCAACAGACGTCTCATCTTCTACACCCCGAACCGCCAGCTCCGCTCTGCCAACCTCGCCCTCGCCACCATCCCCCTCATCCGAAGAACAACCACCGGTGGCAGATCGTTCTCCCACCTCGCCGCCAAGACCTGGAACACCCTCCCCATCCACCTGCGACAGACTCAGGATCTACTGGCCTTCAGGAGACTTCTCAAGACCTGGCTATTCGAGCAGTAGCAGCACCAACCCCCCCTCCCCCCCATGCGCCTTGAGACCCTCGCGGGTATGTAGTGCGCTTTATAAATGTACTGATTGATTGAAAGCCTTTATTCTCAGTAAGTTGCTTCTCAACCATACACCTTCACAAGCTGATGAGTGGAGATGTGAATGGATTCAGTCAACACAGCTCCACTTATTTTGGCCTGTAGGCACAGACTTGGATTAACCACCAAAATAGCATATTACTGACATGTCAGTAATCCTGGAAAGGGCGGAGGTGAAGTCTCCTCTGTGCCGCAGATAGGATGGGCGGGTACAAAGTTGGGCTAAGTGCATGACACACTTTAGTCATGATATTGAGAATATGTACTCTTGTAGTGTGCCGTATGGCCCGTGTTACATGTGCATTGTGTCTTTTTTCGATGTTCAACTCCACTCTTATGTTGTGTTGCTGGTATTTAAAGCGTTCTGATGCTTTTGAGCCTAGTTCACGTTATTTAAAAACATTAATAAATGTTTAACAAGATTTAATGCCTGTTTTATTCGATGGACAGCTAGACCACATATCAAGATAAATAGCAGAGGTGTGGTACAGTCTGTTGCTCACAGACAAATTGAAAGGTAGAAAATGATTCATGTCCTTTAGAAACGTGTAAAGGCATGCTGTTGGAGGCAATGGCATGACTGCATTCAACTGCAACAACAAGGTGATGTATGGAATGCTTGAATTAATCTCAGCTCCTGGCAGTTGCTCGGGACAGCATCCCAATACATCGTTCGCCCACCATGCCGCATTCGTTTGGACCTAGCCACATGCAAATCAGCTTTGAGCCTGCTCCTCATAACGAAGTGCCAAGTCAGGTCCTCCCTGAACTGAAATGCAAGCAAACTAGGACCTGTTTTATCCTGATGAGGGCTCATCAGCCAGGTATTACTTAATTCTAGTGACACAGCGAGCACGGACCAACTTCTGGGCATACCCATGGCACTTTGGGTGTCAACAGCAACAACAAAGTGGTGCATATGGCTGCTTTCAAGGGTGGAATTTGCTGTAGAGACATTCTTTTTAAACTTTGTTTATTGAGTTTCAAATAAAACAGAATTGAAGGCAACAGCAAATACAGGCAGAGGCATATTTTGCATCTTGAGTTTACATTTGTCTATGCCAGTAGCACATTAATATCCTACATCAATAATGTATATGTTGTAACATGGAAAAAGCAGAACAGTGTACGACAAGTGACCCTGTATTGCAAAGAACATTTATATGAAATCAAAGTGGGCCCCTTTTGAGCTTGTACACCAGTAAACTCTGCCATCATCTGCACTGTAGGCCCACAAAATGAGCTGTCCGTGCAGCCAGGGCACACATGCAGCAACATCAGTCAGTGGTGGGCAGCAAACTCGTGGAGGGGGAGGGGTGTCGGAGCCGGCAGGTTACTGTTGTTCTCCAATAGCGTGTCTGCCATCACACTCCAGTCTTTGATGTGCTCTTTGGCCTTTTTGTCTGTTCGCACCATAGTGAGTCGTGGCTCCGCGGCCAGCCGCCATTCCCTGTCATCCCCAAACCACTATTCTATAGAGGGGCCAGCTGGTTGTGGCCAGTGAATCATTATTCTACATTTAGCCAGCAGCAACGCTAATGATGCAAATTGATAACATACACTCTCCTTTTTTGAGTAGGATGTAGGCCCAGTATGCAGCGTCCCAAGGTGCTCTCCACTCACAACTGAGGTATCGCTGCAAGATATTCAGTCAATTTAGTCCAGTAGACTACCACTGCTAGGCAAGTCCATAACATCTGAACTAGCTGAACACCATTCTGTCTCCCATTTGTGTCGAGTAGATTTTGCTAAGAGTGAGGGAGGTGAGATAGGCTTGATGTGGGATTTTAGGGTCAGGTAGGTTCTAAATGTCCATTGGTCGTGCCTGCAGGACCTGCAACTCCAGCACACTTCGCTTGACTATTAGTAACAGCACTGACAACAGCCTCTGTATAGATTTGGGAAATTCTTCAACATATCCCAAAAGCATTATCGGTGGAACACAGTCCATCTGCATGCCCCCTATTTTGCTAAGAGCCTGCAGCACCTCAACACCTTCACCCAGCAAGTGCATTCCCATGCTAGGTTGAAGAAGCCAGCTTGGGTCACTCATGCAGTGGGAAGGCATGGCAAAATGTATTCTATGTAGGCTACTGGGAGAGCAATATTTTCTCTTCAGGAATTTAAAATAGAGCAGTTTGTGTCAATGGTTTATAGTTACTAGTTTGTCTGAGCACAGCAGAGTTTCCACACTTCCTGGTTAATATTGTTCCCCAAGTCCAATTTCCATTTTTCATGGGCCTTAATATTATGTGCAGCACAGCAGTTGGTGTATAACCCGTACATTCTGCAAACCCAGCCCTTTCTGTTGCAATTTTTAATCATTTGTGTAAGCGGCTAGAGCTCCTCAGGTTCACCAGGGAGTAAGGGCCATCTGGCCGAAGCAGCATGTTGTAGTCATAGTCATTTACCTGGCGACCCCATATTGCTCTAGTGTCACAAATTAATAGTTTATAAAGAGCTGACCCACTTTCACCAGGCCAAACTTCGCTATTTTGAATTTCATGACTTTATCCAATGTGGCATGAGTCCAGGGTTTTAATGAAATGGGCGGAGAATATATCTGTGACACCTTAACCCACTGAGCCAAAGTCCACACTGACCAGCTAGCGCAGTGGATGGTTTACATTAATTGTAATGGTTTTGGTAGCTTTGTTGCAATGCTGGTTTTTAAATCTCCAACATCCACCTGGTCCTCTTTCAGGAGATAAGGCACTTTGCGCAGTGGATTAAACCAAAACCCAGCATAGTGTTACTGTGTAGTGTCATAGTATCTCTCCATGTGAGGGAATCAATTCCCGCCCTTATGATAAGGCAGTGTGAGGAACTCCCATTTCAACCTAGGGCTGCTCCCTCCCCAATCTAGTCTGGACAGCAAAGAACTCTGCCTGACGAAGAAGCATTTGTTCAGAGGGGTGGCAATATTATTGAACAGGTAGAGATATTTAGGGAATACTAGCATTTTAATCAATGCAACTCTGCCAGCTATGGACTGCGGCTCCGTTATCCAGCGCTGAGTCTGCCCACTTAGCTCATATTGAGCCATAAATGTCTTGAATTACTAGTTGTTTGTATTTATCAAAATCCTAAAATCTCTAACCAATCTCTCGAACAATCTTAGTGGGACACTAAATTGTCTACAAGGGACGTCCGTAAGGGGAAGCATTTTGGAATTTGACCAATTAATGTGTATAGCAGTTAATGCCCCATATCCAGTCAGGTGAGTTAGAAATCAATGAGGGAACGTGTGTGTCATGTACTGTAGGAGAACACTCTTTCCTCACCCCTCCTCAAACTACAAACATTTCTTGGCCTGCCTCTATCCAGTATATATTTTAACAGCCTTTCAGACTTTGGATGGTCGACCCTACAGGGGTTGTTACTGTCCAGTGTGGAATGCATAGTCCAGTTGAAATCCCCACCCCTGATAAAATGTTGTGCTCTACGTTGTCATCATACTGCTATGACCTCTTCAGAACACTCTGGGGCGTCAATGTTTGGCGCATACGTATAAAAGTCGTTCAGGATACCAGCCAGATACAGAAACCTGTCCTGTGGGTCTTCATGCAGAGGCATCAGTTTAAAACATAGTTATGTCCTTATCAAGATAACCGCCCCTCGAGAATATGTGCAGTATGAAGAAAAATATTTTTTCTCTCCCCATGTGTGGACAAAACCTGTGGTCACCTCTCCCAGATGTGTCTCCTGCAGTATCCACAACTCTACACCATGTCTTTCAAGGTATGACAGTATCGGGTTTCTCTTTTTAAACCTCGAACATACTGTATCATCATTTTAACCCCTTTTATGCCAAGGACGTAATGGTTATGTCCTCGGCTGCTGTGCCAAGGATGTAACCATTACGTCCTTGGCACAGCAGTAAGAAATTCCTCTGCTGTGAACAGCAGAGGGATTTTTTTTTTCTTTGAGCCTTGGGAGCTGTGGAAGAGTTTTCCCAGCTGCCTGAGGATTTTTTTTTTGTTTCATTGTAGTGACGATTGGCTCGCATGGTCCGCCGACGTCATTACACTGAAACTGAAATGAGCCGATCGTCTCATTTCCGTTTCATTGCCTATGTGCTCATGGGGCTATCTCAGCCCCCCGAGCACATAGGCAAACGGGAGAGGTATTATTGGAAAGGGGAGAATCTCCCCTTTCCAATGGTACCCCCTTCCCTAGTGGATCCCTGCTTGGGGATCGCCGCAGGAGGGTGATTCCCCAAGCAGGGATCCACCCACTAGACACCAGGGAGGGGGGAGCGGCCCCTTGGGCGAGGGCATTTGCTCCCCCCATTAAAATTTGGCAAACATCAGTCTTTCTGCCGCTGCCGCCCCCCCGGGGTGGGGGGCAGAAAGCACACCAGATACCAGGGATATTTTTCTGTTTGCAAATGTAGGGGGGGTGGCTGCCCCAAATGAGCATTATAATGACCCACCCCTCCGAAATATTGGCACAGTCTTTCTGCCCCCTCCGGGGCACAGATGGGGGCAGAAAGTACACTAGACACCAGGGATTTTTTTTTGTGCGCAAACGTAGGGGTGGGGGCTGCTCTAAATGTGCATTATAATGCCCCTATCCCTCCCAAATATTGGCACAGTCTTTCTGCCTCCCCGGGGGGTGCAGAAAGCCCACTAGGCACTAGGGATTGTTTCTTTTTTTAATAATAGAGGGGTGGGGGCTTCCCACAGTGGGCATGCCAATGCCCCCACCGCCCAGCACATAAGAGACAGTCTTTCTGCCCCCCTGGAGGCAGATGGGGGTTACTACCCCCGATCTCCCCCCAGGGGGGCAGAAAGCCCACTAGACACCAGGGATTTTTTTTCTATCTAAAAGAGGGGTGGGGGTTGCCCAGAATGGGCATAGGGATGCACCCAAACAAAAAAGGGACAGTCTTTCTGCCTGCCTTGAGGATGCAGATGGGGGTTATTACCCCTGATCTGCCACGGGGGGGAAGAAAGCACACTAGACACCAGATATTTGTTTTTAATAAAAGAGGGGTGGGCTGCCTATAATGGGCGATGGCAATGCCCAACTAACCCCCCCAAAATAGTCCCAGTCTTTCTCCCCCCCCGGGGGCAGATCGAGGCAATGGCCCCCAATCTGCCTCCGGGGGGCAGAAGCCCACTGAGCACCAGAGATATGTTTATGGGCATGTCAGGGAGCGGCCCCTTAGGCAAGAGTTGCTCCCCTTTTTTTGTGAACAGATTTTTGCTGCTTCAGCCTTCCAGTGGGGGGAGAACAGCGTTATTTTTAGGCTCATCTGCCCCCAAGGGGGCAGAGAACCACTAGACACTAGCAAAAGTTTCTGTGTGTGTGAACTGGAGTTCGGCTGATCGTCTGTGTGTACTGGCGTTTGACTGGCTGTGTGTGAACCTGCTTTTTCCTGGCGGTGTGTGTGGACTTGCGCTTAGCTGGCAGTGTGTGTGAACTAGCGCTTGGCTGGCAGTGTGCGTGGATTGTCCCTTGGCTAGCGGTCTGCATGGATGGCACATGTCTGGCGGTGTGCGTGGACTGTCGCTTGGCTGGTGGTGTGCGTGGTATATCGAGCCCGGGACCAAAAACGCAGGTGCCCCCTATCTATCATAAAACAACCTGTTTTTGCATAGGGTCAACTGCGTTTTTTGTCCCGGGCTCAGGGGCCATCTGGGGGAAACCTACCAAACCCAGACATTTCTGAAAACTAAACATCAGGGGGAGTCCAAGGAGGTGTGGCTTGCATGGATCAGCCAATGTTTTGTTATCCAGAATCCCCTGCAACCCTCAAATTTACCTAAAAAAAATCATGTTTTCCTCACATTTGTGTGTGGAAATGTCGTGGGATCACCTAACCCACACAAATTTCCTACCACCCAGCATTCCCACAGGTCTGATAAAAATGCTACCTCACTTGTGTGGGTGGGTCAAGGGCCCAAAACATATTGTAGAGGCATCAAAAATGATCAATCACAAAACAACCTGGTTTTGCAAGGGGATTCTCTGCGTTTTTGGTCCCGGACTCGGCGGGCATCTAGGAAAACCTACCAAACACAGACAGTTCTGAAAACTAGACATCCGGGGAGTCCAGAGAGGTGTGGCTTGCGTGGATCCCCCAAGGTTTTCTTATCCAAAATCCGCTGCAAACTTTACATTTTGCTAAAATAATCACATTTTCCTCACATTTCTGTTTGGGAAAGTTGTGGGATCACTGGGCCGACACAAATTTCCTACCACCCAGCGTTCCCCCAGGTCTCCTGATAAAAATGCTACCTCACTAGTGTGGGTGGGCCAAGGGCCCGCAACAGGAAATGGCCCAAAACATACTGTAGAGACTTCAAAATTATCTATCACAAAAAGACATGGTTTTGCGAGGGAGCCACCTGCGCTTTTGGTCCCTGGCTCGGCGGCCATCTAGGGAAACCTACTGAACCCAGACATTTCTGAAAACTAGACACCCGGGGGAGTCCAAGGATGTGTGGCTTGCGTGGGTACCCCAATGTTTTCCTACCCAGAGTCCCCTGCAAACCTCAAATTTAGCTAAAAATCTAATTTTTCTCACATTTCTGTGTGGAATCACCATGCCGGCACAAATTTCTTACCACCCAGTGTTCGCCTCGGTCTTCCAAGTAAAATGATACCAGGAACCACAATAGTAGGTTCCATTTTACCTGGCCCGTGGAGCCCGGGTGCAGAGTTGTCCTGGCTGTCTGTGGTGCTGAACGGGAGACACGAGAGAGCTGCTTTTGCCGCTGAAACGGTGCTGCAGGAAAAAGATGCAAAAACACAACAACGGGGCTGCTGCGGATATCGAATGGAGTTCCCTCTAGGTGCAGCGTCGATTGCCAGGGGAGTCAGTTGCTGGACTGGCGACAAACAAGCCTTGGCAGCGGTGAGTGGAGCATAAAGTAACTTTAGCATCCGGTGGTCCCGGGGAACGCGGTAGCTGCCTGTAGCTTTGTGGAAGGCAGGCCTACAGTTCCCACAATGCACTAGACCATGTGGATTTGTGCGATCCCTCTGAGGGCTCGATTTCCAGCCATGATCCGGAGCATTGTTTTACCTGCAGTTAGCGAGGCACTACTGCCTCTAGTCCAGGGAGTCGTACTGTGCTTCAGGCTTTCACAGGGGTCCCTCTGTCTGGGGGAACCGAGATATAGCCTAGGACGAGTCTCGATCAGGCAGTTCCATGAGCGTTGCCAAAGGTGCAGGGTATTCATCTTTTGCTTTGTGCAAGTCCTGTTGTCTCTGGCACAGGTCCATCTTCTGTCCTCTTTGATGCAGGTGGTTCAGGTCAGGGGTGTCCCTTAAATCCTAGATTTAGGGCTGTGGGAGCAAGTAACCAATGGGCTGTAGCTAATCCGCCCCTGAGGTGACCACATCCGTGGGTGTGGGTCACCTTTTCTACCCAGAACCCTCTATTCTGCCACTTCTAAAGATGGCAGAAATGTAATGTTAGTGTACAGACTAGGCTGCACACCCTTGAGGTGTGGCTAGCCTTGACTAACTGATTTCCAAATGTGCAAGGGGGAGGGCTGTTTCCTCCTCTGGAAGTCGGCCCTGATGCATTTTTGATGCAGTGCAGCCTTTGAAGCTCAGCAACTTGATGTGGCACTTCACTAGCCTGCTTGGGAGGAGGGAGGTGTGACCTCCTTCTTGTCCAGTCCTTTGTTCCTGACTCATGGGAGTGAGCACACTACCTGGCAGGAGGTCAAAATCCTGTCTTTGCGGCAGCAAACACAGGCTTTGCCAGTCAGAGCACAAAGAAGCTGTGGTAACCAGGTGGGCAACCTCTAAGGTAGCCACCTGGGTGCATGCCACATTGCCCTTGACACAAGATTTGTGTCTTGGGTGAGAAGGAACGTTGTTTGATACCAAACATGTCCTATTTAGGTGGTACCACAATGGAGCTGCCAACTTTAGTCTGCAGGGTGCCAGTCCATGTTATCCTATGGACTGTCTCACTTATAGTATCCTTCATTGGTAAGGGGCACTATCGGGCCATATAAGCTTGCACTCAAATGTCTACACCTTTGATATAAGGCACCCTGCCTCCTAGACTTTAGGAGACCTTCCTTGGGAGGGGGGGGGAGGGGTGACTGGCATATATCAGAGGTAGTGCATTGACTTTGCTCGAACTAGACTTCACTCTCCCCTTGTGTGGCAGTTTGCACTGCTCCTGGTGTCTGCAATGGCAGGCCACTGTCAGTAGGTTCTTTGGGTCTCTCAGAGTGGCACAAAGAGTGCTGCAAGCCCTGGAGACCCATTCACCACCCATGCTGTGGGTACCACTTGTTCCATATACTGTGGACTTATAAGGGGGGTAAATTCCTTGTCAATTAGGATTGCCAATTCACACATTTTAGTAAGAGTAAACTGGCACTGGGGCTTGGGCAGCAGGCTCCAGTGCACTAACAGTCGTAACTTTTGGCATTGGATCACAAAGTGGGGGGGAAGAGGGGAGTGACCATTCAATAAGGGCACTTTCCTACATGCCCCTCACCCCCAGATGAAAGGTGATAAGCAACTAATCTATCCCCTGGTAGTTCTCATTGTCTTAGTGGAAAAAACTGGAAAGGCCATTGCATTGACATGCCCATTCCCTGGTCTGTGTTCCACTGTAAAGTCCATCCCCTGTATGAAAATGGACCACCTCAACAGTTTGGGGTTTCCCCTCTCATCTGCATCAGCCATCTGAGAGGCCAGCGGTCAGCTTGAACCTTGAAGTGAGTCCCAAACAAGTAGGGTCTCCGCTTCTTCAGGGACCAAACCACAGCAAGGGCTTCCCTCTCAATGTCATTCCAACGCTGCTCTCTAGTGAGGAGTCGCCTGCTGATATAGGCAACTGGTTGAGCCCTCATTTGCTTATGACCACAGAGCCCCAATCCCATGTTCAGAAGTGTCTTTTTGGACAAAGAACTCCTTTCTATAGTTGGGTGCCTTCAGGACAGCTGCTGAGCACGTAGCCTCTTTCAGGGTGTCGAAGGCCTTTCGGAAACACACTCCTGGTGCAGATGCCAAGGAGGACCTTTTCCACTGCATAGGCATTGACCGTCCTGAGAGAACTTGCCTCTGGGTACCTAGTGGCATGGTCCACCATCACTAGAACAAATCCATTCTCAGATGTAGTTTGAGGGTCAAGGAGACCAACCATGTCAATCCCTACCCTCTCGAAGGGAGTCCCAACCACTGGAAGTGGAATTAAGGGAGCCTCTGGCGGTGAGCCTGTCTTGCCACTGGCTTGACAGGTCACACAGGAGCAACAAAACTCCTTACTCTTTCAGACATCTGGGGCCAATAAAAATGGGCAACCAACCTGTCCCAGGTTTTGGCTTGTCCCAGATGTCCATCTAAGGGGATGTCATGAGCCAAGTTCAGAAGTCACTCTGTACTTTTGGGGGACCACCACTCTCCTGGCTGCCCCTAGTTTGGGAAGCCCATCTACACAGTAGACCCTGTGGGTACCACTGACATCACCCTCCTCTTGCCTTGCAGCTTGCTGCCTAAGGACTTTGACATTTGCCATTGACATAGATCCTCTCTGGTGGGTCCCCCTGCACTTGAGAGTTCTGCCAGGTAAGGCCTGACTCTATCAACTGCAGTTCCCTCCTCCGGCACAGGGCATCTCCCTCACTAGAACTCTCCCCCTGGTCATGTGACCTCCTTAGAAGCTGCCTTAGCAGACGTCTTGCCCTTTCTCCTGTCCTTAGGGGGCGTGGTCCATTATTCCAGAATCCAAGCTTCCCTGACGTACTGCTTGTGCTCTTTTAGTAACACACACCCACTCAGGGAGACCCACCAATTCTCCTTGAGCCTTTCTTTCCACTTCTGCCCATGCAGAAGTTTCCAGATCATTTCCCAACAGACACTCCACTGGAATGGCAGGGGACACAACCACCTTCTTCGGGCCAGTAACTCCTCCCCATTCTAAGCTTACCAAGGCTATTGGATGGAGCTTATTCTCATTGTCAGCATTAGGCACCTGGTGACTAACGCCAGGTATCATTTGGTCTGTAGAAACCAGTACAACTGCCACCATGGTGACACTGGCACATGTATCCCTCAGAGCTTCCACCTCCGTCCCATTGATCTTTGGCCTTTGTCTATACTTTTCTAGGCTTGGAGGCAGCACAGCCAGGGCTTCAGTATCCACCCCACCCAGGGAAATTAACGTAGCCTCAGTGTATCTTCTGGCCTCTTCTGAGTACACTTCCATCCTACTAGCCAACCCTTTGGATTGTCCACCACTGGGGGACTTTTTGAAGCATGCTGCATTTCCTTTCTTATGACCTGCCTAATGACAGTCATGACAAACCCAGAAGCCTTTGCTGGATCCCAGTTTTTACCCTGCTACCATTTACCTTTGGTCTGGGAGAAGTCTCGGGACCCACCCTCCTGAGCAGAGTTTTGGGGGCTTTTAGAAAACTTAATTTTATCTTGTTTGTTGCTTACCTCCTTCCCCTGCATGGAAGTTTGTGCATCCTTGCTGGGGTCACCCCCACCATGGGTCTTCATGGACACCCTGTTTCTGACCCATTTGTCAGTTATCCTCTCCGGCTCTCTGGGAGAAAACCACGTAGAATCCAGTAACTGCTGATGCAATTTCTCTGTGGTACAATTAGTAAAATGTGCTTCTTCAGAATTAAATTATAAAGCCCATCATAAGTGTCCCTCACTGCCTTTGATCCAGCCTTATAGTACTTTGACTGAAGAGTCCAAAGAGTCCGCCCATGTCTGGTTTTGACCTTTATGGGTGTCCCTAAACTTCAATCTATACTCTTCTGTGGTGAGTTCAAACCCTTCTATGAGTGTCTCTTTCAAATGCTGATAGGACTGTCACATCCTCATTAAGAGTCAGCAGTCTATCTCTGCCCTTTACTGAGAACTACTCCCAAAGTAGAGAGCCCCAGTGTTGACGACCTATCCTCCTCATTTTGCAGGCCCTCTGAAAGGCTGCAAACCCCTGATCAGTGTCCTCACCATCACTATACTTGGGGACAATCTCTTTGGGAATTTTAGGGTCAAAAGATTACTCTTTCTCCTTATGAGTATTGCTGCCACCATCTTTGGGCTTCAAGCCCATCTTAACCCTTCTTTCCTGAAGGTCTAGTCTCCTTTCCTTGAGTTCAAGCCTTTTCTCCTCCAAGCAGAGTATGTCAAGCTCTTCCGCTAAGGTCCCTATTACCTTATCATTGCGGGGTCTACTAGAGTGACTCCTGTCACTTCCCACTTGTGAAGGGGTTCTGGAGAGGGGTGGAGAGTTGAGGTATTCACATTCTTCCCATCATGATCACTTTGGGCTAGGGCATCATCCTAACCCTCTTCAGGGTCTTCTGAGGAATGGCCATCCCTCTCTAATATTTATTTCTCATAGCTGAGGAGCTTCTCAGGTTACTCCCTTTTAGGTGTCACTCTGTAGCCAATGCCCCTTCCTTTGCACAAAACCCTTAGATCACTGATCCTCAGGGCTGGGATGACTGACAACTTGAGAACCTTGCCAGCCTCCATTGTGTCCAACTTTTTATTTGGAAGTTGGGACCTTTTTAAAAATTTTGAAAAACTTTGGAACCATTTCCTAACTCACTTAAGCCTTTTAAAATTTACTTTTGGAATGGGGTCTGCACAGGGCCTTACCAAATTTTTTAAAAAATTGAAAAATTCTGAAAAAAATATCTTTAATGCTAAAGTCAACTAAGTTGATTTCTCTTGCAAATTCACTTATTACCACGTGGTACTGCGAAACTCTGATTCAGGATCCCCCACTGCTGTAACACCAGTGGAGGAAAGTTTGCTTTTTGCAGGTTCACCCACACTTTCTGTCCCCATTTGACTACTAGGGACTGGTATAATGACTGAAATGCCCTGAGCCCTGCTAATCCGGACTCTGTGCATGTGCTCTGACCCTTTTAAAAGTGTGTGTTTAGTTGGCTTATCCCCAATTGTCATTACTTGCAAGTCCCTAGTGTATGGTATCAGAGGTTTGCCCTGTGTAGGCAAGTGGAGTATTATGTGGTGTGGGGGTTAGACCCCACCATGTAATACTATTACGATACCCCAATGCTGCTCCTTCGATTCACACTAATCAATCCTTAGCTCAGTCTTCATAGTGTGGCAAAGAGCAGTCGGGCTTTACTAGAGGAACATGTGTTTAGCATTTCAGAGTACCAACATAGGCGATAAGTAATTGACACTGCTCGAGAGAAATCTGGCACCAATTTATATGTATTTTTATCTAAATTTGAACACCAAAACGAACGGAAAAGCATAATTATGAATGGCATTATAGATTTTTGAAGCCATACAAAATCAGTGGGAAATAGTACAGTGAAAATGTAACATTGCGCTCAATAGGGAAACCCACTCTTGCTGGGTAAAGGTGATGTGGGTCCCAGAACCAAGCCACGACAGTCAATTGTACCTGGTCTATGGAGCCCGGGTACAGAGTTGTCCTGATTGCCCCTGGTGCTGAACGGGAGCCGCAGGAAAGCTGCTTTTATCACTGAAATGGTGCTGCAGGGAAAAAGATGCAAAAACACAACAACTGGCCCGCTGCTGGTGTCGGACGAACGTCGAATGGCGTTCCCTCTAGGTGCAACGTCCAATGCAGGGGGCGGTTGCCAGACTGGCGACCAACAAGCATTGGCAGTGGTAAGTGAAGCAGAAAGTAACTTAGGCTCATGGTAACTTAGGTCCTGGGGAACGCTGTAGCTGCCTGTAACATCGTGGAAGGCAAGATTACAGTTCTCACTATGCACTAGACCATCTGGACAATACCTCGGAGGGCCCGATGGCCAACGATTCTTCGGATCCGGAGAATTGTTATACCTGCCGTTTGCAGGGGACTAGTGCCACCAGCTCTGGGGAGTCTGAGGGTGTTTCAGGCTTCCACAGGGGTCCCTCTGACTGAGGGAACTGAGAGATAGCCTAGGACGAGCCTTGATCTGACAGCTCCACGAACATTGCCACAGGTGCAGGGTATCCCTCTTTTGTTTTATGCAGGTCCTGTTGTCGCTGACGTGGGTCTCTTCTGTCCTCTTTGATGCAGGTTGTTCAGAACTGAGGTTCTGTTGTCAGGGATGTTCCTTAAATCGTAGATTCAGGGGAGTTAAGGGTGTGGGAGCAAGTAGCCAATGGGTTGCTTGTCCCTGCAGCTAATACGCCCCTGAGGTGACCCCATCTGGGGGTGTGGGTCACCTTTTCTACCCAGATCCCTCTATTCTGCCACTCCTTGACTGACTAATTTCCCGCCTGTCTAGTGCCAATGTGCCAGGGGGTGGCAGTTTCCTCCTCTGGGAGTCAACCCTGATACATATGCCTTTGAAGCTCACCGCCTTGTTGTGCCACTTCACTAGCCTGCTTGGGAGAAGGAAGATGTGATATCCTTCCTGTCCAAGCCTTTGTTCCTGACTTCTGGAAGTGATCACACTGCCTGGCAGAGGTCAGAATTCTGTCTTGGCAGCAGCAAACGCGGGAAAGCTGGCATTGCAAAACAGAGGTTGCCTACCCGATTGCCCCAGCTTCATGCTTCTCTTCGCTCTAAGGTAGCCACCTGAGTGCATACCACATTGCCCTCAATACAAGATCTGTGTCAGGGGTGAGAAGGTACATTGTTTGATACCAAACATGACATATTTAGGTGGTACTATAATGGAGCTTTAAACCGTGGGTTTGCCCGGGTGCCAGCCATGTTATGCTATGGACCATCTATTACTTATGGTGTCCTTTAATGGTAAAGGGCAGTATAGGTTACATGTCCACACCTTTGATACAAGGCACCCTGCCTCCTGGGCTTTAGGAGGCCTTCCGTAGGGGTGACTAGCATATATCAGAGATAATGCATTGACTTTGCTACACATGGTGAGGGCAAAGTTGAATTCTAGCAATGGCAGGCCTGTTGTCAGTAATTTTTTTGGGCCACTCCGTGAGGAACAAACAGGCCTGCAAGCTCTTCGGACCCTTTGAACTCCCATGCCCTGGGTAACACTTTTATCATATACTAGGGAATTATAAAGGGGGGGTAAAGTCCTTGTCAGTTGGGATTGCCAATTCACACAACAGTTTTAGGGAGGGAACACTGGCACTAGGGCCTGGGCATCAGAATCATAGCCATCAACATTGGAGCAAAACGTTGGGGGGAGGGGCAGAATGACCAACAAAGGGCACTTTCCTACACCTAGGGCCTGTAAATTTAAGCGTCTCTCGTAGACTGCAGCACTAGTTGGGCCACCACGAGCATGACAAGGCAAAAGCATGGCTCCCAGCCTGCCATTGGCTGGTTGAGCAGTTTAAAATTGTTAATGCGGCTTTGCCATTTAAATTAATGGCAAAGTCCCAACTTCCATTTTTAGGTCGAGCCTCGAGTAGCGCGCAAGCGCTGCTTAGAGGCGAAGACTTTAGTAAGCGAGTTTGAAAAGCAGTCCCAAAACGCTCGTGCGTCGTGGCTGGCCTTTTGGGATGGGTACAGCGCGGCAAACATGTGTTTCCAATCATCGTGCCCAGACGCGGGCGCGATAATTGGAAACACATGTCTGCTGCGCGTACCCATCCAAAGGACAGCCACGACGCACGAGCGTTTGGTCAGCTCTGCAGGCTGCCGCGCTCGCTCGCCCCCGCTCCCCCCCCCCCTTCTCCCAGGGGCCCCAGCCAGGCCGTGTTGTTGTCTGCCTTGGCCTTCCAGCGTGCCCTCACGCCCAGTTCTCATCCAGGGGATACTCATCAATAGTCATAATCTATGAATAATCCCCGCCCACGTGCGGGATCCCGGAGTATATAGAAATATATATATATATATATAAATATATATATACACATATGTGAAACATATAAATGCAGCCTAAAAAGTTTCCAACATGGCAGAACTGCCGAAATTACATAGGTTTGCATTGTAAAACAAATACTCTCCTAACCCATAAGGAAAAGAGTACATTCACAGCATAATTGTGATATACCAATGCTTTATTGCCACAAGGAAAAACTTGTAATTGCAGGCATTCGCCTGTAGGCTGCATTGCAGAGTAATAATGAAACAAGACAAAAAGAAAAACTGGCACCTTGCCTTTAAGGCTTCCAAGGGTTAGGGTACCGTGCCTTTAAGGCCTGCCAGAGACCCTCTGCTCCCATCATGCACCACAGGTGACAGTTAGGTCAGTTCTTTTTTCCGGCTCCTTCTGTGAGGATCCTGGAGTTTTTGCTCTTCAGTTTTTGACTGAAAGATAATTTTTTGTATTAAATCTTGGAATTTTTGACATTTTCTGATACCTAGAGGTATATTCGGCTGGCTTTTGGCATTTTTTTGTTCCAAAAATCTTTCCAGTCAGAATGCCTGCTTTATTTCGGAAATGTCCTTCCTGTGGCAAGAAGATGGCACTGTCAGATCCACACTCGGTGTGTATTGTGTGCCTTCCATCGTCACACAATCCTGACCAGTGTTATCATTGCCAGAAGTTTTCGAAGAGGACCCAGCGCGACAGAGAACGCATCAAGCTTCATGCCCTACTGGAGAGGGATAGAGATAGAGCTCCCTCTTCAAGTAAACACCGAAAACGGCATCGCTCCACCTCTCCTGAGTCCAGGAAGAAGCAGGTGCCTGAATGTTCGCCGTCGACGTCGAGATCGCCGTCGAAGAGGCCGAGACATTCTTCAACGTCAAGGGACAAGCCAAGTAAGTCGGCGCTCAGCACTTCAGGCTCGAAGGCTGTGGGTACTGAGAGACTGTCCAAAACTCCGTCGACGTCGAGGCTTCCGTCGACGCCGAGGCACATTCCGCCAACCTCGAGGGGATCGGCGTTGAGAGACTCGCCGGCGAAGACCATGCCGCGAGGGGACATACCGACGTCGAGGCATTCTCCGCCACCCTCAAGGGGGTCGACGTTGAGAGAGTCACCGTCGAAGGCGATGACGCGAGGGGACGTACCGACGTCGAGAGCATCGTCGAGGTCCCATCATTCGACGTCGAGGAGGTCGATGACATCGAGGAGGTCGACGCCGAGATCCCCCCATCGGCGCCGTCAGGCTACATCAGGGCCCCCCATCGACGTGGGCGGTCGACGTCGAGACCTGTTACTGATCATTCGCCGTCGAGGAGATCGGCGGCAGCGTCAAGGGCGACGTCGAAGTCTCCCCGTCGACGCCGACAGTCGACGTCAAAGTCCCCCCATCGCCGTGGGCGGTCGACGTCGAGATCAAGATCAGAGCGCAGATCGACGACGAGGGTGACGCAGACCTTGTCGACATCCCGTTCGACGTCAAGGCAGTCATCTCCAGGGCTGAATATTGTACAGATTTCACCAGAGAAATCTCCTACAGTTGCTGAAAAGAATCTTTGCGGCCTGTCCCCTCGCTGGCTGCACGGGGTCGGAACAGGTGCCCGCAGAGGTCCGGGCTCGGACGACTACGCAACGAGACTTTCTAAGTCGCCTTCCAGAAGACCAAGGTCGCCTTCTACACGCCGATCTCGGTCAGGAGGTCGTCACAGCTCGCACGATCATCCACATAAGAGGAGGCGCAGAGCATCTTCTACCTGTTCTTCGTCTTCCATTCGGCACTACTCGCCAACTTTCTCATCTACACCACCTTCAAGGGTGTCTCCTATTGATGACATTGGGACTTTCTCTGACGTACTGGGCAGAGGAGCTAATAAACTAAACATCAGTTTATGTACTCCTGTGATCCCTACATCGGTCATTTTCGAGACATTGCACCATCGTACAGCTCCCAGACCGCTGCTACCTCTGGTGCCAGGTTTTTAGAACCAGCCATGACCACGTTCCTTACTCCAGCCACAGTGGGATCAGTTCCGTCGAGGATTGCAAAAAATACAAAGCTCCAGACCAGGATCCCTTGTTCCTTAGGTCTGATCCTCCGGCGGATTCAATCATTGTGGCAGCCGCCAGGAAAGCGCACTCCGCAGCCTCATCCGCTTCTGTTCCTCCAGAAAAGGACAGTAAACAAATGGACTCTTATGGCAGGAAGATGTGCAATACTTCGGCATCATCGATGAAGATTGCAAGTGCTTCAGCCCTTCTTGGGCGCTATGATAGGTCTCTTTGGGACTCCCTGTCTAGGTTTACCGACAAGCTTCCCAAAGAAGATAGACAAGACTTTCATGAAATCTTGCAAGAGGGCGGCTTAGTAGCCAATCAAATCATCAGCGCGGCGGCTGACGCCTCAGATCTCGCCGCACACGGCTACTCACAGGGCATCTGTTCACGGCGCTCAGCGTGGTTGCGCCTCACAGGTCTAAAACCGGACGCCCAGAAGAAGATCCTAAACCTTCCTTTCAACGGCTCCTCCTTATTCGGTTCTCATGCTGATGAGGAGATGACAAAGATGAAGGCCGAGCTAGACACAGTCAAAGCAGTTGGACTGGAGAAGCGGAAGGAGTTTCGAAAACGCTTCCGTCAGAACGACAAGCGGCCCTTCCAACAGAGGGTTCAAACCCCTCAATGGTCCTCCCAAAACCAACAAAAGTTCCAATACCAGAACAAGCGTCCTGGCAGGGGCAGAGGGAACAATAAGCAACAGCAGTCCTCCTCCAAGCAGCCTCCTAAACAGTGAGACATTGCTTCCTCCGCACCCGTTTGCCACTCCGGTAGGAGGGAGTATCGTTTTTCACCTGGAAGAGTGGGAAACAATAACAAAAGACAGATGGGTGCTAAATATTGTACAGCATGGCTACTTGCTGAGGTTCAAGACCCCTCCTCCGCAAGTTGCCCCTCATTTGACGTGCCTTCCTCAACACAATGTATTGTTACAGGGCGAAGTGTGTACCCTCCTCTCCAAAAGGCTATAGAAGAGGTCCCACCTCACCAGCAAAATCAAGGGGTATACTCACGGTACTTTCTGGTCCAAAAACGAGGAGTAGCCAAAGAGTACAGGCCCATCCTCGACCTGCGCCTGCTGAACAGGTTTATAAGAAAAGAAAGATTTCGGATGCTAGCCCTGCACCAGATTTTCCCACATCTTCATCTGGGAGACTGGATGTGTGCCATCGACCTGCAGGACGCCTACTTTCACATTCCTGTTTCAGTGAAACATCGCAAGTTCCTCAGGTTCCAGGTGTCTCGTCAGCACTATCAGTACCGAGTACTTCCATTCGGTCTCAAATCCGCTCCCCGGACGTTCTCCAAGTGCATGGCGGTGGTAGCCGCTTTCCTCCGCAAGAGGAAAATCTTCGTCTACCCCTACCTAGACGACTGGCTCCTGAAGAGTTCAACACCTTCTCTACTCCAGACCCATCTCACTTACTGTCTCAACCTGCTTCACTCACTGGGGTTGCAAGTCAACTACAAGAAGTCAGTTCTCAACCCCACGCAGAAAATACATTATCTGGGCGCATCCCTAGACACCGCAACGGCAAGCGTGTGTCCTTCGGAGGAGAGGTTGTCCTCAATGTTGATCAAGTGCCGCGCACTTCTCAGCACTATACATCCTACAGCAAGGCAGGTGTCATCACTGCTGGGATCGATGGCCTCATGCATCTTCATTGTGCCAAATGCCAGGCTTTACATGCGGCCTCTACAGCAGTCCCTCGAAGATCAATGGACTCAGCACTCAGGCCGTTGGGAAGATCGTGTCTCTCTTCCTCAGGCGGCCAGGGACTCCATCAAATGGTGGATGAAACGTTCTCACCTTCTGCAAGGGGTCCCCTTTCACCAAGTACCTCCGACACAGACTGTAGTTACAGATGCCTCACTGCAGGGTTGGGGAGCGCACATGGGCCAGCTTCAGGTACAAGGTCTCTGGTCCGAGACAGAGAAAAGTTATCACATCAACTTTTTGGAGCTAAGGGCAGTCCATCTGGCTCTCAAGTCGCTGTACCCGTCCCTACAGTCCAGCTCCATTCAGATTCAGACAGACAACACAACAACAATGTACTATCTGAACAAGCAGGGAGGCACCAGGTCACGGGTCCTGTCTCTGGAGTCACAGACCATATGGAAGTGGCTTCTGGCGAGGAGTCTCACGATCGTAGCCGTTCACCTTCCAGGAACCTTGAACGTGCAGGCAGATGTTCTCAGCAGAGACTTCGTAGAAGCACACGACTGGGTGTTAAACGAAGAAGTCGCTCAGGACATTTTTCGGCAATGGGGAGTGCCAGACATCGACCTGTTCGCAGACGCGGCAAATACAAAATGCCCCGTCTTCGCGTCCAGATTCCCACAACAAGGATCACGGGGGAATGCACTTTTGATAGGATGGTCGCAGACATTGCTGTACGCTTTTCCACCTCTCCCTCTGATCCCTGCGGTCATACAGAAGTTTTACAGGACCAATGCCAGAATGATCCTGATAGCACCAGAGTGGCCGCGCCAGTGGTGGTATCCGGATCTCCTGCAGCTGTCCGAAGTCCCACACCGGAGGCTTCCCTGTCAACCGGACCTGTTGACCAAGAACGAGGGGAGAGTATTTTATCCCAACCTCTCGTCTCTGCGTTTGACTGCATGGCTCCTGAAGTCATACAGTATGGACATTTAGACCTTCCTGCTGATTGTATGTCTATTCTCAAGGAAGCAAAGAGACCCTCCACTAGGAAATCTTATGCTTTCAAGTGGAAGAGATTCTACCTGTGGTGCAAGGACAACCAGTTTGATCCGACTAAAGGTCAGGAGCAAGTGATTCTTCCCTACTTGTTATACTTGGCAAAGTCAGGCCTACAATATCCCTCCATCAGGGTTCACCTAGCTGCTATAACAGCTTACAGGAAGTCCCCGACCCAGGGTTCATTCTTTCAGATGCCAGTGGTAAAGGATTTTCTAGAGGGTCTCAGGAAGGTTTACCCCCAGTGAGATCTCCTCTCCTCCCTGGGAACTTAACATTGTGCTTACGAAACTTATGGGTGCTCCTTTCGAGCCTATTCATAAGGCATCTTTGCAGCATTTGACCTGGAAGGCTGCTTTTTGGTAGCCATCACTTCTGCACGCAGGGTGAGTGAGATTCAGGCCCTGTGCTGTAAGGCACCTTATACTGTTTTTCATGCCAATAGGGTGGTGCTACGTACACATCCGAGCTTCCTCCCGAAGGTGGTCTCGGATTTTCACATCAATCAGGTTATTACGCTGACCACTTTCTTTCCTAAACCTTCAACTCCCCCGAGAGATCATTACACTCTTTAGATCTCCGGAGAGTGCTGAAGTTTTACCTTGATAAAACTCACACACTTAGGAAGTCTGACCGGCTTTTTATTAACTACGGTTCTACTAACACCGGTCTAGCTGCATCTAAAAGATCCATCTCTCGATGGATTGTCTCTTGTATAGCTTTATCCTACCAGTTAGCTAACAAGACCTTACCAGGCAGACCTAAAGCGCACTCTACCAGAGGGAAAGCCTCTACCACAGCTCTCCTTCGCAATGTGCCAATGTCTGAAATCTGTAAGGCAGCCACATGGCGGTCGGTTCATACCTTCACACGTCATTACTGTCTAGATTCTGATGCACAGGCCGATGCCCAGGTGGGGCAGGCCTCTTTGAGGAATTTGTTTGCATGATTGCAATTTGAATGTAATGTTCTGTATACTCCGTTGCTCGTCCGCAAGGTACTGGGTATGGGCTTGCTACTCTATTCATAGATTATGACTATTGATGAGTATCCCCTGGATGAGAAGGATTAGTTACTTACCTGTAATCCTAGTTCTCATCCAGGGGTATACTCATCATAGTCATAGCTTGACCCTCCCTCCTCCCCGGACGAGCATCACTGGAGTTCTTCTATGTTATTGCATCCTCTACTCAGGTGTCTCTACATTATACACCGTCAAAAGAACTGACCTAACTGTCACCTGTGGTGCATGATGGGAGCAGAGGGTCTCTGGCAGGCCTTAAAGGCACGGTACCCTAACCCTTGGAAGCCTTAAAGGCAAGGTGCCAGTTTTTCTTTTTGTCTTGTTTCATTATTACTCTGCAATGCAGCCTACAGGCGAATGCCTGCAATTACAAGTTTTTCCTTGTGGCAATAAAGCATTGGTATATCACAATTATGCTGTGAATGTACTCTTTTCCTTATGGGTTAGGAGAGTATTTGTTTTACAATGCAAACCTATGTAATTTCGGCAGTTCTGCCATGTTGGAAACTTTTTAGGCTGCATTTATATGTTTCACATATGTGTATATATATATTTATATATATATATATATATTTCTATATACTCCGGGATCCCGCACGTGGGCGGGGATTATTCATAGATTATGACTATGATGAGTATACCCCTGGATGAGAACTAGGATTACAGGTAAGTAACTAATCCTTCTTGTCTAGACCAGCAGTCAGTCAGGGGTGGACGCTGCCAGGGCTACTTCCAAAAACACTCCCTGACTCCCTCGCGCTCCTTCTGAACGTGTTAGAATAAACCTGCCCACGGCCCCTTCCTCCTTCCTGCTGCCTGCTGCGTGCTCTCGTCATCGCTTGTGGCGGCTGCCAACAAAAATACTGGAAAACCCCTGCTCGAGTTTCATTCACTGCGAAAGCACCAAAAAACCCCTGAAGAGTTTGCATCACGAGCCCGCGGCAACAGTGAAGATTTGAGTAAAAGGAGACGGAATGCGGATTCTGTGGCATTTAGGGGCGAACAAGCAATGACTGGGCGCTTTCTCTTCTGACCGCCCGTCTGTGTGCATGTGTGTGCTTGGAGTAGGAGGGAGCCTGACAGGATGCTGCTTGTTTAAATTAGGTTTGCTGTGTTTGGGGAAGGTTTACATTCAGGTCATCTGACATAGAAGAACCGTGGCATTTATTGATCCAACCCAGCAGACGCAGAAACACTGCCACCCAGTGGTCATTTTAGCAAAGCCTGTTTATTTGAAATACGCTGTTCCGAGCTGCAGTGGGAAAGGTGTTCGAGTACATTGAAAATACATTATAAGCTGTGCCGTGCCTTTATTAAAATCGATACTGTGCGGGTCCATGCAGTCCACCGCATTTCCAGGTTATCATATTTTATAAGGTCTAATAAATGAGGTGTTCCTATTCGTGTTCGGGAATACCTCTTTTGACCTTGGGTGTATTCGCACTAAAACTTTCAAGACATTTTTTTAGGTCGAGCATTCGAGACCTCTTGTATATACTTTAGTATATACTTATATGTGTATGTACTTTGTGGGCTCTGGAGATCAGCCCTAGGACTTGTTCTAGTGTTGTAACTGCAGTGTGTGTCTGACGCCCGAAGTGATGGGCCCTGCAGTAGCCCTTGCACCTGTCACCTTCGACAAGGAGAACGTGACAGCTGCTTTTCTGCGCGCCTGCAACCTCGGATCTGGCAGAGAGCATTGCAAAATAACTGCAGGGTTGCTTCAAAGCAGATATAATAGCTAGTGAATCGCAGAGAGCTCTGCTTCGAGCAGTTGAATCCGGGAAGGGAAGGAAACTGGCAAATAAACACCTTTGCATAATGTGCTTACTGAAATTCCCCAGAGAGATTAGTTCGCCTGCTAGGTGTCAGTCAATACAGTTGAGGGAAATGTGGGGCTATTCGCCAACATACATTTGAGACAGTTCAGAGACATAGTCATATGTTTCAAAAATATTTAAGGACACTGTCGAGAAATGTAGTGACTTTTCAAACATTTATTTTGGGGGAGATCTAATATATTGTAGTGCCTTTCAATAACATATGGAGGCTGTTGTCGGGAAAACTGGGAGGCACGACACTCATTCATGCCAAGGAGATTCAAAGGGGAGGGGGTTATGACCTTCAAACTTGGGGATATCTGAGATCTGTGGCTTTTTATGTATTTTTTTCATAGCGCGAACAGAGGGCGCTTTACAACAGAACTAGATAGTTACTCGTTGTTTGCTTTTTAGACCACTGTGAGAATGAGTGATTTGTCCAGAACCACATTGTGTTGAGCCGAGGCCGGCTTTCGAGCTTGGTTTCCCATTACTCCACTGTCGGCAGCTCCCCGTGTCCCGAGTTCAAATGAGATGTTGACAAGAGTCGTCAAATTTGCAGAAAGCGGAAACTGTTTCACCTCTTCTTGTAATATTTATAAACCACATCAATTCAGGGAAATTTGGAGACTATTATCATGAAACCTCTGAACATTTGGCTTTTCCTTGCCGTTAAAAGTGTTAGCGAGTGAATGATTGATTGAATTAAATTTTGCAGTCAAAGCTGAAGGGGTGCCTTTTATATCACCATTGTGCTCTTTCTCACTTTATACAGATGTGGGCTAATGTAGTTCCCAAAAAACACTCCCCAGCAGGTTTAACAAGCATTGGCATAGCCAATAGGTCTCGCCTTTGGGAAATCATAAGTGTTTAGCCATGCAACAGTTGATGTTGTTGCACCAAGGATATTGTGCTGCATAACTAAATACTTATAAGGTCCCAAAAGCGAGACCTATTGGCTATGCCAATGCTTGTTAACATATATAAGCCACCCATCAAGTAGGCCTATCGAGTCCTACGGTAGGGTGCAATATATTAAGAAGCAGAACATGTGTTTTTGCATATTCTGACAGTAATAACCTTACATTTTCATTTTTCTGTGAACCAGGCTAGTAGCCCCATTAGCGAGTTTAGGGTTAGGTGCTGACAACTCGGCAGTGTGGTGCCAACGTCAAGGTATCAAAGGAATCGTGACATTAAATCTGACTTAAAGCTTACGTTGAATTTAATGTAACCTTTCAGTAAAAGGCAACATTAGAAAGTTGCCACTCTGTTTCCAAAGTATCCAATGGCCATTTATGGTTGCTGAACAGAAGACAGCTTTCTGCCCTACTGGGGAGTATTGTGGACAACTCACAGGAAGGAACAAGGGCCTGCCATGGGAAGAGGCGTGAATCTCTTCCTGGCAGGAAAGTCAAACTGGGTGGGTGCCCAAACAGCAAACATTTGAAAAGCAGAGTGTGTACACACACGGGAGGGGCTGCCCTTTTGTTCTAGTAGACGGCAGGAACAGTGAGGGGAAAACAGTTGCCAAACTGGTTTTTCCGTGGAGTGTTGTCCCCAGCTACATATCTAGGATGGTCTACCAAGCTTCACACAGCAAGAGAAGGGATCCACATTCTTGTGAGTGGGCAGAATATAGCATCTTGGTATTGCTAATTACTGCACATCTCAGGAAGTTGTCATCAGGCGGGAGGGACCCAAGTGGCCCATTGGCTAGTGACCGCCGCATCACCTGAGGGCAATTTCTGGGCATAAATATGGCACCTCTGGCACCCAGACCTCAGATCATGTCTGTACTGGAGAGAGGATCAAAGGACTGCCCTGCTGTTCCCTGGACCTGACAAATAGAGGCTGCACCACTGACAGGACTGCACCTGCTGGTCCTGGGCTAGTAGGAGGACTGTGCATGTGGTGCCCTGCTCAGGAAAGGTCGACCCCTGAGCCCCGGACAGAAGTGGTGAATTCCAAGAGTCAGTCGGCTGACTTTTTGTTACAGCTCCATGGCCACAAAAGCTAAAGAAGCCATCCTTGGCTAGTCAGTAGCCTCAAATGTTTGATTGCCACTAACTACTGGCATGCAGCCAGGTCGACCAAGTCCAGACGCTTAAACGTTGCACCCGAGTCTGCTGGACCCAGGAGAGTCGGAGTGCAGTTTGGTCGCCTGTAGAAGGATACTCGCCCCACCAGCAAAGAGAACTGCTGATTTCATTGTGACCGGAGACCAGTAGTCCATGAGCAACTGGACTTTTGCTCGACCCATCAGGAATTCGAGTGACATCCACCCCTGTGGCCATAGTAGCCTCACCTAGCCCCAGGAATTCCGCCGTTGACCATATAGTATCCTGCTCATTCTACACCATCTTCAGCATCCTGTATCCCTTGTATCAGGACCACTCCATTGAGGTCTATGGCGGTTCACATATAGATCCTGGAACCGGGCAGTCTATATCTCCAGAACCCTCTAAATATTATTCACATTGGTGTCTAAAAATGAATGAATTTAAAGTATTTTTATAAATTGGTGTCTGATTTCTGTCATGTTGTGTGACTTTCAACATTCGATTGTTGGTACATCTGAATACTTTTCACTTGTTTAAGCCTGACTGCTCAAAGCTGCAGCTACCCAAGGTTGAGCTAAGGTTTTACAAACACGACTGACTGGATTAAAGACGGTAATGTGAGTGTATGGATGGTGAGGTCACAGAGCCACGCTATATATTACACCACTGTCTTCACACTTGGGGAAGGACCATCACTGTCTATCCCCATGCTCCAAGCTCATTTGTCTCCTGCCACATCCAGCTGCAGTTATCTTTAGTTTCAGGAGGCTTAGGACCCAGTGATCTGTGTGTTGTCTTGACCGCTAGGAGTGCCAAAAAGTTGGTTCTGCTAAGGGCTCACTTTTGCCCATGGTAGTGGTCGCTATATGAATATTATTCCTGGGATTCGGACAAAATATAGAAAATTAAATATCGAGATGCATAAATATCGATTTGGAAATATCATGATACAGAAATATTGTGTGTTAAAAAAAAAAAGATCGTTGACAAGAATATTGATTTTTAAGGTAAGTAATGTCAATTTTAAAAATATCTAAATTGTTAATGTCGTTTAAAAATATCTAAGTTAATATCGATGTTAAAATATCTGTTAATCTCATTTAAAAAATATAGTTTTTTGAATATTTTTATGTATTTTACTATGTTTTAATTGTATATGTTATGAATTGTTTGTATATAATTATTGTTAATGTTTTTTAATGTAGTTTGTACATTTTTAGTAGTTTTTAAATGAAATAGCTTTTTGTCATTTTTTAGTACCGTAGCAGGTTGTGGAGTTTATAGGGGTACAGGGTGGGAAGTAAATTAATTATAATTAATACATTTTTAATTAATATTCATTATTTAGTTAATTATTTATGTAAATTGTATAATTTATTGTTACGTTTTAGGTGCAGGTTGTTGGTTTTGTAGGGGTATAGTGTGGGAAGTTAATTATAATTAAATATTTATTATAATTGATAAATATGTAAATGGTAATTTTATTTTTGTGTGTGGGTTGTGGTTTTTGTATGGGTAAAGAGTGTGCAGGAAATTAAGAATAATAATTAAGGTTAATTTATAATAATTATGTAAATTGTGTAATTAAGATATTTTATAAGTTTTATATTAGATGTGAGTTGTGGATTTGTAGGGGTACAGGGTGGAAAGTTAATACAATTAATTTATTAGTTAAATATTTGTTTAGTTGATTAATTATGTGATTATGATTTTTATTTTTTATTTTATTTATGATTTTACAGAGACCGCAATAAACCGCAATAATGATGAATAGTTACATGCATTTTTGCAACACATAACAAATCTGGCAGTATAAATTAAAAACATAGGGGCCGATTCTGATCTCGGCCGGTAGTGCTCCGAATCGGATTCGGATTTACCGGATCCGATTCGGAGCCCTGTTTCCCGACCGAATCGTACGCAGGTCCGGCCGAGCGAGTACGATGCAAGCTCCCGCGAAATCGCCGACCGACTCGTACGCGGCTTCAACATGCTCCGACCGACTCGCACGGACACGACTCGCACCGCGCTATGGAGACGTTTCCCGGCCGGGTAAGTACGATGCGCGCCGCGAGCAGTCCGACCGACTCGCGCCGTCCGGCTGGAAAGAGCTGTCGGAGCCGGACTTTGGGGGTCCGCGTCGGACCCCCTGTACGCGTAGGTGCGCGAGTCGCACACAGGGGGACCCATGGGTCCCCCTACCTGTGCATGTACGCCGCGATGCGCATGGACGCGCACCCGCTGTAGGAGGCGCCCTTGTTCGCCTCGCACTCCATTGAGTCAATGGGAGCCCGCGTACGTGTTGTACGACCGGCTCCCATTGACTTCAATGGGAGTCCGACCGAATCGAGTCCGATAGCATGCGAATGCATCGTACTCGTCCGGTCGGACTGCTAGGGTCCGATTCGGTCGGAATTCTCTCCGGGTCCGGCTCGGTCGGAGAGATTTCCGGCCGGAATCGGCCCCATAGTGTTTACCGGTGTGGCAGAGGCATTACAGGAAGTCCCAGGTCAGTAAGATCTGGAAGGCAAAGCAGCATATAAACCAAGCAATACAAATCACCTCAACTTAGCATTGTTATAACAAATCAGTGGCATAAATATAATAAAAGGGCTCCCCTCAGTTCAAGCACACGAGACCAGCCAGTTTTCAGTGTAAACCACGCCCCATTGGGGCGACTTCCGGGGGGTCAGCAGGTGGCAATGTTGGTCCATCATTGTCCAGGGAGGTATCTCTCATCCTGAGCCAGTTCGTGAAAGGCTCCCAGATATCTTTAGGGCGAGATGCCGTAGGCATGAGGTCCCAGTAGTTTGCAAGCTGTTCCTGGCAATAGGCAACATCCTGAATCCATGTCTTAACACGAGGGCCACTCTGGGCTCCCCAGTGCATAGCTAAACGCCGCCGTGCGAGTACCAACAGCATTGCAGTCAGACAGCGTATCTTAGGAGGGGAGTGCTCCACATAGCCCAGCAGCAGCACAAGTGGGGAGCATTCAAGCGACTGGCCCGTGATGGCCTGAATGGTGTCACACGCCTCCCCCCAGTATCTAGAGACAGCGGGGCACTCCCAAGCTATGTGTAAGAAGGCGACTCCCTCGCGCTTGCACTTCCAGCAATTAGAATCAGCTCTCAGTTTTAGTTTAAATAGTTGTAAAGGGGTACGGTAGTAGCGATGTAGGAATTTAAAGTGTATGAGCCTCAACTTGTAGTTGGGGGATAAGTGCTTCATTTGCGAACAACAAAATGCCCATTGTTCGTCCGTGGGCTGGTCTAAAAGTTCTGTTCTCCACTGTTCCAACGCCCTCGGGTCAGCCCATGGAGTATATGCTTGCGTATGGTTATAGAGCCTAGTGACTAATTTTTTGGGAGATGGAGTGACTAATAGGTGTTCTAGCGGGTGCAGGGGGTCTGGGGAGACTGGAAAAGTGGGATGCAACGCCATGTGATTATGATTTTAATATAATTTATATATTAGGTGCAGGTTGTTTTTGTAGGGATAAAGGGTGGGAAGGTAATTAAATATAATTATTTTACTATTAGTTAATTACTATTCTTTAATTGATAAATAATTATGTAAAATGTGTATATATTATTATAGGGTAGGAAGTTATTTAATAACCGATTTAAAAATGCTTAATTATTTTTAAAAAGTTATTGTTAATTGTATTGGGCTTTTTAATTGTAAATAACACTGTATTTATTGTTTGTTATTATTGTGAGAAGTTTGGTATTATTAATAATATTTGTACTAATTTATAATATGTATTAAACATTGCAATATGTAATTTGTTTATTTTTTTATTTATATAATTTTTAATATTTAAATATTTATATTGCATGAAAAAATTACATTGATTTACTCTTGCTTGATTCTTCTCCTTTCTTTCTTCAGAGTGCCCCTAGTCTTACCTTCCATCCTCTGCATGCTTTCTGAGCATACCCTCCTCTCACTCTCATGCCTGTCTGCCTCAGACCCTATTGTAATTCTGCAATTGGCTGATACCTCATTTCATAGATCACAACCTCTCCTATTTAAATCGCTATCCCTGCAATCTAACATTATCTAATCTCCACCAGCCTATCTATCCTACTGACCATTCACCTGAAACAACATAGCCCCTACCAATAATCACACCTACCTGGCATTAATAGATCACAAAGTAACTGGAGTTATGGATGCAAGTTTTCTTGAGAGCACATGACTAACCACAATAACCAACAACAAACACTGAACTAACCACTAACCGTGGGTTCCAGAGTAGCGTGCTACTCACCGTAAAGCGCTTCAACGCCTCATCAGGGGTAGTAAGCGCTATATAAATACAATTACAATATTTATTGTTATATAGTTTTGAAAATATTTTCTTTTCTTGAAGTGAACTACTCTGTCTCTAATGTTGCATAGAGTGCAATGGGAATAGTACATTTTACCCATCCCGAGTCCAACCTTTTCTCTACTGTTGCACTGACTGGAGTGGGAAGAGTAAATTTTACCCCTTCGCAATCCAACACTTTCCCTACTGTTGCTCAGACTGGAGTTGGAATAGTAATTTTTACATGTGCCTGAGTCCAACTCTTTCCCTACTATTACACTGACTGGCGTGGGAATAGTAATATTTCCCCCATCTGGGTCCAACGCTTTCCCTTCTGTTGTATAAATTGGAGTGGGAATAGTATATGTATTATTTGTAGAATTTTATAGTTTAGTTTATATTGTTTAAATTTATGTTATGTTTTTGTGTATTTAAAATTAGATTTTAATTAGTAATGTTTTTAAAATGTAATATTTGTAGGAAATTCAATTTTTTTTATATGGTTTACTTTTTTATTTGTAATTTGGTATATTTTTTGATTGTTTCCTATTGGGTATATGTAGCTATATTTATTTGTTATATTACATTTAAAAAAATTGTAAATTGTACATTTAAATTACTGTAATAATTTTAAATTAGATATATGTAAATAAACATTTCTGATGGATACATCTGCCTGTTGATTCCTCACCTTTTGAATTACCCCTGCGCCAGCATTCCACGGAAACTTTTTTCATAGCTCACCCACGTCGACGAGGACGTCACAATAGCACGGCTCCGCTCGTGACTCCGTATGATGTCACCTGAGACATAAGCAGACCTCGTTGGCGTGCTGAAGTCAGTTCCCTTTTTTCAGCGCCGTCGACGCGTAACGGTTTTTATGGGACTCTCCATTTCCTTAAGGATATTACTTTGTTTCAGTTTCTGTCTTTTGTGTAGCAGGACAGAATCTCCACGCACGTGCACAACAGCAAAGAATTCTTCAGCATCATCAAGGAGTTCGCCCAACCCATCAGCGAGTCTACAGACATCCCTCCCTCACAAGACCTCTGCGACAAACTCAGCACCTTCTTCCACCACAAAATCAAGAACATTTACGACAATTTCGATGAAGACAGCCAACACACAGAACCCTCATCAACCACCCCCGACACCTTGAAGCCAACGATTGACAGCTGGACAGCCCTCACCACCGAAGACGATGAAGTCAATCCACTCCGGGGCCCCCACGTACCCCTGCCCCCACCACATCTTCAACAGAGCCACCGACACCATCGCACCCATGCTTCGCCACACCATCAACTGCTCCCTCGTGAATGCCTCCTTCCCCTACGACTGGAAGCACGCTGAGATCAACCCCCTCCTGAAGAAACCCTCGGCGGACCCCACCGACCTCAAGAACTACAGACCCATCTCCCTGCTCCCGTTCCCAGCGAAAGTCATCGAGAAAGCCATCAACAGCCAACTCGCCACCTTCATCGAAGAGCACAACATCCTCGACTCCTCCCAATCCGGCTTCAGAAAGAACCACAGCACAGAAACCGCCCTCCTTGCCACAACAGACGACATCCGCTCCCTCCTGGACAGAGGAGAGACAGTAGCCTTCATCCTCCTCGACCTCTCAGCGGCCATCGACACAGTCTCTCACCGCACCCTAACACGCAGACTTCACGACACAGGGATCCGGGACAAGGCCCTCGACTGGATCCGCTCATTTCTCTCTGGTAGAACACAGCGGGTCCGACTCCCTCCCTTCCTCTCGGACCCTACACCGAGCACCTGCGGAGTCCCCCAAGGATCGTCCCTCAGCCCCACCATGTTCAACGTCTACATGGCTCCCCTCGCCCCCATCGTCCCACGGACTCAACATTGTTTCATAGGCAGACGACACCCAACTCATCCTCTCCCTGTCCAACGAACCCAACGCAGCCAAGCACAACTTTCAAGAAGGCATGGAAGCAGTCGCCAAATGGATGAAGAGCAGCTGTCTACAACATAACACGGACAAAACAGAAGTACTCATCATGGGCCCACACCCCGACGCCTGGAACGACACCTTCTGGCCCCCGCCCTTGGAAGCCCGCCCACCCCCACAGACCACGCACGCAACCTCGGAATCATCCTGGACTCCGAACTCAAAATGGACCGCCAGATCAACTCCGTTGCATCCTCCTGCTTCCACACCCTCCGCCTCCTACGCAAGACCTTCAATGGATCCCCCTCGAACACAAAGACCGTCACTCACGCCTTCGTCACCAGCAGACTTGACTACAGCAACGCACTCTACGCCGGAATCAACAAAAACCTCACCCGCAAGCTACAAAACCTCCAGAACGCCGAAGCCAGACTAATCCTCAACCTGCCACGACACTGCCACATCTCCCAGCACCTGCGCACACTCCACTGGCTCCCCATCGAGGCAAGAATCACCTTCAAGATTCTCACCCACGCACACAAAGCCCTCCACAACACCGGACCAGCATACCTGAACAGCCGACTCAAATTCCACACACCCCAAAGGACCCTACGATCAGCCCAGCTCTCCCACGCCGTGGTCCCCCGCACCAGGCAGTCCAGATCGGGAGGACGCTCCTTCTCCTTCCTCGCGCCCAGAGCCTGGAACGCCCTCCCGCTCCACCTCAGACAGACGACATTTAATTTAATTTATTTATTTGATGAGTTTTATATAGCGCTGGCTAGACCCGGAGGTATCAGAGCGCTTTACAAGAGGTTACATTGTTGCAAAGTTACATCAGTTACAAGTTGCACATTATTCCAAGAGTGGACATATGAGAGAAAACAAGTGGGTACACAATAATATGAGTTATTAGCGTGTAAAATAGCCAGGCGAACACGTCTTAATGGGTAAAGTAGGGTAGGGGGGAATGGTGAACAGCAGTGAGGGATGCAGATTGAGTCAGGCGGAAAGTCAAAGAATCAAGGAAGGAGGAGATTGGGGAGGGAAGGAGACACAACAGGGAGACGGGGAAAACAATGTCAGATGTCCGGCTGGGTAGGTGACGGCCAAGGGGGTGAACCTGAGCCAGACTCCTCTATAGCTGCATAGGACAGCTAAACCGGGCATCGTCCAAGGTTGCTCAGGCTCCGTGTTAATAACAAACAGTTTTTCTGGTGGTAATGGAGCCCACCAGCAGGAGCAACGGACAGAAGTTAGTCAAAACCGGCAAAGGAAGATAGTACATCAGTGGGATCTCAAATTCGCAGTCCACGAGCCCACGGTCTGGATTAGTGTCATAGAAAAAAACACATCATCTGGGGCCAGTTTCACTCTCTGCACCGGAGCACCATATGTCGGAAGGGCGTGTCTCGCAGTGGCAAACATTATCGGAAGGAGGAGTTAAGCGTCCCGAGGGGAGGGGGGGGTCGACTAGAAGAACTAGAACAGGATTGGCAATATCAAGACGTATACCAGCAGTCCAGAGCAATCGAAGCAACCGTTCAAAGTCGCCCAGATGGTGGACCCAGATCACGGACCCCGTGTAATTGGTTGACTTCGGTGATCAGGCGGTAGTATAGAGTTGGCCCCCACCCGCACGCCAAAGTGGCCGGGGGCAGCACCGCTGTGAGCGCCCCGCTCCAGGCTCCAACATCCAGAGTGGAGCCCAGAGGCCCCCGCAGTCCAGCCCGACCAGATCGTCTCACACGGTTCAGCGGGCTGTCACACATCAGGGGCCCCCACTGAGGGCCAGCACCGTCTCCACACAACACTCGAACTCCCCCCAGGGTGCCCAGGTCACCACTGGTCCCAGGGTGCGTCGCCACATCTCCTCGGACTGCTCCGGTCGGGCGCCCCACCATCAGACTCACACTCCTCACCTCCGTCTGAGAGGAGGTCCGTCCGGCTCGATATCCTCCATGCGCCATCTTGCCATCATTCAAGGCTTCGGCTCTTCCCTCACCGCTCCACCATCCGGATCAGCAGCATAGCACGCTAATGTTGTTCTCTCCGGGCACGGGTGCGGTGGATTGCGGCGCTTCACTCGCCCCATAACCGGTCCTCTCTCTAACCAACACTCGCAGCATTTCCCATGCGTAGCGCGGCTGTACCTGTCCAACGCTGATTGTTCGTCTCCGATTACCCACGGGTACAGGAGTCTTGTCTCCCCCGGGGCTTATCACTGTTTACTGGCTGGCTTGGTGACTGCGTCCCAATTCTGCTTTGTCCGGCCTCCGGGAGGCTCAGTCTTCCGATCCGCAACAGTTGACCGCCATTTTAGAAGGGGAGCTCCGGACTCAAGTTCTTACTGTTTTGGTCTTCTGGGTGGGCGCCCGATGCCTTTACTCTCCTTATGTGCCGCAATTGTGATGCCGAGCATGTACCCTGCTTTTTGGGCTGTCGACGGCTTCATGAGGCCCGGGTAGTAAGCGGATTCTTTTCCTGGCCGGCAGAGCTGCACAATATTGCGGCCATCTTGCCGGGAAACCGGTCCATCTTCACGAGGGACCTCAAAACATGGCTCTTCGATAGACCTCCTCCTTGATGGACAGGATCCTGCACCTCCCCTCCACCCCAGCGCCTTGAGACCCTTACGGGTGAGTAGTCGCGCTTAACAAACCCATGATTGATTGATTGATTGATTGAGGACGGCTACACAAAAGAAGTCAGGGTTCAAACCTTGTAGGGAGTGTGGGGGTCTGGGGTCATATTCCCATCATGGACCCCCACGAAGATTGCCGGAGGATGAATCCGAAGGCACTCAAGGAGCGAGAGGCGAAGCTATTCATGGCCCAGGTGAGAGAGGAGAGGAGAACCAAGTCGAAGTCGACCCCTCACACCTCGAGGTCGTTGAAGAAGCACAAAAAGAAGCGTCGGCATGGGTCCCGACATCAGTCTTCGAAAGGCAAGTCTTTGAGGTCGGCTTCTCCGGTCCACCAGTGTCATGGGAAAGATGACATATCGCCTTCTCCCTCTCCTTCTCCACAGGCGTCTCTTGTCCCTTCTCCGGTGCCAAGAGATTCGCCGGCACCTAGGGAGTCTTCTCCAGCTCCTCCGGCTTCGCCTGCCCCGGCGTCACCGGCGCCGCAGCCGCAACCTGCCTCCCAGCCTCGGTCGAATCCCGAACAGGCGGCTCCGGATCCTTACCCTCCCTTTCCGGGCCCGGGTGCGGATCCATCGCATTTTCTCAATGCGATGTTTGGCATGTTTGCCAAAGCAGCTCACCCATCCGGCGTGCCAGTTGGCCCCGTGTGTCCGCTTGCATACAACTTGGGAATCCCCCCAACAATATGCCCACGCACCATTCGTGCCCTTCATGCTGATGACACCACCACTTCATTGGACAACTTTCACAGCCGATTACAAAGAGATGCGATGCGGTCCGTTTCTGTGCGAACTTTAAAGGAAGCAACCTTCTTTACCGCTTTGTGAAATATGCAGCAGAGCGGCCCCGTTCAAGTTACACTTTCAGCTATTGGCAATTACTAAACCGACTGAGAGCTGAAAGGAAGCATCAAAGAAAACATCGCCGGCATGGCGAAAATCGCCCTTCCAAAGTACAACTAGGCTTCCATTTAACCGGCAGCAAGCATTCCTATACCTTTTTGTAAAAGCACCGCCCGCCTGGCGCAAATCGTGCCATCTACATTTTAACTTGCCTCTTCTCGCCTGCAACGTGCAAATTTATTTCTCTATTCAATCAGATAAACCAGTCCACGCCCTGAAGAGAATCCCGCAAACCACCTTGGGAATCGAAACGCGTCGGCATTACACAACGCAGGGATTTTCGCATTTAATTAAGTTTCCCCCAGTAGAAATGTTATTTGAATTGTCTCACTAATGGGTCTAATGTCTCTCTTCCCCGTGGGTAGCAGCTTCTTAAATTTGTTACACAATGTGAATGCTAAAGGATGTCCTTGTAGCTGCTCCTTTTGTGAACTAAGACTGGTGATATAAAGTTTAGATAATTGTTATGTATCACGCTTCATGTATTGTTTGTTACATCACATTACTTCAACACAAAGCCTGTATGTTTTTGTTTTATTTGTTGCTTAATATGTATAATTTGTCCTTGACTGAAACATATCCGCACTTATCTGACCCATGATTAAATGTGGAGTAAGGTGTACAGAATGAAATAGCAAATAAATGCTTCAAGTCCATATCAATTGAATTGATGGCCTTTAGTCTGTTAAATTGGTTTAGCAGCATTTGAATGTGACGGCTAGGACTCCTCTTTTTCTTAGTTTACTGCGGCCCCGTCCAGCCGCCTAGGGCCAAACCCCTTGTTGCTATTACGATGACACCATCATGGCATCTCCCGGCGCCGAGATTCTCGACGCAGATACCGCAGTCTCCAGCGCCATCTGGTTTTGTACCAACACCTTCCCGGCTTCGAGCGGCACCGATAACCACTACTGAGTCCTCCTTCGGCGCCAATGTCGCCGCGCCTGGCACTGCTGACGCCGATCACAAAGATGCGCTCCAGGAGGGAGGCTCAGAGACTGCTCAAAGAAGAGGAGTTCCATGGGCAGCAGGAACAAGCTGAAGAGGGGAAAATCCTTGAGTCCATGGATGACTTCGAAGGTCTACAGGAGGCCAGTGAATTGGACACTTCCCCAGAGTGGGAGCTTTCTTCTCCAAAAGCAATGCCTTCTCAGGACGTGGCTCCTTATCATGCTGTCATCAGGAAAGCTGCTGACCTGTTGTATCTGCAATTGCCGACAGCTGAGGTTAGGTCGAATATTCTAACTGAAGTTTTGCATTCTCGGTCTTCAGTAGTTGAGCCTTTACTACCATTTAATGAGGCATTAACGGAGCCGATTCTTGAAGTGTGGCAGAAGCCCTTGTCTGCCCCGGCAGTTCAAGAGTGGTGGCAAGACGCTATACGCCTGCTCTGGGGGATCCGGCTTTTCTAACCTCCCAGCCTTCTCCAGAGAGCTTGGTGGTTCAAGCGTCATGTTCATCCAAACAGTCGGCAGGATCCTTCCCCACCACCTCGGGGGGGATAGGGACTTCAAAAAGCTGGAGCAGTCAGCCAAAAAGGTGTTCTCGGCAAGTATGGCTTTAAAATGTACTAACACCACATGTTTTTTGGGAAGATATATCCACACTCTGATGGACTCAGCCAAAGAGGTGGCTTCTAAACTGCCTGATGTACGGGGCACTTTTTGGAGGTATTGACTGATACGCAGGCTGCAGCTCGTCAAGTGATTCAGTCAGGTCTGGATACAGCGGACTGAGTCGCCAGGGTGACGGGCTCCTCTGTGGCTACCAGGAGGCACGCCTTGTTGAGCGGTTCGGGGTTTTTTCCGGATGTGCAGGCTGCTCTGATTGATCTTTCTTTCGATGGATCCAGGCTCTTTGGGACAAAGGCGGATTCTGCTCTGCAATGCTTCAAGGATAGCAGGGCTAATGCGAGATCCCTGAGCCTGCAGTCCTGCCTAGTGGCTATGGTTACAGGAGGTTTCGTGGTTTTGGAAAGGCGGCTTCCTTTCGAGGCAAACAGCAGCAGCAGTAGAACCCCCTGTACAAATCGTACAGAGGGAGGAGAAGAGGCCCCTTCCAGGGGCGCTCGGCAACAGTCCTCCTCCTCCTCCTCCTCTCCTGTTCCCCCCCCACCGGTTCCACAGGTAAGCAGCTCTAGATCCCCCATCTTGGAGCATGTTGGTCCTGTAGGAGGTTGGGTGTCCCATTTTCTACAAAATTGGAAATCTGTTACATCAGATCTTTGGGTTTTGAATCTTGTAGAAAATGGGTACGCTCTTCCTTTCCAGGAGTTTCCACCTCCTTACCCTCCTCGCCAGGGCTGTTGTTCGGAGGACCATATGCTGCTTCTTCAGCAGGAGGCCCTTGCCTTGCTTCAGAAAAGTGCGATAGAGGTGGTTCCGGAGCAGGAAAGGGGTCAGGGGTGTTACTCACGATATTTCCTGATCCCCAAAAAGGACGGGCGGTTGAGACCGATCCTGGACCTCAAGGTCTTGAATTTTTACCTCAAACAGGAGAAGTTCAAGATGTTGACCCTAGCTCTGGTGCTTCTGGTGCTGCAGCAGGAAGACTGGTTGCTGTCGATCGATTTTCAGGATGCCTATTTCCACATCCCCATCCTGAGGTTGCATCGGAAGTATCTCCATTTTACGGTGGGATGCCAACACTACCAATTTGCCGTCCTTCCGTTCAGACTTCTGCACCGCGAGTCTTCACAAATGTGATGGCGGTGGTTGCAGCTCATCTCAGAAGGTCGGGGATTCTGGTATTCCCCTATCTGGATAACTGGCTGCTCAAGGCGAAGACTCCAGAGTTGGTGCTGCATCATCTGCAGATAACAGCTCGGCTGTTGTTTGACTTGGGTTTGTCGATAAATGTACCCAAATCTCACCTGGTGCCCTCCCAGCGCAACCTGTTCATAGGGGCATTACTGGACACTACTGTGAATCGTGCCTTCCTGCCTTCTCAGAGGATCCTAGATATCCAGGCTATGATTGCGTTGTTTCAAGAAGGGGCGGAAGTTCCAGTCCTGAAGGTCTTACGCCTGCTCGGTCTGTTCGCATCCTGCATACTATTGGTCGACCATGCACGCTGGCATATGAGGGCACTCCAGTGGTGTCTCTGCAGGCAGTGGTTTCTGCACAACGGAGATCCCAGGGAGGTGGTCAGAATCTCCAGAGACACTGAAGCAGATCTATTATGGTGGCGTGTTCCAGGCAACCTATCTCAAGGGAAGTCGTTTCAGCCTCCTCCACTGGTGGCCACAGTGATATCGGATGCCTCCACTCTGGGGTGGGGAGCTCATCTAAGGGATCTGGAGATCAAAGGCCTTTGGTCTCCAGAGGAAAGATTGTTCTCTTCCAGGGGATACTCATCAATAGTCATAAGCACTGAATAATCTCCGCCCACGTGCGGGAACCCGGAGCATATATAAAAATACATATATATGTGTATGTGGTAGAAAAGGAGTACATAGTACGAAATAACACACACATATACATGTATTACATAAAAAATATGCAGCCTCAAACATATCCAATAGGCTAAGAAGCCAGAATTACATGTATTTCTCTAGTATGAAAATGCCATATAAACATATAATGTAAGAGAAGGACATGTACAGTAAGAGCATTCCGCAAAAAACTTTTATTTTCATCAAGAAAACAGTAATGCCAGGCAATTAGCCCAAATAAGGCTGCATAAATAAATAACATCCCTGTACAGAAAAGGAAAAACTGGCACCTCGCCTTTAAGGCCTCAGAGACTCTGAGCACTATGCCTTTAAGACCTCCAGGAGCCCCTGCTCCCATCATGCACCACAGGTGACAGTTAGGTCAGTTCTTTTTCCGGCTCCTTCTGTGAGGAACCTGGAGCTTGAGCTTAACTGATTTTGACTTTTCCAGTCAGAATTTATATTTCTAACAATATTCTACAATATTTCTTTTTACTGGTTTTAATACCAGTCTTTTTCTGACTAATTGACCATTCTTTTTAGTCAGATATGCCACCTTTATTCGATAAATGTCCTTCCTGTGGGAAGAAGATGGCCAAATCCGATCCTCATTCGGTCTGTGTCGTGTGTCTACCTTCTTCTCACGACACAGAGACATGCTACCACTGTCGTCAACTTTTAAGTAGAACATTGAAAGACAGAGAGAAGATCAGACTTCTAGCCTTGATGGTGAAAGGAAAGAAAAGTGGCCCAGAAAGTCATCATCCATCTGGAGGGCCCTCTTCTCCAAGGAAACGGCGAAAATCTACTTCACCAAAAGCTGGAAGTAAGAAAAAACATCATAGCATGTCGTCGACGTCGAGACCAACCAAACAAGTCAGGTCGGCGTCGAAGACAAGATCGCCGTCGAGAAGTAAGTCGACGTCGAGAGCTATGACCCAAGTAACATCGCCGTCGAGAGTGAGACCGACATCGAGATCGACGTCGAAGGCAAAATCGCCGTCGAGGAGTACGCCGTCGAAAAGTAAGTCGACGTCGAGACATGTTTCGGGCTCGAAGCATGATAGACCTCGGTCGACGTCGAAACGTCCGTCGACATTATTTCAGAGGTCGACGTCGAGATCTCCGCCACCTTCTCGAAGGTCGGCGTTGAGTCTCTACAATTCACCCTCTCGGACCCGTCAGCGGTCTACGTCAAGGGCAGGGTCGACGTCGAAGACACCGCATGAACACCAGCGGTCGTCGTCGAAGAGACCGACGTCGAGGGCTTCGTCCCATAGATCTCCACCGTCAAGAGTTTCACCTCCACGGTCGTCGTCGATGGTGGCTCATTCTGGTTCGACGTCGAGGCGTTCGACGTCGAGGGACAAGCAAGTTATTCCAGCTGAAGGTTTAGAAAAATCATCTTCAAAATCACGGTCGACGTCGAGGGAAGCTTCTTCCTCGCCTGGTATAACTATTATACAGGTTACACCGGAGGGCTCTCCGGCGAGAGACAAATCTCCTCCCATCAATATGTCACCCAGATGGTTGGAGGACATTAGGCACTGGAAGAACAAACCCAGATCTACTGAAAGACTTCCTCCCACGGAATCCGCAAGATCTTCCGCTGGTAGGTCCCCGAGACGTTCCAGATCTCCATTAAGACTGCGTTCACGTTCAAAAGAACGCTCAGAACCCCGCCGATCACATACGCCAAGGAGAAGACAGAGGTCTCCTACAACGACCTCATCAACAAGGTCATCGTATAGAGACTATTCCCCTACTATATCGTCAACCCCACCATCTAGAGTTTCTCCTGTTGATGATATGGGGACATTCAACGAGGTTCTCTGTAGAGGTGCCAGCAAATTGAATATAACCATGACTGTGCCTCAGGTTTCTACATCCGTTATATTCGAAAATTTGCACCATCGGGCTTCTGCAAAGCCTCTTCTACCTTTGGTACCAGGATTATTAGAGCCTGCGATGAAGACTTTTTTGACACCTGCCACAGTGGGCTCGGGTCCCGCAAGGATTTCAAAAAGTATAAGGCCCCAGACCAAGATCCTTTGTTTCTGCGGTCTGACCCGCCACCGGATTCTCTTATAGTCGCCGCCGCCAGAAAAGCACATGCAAATACCTCTGTCATCTGCTCCTCCAGAGAAGGACAGCAAAAACATGGATTCTTTGGGACGGCGAATGTGCAATACATCAGGATCCGTTATGAGAGTGGCTAGTGCAGCCGCTCTACTGGGACGATATGACCGGTCTTTATGGGACTCTCTGACGAGATTCACAGACAAATTACCCAAAGAGGATCAAAAGGATTTTCTAGAGATTGTACAGGAAGGTGGCCTGGTTGCTAATCAGATCATTAGTACAGCGGCCGACTCTGCAGATTTGGCAGCTCATGGGTACGCACATGGCGTTTGTTCCCGAAGATCAGCCTGGCTTCGACTCACAGGTCTCAAGCCCGATGCTCAAAGAAAGATAGCCAATCTGCCCTTTAATGGATCATCGTTGTTTGGTTCACATGCTGACGACGAAATGGCAAAAATGAAAACTGAGTTGGATACTCTCAAGGCTGTAGGCCTCGAAAAGAAGAAAGAATTTCGTCGTCGTTTCGCCCCTATGATAAACGCTCTTTTCAACAGCGAGGTCAATCATCTAACTGGTCATCGCAGAACCAAGGTCAGACGCAACAAAGATCCCAGTTCCAGCAACGTAGACCTGGACGTGGCAGAGGTGGAAACAAACAACAGTCAACAGCACCAAAGCAGCCACAAAAGCAATGAGATGTGCCTTCCTCCAAAGCTGTTGTCCACTCCGGTGGGAGGAAGTGTTTCATTACATCTGGAGGAGTGGAGACGTATAACAAAAGACAAATGGGTCATCAACATTGTTCAGAATGGCTATCTTCTCAGATTCATAACTCCTCCTCCATCAATACCTCCGAGAGGCATTTCTCACCACAACAAACGATTGTTACAAAAGGAGATAAACACCTTAGTGAAGAAAGGAGCTATAGAAAAAGTCCCCGCTTCTCAAAGAAATCAAGGAGTCTACTCTCGTTACTTCCTTGTAAGAAAAAGAGGCCCCGCCACAGAATACAGACCTATTCTGGACTTGAGACTGTTGAACAAGTACATTCGCAGAGAAAAATTTCGAATGTTGGCACTCCATCAAATTTTCCCACAGCTTCATCAAGAGGATTGGATGTGCTCCATCGACTTGCAGGATGCATACTTCCACGTACCAATCTCAAAGAAACATCGCAAATTTCTACGCTTTCGAGTGTCTTTTCAACATTACCAGTACTCAGTTCTCCCGTTCGGGCTCAAATCAGCTCCCCGAACATTCTCCAAATGTATGGCTGTGGTGGCCGCTTTTCTCCGCAAGCAGAAAATATTCATATATCCTTACCTAGACGACTGGCTCCTGAAGAGCTCATCTCCAACTCTGCTGCAGGATCATCTCACGTGCTGCCTTCAGCTTCTCCACAATTTGGGCCTTCACGTCAATTTCAAGAAATCCATACTAAATCCAACGCAAAAGATCCATTACCTAGGCTCCTTCCTGGACACCAAAAAAGCAAGCGTGTGTCCTTCGGAGGAGAGATTGTCATCAATCCAAGGAAAATGTCTGACTCTTCTTCACACGCATCTCCCAACAGTTCGACAGGTGTCATCACTACTGGGATCGATGGCATCGTGCATCTTTATAGTACCAAACGCACGATTACACATGCGTCCACTACAACAATGTTTGGAGGACCAGTGGATGCAAGTATCAGGGCGCTGGGAGGATCAGGTAATTCTCCATCAATCAGCCAAAGACTCCATCCGGTGGTGGATGAAGCGATTGCACCTGATGAAGGGAGTCCCTTTCCATCAGGACCCTCCAACCCAGACTTTAGTCACGGACGCCTCTCTCCAGGGTTGGGGTGCTCATATGGGCCCTCTGCAAGTACAAGGTCTATGGTCTGACTCCGAAAAGAGCTACCACATCAACCTGCTAGAGCTGAGAGCAGTACATCTAGCACTCAAGTCCCTGGTTCCGTCGTTCAAGTCTCGCTCCATTCTGATCCAAACGGACAATACAACGACGATGTATTATTTGAACAAACGGGGAGGTACCCGATCAAGGACACTCTCCATAGAGTCTCAAACCATAAGGAACTGGCTTCTAGCGAGAGACCTGTCAATAGTAGCCATTCATCTACCGGGCTCTCAACTCCCAGGCGGACTTCCTCAGCAGAGACTTCGTCGAAGCCCACGATTGGGTTCTCAACAACGAAGTCGCTCAAAGCATCTTTCGAGAATGGGGAACGCCAGACATCGACCTGTTTGCAGACGCGGTAAACGCAAAATGCCCCGCCTTCGCATCCAGGTTTCCCCAACAAGGATCTCGAGGGAATGCCCTTTTGATCGAATGGTCTCAGAGCTTACTGTACGCCTTTCCACCGATTCCGTTGATACCAGTTGTAATCAACAAGCTGTACAGGACCACCTCCAGGATGATCCTAATAGCCCCGGAGTGGCCTCGCCAGTGGTGGTTTCCGGACCTCCTTCAACTATCGGAAGTACCACACAAGAGGTTGCCATGCCGCCCGGATCTCCTATCCAAACAGGCAGGGAGAGTATTCCATCCCAACCTGTCCTCCCTCCGGTTGACAGCATGGCTCCTGAAGTCATACAATATGGACACCTACAATTGAATCCAGACTGTATGGCTATTCTCAAAGAAGCGAAAAGACCTTCCACGAGGAAATCATATGCCTTCAAGTGGAAGCGGTTCTTCCTATGGTGTGTGGACAATGGACATGATCCCATCCGGGGTCAGGAACAGGTGATTTTACCCTATTTGCTGCATTTGGCTAGATCTGGTCTTCAGTTCTCTTCTATCAAAGTCCACCTTGCAGCAATCACAGCCTATAGGAAGTACCCCCACCAGGCTTCTTTGTTTAGAATTCCGGTGGTAAAGGATTTCCTTGAGGGCTTAAAAGGTTTATCCACCAGTCAGGTCTCCCTCTCCTCCTTGGGAGCTTAACATTGTGTTAACAAAGTTGATGGGGTCTCCTTTCGAGCCTATTCATAAAGCTTCCTTACAGCATTTAACATGGAAAGCCGCGTTCCTGGTGGCCATTACATCTGCTCGCAGGGTCAGTGAGATCCAGGCGCTTTGCTGTAAGGAACCTTATACTGTGTTTCACGCTAACAGAGTAGTTCTCAGAACTCATCCTAGCTTTTTGCCTAAAGTGGTCTCGGACTTCCATATTAATCAGACTATCACTTTACCTACTTTTTTTCCGAATCCTTCGAATCCTCCGGAAAGATCTCTTCACTCACTAGATCTCAAGAGGGTTCTGAAGTTTTATTTGGACAAAACAAAGACACTGAGGAACTCCGAACGTTTGTTTATTAACTATGGTCCTGTTAACACAGGTTCTGCAGCTTCCAAGAGATCCATTTCTAGATGGATAGTTTCTTGTATTCTACTGTCATACCAATTGGCCAACAAATCCCTTCCGGGGAAGCCTAAGGCACATTCCACTAGGGGGAAAGCTTCTACCACGGCTCTCCTGAGGAATGTCCCCATGGCAGAGATTTGTAAAGCAGCTACATGGCGATCAGTTCATACCTTTACTCGCCACTACTGTTTAGATGCTGACACGCAGGCAGATGCTCAGGTTGGGCAGGCCTCGCTGAGAAACTTGTTTGCAAATACTGTTTAAAATGTGTATCTCAATTGAGTTCTCTGTGTTTTGCTCGTCAGCACGGAAGTGGGTATGGGCTTGCTACTCTATTCAGTGTTTATGACTATTGATGAGTATCCCCTGGAAGAGAAGGATAAGTTACTTACCTGTAATCCTAGTTCTCTTCCAGGGGTATACTCATCAAAGTCATAAGCAACCCGCCCTCCTCCCCGGACGAGCATTAACAGTTTACTCTATATTCTTGCATCTTTGATGCAGGTTCCTACAGGTTTCTTATACCGTACAAAAGAACTGACCTAACTGTCACCTGTGGTGCATGATGGGAGCAGGGGCTCCTGGAGGTCTTAAAGGCATAGTGCTCAGAGTCTCTGAGGCCTTAAAGGCGAGGTGCCAGTTTTTCCTTTTCTGCACAGGGATGTTATTTATTTATGCAGCCTTATTTGGGCTAATTGCCTGGCATTACTGTTTTCTTGATGAAAATAAAAGGTTTTTGCGGAATGCTCTTACTGTACATGTCCTTCTCTTACATTATATGTTTATATGGCATTTTCATACTAGAGAAATACATGTAATTCTGGCTTCTTAGCCTATTGGATATGTTTGAGGCTGCATATTTTTTATGTAATACATGTATATGTGTGTGTTATTTCGTACTATGTACTCCTTTTCTACCACATACACATATATATGTATTTTTATATATGCTCCGGGTTCCCGCACGTGGGCGGAGATTATTCAGTGCTTATGACTTTGATGAGTATACCCCTGGAAGAGAACTAGGATTACAGGTAAGTAACTTATCCTTTCACATCAATCTTCTAGAATTGAAGGCGATACGTTTGGCTCTCAAGATCTTTCTTCCTTCCCTTCGCGGTCAGTCAGTTATGGTCCTGACGGACAACACTACCGCGATGTGGTACATCAACAAGCAGGGAGGAGTAGGGTCGAATCGCCTCTGCAGAGAGGCTCTGCGACTCTGGTCCTGGGCTCGGGACCATCGGATTTGCGTGATTGCGAATCATCTGGCCAGAGTACTGAATGTGCGTGCGGACGGTCTCAGTCGGCAGTACTCGGCCGATCACGAGTGGCGTCTCCATCCGGAGGTGGTCCGCCACATTTTCAGGATGTGGGGGTTTCCTAGGTTGGACATGTTTGCCACTCAGGAGAACGCGCACTGATTGTCATTTTGCAGTCTCCAGTATCCGTTGCGGGGAGCATTGGGGGACGCGTTTCAGCTAGATTGGGGCTAGAAGCTTCTCTACGTGTTTCCCCCCCATACCCTTGATTCCTCGGGTTCTGAGGAAGATTCGCTAAGACCAGGCCCAAGTCATATTGATCGCCCCGGATTGGCCAAGAAGGGTGTGGTACACAGACCTTCTTCATCTCTCATCGCACCCTACCCTCCGTCTCCCTCTCAGGGCAGATCTCCTCTCTCAGGGGCAGGTTCTACACCCCCACCTCCAGAGCCTGCACCTTCATGCCTGGAGATTGAACGGGGCAACCTGAGTTATTTCTCTCTCCCACCGGATGTGGTGGACGTTATTTTATCGGCCAGAAGACACTCCACAAAATCTGTTTATTCCAAGTTCAGAGATCCTGCACTCTGCTTCTTCCAAGTGATCAGTGTGTTTGTCTAGGTAGTCTTTTTTTGGGTCCATGCACACTCTTAGGTGGTCCATTTTGGGGTCTATTGCTCGTAGGCTGGACTTCATATCAAGCGGAATAGTTTTGATATCAGTGTCAGTTTAATTGGCAGCATCTCCATTGTCTTGGCTGCCATTGGAAATATGGATCTGTGTGCTTTTTCTGATCGAATGCGAGCTTGGCCTGCCTTGCATCAGTTTTCCCCATACTTGTGTGCAGTCTGCATTTGCTGCAATCAGAACGCAAAAGAACCAGTTGGGTTTAGCAGGATCGTCACCCTGATAGCATAGGGGTATCTTGGTGCAGGCTTCTGTAGTGGCAACCCTCAGTCAGCAATCTGAGCCCCTCAAGTTACATTGTTGCTCCCTGTGGTCGTGTAGTCCAGTCAGAGACCTGCATGCAGGGGGCTAAGCAAAAGCAGAGCAGGGAGTTTGTCTCCTTTTAAAATCCAGGAAGGGGGGTGGGGGGGATTATAAACAAAGTCTGATTGTTAACTCGAATTAGTAGCTGTGCTACAATCTTATGATCATGGGGTTCTGGTGGTGCCTTTTGTTGTGTGGCATGACCTTCAAAAGAGGCACAACATCATGCTTTCCACTCTGCTGCTGTTAGCTTAAGAGCTCACCGCTCTCGAGTCTCCCCCTCTCACGCGCAGGATTATGAACATCTCTTCGGACAGGTGCGCCTCCTCTCCGTCCTCATCATTCAACCAGGCCCTATCGGCCACCTTCAGCTTTGGCTCACACGATTGTTAGAGCAGCATGCCACATGCAGCACAGAGTGCAACAGGGTACTGCAGCTCATCCTCTTCCGGCCTGGATGAGCATGGATAGGCAGACAGAGAAGGTTATATCGGAGTCGAGGAGTGAGAGTATTGCTATTAAGTCTTCTTGGCCAATGGTAAGCCTGCTCTGGCTGTAGAAATCTTGAGCCCACCCCTATGTAAAACATTTATTTCTCTTGACAAATTTAGGCCAGGGGTGGGCTGGGGCAGAAGAGGTGCCATCTGACCAAGAGCTCTAAATGAGATAGGACGATGCAGCTCCTTACATGAACCTTCCACCATTGTATGATAAGAGGCTGGAGGGGAGGGTGTAAAGAGGTCCTCCAGAGCCTGCCTCTTTATCACCTTGGTCTCTAATGCCTGCTTATCAGCCCCCACAATGGCTCTTTGCTACTCCTCTGGTCCTCTCATGCCTGCTCCTCATGTTTGAGCTAAACTGTTTGCTCCTTCTATGTATCTGTACCTGACCCTTGAGCATGTCCTTTAGTTCTGTGTGACCCATGGCGGTCTGTCAATTGAGCACAGCTGTGGAGCATGTTCTGGAATTAGATTGACACTGAGAACAGTGCCCAGCTTAGCAAGCCCAGAGGCATCCCTGCTTTCACAGCAGATAGATGCAGAGAGCCAAATGTAAAAAGCATTACCAAAGCCAATAGTCCTTGCCTATACAAGAGCTATTGGCGTTGAAAATATGTTTTAGCCATGTTGTACACCAGTGTGTGCTGTTCAGCATAGCTAAAAGTTAGTGGGGTAAAGGAGAGTGGAGTAGAGTGTTGTGGAGTGTTATGGAGTGGTGTGCAGTGGCACAGTAGGTGTAGAGTAGAGTGAAGTTCATTGTCATGGACTGTCATGAAGTGGCGTTAAGTGTTGTGGAGTGTTTTGGAGGGAAGTGACATAGTGTCACGGAGTGGTGTAGAGCATATTTGAGTGGCGTACAGGGTGTTGAGTGGAGTGTTGTAGAGCGGAGTAGATTGTCGTAGAGTGGAGTAGTGGAGTAGAGTTGAGTTGCATGGAGGGGAGTGGAGTAAATTAGAAAGGAGTAGTGTGTCAGAACAGAGTGGAGGGGAGTGACATAGAGGTAGCTGTGTAGAGTGAAGTAGTGATGTAGTGGCATGGAGTGAAGTAGACAGTTGTACTGTGGAGTGTCATTGAGTGGAGTAGAGCATCATAGAGTGTAGTGTATGTGCAGTAGCTTGAAGTGGCTTTAAGTACAGTGGTGCAGAGTAGATTGGCGTAGAGTGCATTGGTTGTGAGTAGAGTGCAGTGGCATAGAGTTGAGTGGTGCAGGGTAGAGTGCAGAGGTGTAGAGTGATGTGGAGTGGCATGGAGTACAGTGGTGAAGAATAGATTAGTATGGAGTGATGCAGAGTGTAGTGACATAGAGTGCATTGACGTAGTGTGAGTATAGTGGTACAGAGTAGAGTGGTGCAGAGAGCAGTGGCATAGAGTACAGTGGTGCAGAGTAGAATAGAGTGGTGTAGAGTGCAGTGACAGAGCGCAATGGTCTAGAGATGCATAGCTTGCAATGGCTTAGAATGTAGTGATGCAAAGTTGAGTGGCGTAGATTTAAGTGGTGGAGAGTGCAGTCTTGCAGAGTGGAGTAGAGTGGAGTGACACAGAGAACAGTGACATAAAATACAATGGTATAGAATAGAATGGCTTAGTGTGCAGTAGCATAGTGTGTTGCAGAGTAGAGTAGAATGCAGAGTAGTTGGTGTAGAGTGTATTGGTTTTGAGTAAAGTAGTGTTTAGAGTTTTTGCGTAGATTGCAGTGGTTGAGTGGTGTAGAGTGGTGCAGCGTAGAGTGCAGTGTTAAATTGTCGAAACCCATTGAGGGGGGAGGGAAGAGCACGTTATTACAGCAGGTCACAATCTGGGAATCTGATAAAATATATGGGATCCCGGCCTGCATTCCACAGCAATCCTGATTGCTTAACATTAAATAGCTTCCGTTTGAAAGGACTTGAATGAGGGGGATGATTGAAAGGGCTGGTATTCCTTTTTTAGAAAACAGGCCAGATTTGCTACTGACTCATTACATGCGCCGTGAATGGTAACCTGTTTACAAACGAGAAGAATCACATTCCTTTCCATTAACCCCTTCGCTGCTAGGCCTTTCCCCCCCCCGTGCTAAGCCTTTTTTTGGCTATTTGGGGTAGTTCGTGCTTAGGCCCCTGTAACTTTTTGACCACATAAGGTATCAACGCGAAATTTGTGTCCTTTTCTTCCAACATCATGGGGATTTTAAAGGTACCCAGGGTTTGTTGATTTCCCTGGAGGGGACCCAGAAATTAGCCAAAATACAGCTAATTCTTTTTTTTTTTTTTAAATGGGAAAAAAGTGCTTCAGATGAAGCCGTCTGGTTTTTCCCCGGCAAATGGTATCAACAAAGGGTTTGTAGTGCTGAAATCACCATCTTCCCAGCTTTCAGTGACTAACAGACTTTTGTCAGAAAACCAAAGTTTTTTACACAGTTTTGGCATTTTACTGGGACATAGCCTATTTTTGCTATTTTTTGTGCTTTCAACCTCCTTCCAGTTAATGGTAGAAATGGGTATAAAAGCAATAATGGATCCTGGAAAGCTATACATTTCAGAAAAGTAGACAAAATTCTGAATTCTGCACAGGGTCATTTGTGTAGATCCTTCAAGGATTTTTATAGAAACTATCAATTGAAAATAGAAAAATTGAAAATGAGTTGAAAAAAACAGCCATTTGTGCCAACGTTTTCACCTGTCTAAGTATGACACATTTTTTAAAGCAATATACCGCTACATTTGCTGGACTCTTCTGGTTGTGGGGATATATAGGACTTGTAGGTTTACCAAGAACCCGATGAACCCAGAGCCAATAACTGAGCAGCCTCTTGCAATGGTCTTTTATTGTGTACTGGGTATATAGCAATTAATTTGGGAAAATATAAACAGTGAAAAATCGGTATGAAAATTTCTGAAATGGGAACAAAATATAGAGTTTAGAAACAGTAGCTATTTGCACATCTCCGAAATTGTGGGTACCCATACTAGCATGTGAATTATAGGACATTTTTCAAAGTGACTTCTCTTTTACACATTGTCTTACATTTGGAAGGCAGAAATGCATCGAAAGTCAATAGGTAATAACATTTGATCTACAATTCTGTATTCCCCTAAGTGTCCCAATAAAAATGGTACCTCACTTGTGTGGATAGGCCTAGTGTCCGCGACAGGAAATGGCCCAAAACGCAACATGGACACACCACATTTTTACAGTGAAAACTGAACCTTTTTTTGCAAAGTGCATAGCTGTGGATTTTGAACCCTAGCTCTGCCGGCACTAAGGGAAACCTAGCAAACCTATACATTTTTGAAAACTAGACACCCAGGGGAATCCAGGATGGGGTGACTTGTCTGGCTCCCACCAGCTTCTGTTACCCAGAATCCCTTGCAAACCTCAAACTTTGTAAAAAAAAAATGAATTTTCCTCACATTTCTGTGATGGAAAATCTGGAATCTGCGTGGATCCACAAAATTCCACCCACCCCGCATTCCCCAAAGTCTTCCGATAAAAATGATACCTCACTTGTGTGGGTAGGCCTAGTGCCCGCGACAGGAAACGGTCCAAAACGCAACGTGGACACACCACGTTTTTATAGTGAAAACTGACCCTTTTTTTGCAAAGTGCCTAGTTGTAGATTTTGAACCCTAGCTCTACCGGCACCTAGGGAAACCTAGCAAACCTATACTCTTTTGAAAACTAGACACCCAGGGGAATCCAGAATGGGGTGACTTGTCCGGCTCTCACCAGGTTCTGTTGCCCAGAATCCCTTGCAAACCTCAAACTTTGTAAAAAAAACAACAACATTTTCCTCACATTTCTGTGATGGAAAGTTCTGGAATCTGTGTGGATTCACAAACTTCCAGCCACCCAGCATTCTCCTAAGTCTCCCAATAAAAATGGTACCTCACTCGTGTGGGTGGGCCAAGTGCACGCGGCAGGGAAGGACCCAAAACCTATTGTGGAGACATCACAATTACCTATCACAAAACGACCTGGTTTTGCAAGGGGGGTGGGGGGGGAGGGGGGGTCATCTGGGTTTTTGGCCCCGAACTTGGCGGCCATCTAGGGAAACCTACCAAAGCCGCACATTTCTGAAAACTAGACACCCGGGGGCGTCCAGGGAGGCATGGCTTGCGTGGACCCCCCAACATTTTCCTACCCAGAATCCCCTGCAAACCTCAAATTTAGCTGAAAAAATCACTTTTTTCTCAAATTTCTGTTTGGGAAAGTTGTGGGATCACCGGGCTGACACAAATTTCCTACCATCCATCGCTCCCCCAGGTGTCCTGATACAAATGGTACCTCACTCGTGTGGGTGGCCCAAGTACCCGCGACTGGCAAGGGCCCAAAACGTATTGAGGAGACATCAAAATTACCTATCACAAAACGACCTGGTTTTGCAAGGGGGGTCACCTGGGTTTTTGGCCCCGGGCTCAGCGGCCATCTAGGGAAACCTACCAAACCCACACATTTGTTTATTATCAACAACAGCAAGCACTTTATCCAAATTATCTTGTCTCAAGTGTGCGTCAGCTTCCATTTGTGATAATTTCCAAATGTCATTATATGTGGCATTAATAAATCTTTTTGAATGCGGAGACTTAGGACCTAAAAAGAAATCAGATAGGTCCATGTCTTCTGACAGGAGAGAACGATGTTGGTTGGTTTACAGTGGGGAATGCTCCAACCATTGTTGACATAATTTCCCCACTGAATAGGTGGTAACAATACCTGAATGCTGAGAGTGGGAATAACGTGGGTTCGGTCTGCTTGCTTTAATCTACGGTGTGGAATTAAAAAAACAAGCATAACAACCAACCTGATAGACATCTAGCCGCAGATTCCTTAACTTCTGAATTCTCCCCAGGTGCCAGCCTGGATCTGGAAATTTTTCAGCAGTACCGCTGCGTGCCAGGGGACGGCGTTGTACGGCTCTGCGATGACGTCGACTCCGGGCATGACGTCATTGGAGCCATATAAGTCCCCTCCAAAGCGCGGACGTCAGTTTCTTCTTTTCTGCGCTGTAACGCGGATCCGAAGAAGCTGTTCCTCGGGTCGACTTTTCTTGACCTACTTCGACACCTGGTGTCGGTGGAACAGTATGCCTTTGTCTAATGTTGACAGTTTTCTAACCTTGTAGGACTTGTAGCCGACATATGTCGGTGACGTACCTGCATACAATTTGTATGTGGTGTTTAGGTGAGCACCACGACGCTGAGGATTGTGGTTCCTGCCAGAAACTAAAATCAAAGTCGTTGAAGGAGCGGCATTTGAAGTTGATGGCGGCGCGTGCATCGCGATCCTTGGAGGCTTCCCAGCCTCGGTCTTCGTCGTCCCGGGAAGAGCATTTGCGGGGTCGATCTAGGAGCCGAAGCCGGTCTGGAGGACGTCGTTCTCCACGGAAGTCGAAAGGTAAGGGACGGTTGAAGTCTCGGCATTCTCTGGTTCCACCACGTGGAAACTCCGTCTTCCATGGCTTCTCCCGCTCGACGGCTGAGGGAGCCATACGTGACTCCGCACCGTGTCTCCCCGTGTTTCCGCAAGCCGTGGCGTCGATGGCTCAGAGGAGGGAATATTATGATTCCTTACACCTCATCTTTGGGACTGCATCTCCCTCTGGAGCGCCTCTAGGCCTCAAAGAGGTGAGTGGGGCACCGTCCGAGGATTTTTCCTCCGTGACGGTTGGGCCATCAGAGTCGATGGATCGGCACTGGTCAACGTCGACTGGAGACGCTTTAGCGCAGGCTCACAGTCCTTCAGGATCTTTGCCTACGACGCCGGTCTTTGACCAACCTACTCCGACATTGACGTCGGCTGCTTCGGTCGAAGGCGCCTCTCCTCCCCCAGTCGACGTGATGGCGCCGCTTTGGCATCATAAGAGGTCCGCTATGCAACCTGAGGGGATTGCACAGTTTGTGGCCCTTTTTCAGGGAGAGGCTTTGGGAGATCCACCTGTATCGACAGGGGCAGGACTTCTTCAGACCATTTCCTACTCCAATGTGTTTCAGGTGGAGGAGACCTGGCTTACAACTCTTGGTGATTCTTTGCCGGCCTCAGGGTTGCTTTCTCCCCCTTGTCTTGCCACGGAGGCGAGTTCCTCCTTTGCAGACGTGATGAGGAAAGTGGCTGCAGTTTTAGACTTGTCACTGCTTACAGTGCAGAGGTCTACAGACCCTTTGTTCAAAATCCTTTGCCAGGGACAGATGGGAGAAGAGCCTGTTCATCCATATAGTGAGGCCCTATTTGACATTTTAAACTGTTAGCAATGCAGAAAGAACATACCGCTCTGCCCAATGTTAACTTAATCTGGTGCTAATAAGTCACCAATGAAAGGCGCTAGTCCCTACAAACCAAACCACAAAATCTGTTAGCCGCCGGTCGTCACTGGCGTGAGGACCCATTCGCCTTCTGGACCCTGGTCACAGTACCCAGCGCTAGAGATCTGCTTGAGGTTTCCAAGCATCTGATGAATCATTGCGACAGCCTTAATACACTGTCTGCCCCCATGGCGACTTCCTTTCAAATTTGGCCTTTATACATTGGCTCTGATTACTGTTGATGTCGCCCAGCTTGCCTTTTTCTCATGGAACAATCCATGAGTCTGTATCGGCTCCCCCATCCTTGATCATATCGGGTTATTCCTGGGTGCTCTTTATTGTTGTATCAATCTTTGTTCTCATCCTGTGACCAGGTCCTGATGTTAACTTTCAGGTATCTTCCTTCATGAGTCCCACACTGTCTTGCTTCGTCCTGATGAAGGTGTGACCCAGATTCGGGTTAGACACCGAAATGCGCGTCGGCGCTGGAGCCTCCGTGTCTTCCCCATATCTGTTTTTCTCCCCCGTGAAAAAGAAACTGTAACCCCGAACTGTGTGAAAAGTTGAGGACTGTACATCCCTCTTGCATAAATGTTCATGTTATATTGACATCATTTATTTGTTAATATATTTTGGGGAGGACTCTTGGTATCATTTGAATATTGTCAGTGTGATCCTATGAACTGTTACTTGATGGGATGTCTGAGTATGTTTGAGTATGTGGTTGTGTGGTTGGTTGTGAAAATGAGTGTGTGCGACTCATGATGTTAATTGATATTGACTTTTGCGATATTGATTTTTATGTTCTTTGTATTGTATTGATCAAAGATTATTAATAAATATATGTATTTTTTCAAAATTCATTTGTATGTATTACATTTGGGAGGATTTTGTGGTTTGGTTTGTAGGGACTAGCGCCTTTCATTTGTGACTTATTAGCACCAGATTAAGTTAACCTTGGGCAGAGCGGTATGTTCTTTCTGCATTGCTAACAGTTTCTCTCCCCTGCTCCCTCTGCCAGCTATCAGTTTCAGGGGCCCCCTTCTGTGTGAGTGCCTATTTGACATTTTGTTAGGTGCTTGGGCCAAGCCTGAGTCGGGGGTCTCAGTGGACCGCGATATTGCACGTAGGCATTTGCCTGCACCTGGGGACCCGGTTTGTTGGCATAAACATCCTTCCACTAGTGGCCTAGAGACTCAGGTTCCAACGTCTTCTAAGGATGTACATTCTACTCCTAAGACTCCGGTGGGTAAGGATTTTAGAGGCCGTGATTCTTGTGGTAAGCACATATTTGCTTCAGCTAGCTCAGCATTGAGAACCACCAACACGTCTTGTGTGCTGGGGCGTTTTTCCTATGCATTATGGGATTCTTTACAGAACATGCTCCCATCTCTTCCGGATAACCTCCGTGCTGAGGTAGGTAACTTTATTAGAGATGATCAACAGGCTGCTAGGCTTACCATAAGGTGTGGTATGGACACTACGGATTCTGTGGGTCGGGCCATGGCATCTGCAGTGGCGCTAAGGCGTCAGGCTTGGTTGGCATCTTTGGGTTTTTCGGAAGCTGTCCAGTCGGCTTTGGCCGACATACCATTTGATGGTGCCCGTCTTTTTGGAGATCAGGCAGATGCGCCATTAAGACGGTTCCAGGGAAGGCGGACAATACTATATTTTCTGTCACTGTGTTGCTTTGCTTCTCCCTAGGCTTGGAATATATGCTTTTGTTGATCAAGAAGTAGGCTTGTTAGGACGTTGTATATGTCCAGTTTCGGTTTCAGTACTACCATGTGAACTCCGGGGAGGAGCGGTGGTTATAACCTCAGTACCATTTTCTTTTTTATTTATGTATTGATTTAATGACTGAGGGAGGTTCCCTTTGTTCCTTGGCCTCTGAGGATGAGCTTTCCTCTCAAGAGGCTATCACTAAGAGAAGTGACTTCCTGTATGGAGGCGGATCTGTTGCATGCTTCTTCGAAGCAGTTCAGTATGCAAGTTGCATTGCTTTCTTCTTCAGTGTTCTTTTAGAGACATATGCTTATGCCAGTTGTAGGCTGGTGTATAGTGACTTCTTGGTCTACTCTTGGAGGAATTCGGTGCTTCAGCAAGTTAAAGCGTCGCTCTGGCTCAGAGTATATGCTTGCATTATTTGAATGCAATTTGCTTACGAGTTCTTCCTTTATGGCAAAGGAACTGTCTAGTGAAGGCATAACTATTACCTTAACTTTAGGCAATTCCTATCCCTGCTCCATATTATGGTGCTGTAATTTGGCAGCCAAGGTTTTATGATGCACGGGTTGAGCCAACTTGTCCCAAGACCAATGTAAATTTGATGGCTTGTTGTACTTGACTTCATATGTCCAAGGTGTCGGGCCGTTTTGGTCTCCAACAAGGCCATCAATCATCTATAAAAGTCTTGGGAGACAATTTTATAAGATGAGGATTTATTGACTTTATAGTGAGTTTTCTTCTTCCTATGATGTTTTTGATATACGTGGTTCTGTCTGATTGGCATTACCCGTCTTCTGCAGAGGATGTGCCTATTCTTTTCGGCATTCCTCAATTCGTGAAGTCATGACTGTGGTTTCTTGTGGTGTCAGTTCTTTATGATACCATTTGACAGGCAACTTTTACTCACGGCAAGTCACCTACGGGTTGTGCTGGTGGCGTAGTATCCTTTTTTCCCTGGGTTGTGTATTTTTGCCGAACCTCTCATTTCAGAGTGGCTTTTTGTATACGGTGTATACATGATAAAATGTGCTGCTGTGTTTCACATAGCTGTGGGACTTATGATCATATTTGTCTTGTATCACAGGTGTGGTTGCATGTGCTTGTTGTTGACAAGTGCACTAATAGGTGTGTTACCATTTTCAAAATTATTGTAAAGCGCTTTTTGGAACTGTTTTTCAGTTCTAGTTAGTTATTAGGTATACAGAGTATACATGGCAGTGTCATATGTGTTATATATATATATATATATTTGTTCTTCAAAAAAGAAAGAGGTTTTAACCAAAGATGCGGTTGATTCTCTTTCTCGCTTGCCTAGGTGTTTCGAGACCCCGAAACCGGTCCTAGGATGCTTGTTTCCAGTCCAGGGAGGACCTGGCTTGGCAGTTCGGGCTGAACTGTTCCCATGAGGCACAGGGTCAAGACTGATTTGCATATGGCTGGGTTCAAACTGGAATGGCATGGTGAGCAAAAAAACGATGGGTTTAGGCCCAGATCTCTGTACTGGGGTGAATGTATGACATTGTTCTGCATTCTGTCCATCAACTGTTTTTGCATTTGTCACCCCGAGTGGGACGGGTATGCCCAGACGTCGGTCCCGTGCTCTCCATGCCACTGGAATCAAGCTATCCTGGCTGAAGAGGGGTGAAACCCCGAAACCGGTCCTAGGATGCTTGTTTCCAGTCCAGGGAGGACCTGGCTTGGCAGTTCGGGCTGGACTGTTCCCATGAGGCACAGGGTCAAGACTGATTTTCATATGGCTGGGTTCAAACTGGCTTGGCATGGTGAGCAAAAAAACGATGGATTTAGGCCCAGATCTCTGTACTGGGGTGAATGTATGACATTGTTCTGCATTCTGTCCATCAACTGTTTTTGCATTTGTCACCCCGAGTGGGACGGGTATGCCCAGACGTGGGTCCCGTGCTCTCCATGCCACTGGAATCAAGCTATCCTGGCTGAAGAGGGGTGACACCCCGAAACCGGTCCTAGGATGCTTGCCTCATGGGAACAGTCCAGCCCGAACTGCCAAGCCAGGTCCTCCCTGGACTGGAAACAAGCATCCTAGGACCGGTTTCGGGGTTTGACCCCTCTTCAGCCAGGATAGCTTGATTCCAGTGGCATGGAGAGCACGGGACCCACGTCTGGGCATACCCGTCCCACTCGGGGTGACAAATGCAAAAACAACAGTTGATGGACAGAATGCAGAACAATGTCATACATTCACCCCAGTACAGAGATCTGGGCCATATGGCTGGGTTCAAACTGGAATGTCATGGTGAGCAAAAAAACGATGGATTTAGGCCTAGATCTCTGTACTGGGGTGAATGTATGACATTGTTCTGCATTCTGTCCATCAACTGTTGTTTTTGCACGTTTCGAGCTTATCTACGACTCGAAGTTGTGTTCAGTCTTTCAGACTATGGCACTGAAGGCCGTATGAGGGCAAGCTTGATACGTACTTGCGGTCTGGCAATGGTTATTGGCCAGTGAAATTCTGTGAATTACCGGACCAGTCGGAGTATCTGGTGACACATTTATGTGTGTATGTATATATATGTCCATATATACATCTTTGTGGCAAGATGTTATACAGTTGGCGCATTTGATGAATATGAATGCTCATTTGGTCCAAACTAAATTATGTATACCAAGGAGGTGTTGTTGTTCATCTTTCCTTTAGGGAAATGGATTCTGAAAGTCCTTCTTGGGATTTTATCAGGATGGTTCTTTCTCTGATTTTCTTGATTGTCATGAACAATGTAGATTACATGGCTTTTGTCATGCAATTGTCCCTTTTGATCATCGTGTTTTCTTTCCCCTTTGGGGGATAGGGGTTAGTGTCTGTTATCTGACAGATGGTTCTTTAGGGTTTTTTCCCCTTTTTCCTCATTGGCCGATTCTCTCGGACCTGTAAAGTTGTTTTTTATTTATATGTTCTGTGACAATGATCATGGATTCTTTTAAGAGCCATGCTCTTGTTCTGCTATTCTTATTAGTTTTGACAGGCTGGTTCTCTTTGAGAACTTTTGTAGACCCTGCTCCAGTGGGGTATAGCTATGGTTTTTAATTCAAAAGTTAAGGAATCTGCGGCTAGATGTCTCTATCAGATGTAAAAGTTACTTACCTTCGGTAACGTGATATCTGGTAGAAACAGTCTACCCACAGATTCAATAACTCCCTGCCCATCCTCCCCACTCTGTGAATGACCTATGAGGTAAGGGTTATACCCTTTTCATTACTGGTTTTATATACCGGTGTCACATTCTCAACTTATGTGGGACTCAACAGACCGCTTGGCCTGGCCACATAGCTTTTGTTTAGATGTTGCCATACCATTCATTTCCAAATGTGTGTGGTCGGTAGGGTGGGTGTGTGTGTTTTCTCTTTCACACTGGATTAGACACCAGTGGGCACTATTGATTTATTTGTTCTTTTCTTTGAAAGTCTTTGTTTGGTATCAGCATACCTTGAATTGGCACTTTCAATATGTCATGTAGTGGTGTGATTCAACAAACAGTTTGGTATTTTTTTGTAGATTTTGTGTGGCTATTGCCATCTCATTCATTACTATTGATGAATGGTCTATAGAGTGTATGGTTTTCTTCCCTTACATGGGGGTTATTCACCAGGGCGCAGGGTTTCATGTAGCCCTGTGTTTTGTTGATTTTGTTGGGTTTCTTTAAAATCCATGTCTGGTGTTAACATACCATTTGTTTCTCCTTTATTAACGTTTTAAAGATTTTTTATCTTTTTTGGCACACTGTTTCCACAACCAGTTTCTATGGTGGCTCCCTGTTCTGGCGCGGAAGCTTTCACAGAAGAAACCGACGTCCGCGTGCTGTAGGGGACTTATATGGCTCTACTGACGTCATGACCGAAATCGGCGTCTTCGCGGAGCTGTACGAAGCCGTCCCCGGCACACAGAGGTATTGCTGAAAAACTTCCAGATCCAGGCTGGCACCTGGGGAGAATTCAAAAGTTAATGAATCTGCGGCTAGACTATCCCTCTACCAGATATCATGTTACCGAAGGTAAGTAACTTTTACTTTCTGTCTACTGGCCACAATAACCCCTGTGAGGACCTGAAAGTATAGAATTAATTGTACCATTCTACAACATACTATTGAGCTGTTCTTCAGTGTAATTTGTCAAATCAGGCAGTGGAAGGAATGTTTAGTGCATTCATGTCTTTAATTTTAGCTAAACCTAGACATGTAGTCTGCTGAATGGTTTCATTCAGAAAAATCGTTTGTGTTGGAATTAAACAGGCTCCGAACAAGATTTCCGTCCCTTGAACATGCCAAGGTTTGGTACCCCAAGTGGATTTCTTGTCAATGGTATCCTTCCAATAATCAGCCTTTTACAGCTATTTGGATAACAAATGTGTCTGTATATATTAGCTTAGTTTGTGTAAGTATATATTTCTTTGGTGTTGCAGGGAGAGCTTTGAAATAATAGGATTCTCCAGTATTGGGATATCTTTCATAGATTCACATGCCTGAATCATTCCCCGTCGTCGGAGTGGGAGTCTCACGGTACATAAAAAAAGCAATAATTATGCACATAATAACCATAATATAGGTAACATAGAACCAGGAAGTAAAGTAGACAAACTACAAGGGAAGAAAACTTCCACATTTATGACTTGTCCAAGTCATTGGCTGCAGTTTGGACTGTATATAATCAGGCGACAGCACCCTCCAGAATGTTCTCCCCAGAGGCTCAGGCTCTCAGATTTTCTACCGCACGACGTGTGAAGGGAGTCTCCCTGAGCCCTGCTCAGTACTTTCTATTTCTTCAGAAATTTCTTCATTTCAGGATGTCTTCATCTAAAAGATCTCTCTTTCGACCTTGTGAGTCTTGTGGGAAGCTCCGGCTGTTTTCAGAAGACCCCCACAAGAAATGCATTTATTGCCTGTATCCTGATCACCAGGTGAGAGACTGCAAGATCTGTAGGACCTTCCCTCAAAAAACTCTCAGAGACAGAGAAGGACGTCTACTTCTGTGGCTACAGAAGATTAAGGATCAAGACAACCCCTTATCTGATGTGGGGAGTGTTGCCTCGGGCTCAACTGCGTCCTCTAGGAAGAGGATTGCTGAGGAGGACTTGTCTTCTCCTGGGGCTAAGGTGTCGAGAAAACAGCAAACCTCTAAAGGTGCTGAATTGCCTTCCTCCTCAAAAAAGGCTCCTCCACCTTCTAAAAGTAAGCCTCTGCCTACTACCCCCCCGAGAAAAACTGCGAAGTCTCTGGCTTCAAAACGACTTTCTGAGAAGGATTTACCTCAGAAAAAAGTACCGTCGTCGACGGCATCGACGACGACTTCGTCGACGAAACTCACCGTCGACGCTACAACAACGTCGACTGCCACCTGCTCGTCGCCGAGACCACAGATGATCATGTCGTCGGCGTCATCACCGTCGACGCTGGTTTCTGTCTCCGTGAAGCCAATCTCGTCGACGACAGAAATTAGATCTACCGTCGACGTCCCTTCGACAACGAAGATTAGAAAAATCTCGTCTACGATTGCCTCGTCGACGAACGCCTCATCGACGACTGCCTCGTCGTCGAAGACTGCCTCGTCGTCGACGACTGCCTCGTCGACGGTTACCTCATTTACACCAGCTCCATCGACGACGACTCCGTCGACGGCTCCCTCGTCGACGCTACAATTATCTTCTTGCACAGAATTGCAAGTTTGGTCAGCGTCTGCGGCCACGGCACCCTCTGCACCGTCTACGACGCCTGTGCAATTACCACCATTGACAACAGCATCTTCCTTGCTGCACAGACGTGGTTCTTCATTGGAGGTCCTCTCTCCACTGCATATTTCCCCTACTAAGGTACCTCTAGAGTTACCTGAACAATTACTAGATTATGGGGAGGATGATGAGGAATCCGAAGACGATGACAGATTTCGCACTGCCAGGAGCCCTTCAGAATTATTCATTAAATATCAGGAGGACGATCAGGATGACAATCCTTCCCCAGAGACTGTGGGTCCAGCTCCAGATGCGATCCCGACGGCGCAAATGCCTTTGGCTCTATTAAACAATCTGCAATTCATGTTGGATGACTATTATCGCCGTTTCCCTCCATCTGAATCGGCTTCATCCATTCCGCCGACACCTGTGCCTCAAACTTCCTTTTCTGCGTTGAGGTCACCCAGACCACCTTCTCCAGTGCCTTCTCATCATTCCCATGATGCTCACACCTCGGACGACGATAGGGAGGAAGGAGAATTGGATGACAGATCGCTTCTTACAGAGTGGGACGATTACCAGCTACAAACTCCGTCTCCTTCAACTCCAGCTCCCATCGATTCTCCTCCAGTTGACATCGGAGGTTTTCATCTTATTATGGAAAGGGCAACACAAAGGTTCCTCCTGCCTATGGAAACAAAAAAGGATGAGTGTTTCCTATATGACTTTAAAGATCAGCCGAGGAAGCAGGTACGGACCATCCCAATAATTGACTTCATTTGGAAAGAGGGATTGAAGGTCATGAAAGCTCCTGCTTCTGTTCCTGCGGTCCTACCTCGCCTCGACAAAAGTATAAGGCGCCAGATAACTCGCCTGCATGTCTCATAGGTCAACCAAAAGCTGACTCTGTTGTTGCCCAAGTGGCGCAACGACGAGCTAGAAACCCCTCTTCTCCAATCACAGCTCCTCCAGATCGGGATGGCAGACGATTGGACACTATTGGAAAAAAGGTTTCCACCATGGCAGCGACGACCGTCCGTGCTGCTAATTCACTGGCCATATTAGGCCGGTACGACAGACAGATGTGGTCGGACATCTCTCCCTACATCGACATGTTGTCAGAACCATCCAAATCGGAGGCTTTAAAAATCCTACAAGAAGGAGAGCGTATCTCTGCGGAAATCATAGATTCGGCCGTGGATGTCGCATCTACAGGATTTAGACAACTAGCAGGTGCCGCAGTACTACGACGGCAAGGCTGGCTCAAATCGACATCTTTTCGCCAGGAGGTTCAGGCAAAGATAATTGATATGCCGTTTGATGGTGAATCACTGTTTGGCCAACATGTGGATGAGGCCCTTCAAGCCATTAAAAAGGATACCGCGACAGCAAGATCTCTCGGTAGTCTCCAGTTTCGGAAGCCGCCCTTTCGTGGCGCTAAGGGCCGTGGATCCTTTTCTAGTCAAGGAGGATATAACCAACAAAGGTCATACCAGTCCTTCCAAAGTAACCAACGATACCAATCTCAACGCCAACAGTCTTACGGACAACGAAATGCCTCCTATTCACAGAATAAGAGAAAGCCTTCCTATCGCGGACGCAACACATCTAAAAAACAGTGACAACTGCCACCTATTCTACCGCCTACCACTTTAAAAGTTGGAGGGAGAATTTCCCAATTTTACTCGAACTGGTCCGCTATAACATCAGACAAGTGGGTCCTGGACATTGTGGCCAGAGGCCATGTTCTAGAGTTCATAAAGATTCCTCCAAACTCTCCTCCCAAAGGCCCACCTCCAGCTCATCTCAAGGAGCTTTTTTCACAGATAAATTTGATGCTAAGAAAGGGAGCGATCGAGATGGTCCCTCAATTGCAAAGAGGAACCGGGTTTTATTCAAGATTTTTCCTGATCAAGAAAAAATCGGGAGAATGGCGCCCCATTCTGGATCTTCGCTCCCTCAACAAATATTTAAAAAAGTTATCCTTCAGGATGTTAACGCTTCAAGAAATCCTTCACCTCCTTTCTGCGGGGGATCACATGGCCACCCTCGACCTCCAGGACGCGTATTTCCATGTACCGATTCTTCCCAGACACAGAAAGTTCTTGCGGTTCAGAGTGGCTGGCAGGGACTTCCAGTTCAAAGTCCTTCCTTTCGGACTACGTTCCGCACCCCGTGTGTTTACCAAGGTTCTAGCACCGGTGGCCGCACACCTTCGTCTGGAGGGGATCCAAATCTTTCCGTATCTAGACGACTGCCTTATCAAGGCGAATTCTTTCACGGTCGCAAGCGCCCACATTCAGAGATGTTTGCTCCTCTTCCAATCTCTGGGCCTCTCCATCAATGTCGACAAGTCTCGTCTCGTCCCATCGCAAAGAAAGACGTTCTTGGGAGCCACGTTAGACACTCAACTGACACAAGCATTCGTCTCAACCGAAAGGCAACGAAAAATTTGCAGACTTGCCCACCTGTTGCGCTCAAAAAGGTGCCTTTCAGTCCGGCAGTTAAAGTCATTTCTGGGGATGATTTCTTCATGCATTCCTTTACTCCCCAACTGCCGTCTCAGAATGAGACCCCTACAAGAAGAACTCAACCACCAATGGTTGCAGGTTTCAGGGTCCTTCGACGATCTCATTCGCATCACTCCCCGGATGCGAGAAGCCTTACTCTGGTGGACTCGCAAAAGGAACGTGGAAAAAGGGTGCGGATTCCTAGTGGAAGCTCCAAGTTTCACCATCACTACAGATGCATCCCTCGAGGGGTGGGGAGCGCACCTTCAAGGGCTCACAGTCAGCGGCAAGTGGAACGCCCAGCAACGGACGTGGCATATCAACCTTCTAGAATTGCTAGCCATCTTCCTTGCCCTAAAATCCTTTCGCACCATCATTCTGGGGGCATCAGTATTAATCCGGACGGACAACACAACAAGTATGCACTACTTGAACAAACAAGGAGGAACAAGGTCTGCCCAGCTCTCTCAACAAGCCCAACAAATTTGGGACTGGGCGATACGACACAGGATCAGCTTGTCAGCGATACATGTTCCGGGAGTTTCCAATGTCCTGGCAGATTCCCTCAGCAGATCAACAGTATCCAATCATGAGTGGGAGCTACATCAACCAACGTTGGATCGAATTTTTCAGGAGTGGGGCCGTCCCGATCTAGACCTGTTTGCGACCAGTCAGAACCGCAAATGCCCATTCTTCGCAAGTTGGCTTCCCCACAAAGGGTCACGCGGGAATGCGTTTTCGATGAATTGGTCGCAGATCTATGCTTACGCCTTTCCTCCGATACCGTTGGTTCCCAGGGTTCTCCGGAAAATGAAGAGAGAACCTTGTCACCTAATTCTCATTGCTCCCAGGTGGCCTCGCCAGTTCTGGTTTACCGAACTCCTCCTTCTCTCACAATGCGATCCCATTCAGTTTCAACCAATACCGAACCTTCTGTCAATCCAGAACGGACAGATCTGTCATCCGGACCCTGCATCTCTGAGATTAGCGGCCTGGCGCCTGAGCACCTTGAATTCGCTCATTTAAATATTCCTGCGGAGTGTAAGGAAGTCTTAGCCAATGCTCGAGCGCCTTCCACTATTAAGACGTACAGGCTTAAATGGAAGAGGTTTTGCATGTGGTGTCAAACTGCCGCTATTCATCCGATCCATGCAAAACCGGACCAGATCCTACCATTCTTTTTGCACTTGGCAAGATCAGGCCTTTCCCATTCTACTCTGAAGGTATTTTTAGCAGCTATTTCAAGATATCGGCAAGATGGTTCCAACTCTCTGTATTCAGCTAGGATCATTCAGCAGTTCTTCAAAGGATTGTTTCGGATGTTTCCTCCTATCCGTCGCCCATCTCCATCCTGGCATCTTAACGTGGTGCTTGCACAACTTATGCGACACCCCTTTGAACCTATTCATAGAGTGGATTTGAAGTTTCTCTCCTGGAAAGTGTCTCTGCTGTTAGCTTTAACATCAGCTAGCAGGGTTAGTGACATTCAAGCCTTCACTATTAATCCGCCTTTTCTTCAATTCACTTCGAACTCGGTAGTGCTACGCACTAACCCCAGTTTTATGCCTAAAGTACCTTTGGACTTCCATCTAAACGAACCAATAATTTAAAAAACTTTCTTCCCTAATCCTCAATCACCTGCGGAAAGGACTTTGCATACCCTTGACATCAAAAGATGTCTCAAATTCTATTTACAACGGACTTCTTCAATCCGTAAATCTGACCAGTTATTTGTGGCCTATGGAAAGATACGCCAGGGACACCCAATATCCAAACAGACCATAGCTCGTTGGATTTCTGCTGCGATTTGTTTCTGTCATCAGCAAGCAGGAAAACCATTACAAACAATTCCAAGAGCACATTCTACTAGAGCAATGTCCTCTTCTACTGCTTTTTGCTGGTGTGCCTCTTCATCAAATCTGCAGAGCTGCAACATGGTCCAGCAAGCACACTTTTACCAAGCACTACTGTTTGGAAGCTGCCAGTAATGCAGATACGTCTGTGGGACAAGCGGTTCTCCGTAATCTTTTTAAATAAGGTGAGCCTCTGTTCTTCCCTCCTCCTCTTTACTGTTTCTCAGACAGATATCAGCTATGTTTATTATTTATATAACATTGCCCTATATATATATATATATATATATATATATATATATATATATATATATATATATATATTTATGCATATTATGGAACTTCTATGTATGTTATTACATAATGTCTCTTGTACATATGATTATGTTACAAGTAGAATCTTACGAGCATTATTATGGATGTACTGCTTTCTACTCTGATTCAGGCATGTGAATCTATGAAAGATACCCCAATACTGGAGAAGAACAATAGTTACTTACCTGTAATCTGTGGTTCTCCAGTATTGGTATCTTTCATAGATTCACATGCAACCCACCCACCTCCCCTCAGAGATTCGTTTATGCTCTTTTCACTTTGGTACACTCTTGTACGAGAAAATCTGAGAGCCTGAGCCTCTGGGAAGAACATTCTGGAGGGTGCTGTCGCCTGATTGGCTGCAGTTTGGACTGTATATAATGACTTGGACAGGTCATAAATGTGGAAGTTTTCTTCCCTTGTAGTTTCTGTCTACTTTACTTCCTGGTTCTATGTTACCTATATTATGGTTATTATGTGCATAATTATTGCTTTTTTATGTACCGTGGGACTCCCACTCCGACGACGGGGAATGATTCAGGCATGTGAATCTATGAAAGATACCAATACTGGAGAACCACAGATTCTCTTCCAGGGGATCCTCATCAATAGTCATAAGCACATGAATATTCCCGCCCATGCGCGGGACCCCGGAAACACATCACATATATGTGAAAAACCATATATGTAGCTCTATATATAGAGCTACCCCAGCTATTTCATATTTGGGGTCAGAGGCTGTTCAGTCTCAACAACAAGAGGACTTTAAGCAGCACGTTTGTAATTCAACACATTATGTCTATTTTTTTATTATATTCAGGCGACACACTTTGAGTGATGGGCAGCGCATTATTTATGTTTAGTAGTTCCCATTTTGGCGGGTGACATTCTATATGTTTAAATTGTTTATGCACGCACGGTTTGATGCCCAAATAGTTTAAAAGACGTATTACGTAGGCTGGTTCAGCATTAGGCTGAAATTTCATTAGCTGCACTGGGCACTTTTAAATGTTGTATTTAGAGTACAATTAGACAATGTACCAACCACGTCGTCTTGTTTTGGGGATGAATTACATTTGAACACTGCAATGAATTTACATCTGTGCATTTCAAAAACGTTTTAGTATTGCTTCTATGTCCATGCATGCCTCTAATTGGAAGGGCTATTTATACTCATATAGTTTTGGCGCCCATCAGATTGACAAAGGCTTCTGTGTAGCCGAAACGCGTCTCTTTGGTCTTGGGATCGAGGGTGACTTAAGAAAATAAAGAGTGTCGTATCCCAAATAGCCTCGTGCACGTGCCTTCTTCGATGGAAGCAGGATTGTTTATATATATCCATATATATATAAAAACACACAATGTAGCCTCCCATAAACATGCTGAGCAATGTTGCAAGGAATTCTCATGCACATAAACATATTCCAATAAAGCAGGGAGAAAGAGAACTTTTGAAAACTGCTTTAATATACAGCAGACAACACAATCCTGCAAGGAATAATGAAGAAAAACATTGCCAGCACATAGGCTGCATTGTAGAAACATTAGTGTAGAAAGCTGAAAAGCTAACCCACATAAACACTCAGATAAACTGGCACCGTGCCTTTAAGGCAGCCATGACCCCTAGCTTCCCGTCATGCCTCAGGGGTGACAGTTAGGTCAGTTGTTCTTTCCGGCTCCTTCTGTCAGGACCCTGGTTACTTCAGCTCTACCTCTTTTTTCTGATTTTCTGTCAGAAAATTCTTCAATTTTTGAGAAAAACCTCTTATTTCGACGTCTTTTTGGTGTTGAAGTATTTCTCTACTGTTTTTTAGAGAGTTGAGCATTGTTTTACAGCAGAATGCCCTCTCTTTTTGACCCTTGCCCTTCCTGTGGCAAGAAGAAGGCCAAATCAGACTTCCATCCTGTCTGTATTCTATGCCTTCCTTCTGAACATAATCCTAAATCCTGCCAGCATTGCCGGCTGCTGTCCAACAGAACTCTAAAGGACAGGGAAAGGATTCGTCTCCATGGATTGGCTGAGAAGAGAAAATCACCTTCTAGAGACAAGCCCCCGATGCAGAAGAGGAAAGAGAGCTCATCTACAAGTAAGATTCCAGTATGCTCTCCATCGGCGTCGGGCTCGGCGCCTCAAATCCCTTCATCGGCAACAAAAACGTCGACGAGAAGACCATCGACGGCGGGCTCGCCGTCAAGAGAACACCGGTCGTCGTCGAAGAACGCAGGTACGTCGAATCCTCCGCCGTCGTCAACCGGGCGACGATCGGCGTCGAGGAGTCGCTCTCCGTTGGTGCGGGCTCGCCCAGCGTCGAGAGACAGATCTCCGTCGTCTCCGTCGATGCGGCGTTCGACGTCGAGACAGGCTCCGCCGTCGCAGGGTCTCCAGCGTTCGGCGTCGAAGCAAGCATCTCAGTCGACGTCACCCAGACGACAGTCGACGTCGAGACACACCTCGTCACCTGAGGCTAGACACTCATCGCCTCCGCCGTCGTCCAGGCGGCGTTCGACGTCGAGGGCAAGATCCTCTCCGACGGCGAGGTATTCGACGTCAAGACCAAGAGTGAAATATACCAAACGTCGTTCGACGGCGGTCTCCGTCGACGGCGAAGGTCAGCGTCGAGAGAAAGATCGACGTCGAGAAGGTTTTCTCCGTCTACCCGCTCATCGTTGAGGTCTCCACACTCAACGTCGAAGGCGAGGTCTATGGGCTCCAGACACACTGAGAGGTCGACGTCGAGGAGAAATTCACCAGTGATGGTGACACAGAGCAGGCCGATGTCGAGACACACCCCATCGACGTCACATCGCTCATCCAGACGCCGATCACGCTCCAGAAGCCGCAGAGAGTCCTCTCACTCCATTCGGAGCTCACCCCAGACGGTGGCGTCATCACGCAGTGTTTCTGTTCACCCGCAGGAACCTACAAAAGCACCGCCAGGAGGTTCTCCAAGGAGACAGCGATCTCCTTCCATCCATCTCTCTCCCAGATGGCTTCAACCACTCCATCATTGGCAGACGGGGTCCGCAGGTCACGCTCAACGGCCTACGACCTACTCCAGTCCGCAGCACAGATCACCATTGCAGCGTCTTGTGCAGGAAGTGGACAAATCACCCACCACTCGGGCCAGGGAACACCGAGGCAGATCCCCTGAACGCAGCTCGTCTCAGGGACATCGCAAGAGGCGGCGTACACCGTCTTGGTCTTCCTCTTCGACACATTCATCCAAAAGGGATTACTCACCTACCCTGACGGATAGTCCTCCCTCCAGAGTGTCGCCTATTGATGATGTGAACACTTTTCATGATGTTCTCACCAGAGGGGCTCAGAAGCTGGGCATCACCATGTCAGCTCCTCAGACAACCAAGTCCATCATTTTTGAGACTCTCCACCAAAGGTCTGCGACTAGACCATTGCTTCCTTTGGTCCCTGGTATCATCGAGCCGGTAATGGATCTCTTCCTTGCTCCAGCATCGGCTAAAGCAGCTCCAGCTCGGATTCTTAAAAAATATAAGCCAGCTGCATCGGATCCTCTTTTCCTTAGATCGGATCCACCTCCGGACTCTGTTATTATTGCAGCAGCGAAAAGACGCATGCGGTTGCATCTTCCTCCTCCGCTCCTCCGGATAAAGAGAGTAGAGCACAAGACTCTCGGGGACGGAAGGCTTGTGGCTCTGCAGCGTCTTCTCTGCAAGTGTCCAACGCTGCGGCTCTGCTGGGTCGTTATGACAGGTCACTATGGGACTCACTGGAGCGCTTCAAGGACAAGCTCCCAAAGGAGGATCAACAGGACTTCTCTGAAATCCTTCACGAAGGTGCTCTGGTGGCTAACCAGGTAATCAGCACTGCAGCAGATGGTGCGTCCCTGGCAGCTCACTCGTATGCACATGGCATATGTGCACGACGATCTTCCTGGCTGCGCCTCACAGCGTTAAAACCGGAGGCACAACAACGCATCCTGAATCTCCCTTTTTCTGGGACTTCACTGTTTGGTGCTCACACAGACGAAGAAATGGCGAGGATGAAGTCCGAGTTGGACACCTTAAAGGCTGTGGGCCTAGAGAAGAAAAAGGAATTTAGGAAGAGATACCGGCCCTACAATCGGAAAAACTACCAACAGAGGGTTCAAACCCCTCAATGGTCACAAAACAAACAGGGCAAATCCCAGTATCAAGGCCGCCGTTCCTCGAGAGGAAGAGGACATCAACAGCAGTCCTCCTCCGCATCAAAAACTCCAGGGAAGCAATGAGTTTCTGCTTCCTCTAGCACCGTTGCACACTCCAGTGGGAGGAAGTATCTCAAGTTACATTCAAGAGTGGCGCAACATAACCAAAGATCAGTGGGTGCTAAATATACTAAAAATGGGTACACACTACGTTTTTGGACGTCCCCAAGAGACATTCCTCCTGTGAAATCTCGTCATCTACATATAGACCTCCTGCGTCAGGAAGTGTCGACCCTTCTCGAAAAACGAGCAATAGAAGAGGTCCCTCAAGCGCAGAGAGGAAAGGGAGTGTACTCACGATACTTCCTTGTTCAGAAAAAAGATCAACCGAACAAGTTCAGACCAATTCTGGATCTACGTTCTCTGAACAAGTCCATCAAAAAGGAAAAGTTTCAGATGTTGGCGCTCCACCAAATATTTCCACATCTAAGGAAAGGCGATTGGATGTGTTTGGTGGATCTCCAAGATGCGTATTTTCACATCCCAATCACAGCACGACATCGCAAGTTCTTGCGATTCACGGTGGGAACAAGACATTACCAGTTCAAAGTCTTACCCTTCGGCCTAAAATCAGCTCCGAGGGTATTCACCAAATGCATGGCAGTAGTAGCGGCAGCATTACATCGCCAAGGCCTGTTCGTATATCCATACCTGGACGACTGGCTGTTGAAGGGACCCTCTCCTCAAATGGTGCAGGAACACCTTCGCACCTGCCTAGATCTCCTTCAGCGCTTAGGCCTACATGTCAACCGGGACAAGTCGATCCTTCACCCAACTCAATCACTCCACTATCTGGGCGCCAACCTCAACTCCGACCTCGGAAAAGTGTTCGGAGGAGAGATTGTCGTCAATGAAAGACAAAGGCAACATCATCCTTCAGGCTCATCAGCCGTCAGTAAGACAGGTGGCTTCTCTACTGGGTTCGATGGCCTCGTGCATTTTTCTCATACCCAACGCCAGATTGAGGATGAGACCATTACAGCAAGATCTCGAGGACAAATGGGATCAATCCTCGGGTCAGTGGAACGACCGGATTATCCTCTCTCCTGCAGCAAAGAAGTCCATTCTCTGGTGGCTGCAACCACAGAACCTGCTGGTGGGAGTCCCTTTTCACCAACCTCTGCCAGAACAATCCCTGATCAAGGATGCATCACTTCAGGGCTGGGGAGCGCATCTGGGTCATCTGCAAACTCAGGGCAGATGGACCAACAGAGAACAGAAGTATCACATCAATATGCTGGAACTGCGGACGGTTCATTTAGCCCTCAAAGCTTTTCAACCGTCAATTCAGCTCGGATCGATCCTAGTGCAAACGGACAATACAACCACCATGTATTACTTGAACAAACAAGGTGGAACTCGCTCTCGCCCTCTGTCTCTCGAATCCCAGGCGATCTGGCACTGGCTGCTAGCCAGGAACCTATCGATCACGGCAATCCATCTGCCGGGAGAGCAGAACGTGCGAGAAGACGCCCTCAGTCGTCACTTCCAAGAGCAAGAAGACTGGGTGCTCAACGACGAAGTGGTGGCAGACACCTTTCATCAATGGGGTCATCCTTTCATCGACCTTTTTGCAGACGATCAAAACAGAAAATGCCACGCCTTCGCATCCAGGTTTTACCGACCAGGAACGAGAGGGAATGCTCTTTTGATAGATTGGTCAGGGACGTTTGCATACGCCTTTCCACCCCTCCCTCTAATTCCGAAGGTGGTGGCCAAACTTCTGCGATCCAGAATGAGGATGATACTCATAGCACCGGACTGGCCTCGCCAATGGTGGTATCCGGACCTTTTGCAACTCTCGGTTCGCCCGCAACGGAGACTTCCGTGCAGGCCGGACCTTCTCACCAAAATGGGAGGGAAGATTCTGCACCCCAGCCTTCCCTCGTTCAGCTTGACAGCATGGCTCCTGAAGTCCTGCAGTACGGACATTTGAACCTCCCTCAGGACAGCATGGACATTTTAAGGGAGTCAAGGAGACCTTCCACAAGATCCTCATACTCTCTAAAGTGGAAATGGTTTTACTTGTGGTGTATCCGTAATGATTGAAGTCCAATTAACGGGCAAGAGGAGGTAATCTTGCCGTATTTGCTCTTTGGCCAAATCTGGTTTGAAATATTCTTCCATTAAAGTGCATTTGGCGGCTATCACAGCATATCGTAAATCACCTAACCAGCCTTCTTTCTTTCAGCTTCAGGTGGTCAAGGACTTCCTGCAGGGGTTGAAAAAGGTTTATCCCCCTGTTCGACCTCCTTCTCCTCCTTGGGAGTTGAATTTGGTATTGTCTAAATTGATGGGACCTCCATTTGAACCCATTCATAAGGCTACATTGGAACACCTTTCTTGGAAAGTAGCTTTTCTAGTAGCAATTACATCAGCACGCAGAGTGAGTGAGATACAAGCACTCTGTTCTAAAGAACCCTATACGGTTTTCCACCATAATAGGGTGGTTATGCGATCTCACCCTTCCTTCCTACCTAAGGTTGTGTCAGAGTTCCATGTTAATCAGACAATTTCTCTACCCTCTTTCTTTCCCAGTCCATCCACACCAGCGGAAAGGTCTCTTCATTCGCTAGACCTCAAGAGGGTTCTCAAATTCTATTTGGATGCAACAAAATCCATTAGAAAAGCTGATCAATTGTTTGTAAACTATGGCTCTGTTAGAACAGGCTTCCCAGCTTCTAAAAGATCCATTTCAAGATGGATAGTATCTTGTATAAAGTTGGCATACCAAATTGCAAATAAGCCTCTGTTTGCCTCCCCTAAAGCTCATTCTACTAGGGGCAAGGCTGCTACGATTGCATTCTTACATAATGTACCGATGGCCGAGATTTGCAAGGCGGCAATTTGGAAATCGGTCCATACGTTTACCAGACATTACTGTCTGGATTCTGACTCCAGAGCAGATACACAAGTGGGCCAGGCCTCCTTGAGGAATCTGTCCCAATGCTAACCTATTGGAGTCTGTATAGGCCTTATGGCGTTTATGTATCTTGATGGTACTCTGTTTACTTGCCCGCAGGATGAGGGGATGGGCTTGCTATTCTATTCATGTGCTTATGACTATTGATGAGGATCCCCTGGAAGAGAAGGATAAGTTACTTACCTGTAACCCTAGTTCTCTTCCAGGGGTATCCTCATCAAAGTCATAAGCAACCCACCCGCCTCCCCGGGCAAGTGAACATGATACATACATCTCTTTGTAAAAAGGTCTGCGGATATCCGCAAAGAACAACTGACCTAACTGTCACCCCTGAGGCATGATGGGAAGCTAGGGGTCATGGCTGCCTTAAAGGCACGGTGCCAGTTTATCTGAGTGTTTATGTGGGTTAGCTTTTCAGCTTTCTACACTAATGTTTCTACAATGCAGCCTATGTGCTGGCAATGTTTTTCTTCATTATTCCTTGCAGGATTGTGTTGTCTGCTGTATATTAAAGCAGTTTTCAAAAGTTTTCTTTCTCCCTGCTTTATTGGAATATGTTTATGTGCATGAGAATTCCTTGCAACATTGCTCAGCATGTTTATGGGAGGCTACATTGTGTGTTTTTATATATATATGGATATATATATAGAGCTACATATATGGTTTTTCACATATATGTTATGTGTTTCCGGGGTCCCGCGCATGGGCGGGAATATTCATGTGCTTATGACTTTGATGAGGATACCCCTGGAAGAGAACTAGGGTTACAGGTAAGTAACTTATCCTTACAGGTAAGTAACTATTGTTCTTTTGGGTCTAATGTATCAAATCCAGAAAAATATGGAAATTTATCCTTGTATGTTTTTGAGCTCGCTTGTGGGGGCGTGAAGCAATGCTCCCATTGTCTGTAATTAAAAAGTGTGCGTTGAACACTAGTTTGATGTAGATAGTGATTTCCATAATGTTGGCAATAGAACATTTCATCATAATTAGCCAAATCAAGGTTCAGATCTCTGATTTAAATTCCAGCTCTGAGAGCATGGAGTTTCCAGTTTCAATATCCCAGTCATCAGACTGTAATCCAGGTAGAATTTCATCTCCCATAGAAACCCTAAATACAAAAGGTATCTACAGAATTTCCGTAGGACCGAATATATCGTACAAAACTTTATCCCAAACAATTCCATCAGTTACTCGAACAGCTGAAATGTTCACAAGGTAAGTCTCTTTTTAGCTTATGTCAAAATGAGTGAGGCGTCAGCACCTCATCGACAAGTTCTGTGGCAGAGCGTTCTGGAAGATAATGGCTGTTAATCAGCAAGAAATAAACAGCCACAAATCCAATCCATAGGAATAGAAAAACCAAGGAAGGTGTTATCCAAACATGGTTTTCTTGCGGCTAAGGCATGGAATGACCTGCCTGTGGATTTAAGGACATGTACATCAGAGACTCTGTTCCGGAAAAAACTAAAAACCTGGCTCTTCCGACACCCCCCGGGTGGCGGAAAGTAGGCCTTCTACTGTTACTGCTTGGGGCCATAGGCGTGAGGGAGGGTGCTTGATGCAGGTCAGTTGCTGTGGCTCGGATGGTGTTCTAGCGCGGGGACACTCCGTTGGAGTAACCAGGCGCTCTACAAGCTAAATAATAATAATAAGTGCATTTCAACTACGAAAAGAAAACACAGGAGTGTCTAAAACTGAAGAATCCTCAAAAGAATCAGAAGAAAAATCATCTTGACCCACATATTAACCAGAGCAGTTCGTCTATAAACTGGTGCCAAAGGTACACTAACAGGACCAGAAAAATCCTAAAGCCGTGGATCTGTATAAAGTACATCAACTGCAGACGACACAGTAGTAAGAGCAGTACTCGCTTCAGTCATGTTGCTGGTAGTTGTAGCAGATGCAGGACTGAACTGTAGTTCATTCTCTACACCACCCCCCCTCTTCCCCCTCAGCTGGGGAGAAACCGCTTCGGTGGTGCTCACTAGCTGTGGAGGAATTTCCTGTATTGTAGCGATAGGAGTTTAGGAACTAGCAAGGACTCCTCGTGGCCTACTGTTTAGAATCGGCCACATGATGTAACTTGATGGGATCAATGGAGACAAAACGATTGTCTTTAGAACCAAGAAGTGGTGGCAAGATTACAGTTCTCATACCTTAAATGCCAAGGACTAGCACCGGTGCTCGGTATGATGGGCCAAATTCCTGCTTTACCACCACCTCTTCTTGCACGAGATCCTCGATTTGTGGAATCCAGCCGAAAGGTACTGATTTCTACTTAATTCCTGCAGAGGCAGATGTCTTCAACTGTTCGTTGGATTGGGTTTCATGGAAGTTTTGTAGATTCTGTAAGACAGCACAACGATCATTTACATCAGTGGGCGTGGCTGCTGCAACAATGTCTGGAATGTACATTTTGATTCCAAAGAGGACCATTTATGGGATCCGGCAACCCAGAGATCTTTTAGGGAGATCAAGTGCTCGTTGTACCCTATATAGGTGGTAGATCCAACTACGCCTTGCGCCTAATACTCTAGCTGTTAAGGACTACTTTAAGTTATCCTTTCCACAACAGAGTTGCCTTCAGGCCGATATGGAGACGAATAATGCCCCTGTACACCAAGGGAAGCCATAGTATCCAGATACATTTTTGAGGCGAAAGCCGGGCTCTTGTCTGAGTGTAGTGTAGTGCATGCATGTGTCCCGATAAAGACTTGCATGTCTTCAATAACAGTGCGAGCGTCAGCCGAACGCTGTGGCCAAACCCAGAGGAACTGGAGCAAGAATCAGTTTGCATCTTGGATAAATGTATATGCAGTATCCGAAATAAGAGGACCACAATGATCTAAATGCAGCCGAAAAGTTTGTTAGAAATTACCAGGTGTGTCTGCGGAGGACGTGCCACAGTGGAACCTTTAATTTGTTGACAAATATGTCCTTTGTTGTAACAAGCCGTGCCACCAATAACGTTGCCTAAGACTATGCTCACTACGTGAGCACAGTGATATATCGGTGATCTCTGGGATTAGAACCGGACCTCATGCCTGGCATTTGTAGTTAGGTAGTCTGCATCTCAGGTTGCTCAAAGCTGGTGCGCCTGTTCCAGGACCTTTCCCACTGCTAGAAATCCTCCTCTCTATTTTCAAAAAGGCAAGTCCTTGTTTATATGATAAGAAGTGCCATGTTGGAAAACAGCAACTTCACCTCTGTTTGGTGTCTAAATGTTAGAATGTTGCTGACCGTGTAGTGCTTGGCACAAGGTGCATGGATGTTTGGGGGTGGGGGCACCACATGAGCCCCCCCCTGACCCCATATCGGAGGCCCACGCGAGACGGGGGTCCTGCTAGGGGCCCCTAAAGTCCCTTTCCGTCTGCCTTGACATGGTGGTCGGACCGCCATGTAAAGGCAGAGGGAAAGGGACGTCGTAAAATCTTACGGCGGTGCCTTCGCAGGCACCGCCCCCACTGTAGAGATTACGCTCCGACCGACACTCTGGGCTTCTTGAGCCTGTCTGAGGCGTTGGTCGATACCTTCGCCCTCTGCGCTCCGATCGACCGCATCATTATGCGGTGGTCGGACCTCAGCCTCGGATGTCAAATGGACCTCCACCGAGTGAAATTTTGGCTGATTTTTATCTTTGTTAGTATTTTTGTGTCTGATCTTGAGAGTGCCTGGGACATTACCTTTACTAAAGAACCTCCAACATAGGGACAGAATTTAATTTAATTAGTTGGCCAGAATTACTCTCAGCCTCGCACTGCGCCCTCAAGATCACACCACACCTCAAGGAGCTTCATTTGTTCTTCCTGCACTAATGAGCACAATTAAAACTCATCGCCCACACTTTCACTGTACTACATAATACTACATAATTATCGCCCAGCATGCAACAACAATCGTGTCTGCTTTCACAAACCTTCAAGGAGTCCTACTTGCACACATCTCACACATATGGAAAACTAAATCTGTTGGTTGAGCATTCTCCTACCTCGCTCCTAAAGTGTGGAATAACCTGTTGCTACACATAAGAGCCTCTTCCTCAGTTCTCGAATTCCGCAAGAGTCTGAAGACCTGGCTTTTCAGTTAGTCCACTAGGCCTTGGGGTTGGCTAGACTCACTCCTGCTCAGTGCCAGAATACACTCCCAGGTGATAGTACGCTCTACAAATCTGCATAATATAACAGCCATATCTAAATTACAACTGTACAGCGGTACAACTGCTAAAAAAAGAAGTACTATACAAGGAACTATGTAGAACAGGATCTGATACCAAGCGCATGTTTAAAAACAAACACCTGACTTCCTTATGTGCTTTAAACACACACGTGATGGGAAGAATGCTTTCAACAGTCTAACCTCTGGCAATCGCTCTGGGTAGGATTCCAGTCCATCGTTCTTTTGCCCACAATGCCACCTCAGATTAGACAGAGCCATATGCAAATAAGTCTTGGTCCTGCTCCAATAGGAACAGTCCAACCCGAAGTGCCAGGCCAGGTCGTCTCTGAACCAGAATACAAGCAACCCAAAACAGTTCCTGCCATCACCTTTTGTGTGCTTGGTGTAATGCCCAAAGTGGCCAAGGGCATGCCCAGACGTGGGCCCCTTGCCCACTCTACCACTGGAATTAAATTACACTCAACTGAAGAGGCCCAGTCAGTCCAAAACCAGTCTTGGGTTCCTTGAAGTCCGGTTCAGAGTGGACCTGGCTTTGCAATGCAGTCTGGACTGTTCTATAGGAGCAGGACCAAGACTACAGATAAACAGATTTAAACATAATCTTCAAGGAATTTTGAAGTCGTACCCACCTTGATGCCGGCATCAAGGCCAACCTCAGTCGACTCTGGAGCTGCCATCAACACAGATAATTCTATTGATGGCGGGCTTTGCCAACTCTGAGCAACCTGTCCTGCAGAGGCTGCAGGAGTATTGGGATGTAAAGCAAAAATGGCTTTTCATCCGTCCCCAGACAGGGAAAATCGCAATAAAGCTCCCTCCATCAACATCATCCGAGTCTCTGCCTCAGAAAAGGAAACTAACTAGTGAGGAACAGGTGGCTTTGGAGCCACCTCCAGCGCAGCCTAAAAAATGCATGGACAGGGCCACCAGCCCCCGTCCTTATGCTGCACTTTCTCCTCCTTTTCCACCTCTTCCACCACCTCTATTGCTTCCACACTCACCAGAGGTGGCCCTTTTGGTTGTGACGATACGTACGAGGTACATTTAGGCCCAGTGCTCACAGATGAGTGGGACGACTATATGTAGATCACCTGGGAGATTCAGATCTGGATCATTATCCTGGTAAGGCATCTCCCTTGGATGACACCATGGCATACCACGAGGTGATCCATCTGGCAGTCACGTTTCACAAAGTGGACATGCATGTCCTCCATGAGGAAGTTGACTTCCTCTTAGAGACATTGTCCAAGTCCAGAACAGTCCAGTTTCTCCCAGTGTGGAAGGGCATGCTAAAGTCAGCCTCAACACCTTTAAAGAAACTGTGAAGGCCAGAGTGATAATACCACAGGTAGGAAAAAATAGACTTATCTCAATGACCTGGTCTACATCAAGGGTCATGTCCCACCAGACTTCGTCATCCATACAGTACACAACCGTGCTTCCGCTCAGGCAATGGGAGAATCTCCCCAGCCAGAGAAGTAGAGCAAAGGAGTGGAGGCTGCTGGTAAAAGGGTAGCGATAGCGACCACTACCCACTGGAGGGCTACTAACTCCTTTGGCCTCCTTTCCCACTACAACAGGGCTCAGTGGGACGAAATGCAAGAGCTCGTCAAAATTCAAAAAGAGGGGCGATGAGATAGTTGCAGAGGGAAAAGCTATCTTTAATGCACCTGTCTGCTACTTTCCTGACACCGCATCCTGGGTGGGGACTTGGAGGGGAAGTGGGAGGTGGGGGGTCAATACCAGCATTGTTATCAGAGAACAGACCTGGTTCATTATCTCAGGCTTCAAACCAGCAATATGTTCTCAATGTGCCCTCCAGTGGAAAACATCTGTTTGGCTTGCAGTTTGATCAGATGTTAGATAAAATCAAAAAGGACACAGTAAAAGTTATGGCTACCATTCTGACTCCCATCACCTTGGGGCTCGTTTCGGAAACATCACTATAGGGCAGGCTTCAAAGCCACTCCTTCAGAGTCCAGTATCCTCATATCAGAAGCAGCATCAGTTATACCACCAGCTCATTGGTACACCAGGGATGCCTATAGGAGCAACAGTAACAGGGGTAGCGGCAAAGGAGGTTCCAGCAAAGGGGCCATCAAAACATGGACTCCCCTTCTCCCCCTCCGATTACAAAAAAACAGTTGGGGGTAGACTGCAGGATTTCCTTCCCGGCTGGAAGGAAATCGCATCCAACCGGTTCGTCACAGCTACTGCCTAGAACTTCACTCCCCCCCTCCCCATAGCCACACCCTCAGCAGCATCCATCTCCCCCTTCTGCCCAGAGAGGTACAAGCGCTCCTACAAAAATGGGCCATAGAGTCCGTGGCCTCTCACCAGCGGGCGGGGCAAGGCGGTTTACTCTTTACTTTTTCAACCTCATGAAGGATGGCTTCCTCAGGCTCATCCTGAACCTCAGGCCCCAGAATGGCTACATCCTCTCCCAACACTTTCATATGTCAACACTGTAGGATGGCCACCCCTCTGCTTCAACAAGGCAGTTATATGACTGCATTAGGTCTCAAGGACGCCTACTTCCATATCTTCATCCACCCTGCCCACTGGTGCTACTTTTGCTTCATTGCTATCAGTTTAAGTAACTCCCCTTCAGCATCACCACTGCCCCAAGAGTCTTCACAAAGAGTCTGGTAGTACTAGCCTCTCACCTGAGGAGGTGGGGGGGCAAAATCCACATTTTCGCCTACCTCGACGATTGGCTAATCAAGAGCACAGGCAAGCACCAGTACCTAGCAGATATCCAGGCTGCCAACTCCCTCCTGCATAGGCTCAGGTTCACAATAAATGCTGCCAAATTCCACCTACAAGCCCTTCAAATCGAGCCCAAGGGTCGGTATTAAACTCAAAGACCGCTTGCCCCAATTCATCGAGGGTCATAGCCTTCAAGTGGCTGTTACCTCTTTTTCAGCCAAATAGTCAACTCTCAGAACCTTTATGTGCCTATTGGCCATGATGGCTTCCTGTATCTCCATTGTAACCCAGGCCTGGCTCCCCGTGTGCCCGATACAACAGTGCCTCTCGACTCAGTGGTCATAAGCGGAGGGTCAGTAGGAAGATCTAGTGTTGGTAAATATCAGCGCCCAGCGCTCTCTGCAGTCGTGGAACAACCATAGTCTGTTGCAAGACAGGCCCTTTCTAGATCCTATTCCGTAAGTCACCATCACCACGGACTCCTCTTGTCGGCTGAGAGGGTTCATCTAGACCACATGACAATACAAGCCATATGGGTACCTCATCACCAAGGGTACCACATCATCTACCTCAAGCTCCTTGGCATACATTTTGCCCCCAAAGCCTTCCTTCGCCTCATTTAGAGCAAGGTAGTACTAATCCAATCGGGCAACATGACAGCCTTTTACTACCTCCAGAAAAAGGTCAGTACTCACTTTCTCCCCTTGTCACAACTGGCACAGAAAGCGTGGCATTGGGCACTCCACCACCTCATTTATCTCATGGCGGAGTGCCTTCTGTGGGTCGAGAGCACCTGACACAACTTCTCAGCAGGACACATCAAGAAATCCACGAGTGGGAACTCCACCCACAAGTCCTACTCCACTACTTCCAGGGCTCGGTCACACCACTTCCGAAAGCTCAAAATGCCCATACTTGCCTTCAGGTACCCATACCCACAGTCCATGGACAATACATTGTGGGGGCGATTACGATGCCGGACGGAGCCGAGTCCATCCGGCATCGTTCTGGAACTGGAATCGAACGACCTCCAGTCATCGGTTCCAGCCCGGGAATTAGGATGCGACCGAACCCTGTTTGGTCGCAATCCTATACTTTGCTATGAGAGCATGCATTCCGAAAGGACAACTGGAGTAGCAGTTAAAAAAAAACATTTTAGCAGAAATACCAGTACTCTATGAAGAAACGTAAACATGATTCAAATGCTAGTAAAAATATTATGATTCACGGGTACAATACTGTTTTTTGTTTATGTATTGAAATGGTTACAGAATTTTTCATCCTGATGAAGTCCTTATGAATTTATAGTCCCAAAGAACAATTTGAAATGCACCTCAAGCTCATCCTCAACCTCCCCAAACAGAGCAGCATCACCCCCACCTCAGCAACCTCCACTGGCTCCCTGTCCAGAAGAGATGGCAGTTCAAGCTGCTGACCTTTGCCTACAAGGCCCTTCACAATGCCAGACCCTCCTACCTCAACCACTGCCTAATCTCCCCTTCACTTGCCAACTTCAGGAAGGAACTCAAGACCTGGGTCTTCGACTAACGCTCCTCTTACCTCAGCACCTGGATACCCCCCGGGGTGATAAGCCGTGCTATACAAACTTATTGATTGACCTCATCGGCAGTTAGAAACTGAGGAGTACACCCTAACTACACAGACCCTAATATTTCACAGGGCTGTTGAGATTCTTAAGAGGAACACAACTACTGAACGAACACCCATGGTACTCTGTAGCGCTTGAAAAATGAACCATATTCTAGAGCCCAAGTCTAAAAAAGCTCTGTTTCAATCCTATATTTTCATGACTGAGGTATTTTTTTAAGAGCTGTTCCTGATGAATGAATGATTTATTCGTCAGTCTTGTAATAGACATGCTCACAAAAACACTGTGAATCACTGAATATAGAAATGGAAATTCCACACAAAGAACACTGTGAATGCATATCAAGAATGCAGTGTAAAGTGCGTATTATGAATGAAAAGCGCAAAAGCTGCCCCAAGGAGTGTTCCGGTGCTGAAAAATGTATAGATGCATGCCAAGTTCAGACATTCCAGTGACAGGATATTAAGTGAAAAGTAGAAGTAAAAAATTATTATGGACCCTAAAACAAAGTCCTTGTGTCAATATAGGGTAAACGAATATTCGATCTTTGCTTTAATAAAGGACCGTGCCTAACAGGATACACCCTTTACTTTAGCACATCAATAGAAGCTGGAGGCAATGAGTCGCTGGTCCAGAAAATGAGATGATGGAATTCAAGCAAATTAGAACTCAAAGCAATCAGGAGAGGCTTCCAGTTATGCCTTCTAGACTAGCAAATTTGACAGGCAACACTACCTCAATGTTTCATATAAACAAGAGGAGACAAAGCCTCCGATTATTCAGGAGGAGGCTCAAGGCCTGTGGAAGTGGATCATCAGCTATGGGGTCCCCTTATCAGCAGAGAGCAGACTAGTGTAAACAATGCATGGCCAGACGTTCCCAACTGTGAGTCACAAATCGGAGCTGAATCTGTCACAATTAAACCAAGTATTTTAGTGTTGTGGCCATCCAGATACGGATATCTTTGCAACAGTAGACAACAAGAAATGCTGTTACTTCACCAGCTGACACTGGCAGCTGATGCAGAAGGCTTTTTTGATGGCAAAGTCCAAGACCATTGCTTATATTTTTCCACCAGTCCCTCGTTCCACGGGTGATTAGCAAACTCAAGAGGGAACCTTGCTGCATGATTCTAATAACACTGCATTGGCCGTGGTCCACAGACTTTATCCAGTATTGGGGTATCTTTCATAGATTCACATGCCTGAATCATTCCCCGTCGTCGTAGTGGGAGTCCCACTGTACAAATAACATAGCAGTAAGTAGTAAAAAACCATAGGCCTAATGAATGCAAACATGCATTGCATAGCCTATTAGTCTCCTTTTGTAAAAAGGACCAAACTAAACAACGCAACCAATCAGCTACCAGCACCCTGTAGAACCTTCCCAAGAGAGGCTGAGTTCCTCAGATTTTCACCGCACTTCGTTGTGTATGGGAGTCTCCCTGAGCCTGGCTCAGTTCTACAGCTTCAGATAAGTGTATATTTTATACTTTATCAGGATTATGTCGGATTCTAAAGGTTTATTCAGACCTTGCCAGTCCTGTGGGAAGAAAAATGTTCACATTGATGATGCCCACAAAGACTGTATTTATTGCCTTTACCCAAAGCATGATGCAAGGCACTGTAAGATATGCCGCACTTTCCCATCTAAAACTCTGAGGGATAGAGAAGGACGGCTTTTGTTATGGCTGAAAAAGAAGAATGACGCTACTTCAGATGCGGAAAGTGATACTTCCTCCAGGTCTCATAAGAGGCAGAGGTCGCCAGAGGGTCAGCCTGAGGAAAAGAGGAAACAACCTAAAACCTCTCTCATGGCAAAAGAATCCCTTAATCAGGAGAAAATACATAAAGTCTCCTCAGGGATTTCATCCCTTCAGCCAACAGGAACTTCTAAGAAATCTGGGAAGAAAACCACCTCAGCAGGTTCAATAACCTTGCCTGTTACCTCTTCAACTGTCACAATGACGACGATGACGTCTTCTAGGCCTTCGGCAACGATCACCTCGTCGACGGCAAGTCTCAAGGGATCTATACCATCGACATTGCCTTTATTGTCGACGACACCTCCGTCGTCGAAAGCTTCAAAATCAAGAGCTTCGACGTCGACCGCACCATCGACGAGCCTCTCGTCGTCGAGAAAACCATCGCCGACGACAGGATCATTACCATCGTCGACGACAGCGTCGTCGACGGCACCATCGTCGACGGCACCATCGTCGACGATGACGACACCGTCGACGACGACACCGTCGACGGCGGCAATATTACCGTTGACGATGAATCCGTCGATGACCAGAATTTCACCGGCAGTGATTTATTCTGGTTTTTCGACGCCGATATTGCATGGAGTTTAAAACCCCAAAGATTTCACCTTTGCCGCCCAGCAATCTTCTTGATGTGGAAGATACAGACGATGAGGAGGATCAATTTCAAGTAGCTTCTAGCCCCTCGCAACTAAATGTTAAATGTCAGGAGGAGGACGACGACTATGCTGAAGAGGAACACTATTACCAGCAGTATGAAGCCCCTCCTCCTCGTTACCGCCAATATAGATACTTTGAGCAGCCTGTACAACCACCTGCCCAATTTCCACCAGCATTACTATTAGATCTCCAAAGTATGCTGCAGGATTACAGAAAAAGAATCCCTCCTCAAGGAGAGGAAGTTGTAGTGCCTCCACCACCACAGCCAGCAGTTGTACCACCACTGCCGCCTCCTGTTATACCAAATCCTGATATCCCGATGCCTCCGCAGGAGGACCCTGCTACCTCTGAGGAAGAGCCGGAAGAGGGTGAGATTCCTGACCCTACGACGCCCGCAGATGACTGGGATGATTACGTGATACCAACACCATCACCGCCACCTCCACGCCCTTCGGATTCACCTCCTGAGGACATGGGAGGTTTCCACAATATTATGGACAGGGCTCCTAGTAGGTTCCACTTGCCAACTATTGCACATCAGGAAGACTGCTTTTTATATGACTTTAAAGAGCAAACCAGGAAAAGTGTGAGGTCCATACCTATCATTGATCACATTTGGCAGGAAGGGGTGAAAGTGATGAAGATGCCAGCCTCGGTAGTCCCTGTGCTGCCGAGACTGGACAAAAAGTATAGAGCCCCTGAGGATTCTCCTGCCTGTCTAACAGGTCACCCCAAGGCGGACTCAGTGATTTCTCAGGCGGCTCAAAGGCGCTCTAAAAATCCGTCTGCTCCTATTACCTCTCCTCCGGATAAGGATGGTAGGCGTCTAGATACAATTGGAAAGAAATTTTCATCGATGGCAGCGATTTCTGTAAGAGCGGCAAACGCTCTGGCAATCTTGAGCAGATATGATCGACAGCTTTGGTCTGATGTAGGGGAGATGAAATCCTTCCTCCCAGAAGCAAATAAAGATGAGTTTACTAAGATCATCACTGAAGGAGAAAGAGCAGCGTCTGAGCTGATTGACATTGCTATGGACATTGCCACTACCAGTTTTAGGCAGTTAGCAGGAGCTGCCGTCCTACGGCGTCAGGGGTGGCTGAAAGCTACAAGTTTCCGCCCTGAAGTGCAGTCAAAAATTCTTGACATGGCCTATGATGGGGATAGCCTTTTTGGTAGTCACATTGATGAGGCTTTGACTACAATCAAAAAAGATACGGACACAGCCAGGGCTTTGGGTACCCTTCAGTACTGCAAGGTTCCCTTCCGAGGAGCTCGAGGCCGAGGTTTTTCAAACTACAGGGGCAATTACCAGCGTTCTCAGACCTACCAGTCTTACCAAGCGCAGTATCGACAGGGATACCAGCAACAATATAACCGTCAACCAACTACGGCTGGTTTCTCTCGTCAAGGCTCAAGACGGAGGCCAGCATCCCAAGGCCGTGACCCTAGCCGCAAGCAATGAGTTCAGTTGGGTGCCAGCGAGTTCTCCTTTCCCCTTAAAAGGTGCGAAACTCTCCAGGCATTTTCACCAGTGGCGCAGCATTACCTCAGACAAGTGGGTCCTAGATCTCGTATCCCACGGCCACACCTTGGAGTTTATCCAGATACCACCCAATACACCCCCCAGGGGATCGCACCCCCCTCGTCTGCATCTTCTCAAAAAAGAAGCGGAGATCATGCTTCAAAAAGGAGCAATAGAGAAGGTCCCTCTTTCGCAGAGGAGGAAGGGTTTCTACTCCCGTTTTTTCCTCATTCGCAAGAAATCAGGAGAGTGGAGACCTATCCTAGACCTCAGAAAGTTAAACAAATTCTTGAAGTCTCAAACATTCAGGATGGTCACTCTAGCAGACATCTTGCGCCGCCTCAACAGTGGCGACTTCATGACTTCTTTGGACCTAGAAGATGCGTATTTCCATATCCCTATTCACCCGAAGCACAGGAAGTTCCTCAGGTTCACAGTGGCTAGTACCCACTACCAATTCCGAGTCCTTCCCTTTGGTCTAAAATCGGCTCCACGAACTTTCACAAAATTTATGGCGCCAGTAGCAGCTGCATTAGGGAACAGCGGTCATCAGGTATTCCCATACCTCGACGATTGGCTTCTGAAAGCGCCATCAGTTCATCTAGTGGAAGCGGCAACGACAGACTGCATTTCTCTCTTCCAGCAATTAGGCCTATCATTAAACTATCAAAAATCCTCACTCATTCCAAGCCAGAGAATGATTTTTCTGGGAGCAATTCTGGACACAATTCAGAACAAGGCCTTCCTTTCTCAGGAAAGACAGCAACGATTACAGGCGCTAGCACTAAAACTGTCCAGAAAAAGGTGCGTTTCTGTAAGGGTGTTCAAGTCTCTGCTGGGAATGCTTTCATCGGCAATAGACCTGGTGCCAATGACTCGGCTACATATGAGACCTCTTCAGGAGGAATTGCAGTGCCAGTGGATACAGACCAAAGGCACGTTCGACGATGTGGTAGATATCACTCCACTAATGAAACAATCTTTCCTTTGGTGGGCTCAGCGCGCAAATCTTTCCAAAGGTCTCTCCTCCCAGTTATTCCAGACTACGTTGTTACAACAGACGCTTCCATGGAAGGTTGGGGAGGACACTTGCAGGACCTTCAAGTTCAAGGGAAGTGGTCCTCAGCTCAACGCAAGATGCATATAAACAGATTGGAGTTGAAGGCTATATCTCTCTCACTCCAGGCTTTCCTCCCACGGATTCAGGGCTCCTCGGTTCTAGTCCGCACGGACAACACCACGAGCATGTTTTATATAAACAAGCAGGGAGGAACCAAGTCCCTGTCCCTGTCTCAAGATGCCCAACAACTTTGGGATTGGCTATCGCTCCACAAGATCTCTTTAACTGCGGAACATGTTCCAGGGTTAAAAAATACCCTAGCGGATGCCCTGAGCAGAGCAAACGACGGCTGTCACGAGTGGGAGCTGGAACAATCACAACTGGACAGGATATTTGCGACATGGGGGAAGCCAGAGCTGGATCTCTTTGCAACCCAGACCAATTCCAAATGCCGGTTCTTCGCAAGCAGATTCCCTCTGCGGGATCTCGGGAGAATGCGCTTTTGATGCGCTGGTCAGGGATCTATGCGTACGCTTTTCCCCCCCATACCACTAATTCCCAGAGTGCTAACGAAAATCAAGTGAGAACGCTGTCGCATTCTGCTCATAGCCCCCAGATGGCCCAGGCAGCACTGGTACTCAGAACTTCTCCTGTTGTCAGAAGTGATGCCCATTCGTCTCTTCCCGACGCCAACTCTATTGTCCAGGAACAAGGGTCAGGTGTGTCATCCGGAACCAGCTTCACTGCAGTTACATGCTTGGCTCCTGAATTCTTTGAATTTAAAGACCTGAACATTGCACAGGATTGTAAAGAAGTCATAGCTAAGTCAAGAGCTGACAGCACCATCAGAACATACAAACTCAAGTGGAAGCGTTTCTGTATATGGTGCAGCCGTAAGAACCTAGATCCTTTTAACTCTGCTGCGGAGGAAATACTACCCTATTTGCTCTTCTTAGCGAATTCTGGTCTCACACACTCTTCGGTTAGGGTTCACCTTGCTGCTATTTCGAGATACAGGCGATTGCCCAACTGCCCATCTTTATGGTCATCAAGATTGGTGAAAGAATTCATGAAAGGCCTGTTTCGAACTTTTCCACCAGTCAGGGCTCCACCTCCAGAGTGGCAACTGAATGTAGTATTGTCTCAACTGATGAGGAAACCATTTGAACCTATTCACAAGGCGGAACTCAAATTCTTAACCTGGAAAGTCGCCCTCCTCGTGGCTCTCACCTCGGCAAGAAGGGTTAGTGAACTACAAGCGTTCACTATATCTCACCCGTTCCTGTGTTTTTCTAATGATGCAGTATTGTTAAGAACAAACCCTAAGTTCATCCCGAAGGTGCTCTCTCAGTTCCATCTGAATGAGCCAGTGATCCTTAGGACTTTTTTCCCTAACCCGGCCACGCCGTCTGAAAAAACGTTACACACTCTGGACATAAAAAGATGTCTCAAGTTCTACTTGCAACGGACAAAAGAAACACGCAAATCAAATCAGTTGTTTGTGGCTTACGGCAAAAACTGCCAGGGAACTGCAGTCACCAAGGCTACCATAGCTAGATGGGTAGCAAATGCGATACAATTTTGTCATGACAAGGCTGGCAAGCCTTTATCACGAACTGTACGAGCGCATTCCACTAGAGCAGTCTCTACCTCGGCTGCTCTCTTTGCAGGAGTGCCACTGGAGAAGATCTGCAGAGCGGCAACGTGGAAGACAACACACACGTTTGCACAGCATTACTGCCTTGAGTCTTCGCACAGAGCAGACGCAGCTGTTGGACAGGCAGTACTACGAAACCTGTTTCATTAAGGTAGAGACCGCTTTTGTTTTTTACTATGTACTGGTTAATGTTGTTATTTGCATTAATATGACCATGTCTAAGTTTTACTATGGTATATGTAGCATCTCTGAATGTTTTTTCTCTTGGTAATGGAATATGTTGGCTTTGCACTCCATCTTCTTTCATATTTAGGAGGTTACTAAGCAATACATTAGCACTACCCACCATCCACTATAGTGCTTACTAACTAATACGCATGCGTATATATATGGATAAGTGGCTATTATCCATATGCACACTGCTTGCTATTCTGATTCAGGCATGTGAATCTATGAAAGATACCCCAATACTGGATAAGAAATAAGTTACTTACCTGTAACTGCAGTTATCCAGTATTGGTATCTTTCATAGATTCACATGCACCCACCCTCCTCCCCGGAGAGGCTGCTTCTAGACTACGGTACTTACCTCACTTGTGCCGGAAAATCTGAGGAACTCAGCCTCTCTGGGAAGGTTCTACAGGGTGCTGGTAGCTGATTGGTTGCGTTGTTTAGTTTGGTCCTTTTTACAAAAGGAGACTAATAGGCTATGCAATGCATGTTTGCATTCATTAGGCCTATGGTTTTTTACTACTTACTGCTATGTTATTTGTACCGTGGGACTCCCACTACGACGACGGGGAATGATTCAGGCATGTGAATCTATGAAAGATACCAATACTGGATAACTGCAGTTACAGGTAAGTAACTTATTTCTTATTCATCTTTTAGAAGCCCTGCTCATTCCTGTGGGCAAACAACCAAATGGTCTGATGTGTAGCACTACAGAAATGCTCCATCACAATCCAGCATCCCTCATTGTCTGTATGGCTCCTGAACACTTGTTCTTCGCTTTTAATACTCTGTCCGAATGATGCTTGAGCAAAAGAAGCATCAACAAACAAGACTTGTCAGGCCTAATGTGGAAGATTCTACCAGCTTATTAGGAAGTTCCTCAAAGGTGCTATTCAGGGCTTATCCACCTGTAGCCCTCCACGAGTCAGGTGAGAATTGAACACCGTGCTAAGTCAACTGTCAAAGCCCATTTGAACTCCTGCACAAAGCAGATATTACATTTCTTTATTTGAAAGTGGCTTTTCTACTGCTTCTATCATCTGCTATGTGGGTGAGCGAGATCAAAGCATTTATGATTAAGGATCCATTTAATAGGTTTTATAAGGACAGTGTGGTGTGATGCACCAATCCTAAATTTGTGATAAAACTACCATCAGACTATCATCTGAAAGAACCTGTAGTTTTGACAGCATTCTTTCCAAATCCAACAGATGCAGACAAGATGGCCCTGCAGTCTTTGGATATACACAGATGCCGCAAGTTCTACTTTGGCAGGACTACAACTTTCAGAAAAATGGATCAACTATTTGTTTCCTTTGGCCATCCACAGTTTTCTCTCTATAGAAGTGATCTCCAGATGATCGTAGATGCAATTGCTTTTTGTCGTATTCTAACAGGTCGTCCTTTAGTAATATAGCGAGAGCGCAGCTGATTAGATGGGTGGGAGTGACAGACAGCATTATATCTTCAACTACAATTCTCCAGCATTGGATATTTTATAGAGGCACATCGAATCATTTCCCGGCACGGAGATGGGAATCCCAAGATAATTTATACATCAGCAGTAAGGTTAAATTTCCATAGAAACATAGAATTTTTTTTTACTTTAGTTTCTCATTCACCTACTTGGAATAGAGCCAAACTTCAACCAATAAGGTGAAAGCAAACGCAATTCAACTCACCAGAGGTTAAAATACATCAGGTTTTATATTGCACATCATGTGGGACGGAGTCCTCTTTGGAGCTGTGCTCAAAAAATAATGTTTTGCTTTCATCAATCTCATAATTTCCTTTTCCACGGTTTACACTCACTTCCTGCAGTTGTTTCTTTTGTAGTGTAATTGTTTCTGTCTGAAGCTCAGTGGAAAGTCTTCATATTTACACAATGTCAGAGACCAAAAAGTCTTCTTCAGACCATGTGCTGCTGCCTGTGGCAAAAGAGGCTGCTCTCAGAGGATTTCCATTTTAAATATATGTATTTTCCCTGTCCAGCTCGCAAGACCAAGAATTACAAGATTTGTTGCACATTTTCCAATAAAAATAGCAGCATCTGGAAAGATTGCTTGCTCAGTTTGCTCCAAACAAAAAAGCATTGGAACATTATCAGATGAAGAGCCTTTCCCTGATCCAAACAAAATCCTTAAAAGGCATCTTAAGAGTGATCAGGTGTCAAGGACTGGACGGTTAAATGGTCTGTTAAGTCCCCTTCTGGATTGCCCAAAAGAAGTGTGATAGCTCCCAGTAGCCATGTTGCCACTTAGCACAGAATCATATAGACATGAAAGGTGTTGTGTTTCTCTGCAATAGGATGCCAGACAAGAAGAAATGTCAACCAAGGGAAAAATCCTCTTTGGCAATCTTACGAATGTTGATTGAATTTGAAGATAAGAAATTATGAGAATGGCAAGTGCAAAAATCCTCCTAAAGAAGAGTAAGGAGAAAAAGCCAGGCCAAATTCCAGGAGACAAATGCAACAAAAGTTCCAGCTGCAAGGAGCAAACATCTCAGAAACAAATAAAGGCAAGGTGATGAAGGATGCAATACTAAATAAGGAGCAAATGCATTTAATATTTAGCTTGGAACTATCTCCTAATATATGGTTTAATAGGAACTGGCATCACAAGAAAAATACTGTACTTCATCTTGGATTGAGATCCTCAGAAAACATTCTATGGACTGTCCACCATATTGGAAGGGGCGTGTCATAAGACTCAATGTGCCCTCATTCTTGAAGTCATTGTGTTCACTTGGAAAGTGCAGAAAAAGGCCAAGTTTCAGATATTTCTCCTAGCACTGTATTCTGTGGTCCCTCTGCAGCAATTTATTCCCTGGACTCTAAATGGGTCTTGTAACAGCCCTCTGAGAGGATGCAGGTGCAGAGACACTGGTGCGGTTCTGGCATGTGGTTGCTAAACTGTGCCTTGAGTGCCGCGGCTCAGAACACGCTGCCTGACGCCAAGATCAGTGCTGCATGGGGTCTCCGGTAAGCACTCAACTCCATTCTGGGCACTGAATGTCCCCAAAAGAAACTCCAGGCTTACAGGGATGTATGTTGTCAAAAGAAGAAGCAGCCCAACAAAGGAGCGTGGACTGAAGAAATAACTTTCCAAGAAAGCCATACCCAAAGCGTAATCTTTCCAGTTGAAGTCTAAGTCAGAGGATCACATATTTTTGGAACACTTTATTCCAGTTGCCTTTGAACCATATCTGTTTAATGTTCCGACTGAAGCAGATTACACAGGTTGGAAACATATGGCTTCAGTTGAGATAAATGAAACATGATGAATCTTCAACCTATAAAGCAACCTCAATTGAAAAACCACACAATCTGATGAGTTTTCACAAATAGGTAAAATAACTAGTGGACTGGCAAAGTATGGACAGGCTTTGTTTAGACTTTGGCAGATGGGATACTCCCTCATAAACATGATCGATGTCCTGACCAGCCTATCATAAGTCTATTAGTGCCAATGGCACTTGTAATACTGCGGAAGGGATACCCTCCACTTTTGACAGAGTATCTGTCTGCTAAACTCTAAATAAGGCCCTCTGTATGAATGGTCTATTCCAGTGGTTCTTAACCTTTTGACTTCTGTGGACCCCCATTTCATTATTACTTGAATCCAGGGACCCCCTTCTGAATCCTGGGAAGCCAGGGACCCATGTCTAAGGAATTTCGATGACTAAAACAGCAAAACGATATACAAAAATACAGACACAAACATAAATCAAACAAATAAAGAGATGTTGACATTTCTTATTAACCCCTTCGCTGCCAGGCCTTTTACCCCCTGTGCCATGTCTTTTTTTGGCTATTTGGGGTAATTCGCAATTATGCTACCATCACTTTTTGTCCACGCTAAATTTGCGTCCTTTTATTCCAACATCCTGAGGATTCTAAAGGTACCCAGGGTTTGTAGATTCCCCTGGAGGGGATCAAGAAATTAGCCAAAATACAGCTACATTTTGTTTTTTTGGGGTGGGGGGAAATGGGGAAAAAGTGCTGCAGAAGAAAGCATCTTTTTTTTTTTCCCCTGCAAATGGTATCAACGAAGGGTTTGCGGGGCTAAAATCACCATCTTCCCAGCTTTCAGGCACACGCAGACCTTTGTCAGAAAACCAAAATTTTCTACAGTTTTGGCATTTTACTGGGACTTGGCCTATTTTTCCTATATTTTGTGTGCTTTAACCTCCTTCCAGTTAGTGATAGAAATGGGTGTGAAACCAAAAATGAATCCTGGAAAGCTATACATTTCCGACAAGTAGACATAATTCTGAATTCAGCAGGGGGTCATTTGTGTAGATCTTCAAGGTTTTCCTATAAAAAGAAGAGTTGAAATTTTAAAATATTGAAATTGAGTTTAAAAAAACAGCCATTTGTGCCTACATTTTCACCTGTAACTTTATTTAACTATGGCAGATTTTTTAAAGCAGTATACCGCTGTGTCCGCTTCACCCGTACGGTTGCGGGGATATATAGGGCTTCTAAGTTCACAGAGAACCCGAGCTACCAAGAGCCAATAACTGAGCTGCCCCTTGCAATGGTTTTTCATTATGTACCGGGTATGCAGCAATTTATTCAGTAAAAAATAGAGTGAAAAATAGGTATCAAGGAAACCTATGTATTTCCGAAATGGGAACAAGATATGGAGTTTAGAAGCTGTAGTTATTTGCACATCTCTGAATTTGTGGGTGCCCATACTAGCATGTGATTTAGAGGGCATTTTTCAAAATTTCTTTTACACACTGTCTTACATTTGGAAGGCAGAACTGCATAGAAAGACTACTGGTAATAACACTTGTTCTACTAGTATGTATTCCCCGAAGTCTCCCGATAAAAATGGTACCTCACTTGTGTGGGCAGGCCTAGTGCTCGCGTCAGGAAACGGCCAAAATGCAATGTGGACACCTCCCATTTATCCACAAAAAACTGACCCTTTTTTTGCAATGTGCCTAAGTGGGGATTTTGGGCCCTAGCTCAGCCGGCACCTAGAGAAACCTAGCAAACCTGTACATTGTTGAAAACTATACACCAAGGGGAATCCAGGATTCTCCCCTCTGCAATGATACCTCTCCCGTCTGCCTACGTGCTCATGGGGGGGGGGGGGCTGAGATAGCCCTGGAGCACATAGGCAGTGAAAGTGAAATGAGTCGATTGGCTCAATTCACTTTCACTTTAATGACGTTGGCGCGCGATAGTCATTATACTGAAAAAAAAAAGAAAATGCCTTGGGAGGTTGGGAAAGCACTTCCCCAGCTCCTAAGGCTATAAAATGAGCAGAGGGGTTTCTCGGTGTTGTGCAGAGGACGTAACGCGTACGTCCTCGGCACACCAGCGCTGCAACCGAGGACGTAACCGTTACATCCTCAGCACCAAAAGGGTTAAATTCACAAATAGATGCAAAACATTTTTAAAAAATTTTTAATAGGCAGGTTGGAGCGTTTCTAAATTCAAATAAGGCCACCCATTGCCCATATTATATTCTGTTTGATGCACTTGCACTGCTTCCACAAATCAATCTCAGGACACAAACTTAATTTGTATCCTCCAGTTTCAATTTCCTTCACATTTACAAAAAGTTTCTTAAATTTTCAGTTTTACATTTTGCTTCTTTATGCACACTTTATTAATCTGTCGATAATATAAAATGTTCTTAGCAACCGCGGACCCTTTGAGTTGTGTGGTGCAGCGGCCAGGGCAGCTGACTTCGGAGCGCAGGTTCAAGGTTTGATCCCCGGCTCCGGCGGCAGCTCAGCTCAGCACCATGTGACTCTGGGCAATAGCTCACTTAATTTCCACGACGGCCCCCAGCGCCTTGAGACCCGTAAGGGTGAGTAGCTGCGCTATATAAAAACGGACTTACTTACTTACATTGGTGTTGTGAACCCCCCTGAGCTGGTGTCGCGGACCCCTAGGGGTCCCTGGATCACAGATTAAGAACCACTCTCTATAAAATCGGAAAAATATAAATCGTAAGGAGATACATGAAGCACCAACAAAGGATTGGGGATGGCTTCCAGTAATATTATCATCAATCATTAGCAAACGCAAGCCAAACAAGAGCTTGCGGCATCATGAGGCAAACCTAAACAGCTATCTTTAGTTTCTTGGAGTTTGGCAGGTGCTAACAAATTCAAATTAGATACTACCGGTGATGCTACTGCCTTGGCGTAGTAAATACCTATGGATATATGGGATATTTTGAGGCACAGGTGAATTGTGAGTACTATTTTATCCGGACACTTATAATTATCATGAGCCCCAAGTGGGCTCCTTTTAAGATAAGAGGAGCCCATCTCTGACGATAAACAGAAAATAGGGTATTTGGGGACGCACCAAAAGGGTATGTTACATGTTGCCAATCCCCGTTTGATGCATGCATAATAGTGTTGAAAATGAAATGGGTTACACTGAGACTTTAGAGACCACATACAAAGCAGTATGATCCTGAAGTTTACCAATGGTAGGAGATGGGCGGCCTGTAAGCCCAGTGATAGAACACAACACGTCTCTTCCAGACAGAACATGCACTGCCTAGCCGAGGAGTACATGCGCTGTCTAGCCGAGACCTAAAAACAATAGATTTCGCACAGGCATAACATACTGGCTTTGCCAACGCTTGTTGTGTTTAGAAATAGGGAGATTAAGTGATTTATCCGTAATCACAAAATGTGAAACTGAGGCCAAGGTTAGGAAGACAATATGGCGTCTTTTCGAGAGAGGATGTAGCGTAAGGGCCAGAGCTGCTGACCATGGAGTTGGTAAACCGGGTTTGAGTTTTGGAGTTTGCTTAACATCCTCGATTGTGGGCAAATCACTTAATCTCGCTGAGCTGACAAAAACGAATGTGTCCCTGTGTAACTGGTGCGAATGTAATACATTCGAGTGGTGTTGGCGCTATATAAAACTGCACAAAAAAAAGTAACTGGCGCTAATGTAAAGCGCTAATACCTTCGGGTGGTGTTGGAGCTACATAAAACTACACCAAAATCTTTTTTGAAAAAACGGTGTCGGTGTAGATGGGGACGGGCAACCAACAGCAAATGCAGGCAGCCGCGGGAAGATTAAGTGATTTGGCTGTAATCACAAAATGTGGAACTGAGGCCGAGGCTAGGAAGACGATTAGGCGTCCTCTTGGGAGAGGATGTGGCGTAAGGACCAGAGCTGCCAACTATGGAGCTAGGAAACTTGGGTTGAGTTTTGGTGTGGGCTTAACATCCTTAATTCTTTACAAATCACTTAATCTCCCCATTAATACAAAAATGAGTGTGTCCTTGTGTAAAGTAATTTCTGCTAATGTAAAGCACTCCAATACCTTCGGGTGGTGTTGGCGCTATATAAAACTGCACACAAAAAAATGCGAATGGCAGAGTTGGGGGAGGATGTGATCTGTGCAACGGAGTTCAGATGGACAATCAGCGAAGGGCAGGAGGTGGGCGGGCAACCAACAGCAAATGCGGGCTGCCAAAGGGAGATTGTGATTTGGTCGTAATCATAAAATGTGGAACTGAGGCCAAAGCTAGGGAGACGATGTGGCGTCCTCTTGGGAGAGGATGTGGCATAAGGGCCACAGCTCCTGACTGGAGCTGGGAAACTGGATTCGAGTTTCGTGGGCGGCCTAACATCCTGGATTCTGGATCTCTCTGTGCCTACAAAAATTAATGTGTCCTTGTGTAAAGGAACTGGTGCTAATGTAAAGCGCTCCGATAGCTTCGGGTGGTGTTGGAGCTATATAAAACTGCACAAAAAAGAAAACGGAAGGAATCGCAGTGTTAGGCTGTTTTACAGTAGTGAACATGAGGAAATACATCGCATCTGCAACCACATTGAAAGGTCTACTTTTGCCATGGACTGATGGGCAGGCAAACTGATGGGCAGGCAAACCTTGATGACATCTAGACTCAGCCAAGCTCCTTTGAAGAGAGTTTAAGTTAAGCAACAAAGGCTCACGGAAACACTTTTACCAGTGAATGCTGAAAAAGTAAGAAAGTATCCAGATGGAGAAATTTGAAGAGCTAGATTCCCACTCTATGAAATTCTTCGAGAAGCAGCAAGGTGAGACACGAACAGTTAAATAATTTCACACAGTAGAAACATGGCTATCCAATTACAGCAGAAGACACAGGTACTTTAGAAGCTCTGACATTCCCTGTGATAACGCATATCTGATTCACTTAAGGTTTGATTTTCAAGCTATAAACACCATTGCCAAACAACCACATATGGTGCTCAGACCCACACACATCTAGTGCTCACATGCGCTGAAAATAAACAGAGACTACACGTGTGCCAAGTAATAGCAGCCGTGCACACATGCTCCAATCAGCACATCAGCTATACACTAACAGGACCTTAAAAAGTAGAACACCACCACTCACTAGAACAAAACAGACTACAATGGGGGTTTAAATTAGTGACTGGGTCGAGGTGGATTTGCGGACTGGGCAAGCACCAGGAAGTTGAGGGAGTAAGCAGAGATGAGAGGGAGGCGGTGGGTGAAACAGAAAGCAGCAACGAAGGGAAGAGCAGTGACTGGGGAGGGGTGATCTGTGGATGGAGCAAGCACCATGAGGTGCGAGGGAGCAAGCAACGACGGAAGGGAAGAGGTAGGGGGGAAACGAAAAGCAGCAACGATAGGAAAAGCAGTGACAGGGAAGGGGGTGATCTGTGGATGGGACATGAGGGCGAGTGGGGGGAAACGTAGGGCCCGATTCACAGAACTAACTTAAGACAAAATCCTAAACTTACTACCATTTTGGTATTCACATAAGGCAGTTACTCATTTTGGTATTCACAGAAGGCACTTACTTACTCATTTTGAGTAACTTACTCATTTTGTGTAACTTACTCATTTTGGTATTCACAGAAGGCACTTACTCATCAATGAGTAAGTGCCTTCTGTGAATACCAAAATGAGTAAGTTACACAAAATGAGTAAGTTACTCAAAATGAGTAAGTTACTCATTTTGGTATTCACAGAAGGCACTTACTCATTGATGAGTAAGTGCCTTCTGTGAATACCAAAATGAGTAAGTTACACAAAATGAGTAAGTTACTCAAAATGAGTCCCCCCCTGATCCCTACCAAATGGTGGCCGCGCTGCTGGCGTGCCAAAGGCAAGCATGTCTGAGCCCGTCCGCGACCAGCGCCAGGGACCATGGTCCCCTGACCCATCTCTGCTACATCTCCAGTATCCTCCACGATCTCAACCCCGGATGCAACAACTGCCAGCTTTCGACGCCGACCAACCCCCACGGCTCTTTCTCCTGTCCACACTGCCGCTGCACCTTCACCCACCTCTGTTCCCCAGCAACATCTCCCAGACGACCGGACATCAACGCTCACAAACCACTCAACTGCATCCTCAACGTACGCTCCCCACAAAAGCACGAAATAGAAATCTGGGACCTCCTCAACACCTACTCGCCCGACGTCACCTTCCTCACGGAAACCTGGACCAATACCAACTCTGCACCCAACATAGCTACCGCCATTCACGACAGATACAAGATCCTGCATAAGGACTGCCCCATCCGCCCAGGAAGAGGCATCGCCATCGTTCACAAAAGCAGCCTACGCATGACCACCCTCCCGTACGACACAACGAACCTCATGGAACACCTCCACTTCCAGATCCAGACCAACCCCATAACGACTCTCTGCGAGACCCTCATCTACAGACCGCCCAGCCCTTGTGCGCCCTTTACTGACGCCATCACCGATTTCATTGCACCCCACACACTCGCATCCACAGACTGCATCCTACTCGGAGACCTAAACTTCCACCTGGGTAACCACGACGACTCCAACATCGCCTCCCTCCTAGGCAACCTTGCCAACTTAGGACTGAATCAACTAGTCACCGCCCCCACGCGCACAGGGAGACACACAGTCAACCCTGTCTTCACCGGAGGAAACAGCGTCTCCTACAGCCACAGCACACAACTCCTCTGGACAGATCACCACTGCATCCACTCTTCAAAAAAACCACCGTACACAAGCACGCACACCGCCTCCCCCACAGAAGCTGGAACAAAGTCACCGAAGACCAGCTCACCTCCACCCTCGTCAGCACCCTACCACCGACCACGTCGGATGCAAACACCGTAGTACGGAACCTCCACTGCTGGATCACAAACTGCGCCGACACACTCTCCCCCCTGAAGAAAGCCACCGGAAGACACATCAAGAAAGCAAGCTGGTTCACCCCTGCACTCCAAGAATCCAGACGCTCCTGCAGACGACTCAAAGACATGGAGGAACAATAAAACCCCAGAAAACCGCGCCGCCTACAAAGCAGCCACCACCGCACACCAACAACTTATCAAATCCACAAGAAAGAAATCCCTCCAAGACAGAATCCTCACCAACGCACAGAACACCAAAGAGCTCTTCTCCATCAGCAAGGAATTCGCCAAACCTTGCAGCGAAGCAACAGACGTCTCACCCTCCCAAGACCTCTGCAACAGACTCAGCACCTTTTTCCACCACAAGATTAAGATGATCTACGACAACTAGTACATCTAAGACCACCTCACTGCTCCAGATCCCCCCTCATGCGACGTCACCCAACAGACCCTGCTCAAATGGATCCCGCTCATGACAGAAGACACCTTGAAGACCATGAAAAGCATCCACTCCGGACCACCATCAGACCCCTGCCCACACCACATCTTCCACAGAACCGCCCCTGCCATTGCACCCGAACTACGTTGGACGATCAACTGCTCCTTCGAAACCGCCACCTTCCCCGACGACTGGAAACACGCCGAAGTCAGCTCCCTTCTGAATAAACCCTCCTCGAACCCAACGTATTAAATTCAGATAAGACTGAGGTAATGGTCTTTGGTAACCTTGCCCCTGGATGGTCTCCGACCTGGTGGCCAGCTGAACTGGGATCACTCCCCACACCTGTCAAGAAGGCCAGAAACTTAGGCATTATATTTGATGAGAGCCTATCCTTCAAACAGCATGTCAACGCAGTGGTCTCCTCATCCTTTTATGTCTTAAGGATGATAAAGAAATTGCTACCTTTCCTCCTGACTAGCACTGGTAAAACACTCATCAGTGCCCTAGTTATGTCAAAAGTCGACTACTGCAATGGCCTTTTAATCAATGCCCAAGAAAATGAAAATGTTCTGAATAGGCTGCAACCGATACAGAATGCAGCCGCCAGGATACTGTCAGGTACTCCAAAGTTCAAGTCAATTTCTAATGTGGTGCGCCAGCTACACTGGCTGCCCATAAAAAGCAGAACTAAATTTAAAGTGTTATGCATTGCCTACAAGGCAGTTCACGGTACAGGACCTGAATACCTGAAAAAAGCTTTTCTGGCATACGCGCCCAGCAGAGCCCTGCGCTCGGCAGATGCCAACCTTCTGATCGTCCCCAGAACTAAGAAAGTTAACTGGGGTGACAGAAGATTTATAGTGGCCACGGCTAAACTATGGAATCTGCTCTGCCTACAAATTAAGACCAGTCCCACTTTGCTATCTTTCAGAAAACAAGTAAAAACCTGGTTATTTGAGCAATAAGGGGCCCCCTCCGCTTTTTCCTTACAGTCCATAGCGCCGAGACACCCACGGGTATTTGTGCGCTCTAGAAATTGTTAACATAACATAACAACTTCAGGCCCATCTCCCAGCTTCCCTTCGCAGCCAAGGTCATCAAAGTCCGTAAACACCCAGCTAGCAAACTTCATCGTCCTGGACATCTCTCAATCCAGATTCCAAAGCAACCACAGCACTGAGACCGCCCTATTCGCCACCACCGGCGACAACGGCTTCCTCCTCGACCAGGGGGAAATGGCAGCCCTCATCCTCCTGGACCTCTCGGCGGCACTCAGCACCATCTCCCACCGCACCCTAGCCACCAAATTCCACGACACCAGTTAGACTACCTCTCGGAACCGACAGAGACCAACTGCGGAGTGCCACACCCTCTTCAACGTCTGCATAGCCCCCCCTCGCAACCATCGTCAGGAGCCATGGGCTCATCATTACCTCTCACGCCAATGACACTCAGCTGATCCTCTCCCTCACCAACGAACCCAACGTCACCAAACACAACTTCCAAAAAGGGATGAAAGCAGCCGCCACCAGGATGAACAGCTGCCTGAAGCTCAACTCAGAAAAGACAGAAGTCCTCATCCTCGGCTCCACCCCTCCGCATAGAACAACTCCTGGTGGCCTTCCGCCCTCGGAAATCCCCCCCGATGGACCACGCTCGAAGCCTCGGCACCATACTAGACTCATCGCTCACAATGAACCGCCAGATCAACGCCACATCCTTGACCTGCTTCAACACCCGAAAGACTTTCAGATGGATCCCAACCAAATCCAGAAAAACCGTCATGCACGCACTCATCAGCAGCAGATGGACTACGGCAACGCTCTACACCGGAATCAATTAAGAACTCCTTCGCAAACTCCAGACTGTCCAGAACGCGGCAGCCAGACTGATCCTTGACATCCTCCCTCGCAGTGGCATCACCAAACACCTGCGCGATCTCCACTGGCTTACAGTCGAAAGAAGAATAACCTTCAAACTCCTCATCTACGCATAAAAGGCCTTTTTGAACAACGGACCCGCATACATGAACAGTCGCCGCTCCTTCCACGCACCCAAAAGACACCTGCGATCAGCCCAGTTTTGTCTGGCCAACGTCCCTCGTATCAACAAGACTAGGACTGGAGAAAGGTCCTTCGCCTACCTCGCAGCCAAAGTCTGGAACACCCTACCCATCCACCTCCGGCAATCTCACATTGCCCCAGTTCGGGAAGGACATCAAGACCTGGCTCTTTGGATGACCTCAGCACGCTACAGAGTCGCCCCTCTCCCCCCCAGCGCCTTGAGACCCTCACGGGTGCGTAGTTGCACTTTACCACTCCCTGATTGATATCTTTAGGTTCCGTTTTGCGTTCTCGCCAGTCCTCACCCCTTCCAGCCTTCACTCCTCTGCCACAGTCCACTCACGCAGGTCCATCAGCCATTTGTGCAGTGGAGAAGGTTTAGGACTTATCCAATGAATTGCAATGTGCTGGTTGGCCAACACCAGTCCCAGCAAAGCAAATGTATACTTCATTTTCCTCTCTGTTTTGGGGATTGGTAGGAGGCGAAGAAGGCGATGGCGAGCCGTTAGTTCCAACCTGGCACCGGTGACCTCATAGTGTCCGCATCACCCCAGACCAGTAGGCCTTTACCCTATGGCATCACCATGTCATGTGTAAAAAATGAGCCTGGGTCGCCCTGCATCTGGCACATCCTTCTGCACAGTCTGGATATATTCTGTGCATACGCTGCGGCTTAAGATAAGCTCGGTGCAGGTCATAGAACTGTGTGAGCTTGAAACTAGTGATGTCTTTCAATTGGGCACATTCCCATTTCCACTCCACCTGTGATCAGTTCATCCAGGTCCGCAGTCAAGCTATTGTGGGTAGGTGGCGTATCAGTGTGCCTGTCTCCCTTCAGTGCTGCATACAGTTGGTAGATGAGACCCCTACCAGTGCCAGGATCTAGTATGATAGAGTGTTAGACTCCTTTGGCTGCTCCTGAAAGGTCGTCCAGATCTCGCAAGCCATACGGGAAACCTTGGCGTACTGCAGGAACTGTACTGGATGCACCTGGAACACTGGAACAAAGGACCAGCCACTTCCATTGTAGCAAAGGAGCCATTCGGGTACAGATCTCCTTCCGGCTGCCGCTCGCTGTCCATTGGGACATATCCAGCAGTGACTGTATGTGCTGAAACGGCTTCAGCCACCAGTGAGAGAGAAGACTAGCATACGGCGATCTTCGTTAAACTCGTTTTACTGCTAATTCCCAGACCTTCGCTACTTGTCTCACTATATATGGACTGTCCAGCTGCACCATTGCGCCGTTCATCAGTAGCTTGGGGAGGTCACTTTCCTCCACCAGTAGACCCTTTTTCCTATTGCTACCATCCACACACCACAACGCCACGTACTGCAGGAGCCCACCATGTGTTAGAGTTGCAGGTCCAGGAGTCCCAACCCACCCTCCTCAGTGTCCAGTTTCAGGATTTCCAACTTGGCTCAGCTGCTCTTACCCACCCACACCAGTGAAACCAGGAGGCTATTGAGTCCTGTGTACATATATTTCGGCTGAAGAAATTGTGCATTGCGTAAAGACACCGGGGCAGAAGCATTATTTTATCAAGCAACCCTGACGATCATCGAAACCAGCATGTCCCAGATCCGAATGGAAGTACGTAAATTGTCAGTAACCTGTTCCATATTGAGGTCATATTGAGGACCCGGTGCCTGTGCAATTTCTATACCCAAATACCGGAACTTCTCAGTTTCCCAGAATAGTCCCACCTCGGGGAGGTCGTCCCCGGATGAGCCGCCAGGCCCGCCAAAGGACCATCTTATGGTTGTTTACGCGCAATCTGGATGCCCATCCTAAGTCCTCCATTATTCCCAACATCAACAGCATTGAGCTTTCCGCTCGGTTCAAGTAATGGAGGGTGTTGTTGGCATACATCAAAAGGGTATGGACTATGTTCCAGACACACATAAATCAGTCTCCAAAATCCTGTCTCGGGCATACCGCCAGTGGCTCCATTGCCAGAGTGAAAAGTAGCAGGGTCAGGAGGCAGCCCTGCCTTGTACCCCTCTCTATAGAGAAAACCTTGTACACTATGTTCCCAGTGTCCACCCCGACAATGGGCGCGGAGTACAATAGTTGCACCCAGGATAAGAAGCCCAGTCCCAATTCCATACGTCCCAACACCTCCCATAGGTACTCCAGGCAAGGGTGTTAAAAGCTTTTTCTATATCCAGTGCCACTAGGACAGCTTCTATGTCCAGCCTCTGAACCGAGCGCATCACATGGGACAGGCACCGGAGGTTCATGTGGGTACCCTGTCCCTGAATAAACCCACATTGATCATCACCCACCAGGTGGGTCACGACGCGCTGCAGTCTCATCGCAAGCACTTTTGAAAGTGTCCAACACCCCATTTACCAAAACATATGTCCCCTCTATATCTACTGTAAAACAGTCTAACTGGAATGGAACAGGTGGTGCCATCCAGATCGAAACCCGCCCTGGCATAGTTTGAGTAAGTTGAGGATCTAAACTGGCCCCTCCATTTCCTCTGGAATTTCTGCGCCTCCCCCTCCAGTAGATGCGTTTCTTGTAACATTGCTATATGTACACCCAACCTTTGTAAGTAGCCATTCACTCCGTATCGCTTGACAAGTGTTCAGTCCCTGCACTTTCCATGTGACCATGCGTTCTGACATAATGCCGGCTGATTAATCCACTGCCTGCCATCCCGGACAGGTACCTCCCCGGCCCGTAACTCGGGCATCCACTGAAACCTCATTCCCCTTGCACACCTACAATAAGGGTGTTGTATATCATTATGCTGCACCCTCGTCCCACCCCAGGTAAACACTTGCATACAAGAACTGTCTCCCCATACATACCATGCTTCGCCCCCCTCCCTTACCTTACTAAACTAAGTGTGTGTGACTCCTTTAGCCTTTGTTGACAAGACCCTCCGCCCCTAAGCAACTGAAAAGTATTGTGGGGTCGAGCTATGCCTCAGGTCCAGTCCACAGGTGATCGGCCTGAGATCCACTCTGACTCCTACCTGTCCTCCACCACCGCCTCCTCAAACACCTCGCAGCAGGGGGTCACCACACTCCACATGCTCCAACTACCCTCCCCTAACAGTCTGCCCCTCACCACACACACACCACCACAACAACAGAAAGCAGGGGAAAGCAGAATGGAAGAGAAAAAGAGAAGAAGGAAAGAGGGTGACACGAGGTATCATCCATCGCCCTTTCACACTGTGCTGCTCCACACACTGGACGGCATATCAACAAAGAGCATACTAAATAAATGAGGCACCATATGTATATCAGCATTAGAGTCACTTGTACCCCTCTGGGGTGTAGCATCCAAATCGTCCTTTGCAGCTGCAATTGTTCATCCTTCACATTCCACACAGCGTCTCCCAGGACTGCACTAACCCGCCAACATGGTGGCATAAGCAATTACCAACATGCTGCATCTGGGTTTAGGTACCAACCAAGCCCGGCGTATCTTCCACCATATCAGAACCTCTTTCAGCGGAGGTTGCTGACGTGACCATCTGAAAGAAACAGTTAGTTATAGATTCCTTACCTTAGAATTACCCCCAGGCGTCAGACTGGATCCGGAAAGTGTTTCTTCAGCAGTACCCCTGCGCGTCGGAAGGTGGCGTCGGTCGACTCCGCGTTCGTCGTCGGCTTCGTGGTCGCCGCGATGACGTCGCGGTTGCTACATAGACGCCGCCTTCGCACGCTGACGTCAGTTCTTTCTTTTTCCGTGCCAACATGCGCAGATCCGGAGAGAGCGGTACCCCCAATCAATTTTTGACTGAACTTTTCTCGACTTTTGTCGACTTCGTTGTTGTTTGAGTCCATCGACTCCTGGTGCACGAGGGATGCCCGGCTTTAAGGCTTGCGGTTCCTGTAACCGACTCATGTCGGTGACGGATCCGCACAGCGTGTGCCTCTATGCCTGGAGCACGACCACGACCCCAAGTCGTGCTCCGACTGCCGGACCATGGCCCCGAAGTCTTTGCAGGATCGGTCCCGAAAGCTACTCGAGGCCCGGCAGTCGGCTCCGCGCCGCTCGAGGTCCCGGTCGCGGAGGAGGTCGAGGGACCGGTCGCGGAGCCAACACCATTCTTCGTCGAAGTCTTCGCACTCTGGGTCAGGTAAGTCGAAGCACAAAAAAAGTCGAAGAAGCATCGTCGCTCTTCGACTTCTCCCCGTCCGTCGGCCGACGCGACGAGGAATGCGGGTGGTGCCACTCCCGCGGCTCTGCGTGCGGAGCCTGCTGTGTCGACTTCGGGTTTCCCCCCCTTTCCGGGACCCGGTGCGACCCCTGCCCAGCTTCGGAGTTTCTACAAAGCGAAGCATGCCATCTTTGGGCAGCCCGACTCCCCCGGCGCACTTTTGGGCCCCGCGGACTCGGCTGAGGGCCCTGGGCCTTCGGCGGCTTCGGCCCCGGCACCGCAGGGTCCCCTTGGATCCAGGCCTGGATCCGGATCGGCGCCGGTCGACCTATTTACGCCTCCCCCGGCGCCGATTCCACCGGCACCACGTCCGCCACCGGCGTCGGCTGTGTCCCCAGCCGACGTCGACCCCAGCCTCCACCTCGAGGTAGACACGGAATAGGACCGGCATCGACTGACGCCGGATCCGATGCCGACGGGTACTTTTGTGCCCGTGTTCTACCATGGCTCTTTGAGAGCAGATTGGCAGCCAGAGGAGGGTGAGGAGGACTGGGAGGGGTCTGGAGACCCTTTAACAGACCAGATGGTGTATGAGCAGGACTGGAGAGAGGAACTGGGGGAGCCAGTGGTTTGGATACCTCGCCAGACCTTGGCATGTTGTCTTCTCCTACCGTGGCTACGGAGGAGGGAGCGTCATACGCAGTGGTGTTGCGTAGGACGGCCGAGGCTCTCCACCTCGAGCTTCCTACAGTGGCAGTCAGGACTAACCTCCTGACAGAGGTGCTTCAACCGCCAGCGAGCTCTTCGGAGCCCCTGCTGCCGTTTAATGAAGCCCTGACCGACATCCATTTGGGCACCTGGTCCAGGCCCAACACAGGGGCTCCTGTGGACAGGATGATTGCCCGACGCCACCGCCCGGCCCCTGGGGACCCCACTTTCCCCGCCCTGACAGACATCCTTTTGGGCACCTGGTCCAGGCCCAACACGGGCTCCTGTGGACAGGATGATTGCCCGACGCCACCGCCCGGCCCCGGGCGACCCCACTTTCCCCTCCCAACACCCCACCCCAGAGAGCTTGGTAGTCCAAGCCTCCACGTCCAAGGGCGCATTCCCTACCGCTCCCCCGGACAGGGAATCCAAAAATCTGGATCATCTTGGGAAGAAGATGTTTTCTTCCTCCAGCTTGGGACCGCGGTCGGTAAACACTGCATGTCTATTGGGCCATTACACCCATTCCGTGTGGGACACGGTTGTGCAAGTGCTGCCTCAGTGCCCGGAGGAGGCCCGGGCCGTGCTCTCTCGAGCGGTTGCTGAAGGGAGAGACGCAGCTAAGTTTACCATCCGCTGTGGGCTGGATACCGCCGACGCACTTGGCAGGACGATTGCAACGTCAGTAGCCCTTCTACGCTACGCCTGGTTGCGTTCGACTGGTTTTTCCGGGGATGTCCAATCCACACTTATGGACATGCCCTTTGATGACCGTCGCCTTTTCGGCGACAAGGCAGACAACGCGCTAGAGCGCTTTAAGGACTCTCTGGCTACGGCCAGGTCCTTGGGCCTCTCCACCACCCGCCCTGCGCAGTCTGCCTTTCGCCCCTTTCGTGGCTACGGAAGGGGTGCCCCGCTACGTCCCGCCCAGAGCCACAGGCCGGCGCAAGCTGTTCAGCCCCAGTGCGGCCGGGGACGTGGGAACCACCGCCGTGGTTCTGGGGGCCAGCGGGTGGGCCAGTCCACCACAGCCCCCTCTGCAGCAGTCTCCAAACCCTCCTAGTCCGATCTTTCAGGGCCACCAAACGCCAGTGGGCGGCAGGATCCGCCATCACCTCCCCCACTGGCGCACCATCACGTTGGACAGGTGGGTTTTGCAAATAGTCCGAAGGGGCTACTCCCTCCCCTTCGAGATTACCCCTCCATCCATGCCACCTCAGTACCATTGCATGTCGGAGGATCACCTGGCCCTTCTCCAACAGGAAGTTTCGGCACTCTTGGCCAAGGGTGCCATCGAGCGCGTTCCTGCCCCAGAAGTAGGTCGTGGTTGTTATTCCTACTACTTTCTGATGCCCAAGAAGGACAAAGGCCTGCGTCCTATCTTGGATCTCAGGAACGTCAACCGCTTCCTCCGGAAGGAGAAGTTCAAGATGTTGATGCTCGCTCAAATCTTGTCTGCCCTCGACCCAGGAGACTGGATGGTAGCGTTGGACTTGCAGGACGCTTACTTTCACATCCCCGTCCTGCCGGCCCACCGGCGTTACCTGCGGTTCACGGTAGGCCACGAGCCCTCGGGTGTTCGCGAAAGTGATGGCGGTGGTCGCAGCACATCTGCGCAGATCAGGGGTTCCAGTCTTCCCCTATCTCGACGACTGGCTGTTGAAGGCGGGCTCGCCCCAGGCTGTCGTCTTCCCACCTCCAGACTACGGCCGACTCCTGCATTCGCTGGGGTTCTCCATCAACGTGCCGAAGTCACACCTGACTCCCTCTCAGAAGCTCCTCTTCATCGGAGCGGTTTTGGACACGACGCAGTTTCGGGTTTATCCTCCCGAGCAGCGAGTCCGGGATATTCGGGCTATGATTCCGATCTTTCAGCCTCTATCCCGGGTTTTGGTCAGGATGTCCCTCAGGCTGCTGGGTCTGATGGCCTCCTGTATCCTGCTGGTGGATCATGCCAGATGGCATATGCGGGCTCTGCAGTGGGACCTGAAGTTCCAGTGGGCCCAACATCAAGGGAATCTGTCTGATTGCGTCCAGATCTCGGAGGGCACTGCACACCAATTGCAGTGGTGGCTTATTAACCAGGATTGGTTCGAAGGCACATCCCTCTCCCATCCTAGCCAGAGTTCACAGTGGTGACCGATGCATCACTTTTGGGATGGGGCGGCCACATGGGGGAGGCGGAGATCAGAGGTCTCTGGTCTCCGGCGGAGTCCGGACTCCACATCAACCTTCTGGAGCTTCGGGCGATTCGTCTTGCACTCAAGGCATTCCTTCCCTCTGTCCGGGGAAGAGTAGTGCAGGTGTTCACGGACAACACCACCGCCATGTGGTACTGCAACAAACAAGGCGGGTGGGGTCGTGGACCCAATGTCAGGAGGCTCTCCGCCTCTGGACATGACTGGAACATCAGGGCATATCCCTGGTGGTTCAACACCTGGCAGGTTCTCTGAAAGCCAGGGCGGACGAACAGCCGCTGGTGCATGATGAATCACGAATGGCGTCTTCACTCGGAGGTGGTGCAAGGTCTCTTTCAGCTGTGGGGAGAGCCTTGGTTAGATCTATTCTCCACCGAAGAGAACGCGCAATGTCAGCAATTTTGCGCGTTGGAATTTCCAAGGCGGCACTCGCTAGGCGACGCTTTTCGTCGCGAGTGGAGTTGCGGTCTTCTATAAGCCTTTCCGCCTTTACCACTTCTGCCCAGAGTGCTGAAGAAGATCAAGCGCGACCGGGCCAAAGTCATTCTTGTGGCCCTGGATTGGGCACGAAGAGTCTGGTATCCTGAGCTGCTCAACATGGCCATCGATCCTCCGATCATACTGCCTCTTCGGGAGGATCTTCTGTCGCAGCAGCAGGGGACGGTCCTCCACCCGAACCTGCCCAGCCTCCATCTCCTTGCGTGGAGAATGAGCGGCGGCAGTTGACGTCGTTTGACCTGCCTCCCGAAGTCTGCGATGTTATCTTGGCAGCCAGGCGTCCCTCCACTAACACGGTATACGCCTGCAGATGGAGCAAATTTGTGGCATGGTGCACAGCAAAGGCTGTGGATCCCCTTTCCGCCCCTTTTTCTAAGGTTCTCTTGTACCTCTTTTCTTTGGCCCAGCAGGGCTCTGCTCTGGGCACTCTTAAGGGCTACCTCTCGGCCATTTCAGCCTTTCTTTGGCTTCCTGATCAGCCTTCTCTTTTCAAGTCCCCTGTTGTAAATAGATTCCTTAAGGGCATTACTCATCTTTTTCCTCCTGTTGCCTTCGTAATGCCTCAATGGGACTTGAACTTGGTTCTTACCTACCTCATGTGCGCTCCCTTTGAGCCGCTACATAACTGTCCTCTCAGACTTCTCACTTTGAAAACTGCCTTTCTGGTGGCCATCACCTCTGCACGCAGGGTGAGTGAGTTACAAGCTCTTTCTTCCAAGCCTCCCTTTCTGGCTATCCATCCGGACAAGGTTGTCCTGAGAACAAGACCTTCCTTCCTTCCCAAGGTGGTTACTTCTTTCCACATTGGCCAAACCATCACTTTGCCCACCTTCTTTCCGCATCCTTCAAAAGAGGAAGAGAGGCTCCACCGTCTGGATCCAAAACGTGCGCTTCCCTTCTACTTGGATCGCACCAAACAATTCCGGGTGGATGACCAGGTCTTTGTTGGTTACGTGGGCGCTAAGAAAGGTCGGGCCGTGCACAAACGAACCATCTCCAGGTGGGTAGTTCTGTGCATCAAAGCCTGCTACTCTGTGGCATAGAAGGAGCCTCCAGTGGGGTTGCGCGCCCATTCCACCAGGGCGACGGCAGCTACCACTGCTTTGGGACGAGGAGGCCCCCTAAATGACATCTGTCAGGCAGCTACGTGGGCATCGTTGCACACGTTTACTAGACACTACTGCCTGGACAGCCAGTCCGGAGAGACAGCTTCTTTGGCCGTTCTATTCTCCAGGACTTTCTGGTGTGAACTTGGTTCGCAGACCCACCACCGGGGTTGGTATTGCTGGGGTATCTATTCTAAGGTAAGGAATCTATAACTGTTTCTTTCAGATGAACAAGTTACTTACCTTCGGTACCGATACATCTGTAAGAAACATAGGTTAGTTATAGATTCCTTACCGCCCCACCCATCCTCCCTGTTCTGCGAACTGACTTCTAGGGTTAAGGACATCCTTTCAGGGCCCTAGTTTTGTGCACCAGTGGTCAGTGTCTTGCATGGCTCTGCGCTTCTGGCGTGGAAAGTCGTGTACAAAACTGACGTCAGCGCGCGAGGGCAGCGTCTCTGTAGCTACCGCGGCGTCATCCCGGCGACCACGACGCCGATGAACGCGGATTCGACCGACGCCACCTTCCGACGTGCAGGGGTACTGCTGACGAAAATTTTTCGGATCCAGTCTGACGCCTGGGGGTAATTCTAAGGTAAGGAATCTATAACTAACCTATGTTTTTTACAGATATATTGTTACCGAAGGTAAGTAACTTGTTCGTCTCCACCATGGCTCTAGCTTCCATGAAGGCTTTAGCTCTCCAATCGCTGATGCTCCACATCAAGTGTGCCATCCTGGCTCACCAATACGTGGGTCTCCAGGTGCACCTCCCTCCTGCGCCAGCCTTATCGCCTCTCCATTTATCCATTCTGACGTGTGCGCTGGGACCAACCGCAAGCATCACCAGTGCCGGGCACCGGAAGTCGGCTAGCTCCCGACTCTCCTGCCAGTCCCACACCGCCTCGTGAAAAAATGAGATTGCCGCTCGTGCAGTGCCTTCAGTTTTGCAGGATATAGTCGCATATATTTCAGTCCCATGGCCATCAGTTTTTGTTTTACCCCTCCAAACGTTTGTCGCAGCTTGTGCACGCGTTGCGTGTAATCAGGGAAAATCTGGATAATGCGGTTCTCAAAGGTGGGATCGTCCATTCGCCCGGCTGCCTACATGATAGCATCCCTGTCCCTATAGTTGAGGATCTTAGCAGTCCGTGTATGTGGCAGCCCCTCCCTGTGGCGGGGGCCTCGCCAGGGTCCTGTGGGCTCGCTCCACCACAAAAACAGGCAACAAGCCTGCTTCCGGCAGAGTCTTCCCGACCCCCTGTTCATGAAAAGGTTCAGAAGCAGGTCTCTCCACACCCACAGGGAATCCCACGAAGTGAAGGTTGCAGGGCCGGGAGCGACCCTCTGTATCTTCAGGGTGCATCTTCAGCCTCTGCATCTGTGCTGAGAGGCTGGCAACTGCGGACTTGAGGGCGGTCACCCCCTCCTGCAGCTTACTTGCTGTTCTGTTGCCAAGTACCTCTCGGCTACCTTACCCAAGTTGACCCGCAATAAGTTCACGTCCATGGAGACCAAATCAATCTTGGCTAGCACATTAGGGCTTGAGGCCTCAATCCCCGCTAAGATCTGAGTGCCCGTGGGGCCCTGAGGGTCATGGAGTCTCCCCCCCGCCCCCACTCTCAGCCGACGGGGCGCCTCCAGGACCACAGGTCGTGTATTGGTTGATCTTCGCCTGCTGTGCTCCTCGAAGCACCCTGACTTTGCCCATTGTCGAACCACCGGGAATTTATCAGCTCAAGTCACAGGTATATTATGTCAAAAGCACATACGGTCGTGGTGAGTCCCAATGTGCACCTCCGCTCTGCCCAGCAGCACCCAGACATGTATAAGACCGATGCCGGCAGGGTCCAGCTCCTCCGTGCACTCACGAGCAGGTGTCTGCAGTGTCCCCAAATAGCAGGAAGTATTCCGGTTCCACGAATCAGGCAAACTGCAGGTCACCCAGGATGCCCCCAGTCGCTCATCTCTGGGCCTTCCATTAGGTCCCATCACCATTTCCAGTGTCCGGGCCCTCGGGACAGCAATGGGGCTATGACCATGAGTTCAGCTCCGGCAGCAAGCGGCACCCCAGTACACAGTGGGTGTCTCCAGTTTGCAGGTCTCAGATAGGGCACCTTCCTTGGGACAAATTCCCACACAGGCAGCGGCCTCTCACCCAGCGCTGCAGGCAATAGCACCTGTTCTCGCCGGTGCAGTCACCATTGTAACTAGGCCCCACAGGCCCACAACTTCTTAACCGCCTCCAGGATGTCGCATTTCAGGCCTTCCCGTCAGCTCCACACCCTCTCGTGGTTGTGAAGGAACTACCAGTCTGCCAGGGAAGGGGACCCGGGGGAGTAAGTATGGGGTGTCAGGCCTTCCCCCCCCTCCCCCCAAGCCCTCCTCTGTACCAATACTTACCCCACAGTCGCGGCTCACCTCTGCTCCTCACCTCGCTCCGCTGAACTGCGCAGGTAGGCCCAAGGCCGACGACCTGCAAGCCAGCGAGAAACAGCTCCCTCCACTTCCCGCATTTGGCCCTCACCGCAGTCAGCAGTTCCCAGAGGCGAGTGGAGGGGTGTCTTCCCAGCCATCGATCTCTCGACTGGCAGTCTGGGCTTCAGTTTGCTCGTCTCACGGCTTGCAGTCAAGGCCCACAGCGCGCCATTTTATTTTTTGGGGAAACATATTTTATTGAAGTTTATTGGTGATACAATGTGGCCTATAAGGCCCGGATATATAGACAATATCAATTGTAGCTTAAATCAAAGCAATACCAACATTTACACCGCACCATTTTAGCCCTCGTAACCTCACGGTGCCGCGCTGGGACACAGCTCGCTCACAGGTATCCCAGCTCTTATGTCTGCCCCAGAGAGTGTCAGGGATGTCCCGTCGTCGCCTTCATCCAGCAGTGTTTATTTTCGAGCCTTCTACTGCATCAGAGCGGCAGGATGAGTCAGGATACTTTTCAGGGGCCCGAGCTCCCTGCTAGTGCTACTGGTTGGCAATCTTTCCGGCCACGAACCACCTTGGAGGGACTTTAATGGATATCCCTGTAAACATTAATACAAAGTACCTTAACAGAAAATGAGCTGATAGGAATACATTGGTTGACTTGCGTCAGATAAAAATACCTGCAAGCGTATATGGCCCACTTGACCCAGTAAAGGGGAGGAGACAGACCTATATTATTGAACACTGATCAATTTGTCCATTAAGGAATACAGCAGGAGTAGAAATGGGGGCTATTGGGCTCTTGCCCCAGGGGGCAGCTATATAATGCTTCTTTAGCGTAAAAATGTTTAACCCTAGGGAGGAGGCTGGACTTGTTTTCTGTTTTAGTGCTTTCTATATTATTACTTGAAGTCTCATTTAATTGTGCATTTTTAAGCGTTGTATTTATGTGGGATTTATTGTAATATTTTTTATTAACCCAACAATATTTTGTTTCACTTTCCCTTTGTGTTACACCCCATTCGAATGGTTACAAAGTAGACCAGCGTGTCAGTCTTTGGGAAGCTTCCAAATTAAATATTAACATCCTGATGGAAGTCCTACTGTCTTCTGTTTCAATTATTTTGGAGACACTTCTTTAGAGTGTGGCTAATGGGATACTTCGTCATAAACCTGATCGATGTCCTGACCCGCCTATCACAAGTCCATTGTTGCCTATGACACTTATAATACAGCGGATAGGATATCCTCCAGTTATTGACAGAGTATCTGTCTGCTAAACTCTAAATTAGACCCTCTGTATCAGACCAGATTTAAGTGGTCACAGAGTAGATAGCGGCTCCAGGGCCTCACTTGTGGTGAATGAGGTTGTTTGCCACTGGTGTCATGGGCTTCATCTGGCGAATTGTGGCCTCTGAGGCCTGGGGGTGACAGGGACCGCTGATGAATCTGATACCTTGCCCGTGCCTACCGAGGTAAGGATGAATATAAGAATCGAGGCATATGCCTGTCAGGATTTTGGTCCAGAAGAGATCTGAGAAGGGGTTATGTGCCTCTGCCCACAAGAAGAACAGTCAGCAAGACTAAAAATTGCATACTTATTGCCCAAAGAAACTATAGAATCATCTGATATAGACAGCGCTGTGGTTGGAAGCTCTGAAAGATGGGACAGTGGTGGGTAAGAGCAACTAGACCACTAACTCCTGCAGGGACTGGACATTCTTACTTGGGAGTACTTTCAGGTTATTCTCATCCGATCATATTTAACTTCATTACACATATGACACTGTGACTTGCAACATTTTGTGTTGTGTTGGCTGTCTGCTCCCTAACACTTTGTCCACTCAGATTTGAGTCCTTCTTTGTAATGTTTTCCCTTCTCTGTTTTCTGTCGGTTCTTGCCCTGCATGGTTGTTTGTGGCAAGTCTCTCTTATTTGTCAGTTATTGTTTCTCTACTTTCTGTTGCTACTGTGTTAAATACTTACTCTTTGCCGTTGTGGGGATTAGCACAGGTATCTTGGTTGATGTCTGTGTTCCAACAGCCCTCCTCCTCGCTCAGAGCTGGAATGTACTTCCCCACCAAATGTCCCCAGCAGACCACTTATCAGTCTGGGGTTCTACACCAATCCACTGTGAGTTTTACCATCACCAACCTGCCACAGCAAGTGTTCTTTTGTCTCTCATACTCTTCCCCATTCCTCCCTCTTTTTCTGCTATGTAAAGTGGTCAAACACCTTTCTACATCTCAGCTCTAAGTTTGATCTGTTGAAACTTTAGACAGCAGTCGCCTCTAGAAAGCTTGGCAGCTGCAGTGATGGGTCAACCTGGAGCAACATTGTGGTGGTTCAAGTGATTTAGCCCTACAGAGTGATGTTATAGCAGCCCTTAGAGTGTGGAGGACAGTGGTAAGGCCTCAGTGGGATTCACACTTAACAAGGTGGGTGCTTTATGGTCGTGGCAACAGTGGGCCCTATTGATGACCTGTTTGAGACTCGCATCCAAGGTTATCTGAGGCCTTTAAAAGGGCTGTATGGGAAATATCAACTTAATGTAGACTTCGGAGTGAGGTGCCATTTTGTAAAAATCCTAAGGTGCCAAGATGATCAGCAATGAGCTAGAGACAGCTTACAACACTGAGAAAATATTAAATAGAAGATGTGAATCATGATAAATAAAAGCCTACCACCTTTTGATAAACGACTGGCAAGCCTTGTATACTGTGATACCAGCTGAACTGCATGTTAAAACTAAAGGCTCTGCATCTCGGGGGGGGGGCGCTCATAGGAGAGCACACTACAAAGAGGGGTTGATGCAGGTGATAGTGGGGAGACTCATTCCTATAAAGTAACATACACCCACACACACCTTGTTGAACGTGGGTAGAGGAGACCACAAGTAAGTCATATTGTCCTTTGATAACAAAAAGGCCATCCCGATGCCAGATAAGAGCATGATAATAATGCTCTAGATGAGAGTTGAAATGCGAGGCAACCTGCTTGATATGAAAGTCAGTGTAAAATCCATTGAGTTTGAAAGTGAAATCTCCATGCTAAATGAGAAAATGCTATGAATGGAAAAGTTGCTCAATTTTGGCCTTAATGAGCGTGAAGAGTTTGATGTCTTCATGACAGCCCATGCCAATGACACCCAGTTGGTGATTTCCTTAGACCCCAGAACCAACGGGGACTCAGGCAGCTTAGCTCCCTGTATGGAAAGAGTGATGGGTTGGATGACAAACAGCTGTTTAAAATTGAATGGGGATATACTGAACTAATGGTCCTCAGCAACAAGGCAGTCCCCAGGCCGTTACTCAGCTGGCCCAAGTGCCTAGGCAATCCACCCACTCCGAAGGAATCTATTGAAAATTTAGGTTTCTGACTCGATAAGGACCGAACAATGGTGAGCCAAGCCAAGAAATTGACAGGTACATGCTTCGGACTACTTAGAATGCTCCGCAAAATCCTGGAGCGTATTCCCATACAGCTTAGAAAGACAGTAGTCCACTCCTTGGTCACATCACGCCTGGACTACGGAAATTCACTTTTCCTAGGGCTCCCAAATTCGTGATCAACAGACTCCAGGTGGTCCAGAACGCTGCAGTAAGGCTACTATGCAAGGCCCCAATCCGGGAGTCCGCTAGGAAGCATCTCAAAGCACTCCATAGGCTTCCGGTGGAGGCCAGAATTAAATTCAAGGCACTCGTCATGACCCACAGAGCTTTACACAACAAGGGTCCAAGTAAAGTTAGAAACCTGTTGTCCCCTTATGTCCCAACCAGAAGCCTGAGATCCGGCTCCGAATGACTGATAAAAACCACAAGAATCAGGAGAGCCAGATGGGGAGGTAGATCCTTCTCTCACCTTGCTCCCAAGTTGTGGAACTCATCACCACGCGAATCTCGATTACTGACAACGGAAGCAGCATTCCGGAAGTCCATCAAAACATGGCTGTTCAAGCAGTATCACTAATTTTTCTCTAGCCTTTGTGTAGCAGCAGTCTCGCAGCGCTGGGAAGCCCTTGGGTAGCCATGCGCTCTATAAATCTATAAAATAAATAAATAAAATAAAGATCTGGAAGTATGTCCCTGCTGTAATAATAGCCAAATATTGGGAATAGCGAGGACAGCAGAGATTTGGAAACCTCAGCTGTTTGTAGAATCTTTGCTCTTTGATCTGTTTGACAGGACCAACTTCTCACATGCATTTATAGTTGTGCGGGCACACTAGCTTTGATCCCAAAGCAGCCCCAGACTGATAATAGTGGGTGCTTTGAATTACTGTGCCAAACATTGCCCTTCAACTAGCCAAATATAAAGGGTCCCTACAATACTAGGGAAACACTATTGCACTGTACACTGATTCACTGCTTTGGTTCAAGATGCCAAAGGAGTGTTCCTGGAGGTTAATAATGATGTTGTACCCATGACATCAAGTACTCTGTGCCCTACTCCGGTGTAATGTAAAATATGCATCAACACCATGACTTTCTACGTTAAGGGTTGATTTGATGCATAGAAATGTGAAGAGGTTGATTTGTAAGACCCAAAGGAATAATACTTGCAGATATGACAATGACCCAGCTAAAGAAAATGTTAAAGTCATCTAGTGATGTGGACTGATATGTTAGATCTTTTGAGTTATGATACTTGTATGTAGATACCATATGCGGAGTCCGACTGTGCTGCTGCTCTTTGTTTTCGGTTTGTAATAAGGATATATAATTAGGATATGTAAAATTCCCTATTCCAAAACAGAAGGGCGAGGGGACCTTAAAGTCCAACACCGGCCTGATGAAGGGGGTTTGTACTTGAGTTACTGATATGCTCTATAAAAGTCAAATTAGTATATTTTTAGTAGTGTGTGATGGGCAACAGCTACATCCCGAGGGGTGCAGTGCTGCTTGGCTGTGCAACCAAAAGATAGTATCATGTGTACAGCAAGGAATTACTCTTATTGGTTTGGGAATCGTTTGTGGAGGATGACAGTTGGGGATTGTATTTAAGACACAATGATGACTGTCAACTGAAGTACCTCTTTAAGCTATTGTTTCCCTGTGTGCACATTCTACCTCTTCATATCCATGCTATATGTCTTTTACATAGTAGACTGTTGTAGCCTTAAGGAGACCTTCTTGTCTTGGAACATCAGTGGCCTGAATAATCCTCAGGAGCAAGACCTCTGACATCCTTGTGCCTTTAATTTTCTGTCTTTAATTGTATTTGTCTCTGTACCTGTGCCCTTTGTTTGTGTCCTTCGTGCCCGTTTTTCGCCGTCCTTTTCCCGCCGCTGCTGCCCCCGTGGCCCCTCCCTCCTGCCAGTTCCCGCTCCAGCCTCCAAGCTGCGCTTCCCTCCCTCCTTCCCTATTTAATGGCGGCTGCTGCTCAGACGTGTGAGCAAGACCTCTGACCTCTTGGTCAGAGACTCTGCTCTCCGCCCCAGCAGTTCCACTGTTGTGCCACTGCCGCTGCTCCCTACACCTCTCTGGGTAGGTGTTCGAGGCCCTCCTCCACCTGCAGACTCCTGCCTGCCCCTCATCCCTGGTAGTCCAGTGGGAGAGCCTTGCTCTTCTGCTGGTCCGCTGGTGTCTGTCTTCGTGTTTGTGCCCTTTTTTAGGTCTCGCCTAGCGACGCAGCGCATGCGCTGCTCGCTTGGCGAGATCTATTGTCGTCGATTTTTGTTCGGAAGGGGGACAGGAGATGTGCACGCGTACGGACAGGAGATGTGCACGCGTACGGACAGGAGATGTGCATGCACACGGCCGTCTCTTTTGCTCTCGGCGTTTCAGGCATTCTGTGAGGCACAACGCGCGCATGTGGCTTTCTTCGATCGCTTCTCAGTGGGTCACCAACTCGCGACAGCTTGTTCTTTTGCCCCATTAGTTTTGTAACTTACCTGTTCGTGGTTCACTTTGCTCCCGCCTCACGTCTGTGTTCACTTTGTTCCCGCCCACTCCCACCGCAGTTTGTGCTGTCTTTCTTCCCGCCCCTCCCGTTGTCCATATTCCCTTTTTCTCCCGCCCCTCCCGCTGCAGTTTGTGCTGTCTTTCTTCCCGCCCCTCCCGTTGTCCATATTCCCTTTTCTCCCGCCCCCTCCCGCCGTAGTTTGTGCTCTCTTTCTTCCCACCCCCTTCCGTTGTCCATATTCCCTTTTCTCCCGCCCCTCCCGCCGTAGTTTGTGCTGTCTTTCTTCCCGCCCCTCCCGTTGTCCATATTCCCTTTTCTCCCGCCCCCTCCCGCCATAGTTTGTGTTGTCTTTCTTCCCCCCAGGCACCATAATCTATCTGGCGAGAGGAGGAAAGGCCATATGTTGAGTCTATCATATGGACATATTTAACGAGCTGTAACAACTTGCTTCTTGTGATGTGCACAAAAAGCCTTTGGGGCAAGGACTGCAGGCACCATAATCCAGTTGGCCAGAAGAGATGGGGCCGCATGTTGAGACTGCTGTGCGGGAATAATTAATCAGCTGTAACAGCCCACTGCACGGGGCGGGTGCCTGGGTGAAAACTGGCCCGAGACCGGGCCCATCTTCATCCATAAGAGACCGGGCATGGGCCATCCCTCATTGTAGCTCAATCCGCTGGCCATCTGCTTTAATAAGGTACAATCCCTTTTGTATTTTAACTGCTATATCGACCATCTGTGTCCTGATTACTGTGCCTTGCCAATTAAGTACTTGTGGTAGTAGGGGTGATGCCTCATCTTGTTTTGTAACTTTACTGTTCGTGTTTCACTTTGTTCCCGCCCCCTCCTGTTGCCCGAGTTCACTTTGTTCCCGCCCCTCCCGCCGTAGTTTGTGTTTATTTCTCCCCCCTCTCGTGGGCACTTTGTTCCCGACCCCCTCCCGTTTCCCGTGTTCACTTTGTTCCCGCCCCCTCCCGCCGTAGTTTGTTTATTTCTCCCCCTCTCGTTGTCCATATTGTCTGTCTTCCCGCCCCCTCCCACCGTACTTGCTGTTGACAAGCGATATCACTGCATTTTGTGGCGTACATATTGCTTGTATTTATGTTCATTATCAGTATTGAAAATTTACCAGTTTTCAGACGGAATGGTGTGTCTCAGGGAACATAAGGTATACACAGTATATACCTTTCAGTGCGGTACCAAAGGGGATGATGGACGGAGCGCTTGAGCTAATCAAACACTCACCCCCAGTCAACTGATCTGGGTTTAATCCATCATCATTCTTTAGCTCACTCCACCACCCCAGTTCAGACATGGCCATATGCAAATCAGTCTGACCCTGTGCCTCATGGGAACAGTCCAGGCCGAACTGCCAAGCCATGTCTTCCCTGGACCGGAAACAAGCATCCTGGGACCGGTTTCTGGCTATTCAGCCGTCATCAGCCAGGCTAGCTTGAATCCAGTGGCAAAGTGAGCAAGGGACCCACGTCTGGGCATACCCTGCCAACTTAGGGCGAACAAAGCGATACCAAAGGGGATGATGGACGGAGCGCTTGAGCTAATCAAACACTCACCCCCAGTCAACTGATCTGTGTTTAATCCATCATCATTCTTTAGCTCACTCCACCACCCCAGTTCAGACATGGCCATATGCAAATCAGTCTGACCCTGTGCCTCATGGGAACAGTCCAGGCCGAACTGCCAAGCCATGTCTTCCCTGGACCGGAAACAAGCATCCTGGGACCGGTTTCTGGCTATTCAGCCGTCATCAGCCAGGCTAGCTTGAATCCAGTGGCAAAGTGAGCAAGGGACCCACGTCTGGGCATAGCCTGCCAACTTAGGGCGAACAAAGCGATACCAAAGGGAATGATGGACGGAGCGCTTGAGCTAATCAAACACTCACCCCCAGTCAACTGATCTGGGTTTAATCCATCATCATTCTTTAGCTCACTCCACCACCCCAGTTCAGACATGGCCAAATGCAAATCAATCTGACCCTGTGCCTCATGGGAACAGTCCAGGCTGAACTGCCAAGCCATGTCTTCCCTGGACCGGAAACAAGCATCCTGGGACCGGTTTCTGGCTAGTCAGCCGTCATCAGCCAGGCTAGCTTGAATCCAGTGGCAAAGTGAGCAAGGGACCCACGACTGGGCATACCATGCCAACTTAGGGCGAACAAAGCGATACCAAAGGGGATGATGGACGGAGCGCTTGAGCTAATCAAACACTCACCCCCAGTCAACTGATCTGGGTTTAATCCATCATCATTCTTTAGCTCACTCCACCACCCCAGTTCAGACATGGCCATATGCAAATCAGTCTGACCCTGTGCCTCATGGGAACAGTCCAGGCCGAACTGCCAAGCCATGTCTTCCCTGGACCGGAAACAAGCATCCTGGGACCGGTTTCTGGCTATTCAGCCGTCATCAGCCAGGCTAGCTTGAATCCAGTGGCAAAGTGAGCAAGGGACCCACGTCTGGGCATACCCTGCCAACTTAGGGCGAACAAAGTGACCCGCACGCAGTGGACAAGCTCCCATATTTCTATTACACAACGCTAGCCCTCTGGCTCTCTCAGGCTCTGATGAAAATGTTTCTGTTGGGCTCATGGGTGTTTGTTGGCCCGAGGCATTATGACACATGCATCCTTATATGAACGTACAACATAGCGTTGCAATCCAGCTGCTCCGTGCAGTGTACGCAATGGAGGGACTTGAGGGGGAGACACGGATTACGTACATGTTTAAATTGCAGGACAGGCACTGACTTTTTCGGAAGGGGCGCCTTCACTGAGCATGCACACAAGGGGCAGAATGCTGGCTAACAGTTCTAAACTGCCTCACAGTTTGCTGGCGGTGGGGGAGGGAGGTGCTTGAGCGCAAGAGGCATATGAAGAGTGACAAGCTGTTATATGACCACATTTGTTTTCACAGCGGTCACCACGTGCCTTCTTTCTGCTGTTACTCACGCTGCACCTTTTTCCCCATAGGGAAACTTTGTTCTCGAATCTCAGAACAGTCATTTGCAATGCAATAGGGCTTGCATTTGCGAGAGTTTGAGCTATTAGCAATGCCTTTTATTTATGTGTTTTGAAATCCTGCAAGCGGTGCGTAAACACGCACTTTGTACTTATAGTCCTTGCTTACGAGAAGCAAGGCTGACAGTAAAAGAGGCGCAGTTACCGCTAACCTTGCTTCTCGTAGGCAATGACTATAAGTACAAAGTGTGTGTTTACGCACCGCTTGCAGGTTTCAAAACACATAAATAAAAGGCATTGCCATTTACAATGGCATTAGCTCAAACTCTTGCAAATGCGAGACCTATTGCATTGCAAATGCCTGTTCTGTTTTTTTGTCTGTCTGTCTTTTTGTTTTGTTTTTTGTTATTGTGCCTTTAATTTTCCGCCTTTAATTATATTTGTCTCTGTTCGTGTGCCCTTTGTTTGTGTCCCCCGTGCCCGTTTTTCGCCGTCCTTTTCCCGCCACTGCTGCCCCCGCGGCCCCTCCCCACTGCCGGTTCCCGCTCCCACCTCCCAGCTGCGCTTCCCTCCCCCCTTCCGTATTTAAAGGCGGCCGCTGCTCGGACGTGTGAGCAAGACCTCTGATCTCCTGGTCAGAGACTCTGCTCTCCGCCCCAGCAGCTCCGCTGTTGTGCCACTGCCCCCTACACCTCTCTGTGAAGGTAGGTGTTCAAGGCCCTCCTCCACCCACAGGCTCCTGCCTACGCTTCATCCCTGGTGGTCCAGTGGGAAAGCCTTGCTCTTCTGCTGGTCCGCTGGTGTCTGTCTTCGTGTTTGTGCCCGTTTTTCAGTTTTTTGTCTGTCTTTTTGTTTTTGTGCCTTTAATTTTCCGCCTTTAATTGTATTTGTCTCTGTACCTGTGCCCTTTGTTTGTGTCCTCCATGCCCGTTTTTCACCGTCCTTTTCCCGCCGCTGCTGCCCCTTCCCCGTCCCGGTTCCCGCTCCCACCGGCGCTTCCCTCCCCCCTTCCCTATTTAATGGCGGCCGCGCAAAGGGTGTGCCGCTGGCACGCCAAAGGCAAGCCTGTCTGTGCCCGACCGCGACCAGCGCCAGGGACCGTGGTTCTCTGGCCACCCACTGCTACGACTCAGCTGCCCTCCTCGCACTCAACCACGGAAGGAACAACAACTGCCAGCTGCCTACGCCGAACACCACCCACGGTCAGTTCTCCTGCCGACACTGGCGACAAACCTTCACCATCCTCCACACCCCCACGGCTGCCGCCCTCACGCCAGACGCTAGCACCCCCGAAGCCCTGAGGTGCATCCTCCTCAACGTGCCCACCCTGCACAGACATGCTGTTGAAATCTGGGACCTCCTCGACACCCTCTCGCCAGACGTCGCCTTCTTCTCCGCCCCGACATTGCCACCGCCATCCTCAACGGATACAAGATCCAGAGGAAGGACCGCCCCAACCTCCCAGGAGGAGGACTCGCCATCGCACACAAGAGCTCCCTCCGACTCACCAATTCCAGCACGATCGACCCCCGTCCACCATGAACACCTCCATTTCCAGATCCAGACCAGCCCCAGAACGACCCTGCGAGTCACCCTCGCCTACAGACCCCCCGGACCTCAAACCACGTTCACCACTATCATCGCCGAACTCATCGCGCCCCACGCCATTGCCTCCATGGACTACATACTCATCGGAGACCTCAACTTCCACCTCGACAACCTCAGCGACCCCCAACTCCGCCACCCTCCTGGACAACCTCTCCAATCTCGGACTGAAACAACTCGTCACCACCCCTACCCACAAGGCAGGACACACCCTCGACCCGATCTTTGCAGGAGGCAACAACATCCACTTCAGCCACACCATGAAACCCCCCTGGACGGACCACCACTGCGTACACTTCCAAGTCGACAAACCCACTGCCCCCAATCCTGCACCTCGCCCTCCACGAAGGAACTGGAGCAAGGTCACCGATGAGCACCTCAACTCCACCCTGAACCGCGATGCCCCCCCACCTCGACCGACGCCAACTCCGCAGCCAAAGAACTTCACAGATGGATCACCAACTGCACAGACAAGCTCGCCCCCCTCTGCAACCCAGATAGACAGCGCCCCAGGAAGGCCATCTGGTTCACCGCCGACCTCCAAGAATCCAGACGCACCTGCAGACGTCTCGAAGAATTGGAGAAACAGCAAAACTTCGGAAGACCGCACCACATACAAGAATGCCATAACCAAATGCCACCAACTCATCAGATCCACCAAATGAACCTTCATCCGAAACAAAATCCACGCCAACGCCAGCAACGCCAAGGAACTCTTCAACATCATTCATGAATTCACCAAGCCCCCCAGCGAAGCCATGGACGTCACACCCTCCCAGGACCTCTGCGACAAACTCGGCTCCTACTTCCACCTGAAAATTAGATCCCTATATGGCAACTTCAATGAACAGACTCCGGACACCCACTCCACTCCTCCCCCCAGCAACGACAACCAGCCCACCATCTCCTCCTGGACCCCGGCCACCACCAAAGACACCGTGGCGACCATGAAAGGCATTCACTCGGGAGCCCTCACGGACCCCTGCCCTCCGCACATCTTCCACAGAGCCGCCATTGCACCTGAGCTACGGCGCACCATCAACGACAGCAACGCCAAGGAACTCTTCAACATCATTCAGGAATTCACCAAGCCCCCCAGCGAAGCCATGGATGTCACACCCTCCCAGGACCTCTGCGACAAACTCGGCTCCTACTTCCACCTGAAAATTAGATCCCTCTACGACAACTTCAACGAACAGACTCCGGACACCCACTCCACTCCTCCCCCCAGCAACGACAACCAGCCCACCATCTTTTCCTGGACCCCGGCTACCACCGAAGACACCGCGTCGACCATGAAAGGCATTTACTCAGGAGCCCCCACGGACCCCTGCCCTCCGCACATCTTCCACAGAGCTGCCGCCGCCATTGCACCTGAGCTATGGCGCACCATCAACGCCACCTTCAAAGCCGGCACATTCCCTGACGACTGGAAACGTGGAGAAGTCAAGCCCTCCTCAAGAAGCTCTCAGCAGATCGGGCAGACCTCAAGAACTACCGACCCATCTCTCTCCTCCCTTTCGCGGCCAAAGTCACAGAGAAGATCATCAACAGCCAACTAACGAAATTCATCGAAGAGAACTCCATCCTCGACTCCTCCCAATCCGGATTTCGCTGCAACCACAGCACCAAGACCGCCCTACCCGCCGCCACAGACGACATCCGCACCCTCCTCGACCTAGACCACACCGCGGCCCTGATCCTACTCGACCTCACTGCAGCCTTCGACACCGTCTCCCACCACACACACACCGCCAGACTCCACGACGCCGGCATATAGAGATCCGCCTTCGACTGGCTCCGCTCCTTCCTCACCGGCAGAACCCAAAGAATCAGACTTCCGCTGTTCCTCTCTGAACCCACAGAGATCAACTGCGGAGTACCCCAAGGATCATCGCTCAGCCCCATGCTCTTCAACATCTACATGGCCCCCCTCACTGCCATCGTCAGACAGCATGGACTCAGCATAGTATCCTACGTCGACAACACCCAGCTCATCCTCTCCCTCAATAAGGACTCCCTCACCACCAGACTCCGCTTCCAGGAAGGAATGAAGGACGTTGCATCCTGGATGAGCAGCAGCTGCCTGAAGCTTAAGTTGGAGAAGACAGAAGTGTTCCTCCTCGGACCCTCCCCCTCTGCATGGGACACACCTGGTGGCCCACCGCCCTCGGCAGCCCCCACACCCCCACGGACCACGCCCGGAACCTCAGCATCTTTCTTGACTCCTCCCTCACCATGACCCGACAGATCAACGCCGTCGCCTCCACCTGCTTCAACACCTTCTGCATCCTCTGCAAGACCTTCAAATGGATCTCCCCCGAATCAAGAAAGACCGTCACCCACGCATTCATAACCAGCAGACTGGACTACCGAAACGTTCTCGACGCCGGGATCAACAAATCTCTGCTCCGCAAGCTCCAGACCATACAGAACACCGCGGCCAGACTCGTCCTCGGCATCCCTCGACACGAACACATCACACAACACCTGCGAGACCTCCACTGGCTTCCCGTCGAGAAGAGAGTAAACTTCAAGATACTCACCCACGCCTACAAATGCCTCCACAACACCGGACCTCAATATCTCAACAAAAGAATCTAGTTACATGTAGCCAAGAGAAATCTCCGATCCGCCGACCTCGCCCTTGCTGAAACCCTGCGCATCCGCTGAGCCAGAACGGGTGGAAGAGCCTTCTCCTACATCTCGGCAAAGACCTGGAACGAGCTCCCGATCAACATCAGACGCGCCCCCACTCTTCACATCTTCAGGAAGACCCTCAAGACTTGGCTCTTCGACTGACCGGAGCTGCACCCCCCTGCCCCTGCGCCTTGAGACCCCTACGGGTGAGTAGCGCACTTCACAATTCCTTTATTGATTGAAGGTGAGTATTGGCTTACATAGACTGGCATGGTGGATACGTGGTCCTCTTACAAGGGACATATTTAGACCCATACTAGCAGTTCCAATTTGTCATTATGTGATGTGTAAGTAGATACTATGTCTCATAGTTCATACTCCAGAGAGGCTTGTATATTAATGTCATGCGGATGACATTAAACCTAAGAGGGTGAAGGCTGACCCTGAGTAGGGTGCCTGCTAGTGATTAACTCTTATTTGATATTTTGATCACCCCTATTAATAATTTCTGTCCAAATATAAAAAACTGAGCGTTTTTCTAATATAACACATGCTGTAAAATAGAAGCTACTAATCTGGGATGTTGAGTTCAGTGTAGTAGTTGACCCAGTGCTACGTATATCGAACTACAAGTCCAGTCTTGAAGCAAGCGTCATAGACTGTTCCAGATTAGCAGTATATAGAGCAAAGTAAATGCTTGGTGGCTCAATTATGTAAACAAGCAGGTGTTTTCGTTCTACTCCTCTATGCACAACATAATGTCACGTTTTTTTGTTTATATGAAAGAATTTGATTCCCTGGGCCACTGACATGACCTAACTTGCTCATACTGTATCTGCCCATTCTCCGGGAGATGTCACTCCCTATTCGAGGAATATGAGTAGGCACTAGAGGCTTTCTTCGATCGCGTTCCTTTGACTTTGTATACAAAAACAATTTCCATGCCACTGTTGCGTAATTGTTCCTAATTAATGGAGGTTCATGGTCATATACGCCACAGTTTGAGAAACCTTGAAGGTTTTTTTTAAGTGGTACGTGCCTATCCAGGCAGATGATAAATATGCTGCTTGGATCTGTTTCACTCCAGTCAAACTCAAGGGGCCCTGTTTACCAACTGCACTTTGTAGTATGTTTTGAAGTACTATCACAGTACTACAAACTTGCTACAAAATGCTAATCTCAAAGTAAATATGGAGACCCCTGCCTCCTATCTTGTCTTTGTGGGGATCTTTGTCCCTACTGTGGAGTCTCACCGTACACATAGCTATGTTTCAGTAGTGAATGTGAGAGGGACGGGGAGTGGCTGGAGATTAGGGAATACTAAAGGGAAGGGTTTTAGGCTGCCGTTAAGGGAGGGCTAAGAAAGGGTATAGGTACAGACATACACCCACCCACAAAAGAGAAAGTCCAAACCTATTTACAAAGAGCACCTCTATGGTTATTACTGCCAAAAACACCCAAAACAGTAGTAAAGATAAGCCCAGCAACACACATGGCAAACCACTGGTACTGCAGCACCCTTCCATAGAATACAATGGAGGTAGGGACTTGAAAATTGTTCAAGAAATTATTTGAATTTAAAGATGTATTAAACTTTAATATTAGCATAATCATTTATATATATATATCTTTTAGTAATTTCTAATACATGGAAAAAAATTAACTTAATACTTTTGGCGGCAATTTTTATTGATAATCTATCATAAATATTTTCAAAAATATTATTACATTCAATGAATTATTTATCTGGAAATGAAGTTAACTTCTGTACTATATTTAATTTTTTTATACATTTAAAATAAATATACAGCTTTGTTAACATTAAACATTGACAGAGACCATCAGGTATATGCCAGGTATATTAAAATATAATTAAATGTTCAAATCTGTTTACTTGAATAGTACTTATTTATATATTTTATTTACGTTTTTAATTTAAAATGAATTTTAACTTTAATTTTCAAATATAAATATTATTCTATAAAATATATAAATACATAGTTTAGGTGGAAATTTTTGGATTATTTAAACTTGCTAATAAAATATATTTTATTTTAATATATGAATTTTAATTATTTATTTTAAAGTGCAGTAGCCCTTTTATTTTTACATTTTAATTAAATGTATACATTTTTTTAACCTTAGTATTTAACATTCTTTTATAGTTTTTTTATTAACTGTAATACACGTTTTCCCTATACTTTACACACAGTGTGCGGTCTGCCTCAATTGATGAAGTCTGACCAAGTGTGTGGAATGTGAAATACGGTTGTAAATTCACTAGTAGTTGTATATTTACAGTCGTATATATATTTTTTTTTCTCAGAGTTTTATATAGCGCGAACTTGACCCGCAACCGGGTATCAGAGCGCTTTACATAGCACCAGTTACGTTACATGAGGACACACATTCATTTTTGTTAGGCACGGGGAGATTAAGTGATTTGCCCAGAATGACAGGATGTTCAGCGTCATTACCGAGACTCGAACCCAGTTCCCCAGGTCCGAGGTCGAACGCCCTAGCCGTTAGGCCAACTCCACTCCTGGTATTTTTACAGACACCACCCAGTTTCAGTGGTGGGGACGTATAAGCCAGGCGGCGGGGAGACCGGCGACCACGTCGTAGGCAATCTGTTGGTTGGTGGATCTCTTGCGACCCTCAGTTTGGGTCCTCGGAGGGACCACCGGTGCGGGGGAGGACTACCCTAAAGGCTAGGCCTGTCTCAGTCTCTCGCCCATCCTTTCCCCACCTCAGTCGACTTACTGTAGCTGGAGGGGCCGGGGCGCACACAGTCCAAACACCGTCCAGCAGCCTTCCGAAGGCCCCCTCTGTCCCATGCCCCTGCCCCCAACGGCTCTCAGCAGTAGAGTCAAGCGCCGGTTTTGGGCCCGCCACTCATATGCGTCCTTCCGCCGCACAGTCCAGGTCGCGGACGCGGGGACAATTGAGAGGTGCATGGAGGGGGCAATCTGGAAGAAGACCATGGCCCAGGCTCTCAGGTCTGGTCCACACAGCACGAACCTCTCCGCTGCTCACCTGGCTGGACTACTCCTATCACAGGCAGCGTGTGTCACCCTCGTCGGAGCAGAGCTATTCCATGACGTCTGCAGCGCTCCCAGACACCACCAAAGGCAGGATTTCCTTCCTCGTGGAGGACCAGGCAGGGGGAGGTGTGCAATTGCATCTATCCCCTGGGCTCAGCCTGCACTCTGGCCTCTGAGGCGTGGTCTTCAGCTCGTACAGGCCGTGAGCTGTCCCTGGCCACCCCCAGGGACACCAAACAGCAGTCCAGGAAAACCTAGCACGCCAGTTCACTCAGTTGGCGATTGCGCCAGGATTGTAGAGAATGGTACGGATGGTGGGGTTATGTTGGCAGTCGTAGCTAAGCTTAGTTAATGTGCAACCATAATGGCTGGTGCCAGGCCAGCCCCCTAGCCTGACATTTTAAAGCCTGAACATACCTCCCCAAGCAAAGTCTCTCCTCTACCACCCCCTCACTTAATGGACGAGGAGTAGTCTGAGGACGAGGGGCCTTTTGGAACAGACCATAACCCTTCAGAACTAAATGTTAACTATCAGGAGGAAGATGACGAGGGAATACTATGAAGTTTATTTTTTTTCAGGACCACAACAATATGTCAAAAAGTCTGCTCCTTATTTAGACCAGCACCAACATTATCTCCCTAATCAACTTCAAGAGGGCATGGTTCATATGCCAATTACTCTAGTAAATGACCTTCAAAGTATGTTACAGGATCATTATAGGAGCTTTCTAGAACCTACAAATGTTGCATCTCCTTCACAGCTATTAAGACCGCCACAGTCCCCTCAGATTCAAACCCTCACTGCTCGCATACCGCATACTTTAACTACGCTTATCACACCTAAAAGGACACAACCTTTAAACATTACAGTGCCTCCTACAAATGATGCAGTGTCCTCCGATGAGGATAGAGAAAGGGAAATTCCTGACAATCGGTCAACATCTAATGAGTGGATTGACTATTTAATTCCAGCACCTTCTCCACCAGCACCACAACCGATGGACTCTCCTCCGGAAGACATTGGAGGCTTCCATACTTCGATGGAAAGGGCAGCAAAGATGCTTCAATTTCCTCTGTCGGTAATGCAGTCGGATTGTTTTTTATACGATTTTAAGGAACTTGCTAAATAATCAGTCAGAGCAATCCCTATGGTAGATTTTATTTGGGAAGAAATAATGAAAAACCCAGCAACAGTTTCTGCAGTGTTACCTAGGCTGGATAAACAATACAAAGCCCCAGAAAATTCACCTGCATGCTTAATTGGTCATTCAAAACCGGATTCAGTAGTAATGCAAGCAGCTCAATGTAGGTCCAAAAATCCTTCCACACCACCTGATAGAGATGGTGGGCGCTCAGATAATAAAGGAACACGTTTTTCCACCATGTCAGCGATTAGTGTTCAAGCTACAAATTCATTGGCTGTTCTTGGCCACTATGATAGGCAAATGTGATCATACACCGCCACATATATAGATCTCTTGCCAGAAGATGCGAAAGGAAAAGCAATAAAGATCCTACAAGAAGGGGAAAGAACATCACCTGAAATGAATGACTGTGCAATGGACATTGCGTCGACAGGTTTTCGACAGCGGGCGGGAGCTGCTGTTCTCAGGAGGAAGGGATGGCTGAAAGCAACATTCAGACCAGAAATTGTAAGTAAACTCTTAGACATGCCATACGATGGAGAAACATTGTTTGGAAAGCATGTGGACAATGCTTTGCAAGCAATTAAAACAATGGTTCCTGTGGAATAATATACTATGAGGTTATGATACATAAGCACAATCGCGATGTAGAGGGTTAGATAATGGCAGAGCGCGAAGGAACCACTAACACACCGATTCCAGTGTAGTATATTTTATGGATTTTTTAAACAATAAAGTTAGGCGTAAACATTATACATCAAAACAACATTTGTGCATAGTGTCCCAAGTGACAAAGGGAACCTAAACCTAAGTGACAACGTGAATATTAAATACAAGGTTTCCACAGTTTGTACAAGTCGACCATTATCAAAATGATTCCATGTGAACAGCAGCTATATACAATGATGTGCTGGGGAAATGGTTCGCTTCTTCTGTTTGTCGACGGCGTTTACGACCCTCAAAACAATGTGGGGTCTCTTCAGGACTATTGATGAAGGGACATCTAAATGGGATTGAAATAAAGAGCATAAGGCCCATATACCGGCACAAATGCGAAAAATAGGAAAAATAAAATGAAGGCCGTTGGATAAAAGGTACCTGAATATATGGTAGCGCAGCCTTGTGAAAATGATGTGCCACACGTGAAGAAAAGAGGAAAAGGTTTACTCACATGAGGACCCGTCCGGGTACTGTGATTGTGAGAAAAGAAGTAAAGAAGAATATTGCAATTACTGATAATTGGACAATGCGCTATGTATAATCAATTACAAGTTACACCGAGGTTCTTACCTCAATGTGAGGACAGGCTGTCAATCCAATGGGGTATGTAGTGGGCCAGAGGGGCTCAATTAGTTTTACGCCACAGCCGTAGCTTTGTAGAATCCCTTTGTGGATTAACAGTGACAATGCACTGAGTATTTCTGGAAATTAAAATAATGTAGGGGTCAGATTACTGAATTAAGGGCTGAGCGCAAGGGCGAAGCGGCCTGGATGTGCCAATTCTTACCTCAGTAGAAGAATGGAAAAGCGGGACAGCGCTCCGCGTGTAGATTCAGAAAAAGCCGCGTCAGTCAGCTTGATCGGGTACAATGACAGAGATCCTCATCCAGAGAGGATTGTTATATACAGGGTTTCCCGCTCTTTTGCCAAGGGAAACCGGCAGACCTAGCTAGGGAAAACCGCTGCACCGAGCAATCCGGTGCTCCGTTTCCGTGATCGGTAAAGAGTGAAAAAAGACCTCAGTGGGAGGTGAAGAAATAAAATGTGTGGCACAAGGTGGGGCTGTTGCGCTAATGACAGTGGTGAATACTCTGTTAATAGGTGGGAATTAGGGCACAATACCGGTGATGGGTACTAAATAGGGAAGAGCAGGTAAAATGACATATATACTTTATATATTTACAAAATTCCGAATTTCGCCGGTGTTTATAATATGCAAACACGCATGCTGGGCACTTCATGGAGTGTGAACATTGTATGTGGGCAGACATTTCACAATTGTAATTCTTAGTTAGTGAACACATATTGCATAAGAGTGAATCTAATATATACAGTTCAAGTGTCACAGCGAAAATGAAGTAAATAAAGCTGTTAGAGCAAGCATAGTCGGATGTCAGATGACATACAGGTGTATTCAGACTACAATTGTTATATCACATGCAGTTGTTTAGCGAAGGGTAGTGACATATCCTCTCCATTCCTCAGCAGAGTTAAGCCCTTCATTTATTGAATTCACCTTATCTATCCAGCGGCATTCATTCCGTTGGAGTATCTGAAGGATGTCACCTCCTCTTTCTGGAAGAGTGGCGATCTCAATTACTTGCCACTTTATTTCATCAGCAGTATGACCTTTTACATTGTAATGAGACACAAGTGGTGCGTTTTCAACTGATCTGCGTATACGGCTGCGATGTTGGCCAATGCGAGCCTTGACCGGTTGCTGTGTTTGTCCAATATAGGGGAGGCCACACGGACACCATATGCAATAAACAACATTCTTTGTATTGCAGTTAGATAATGATTGTAAATCGTGTTTTACACTACCATGTTCAAATGTGTTGGTACTGAACGTGAAATTGCAGGAAACACAGTTGCCACATTTGTGGTGTCCTTTCATTTTGGGTAGGCCCCATGCAGTAATCAATGTGTTTGTCCTGTTGGTGATTAAGTCTGTAGATGACCTGACCAGATGATCTTTTATATTTTTTCCTCGTTTGTAGGCAAACAGAGGTGGGTCTAATGTGGGATCAATACTCTGGATAATATTCCAATTTTTGGTGATCAGGTTGCGGACTTGATTGGTGTGTGTGCCAAAGGTGGTGACACATACAATCTTGTTGAGATTAGGTTTCTCTTTTGTCTTGAGAAGTTCTTCCCTGGGGCAGTGGCAGGTGCGTTTGAGAGACTTTTTTACAAGTCAGTTGGGGTACCCTCTCGTGACTAGTTTGGTCCTTAGTATCTCCGCCTCTCGCATGTAGTCTGTTTTAAGGGTGCAATTGCAGCGTATCCTAAGGAATTGGCCGAAGGGCAGTCCATCCCTTAGTGCACGTGGATGTTGGCTTTGGTATGAGAGGAGGGTGTTCTTTTCAGTGGGTTTCCTATGGAGGGAAGTGTATAGTCTCCCTTTATCATGATTGATGGTTAAATCAAGGAATGCGATGGTGGATTTATGTACTGTGGATGTAAATGTGAGATGGGTCTGGATGGTGTTAAGGTACGTAACAAAATTGCCAAAGTCTGTCTCACTTCCTGTCCAAATCAGAAAGATGTCATCTATGTACCGCTTCCAACATTTAATGTTGGAGCGGTACACATTGTCAATGTTGAGAGCAAATGTTTGCTCCACATAGTTCATATAAATATTTGCCAGATTTGGCGCAAAAACTGCTCCCATGCTGGTGCCAGAGCACTGCTGGTAGTAGTTGCCACCTGATAGAAAGTAATTACTCTGTAGGGCAATCCGTAATAGTGTGATGATGAATGTGGTCGGTACCTGGATGGGTCTAGGTCTGCTTTCTAACAATTGTTCAATGATTGCTATGCTCTCAGTCTGGGGTATGTTGGTGTATAGTGAGCTGATGTCTAAGGTAGCCAACATGTCAGTTTCCAAATTGTATGGCATCCCATCTACCAGGTTAATCATATACATGGTATCTTTAACAAATGTTTCTTGTAGGGGAACATATTCCTTAATGAAGTAATCTATATAAACCCCAATGGGTTCTAGAACGGATCCACAGCCTGATAGTATAGGGCGACCAGGGGGACTCGTCGTGCTCTTATGAACCTTGGGTAGGGTGTAAAGCACTGGGGTTCTGGGATTTTCAGCATTGAGGAATTCAAACTCTTTTTGGAGATATACCCTGCTTCTTTGGCCATAGTAGTTATTTGTAAAATCTCATTGCGGATATCTGTAAGGGGGTTAGTGCGTAGTACTTTGTAGTGTTTTTTCTCACTGATTTGTTTGTTGATCTCTGTTTCATAGTCATTGCGGTCTTGTACCACAATTCCCCCACCTTTGTCAGCTGGTTTCAGTATAATAGAATCATCATTTTTCAATGCTGTAAGAGCTTGTCTTTCTAACAGTGTGATATTGTAAGGGATAAAGGTCTTGGTTGTTTTCAATCTATCAATGCCTTGTATGACCAACTTCTCAAAAGTCAAGTTCAGGTGGCATCATGCCGTTTGAGAGATAGAAGGTGGAGGGTGGTCGTAGTCCTGTGAATGAGTCTTGTGTGTTGGGTTCTCTATCTTTGAAAAATAGTTTCAATCTTATTTTTCTAAAGAACTGAAAGATTTCTGCTTTGAGATTAAAGAAATTGGTTCTTTCTGTGATAACAAAGGACAACCCCTTACTTAAGAGCGATATCTCAGCTGATGACATGACATGATGAGACAGGTTAAAAATGGGAATAGTTTCCACCTTCTGGTTCCTCAAACGCATATGCCACCTGAATTTAGTGACGGTTGAGAAGTTGGTCATACAAGGCATTGATAGATTGAAAACAACCAAGACCTTTATCCCTTACAATATCACACTGTTAGAAAGACAAGCTCTTACAGCATTGAAAAATGATGATTCTATTATACTGAAACCATGTGACAAAGGTGGGGGAATTGTGGTACAAGACCGCAATGACTATGAAACGGAGATCAACAAACAAATCAGTGAGAAAAAAACACTACAAAGTACTACGCACTAACCCCCTTACAGATATCCGCAATGAGATTTTACAAATAACTACTATGGCCAAAGAAGCAGGGTATATCTCCAAACAAGAGTTTGAATTCCTCAATGCTGAAAATCCCAGAACCCCAGTGCTTTACACCCTACCCAAGGTTCATAAGAGCACGACGAGTCCCCCTGGTCGCCCTATACTATCAGGTTGTGGATCCGTTCTAGAACCCATTGGGGTTTATATAGATTACTTCATTAAGGAATATGTTCCCCTACAAGAAACATTTGTTAAAGATACCATGTATATGATTAACCTGGTAGATGGGATGCCATACAATTTGGAAACTGACATGTTGGCTACCTTAGACATCAGCTCACTATACACCAACATACCCCAGACTGAGAGCATAGCAATCATTGAACAATTGTTAGAAAGCAGACCTAGACCCATCCAGGTACCGACCACATTCATCATCACACTATTACGGATTGCCCTACAGAGTAATTACTTTCTATCAGGTGGCAACTACTACCAGCAGTGCTCTGGCACCAGCATGGGAGCAGTTTTTGCGCCAAATCTGGCAAATATTTATATGAACTATGTGGAGCAAACATTTGCTCTCAACATTGACAATGTGTACCGCTCCAACATTAAATGTTGGAAGCGGTACATAGATGACATCTTTCTGATTTGGACAGGAAGTGAGACAGACTTTGGCAATTTTGTTATGTACCTTAACACCATCCAGACCCATCTCACATTTACATCCACAGTACATAAATCCACCATCGCATTCCTTGATTTAACCATCAATCATGATAAAGGGAGACTATACACTTCCCTCCATAGGAAACCCACTGAAAAGAACACCCTCCTCTCATACCAAAGCCAACATCCACGAACACTAAGGGATGGACTGCCCTTCGGCCAATTCCTTAGGATACGCCGCAATTGCACCCTTAAAACAGACTACATGCGAGAGGCGGAGATACTAAGGACCAAACTAGTCACGAGAGGGTACCCCAACAGACTTGTAAAAAGTCTCTCAAACGCGCCTGGCACTGCCCCAGGGAAGAACTTCTCAAGACAAAAGAGAAACCTAATCTCAACAAGATTGTATGTGTCACCACCTTTGGCACACACACCAATCAAGTCCGCAACCTGATCACCAAAAATTGGAATATTATCCAGAGTATTGATCCCACAATAGACACACCTCTGTTTGCCTACAAACGAGGAAAAAATATAAAAGATCATCTGGTCAGGTCATCTACAGACTTAATCACCAACAGGACAAACACATTGATTACTGCATGGGGCCTACCCAAAATGAAAGGACACCACAAATGTGGCAACTGTGTTTCCTGCAATTTCACGTTCAATACCAACACATTTGAACATGGTAGTGTAAAACACGATTTACAATCATTCTCTAACTGCAATACAAAGAATGTTGTTTATTGCATATGGTGTCCGTGTGGCCTCCCCTATATTGGACAAACACAGCAACCGGTCAAGGCTCGCATTGGCCAACATCGCAGCCGTATACGCAGATCAGTTGAAAACGCACCACTTGTGTCTCATTACAATGTAAAAGGTCATACTGCTGATGAAATAAAGTGGCAAGTAATTGAGATCGCCACTCTTCCAGAAAGAGGAGGTGACATCCTTCAGATACTCCAACGGAATGAATGCCGCTGGATAGATAAGGTGAATTCAATAAATGAAGGGCTTAACTCTGCTGAGGAATGGAGAGGATATGTCACTACCCTTCGCTAAACAACTGCATGTGATATAACAATCATAGTCTGAATACACCTGTATGTACATCTGACATCCAGACTATACTTGCTCTAAGAGCTTTATTTACTTCATTCTCGCTGTGACACTTGAACTGTATATATTAGATTCACTCTTATGCAATATGTGTTCACTAACTAAGAATTACAATTGTGAAATGTCTGCCCACATACAATGTTCACACTCCATGAAGTGCCCAGCATGCGTGTTTGCATATTATAAACACCGGCGAAATTCGAATTTTGTAAATATATAAAGTATATATGTCATTTTACCTGCTCTTCCCTAATTAGTACCCATCACCGGTATTGTGCCCTAATTCCCACCTATTAACAGAGTATTCACCACTGTCATTAGCGCAACAGCCCCACCTTGTGCCACACATTTTATTTCTTCACCTCCCACTGAGGTCTTTTTCTCTCTTTACCGATCACGGAAACGGAGCACCGGATTGCTCGGTGCAGTGGTTTTCCCTAGCTAGGTCTGCCGGTTTCCCTTGGCAAAAAGAGCGGGAAACCCTGTATATAACAATCCTCTCTGGATGAGGATCTCTGTCATTGTACCCGATCAAGCTGACTGACGCGGCTTTTTCTGAATCTACACGCGGAGCGCTGTCCCGCTTTTCCATTCTTCTACCGAGGTAAGAATTGGCACATCCAGGCCGCTTCCCCCTTGCGCTCAGCCCTTAATTCAGTAATCTGACCCCTACATTATTTTAATTTCCAGAAATACTCTCAGTGCATTGTCACTGTTAATCCACAAAGGGATTCTACAACGCTACGGCTGTGGCATAAAACTAATTGAGCCCCTCTGGCCCACCTACATACCCCATTGGATTGACAGCCTGTCCTCACATTGAGGTAAGAACCTCGGTGTAACTTGTAATTGATTATACATAGCGCATTGTCCAATTATCAGTAATTGCAATATTCTTCTTTACTCCTTTTCTCACAATCACAGTACCCAGACGGGTCCTCATGTGAGTAAACCTTTTCCTCTTTTCTTCACGTGTGGCACATTACCTGCTCTTCCCTATTTAGTACCCATCACCGGTATTGTGCCCTAATTCCCACCTATTAACAGAGTATTCACCACTGTCATTAGCGCAACAGCCCCACCTTGTGCCACACATTTTATTTCTTCACCTCCCACTGAGGTCTTTTTTCTCTCTTTACCGATCACGGAAACGGAGCACCGTATTGCTCGGTGCATTGGTTTTCCCTAGCTAGGTCTGCCGGTTTCCCTTGGCAAAAAGAGCAGGAAACCCTGTATATAACAATCCTCTCTGGATGAGGATCTCTGTCATTGTACCCGATCAAGCTGACTGACGCGGCTTTTTCTGAATCTACACGCGGAGCGCTGTCCCGCTTTTCCATTCTTCTACCGAGGTAAGAATTGGCACATCCAGGCCGCTTCCCCCTTGCGCTCAGCCCTTAATTCAGTAATCTGACCCCTACATTATTTTAATTTCCAGAAATACTCTCAGTGCATTGTCACTGTTAATCCACAAAGGGATTCTACAACGCTACGGCTGTGGCATAAAACTAATTGAGCCCCTCTGGCCCACCTACATACCCCATTGGATTGACAGCCTGTCCTCACATTGAGGTAAGAACCTCGGTGTAACTTGTAATTGATTATACATAGCACATTGTCCAATTATCAGTAATTGCAATATTCTTCTTTACTTCTTTTCTCAGAATCACAGTACCCAGACGGGTCCTCATGTGAGTAAACCTTTTCCTCTTTTCTTCACGTGTGGCACATCATTTTCACAAGGCTGCGCAACCATATATTCAGGTACCTTTTATCCAACGGCCTTCATTTTATTTTTCCTATTTTTCGCATTTGTGCCGGTATATGGGCCTTATGCTTTTTTATTTCAATCCCATTTAGATGTCCCTTCATCAATAGTCCCGAAGAGACCCCACATTGTTTTGAGGGTCGAAACGCCGTCGACAAACTGAAGAAGCGAACCATTTCCCCAGCACATATCATTGTATATAGCTGCTGTTCACATGGAATCATTTTGATAATGGTCGACTTGTACAAACTGTGGAAATCTTGTATTTAATATTCACGTTGTCACTTAGGTTTAGGTTCCCTTTGTCACTTGGGACACTATGCACAAATGTTTTGATGTATAATGTTTACTCCTAACTTTATTGTTTAAAAAATCCATAAAATATACTACACTGTAATCGGTGTGTTAGTGGTTCCTTCGCGCTCTGCCATTATCTAATCCTCTACATCGCGATTGTGCTTATGTATCATAACCTCATAGTATATTATTCCACAGGAACCATTGTTTTTCCTATATAACTATTACCCTGGTTCCTTAGTGAGTAGGGTTCCCCTGTTCTTTCTTGAACTTGCAGGCAATTAAAACAGACACTGCTACTGCAAAATCTTTGGGTACCTTACAAATGAGAAAGCGGCCTTTTCGCGGAGCAAGACGAAGAGGGCTATATTTATACAGAGGAGGATATCGACCATGTAGAGATCAACAATATCAGCCCTTTCAATAGAAGTATTGGCCTTCTTATCCCCAAGAATTTATGCACCGCCAACAGCGGCTTACAGCAAATAAGCTATGAGAAAGAGGTAACCTTCTCAAAGAAGGGACACTGGTCGAAAACGGTGACACCTCGATGGTGCCGGTCACACCCTCATTAACCCGAAAAGTATTGGGGGCCAGATCACAAATTACTTACATCAGTCGAAACTAGATCTAAAACCCACTTGTCGGTTGTTAGCAATCACCTACGGTCATACCTTGGAATTCACTAAAAAAAAAAAAAAAAAATACCCCTCCGAAGGCATCATCCCCTCCTCATCTCCACCTGCTTCTGTGGGAAATAGTAAACATGATCAGCAAAGGTGTAAAAGAAAGAGTACTCCTCACCCAGAAGGAATGGACTTCTATTCCCAATTCTTCTTGATCAGGAAGACAGGAGAGTGGAAACCCATTTTGGATCTGCAGAAGTTAAACAAATACCTAAGGAAACAATACGTTTGCATGGTTACTCTGCAAGACATCATGCATCTTCTCACAGGGAATATATGTCAACATTGGATCTACAGGATGCCTACTTTCACATCCCAATCCACCCAAAACATTGCACTCATTATCAATTCAAAGTTCTCCCTTTTTGGCTGAATTTGGCACCCAGTATTTTCACAAAATGTTTAGCTCCAGTTGCAGCTCATTTAACGCAAAGGGGTTTTCAGGTAGTCCCTTACCTCGACGAATAGTTGACAAAAGCGCCAACTTCTCGTCCGGCAACTAGAGTCTGTCTCACACTATTCAACAATCTGGCCCTTACAGTCAACCTGCAGAAATCATCTCTCAGTCCTTCGATGAAGATAACGTTCTTGAGAACAGTGCTCAACACAATTCAAAACAAAGCATTCTTGTCAAAAGAAAGGCAAATAAGACTCAAGCTCTTGGCACAGAGATTATTGAAAAAGTGTCTCAGTTCGCCTATTCAAATCACTCCTCGGGATGATGTCCTCTTGCATTTCGCTAGTACCGTTTTGCTATCTCTAAATGCGGCCTTTGCAAGACGAATTGGACAAACAATGGCTTCAAATTCAAGGGTCATTCAACAACGTAATTGAAATAACTCCAAACATGAAAACATCTTTACAATGGTGGATGAAGAATGCCAACCTGTCCATAGGATTAACCTTCCTACCTCAGATACCCAAATTTATTACCATGGACTCATCATCCCTAGAGGGCTGGGGTGCTCACCTACAGGATTTGAAAATCAGTGGAAGATGGCCTCAAAGCGAAATGAAAATGCACATAAATCTGCTGGATCCCAAAGCCATAGCACGAAGTCTACAGTCATTCCTACCCAAGATAAAAGGTTCCTTCCTCAGTGTTGATTCCTACAAACACCACCATCACGATGCATTATATTAACAAACAAGGGGTACAAAATCAAAGGATCTATCGCAAGAAGCACAAGGAATCTGGGTCAATCAATGTTCTAGCAGATACATTGAGCAGAACCAACAGCTGTCATGAATGGGAACTCAACCAGGAAGTTCTGGAGAGCATTTTCGATCATTGGGGCAGACTAAACGCAGATCTGTTTGCGACGCAGGAAAATCGAAAATGCTGGTTATGCGCAAGTTGGCACTCACAACAGGGGTCGTGGGGGAATGCCTTTTTGAACAGATAGGGATCTTTGCTTGCGCTTTTCCCCCAACTCCGTTAATCCCAAGGCTTCTCAGCAAAATGAAAAAGGGAACCGTGCGGAATGATTTTGATTGCCCTGAGATGGCCCAGACAGCATTGGTTCACAAAACTACTGCTCCTATTGGAAAAGAGTCACATTTGCCTGAAGCCTATACTGACACTATGGATAATGAACCACACCCTGCTATTTCATCCGAACCAGCCATCTTTGCACTTGTCGGTCTGGCTCCTTAATTATTACAAGGAGTTCGCAAACTTGAATATCCCTCAAGATAGCACAGAAATTCTTGAAAGCCGGAGCTGATACTACCAATAGGACGTACAAGTTGAAATGGAAGCGTTTCAGTTTGTGTTGTCAAAAATCTGAAGTTCACCCTGTTTCAGCACCACCAGAGCAAATTATACCCTGTCTGCTGCTTTTAGCAAAATCAGGTTCGGCGACATACTTCTATCAAAGTGTACTTAGCAGCAGTCTCAAAATTTAGAAGATCAATGGGTTCACCTTCCTTATGGGCTATTAGACTGTTATTCCTTAAAGGCTTTTTCACAGTCGTTCCTCCAATAAAGAAATCACCTCCATCTTGGCAACGCAATACAGTGCTTGCACAACTGATGAAGCCTCCATTTAAGCCAATTCACAAGGCAAACATTAAATTTGAAACAAGTAAAATGGCGCTCTTATTAGCACTGACATCAGCAAGATGAGTTTTTGAAATTCAAGTGTTTACAATTAAAAAAAAACATTTATGCAGTTTAAAGATAATAGTATGGTTCTTAGAACAAATCCAAAATTTTTACGGAAGGTCCCAGCGTATTTTCATTTAAACGAAACAGTTGTCCTAAAGACATTCTTGCCGAATCCTCATAGTGCTGCAGCACGATCCTTATATACTTTGGATGGTAAAAGATGTCTCAAATTCTATCTACATTGGACAAAACAATTCGTAAGATCATACCAGCTGCTAATCATATATGGTAAGCATCGTAAAGGTTTTCCAGTTTCTAAGCCGAGTATAGCTCGATTGATTGCAGCGGCTATCCAGCTTTGTCACAGTAATTCTGGAGGACCTTTGACAGACAAAGAGCGCACTCTATTAAAGCTGTCTCTACGACCAGTGCTCTTTTCACTGGTGTACCCATTGAGGAAATATGTCGATTGGCAACATGGAAGAACAGGCACATGTGCCCTGAACAGAGCGATGCCACGGTAGAACAAACTGTGTTAAGTCATCCATTCCAATAAGGGGAGTCTTGGCTTATTCCATTACCCACAATCTGCTAATGTGTCTTTGTAATAATGATTGTGAATGTGTTCTAACTGCTAGCTATTCTGATTCAAACATGTGAATCTATGAAAGATCCAATACTGGAGAAGAAAATAAGTTGCTTAGCTGTAACTGTAGTTCTCCCATATTGGCATCTTTCATAGATAGCAAAACAGGAAACAATACTTCTGATGATCTGGACAGGTCCCTGAAGTACGGGGCACCCTGTTACAAAATAGCGTTCTGTGCCGCACCCGGATAAGGGACCTGTCCAGATCATCGGAAGTATTGTTTCCGGTTTTGCTCACAGTTTGCTTACACTTTGAAAAGGACTTGCTGGGTTAATTCACAAGCGAGTGCCCCGTACTTCAGGGACCTGTTGCTTTTTATTGGAGTCAGTCTTTCGATAATTTTGGAATACGGCGATCGGATACAATAGTATTTAAGGATATTGATACTTCGTATAACTTGGATATAGCGCAGTACTCACAGGGTCGCGATTTGATTTAATTTCTAAGATGATCACTACATGAGACCTCAAGTTTCATAATAAAGGGAACTTCATTTTGGAATTAGTGCTGAATAGTGAGAAATGGATCTAGATTAATTTATCAAGCCCTGAGGAAGTCGTAGGGTTCATACCCATAGACGACAAAACGCGTTGGCATAAGGGAGTGGAAGATCTTGTAAAATAAAAGAACGGACCAAGCCCAACGAACTACTTTCTTGTTCCTTTACATTATTGTACTGACTTGATGTTATAATTTGCGTGTGCTTCAGAAATTGTAAATTGCTTGTTCAATCTTTGAAACTTTGGGGAATTAGGGTGGATGTTCCCCCTCTTTGAATGCACCGCAGGATATGTGTAATAATCTAATACTATAGCTATTGGTGTAAATTTGTATGAGCGCCTGAGGACCCTCTTCACCCAATTCAGTTAACAATGCTAGCCATAGCTTGTAAAAGTTCAATACTGCACAATCTAAAAATATTCACATCAGTTGAAAAGGACCAAATACCAGGAAGCATCTAAAAGAAAGAGAGGACACTCACTTACGTACCTGCTCAAATGCCTGGACACTCTCACTGGCAATTAGTGCGCTATACAAATACGCATAACATAACCCCCTTCAATTCAAAGGCCGCTATATCTCAGATTTCTTACCACACGTGTGTAGGGAGTCTCCCGGAGCTCTTGACAGACTTCAGTTTTTGTCCTTAAATTGACCTACCTACAGACCACATCAACTAGTTGCATCATTTTGGTGTTATTGTCTGTCAGAGCCTTCTTAAAAGATCTTTACAGGCCTTGTGGTGCCTGTGGCAAGCTAAGGCTTCGCCCTGATGACCCTCACAAAAATTGCCTCTACTGTCTTTATCCAAAAGCATAAGGCCAAGGATTGGAAGTACTACCGTACCTTCCAGCCAAAACTCTGTGAGACAGAGAAGGCAGACTATTATGGCTCAAGAAGATCAAGACTAAAGAAAACCCTTCTTCAGTGGATGAACGGGAAGATGCATCAGAGGCTGTTAAGAAGGTCCACAAGAGAGAATGTCACTCAGAGAGAGATTATTCTGCAAAACCTGCCAAAAAGGTACACGGACCATGAAAAAAGACTGTCCAGAGCAAAGCCTCAGATGAAGAAGTTTTTAAAAAGAAGAAATTCTCGTCAAAGCCAGAAAAACCCAGATCTTAGCATTCCACACCTTCACTAAAGGTGCCATCTCATTTAAAACTGCAACTAACATACTGTTGATGGACCCCTCGCTGATTAGAAAAATGTCATCAGCGAAGAAATTGTAAAAAAACATACCTTCTCGACCCCTGTCAGCAACTACGTCTACAAGGACAACAGAGACAACATCATTGTTGACCTCATCGTCGACGATGACAGTAATGACATTGTCGATTATGGCATCTACATTCTTCCAACACAAGAAATCATTGTCAGTCATGTAGTTAAACATAATACTGTTTTCTGACAAGGGTATACTTGTGTATTCCTGCCAGAGCACATTTCACCCAGCAAAGTCTTCCCATTTTCGCCAGGACATCCACTGTAGACAGAGGATTACGATGATGAAAGTCCCTTTGACCCTGCCTGCAGTCCCACACAACTCTGAGTTAAATGTCAAGATGATGATGACAAATATCTTAAGGGAGAATACACCTTTCCAGCTCCAGGACACTTCTTAGGAAGTAAATGCTAGCGCTGTAATGGCTAAAATCAAATTAGTCCCATTATCAACCAAGGATTTCTACACTGAGGTCCATAGAGGCCTTTGAAGACCTGTACTCATTTGACCCATATGACAATCAATACCATTATCAATAACCTATAATGCAAGTCCCTAACACATTAACAGAGCTCTGCCTCAAACGTACAGATTATTACAAGAGGTTTCCTGAACCATAAGGTCTCCAGCCATTGTCCCGTGTTTCGCAACCTAACACATGTCCAAGACTCCTGGTGTGGTACGTTCTTTAAAGAGCCCATGAAGACCTCAAGATTTCCCAACACAAACCAATCCAGCAATTACCATTCAGGATGTATGTTCTGATGATGATCCAGAAGAAGGTGAATTCCCATGGGACCCCTCTTACATAGGACAATTATGTAGCATTAGTTTCAGTGCTGCGTAATCCACCAGTGGCTTTCTCCCCTCCGGCTTCCATTATAGGTTTTCATGCTCTCCTAGAGAGGGCATCCAAGAGATTTGACTTGTCCATCCCAGTAAAACCGCTCTACTGTTTCATATATGACTTTAAATAGCTGGCTTGCAAGTCTTCAAAGACGATCCCATTGTGGACTTCATCTGGTCAGATCATCTTAAAATCCCTCACCTGGATAAAAATATGAAGCCCAGATGATTCTCCCTCCTGCCTATTTAGTCATTCTCGTCCAGATAATTTTATCATGCAAGCAGCCCACAGAAGATTGAGAAAACCAATAACACCCTTTTTAACTCCACCCGTTAGGGAGCGTAGACGATTAGACAATGTGGGCAAGAGATTTTCCGCTATGATGGCAACCACTGTCAACGCATCTAATTCTGGTGATTCTAGGGTAATATGATAGGCAAATGCGGTCTGGTTTAGGTGCCCATCTTGAATTCTTGCTGGATAAAAAAGAAGCCATGCCTATTCTGAAGGAAGGAGAAGGAACATCTGCAGAAATCAGACACAGAAATGGCCATGGCATCCACTGGCTTCTGTCAACACGCTAGGGCGGCTGTCTTTAAGTAGATTGAAATGGCTTAATGCAACATCTTTCCAACTGGAAGAACAAGCCAAAATTTTGGATGTGCCCTGTGATGGAGATGCTTTATTTGGCTAACATGTCTACGATGCTTTACTATCCATCAAGTCAGACACAGCGAAGGCTCTGGGGGTTCTGCTACACCGTTGACTAGAGCCCTTTCTTGGAGCCCGGGAAAGTGGGTAATTTTCCTACAGAGAAAGCTTTCAAAACTACAGCTATCAGCTATACCAACAAACCCAGCAGGGTTACCATCAAACGTTTACTTAACAACCATGTACTACACCACCACCAGCCTACACAATCAAACTTCCCCGCAAGAAAACTGCAACTCAATAAAGCGGCCAAGATGCAGCAGGACATCCGTGTCATGGTCACAAAAAGTAATGTGGGTAATTCTGAAACAAACTACGGTCCGCATAGAATTTGTCACAAAGATCACCCCCAAGATATAGTCATTGGAGAATGAAGTGCCGGGCATTGAGAGGGTGATTGCTGCACCCAAATCCTTCAGCATCAATTTATGTTGAGAATCACTTTTAGGAGCTTGCCACCAAGAGTGTAAATAGGTAAAACATAGTTTAAAACCAATGTCAAGCTCATTCAGAAAATGCATAATACACATGTTGCAAATCAATAGGAGATCTTATGTGTGGTAACAGAAACTTCAAGATCTTGTGCAACCTTCTTTAAATGATTCTGGAAGTGTCTGCAGCCATTTTGGGACAATTTGTTATAAATACCGTACTCTTGCACCACACCCTTTGCTAATTAAGAAGTCACTTGAAGTTTCCTGGGAAGAAGCACTGGGATTCCTAGAGCCGTCTCCCTTACTCCGTGCCTACAGCTGATAAAGAATTCTGAACAACTAGAAAAAAGTAAAATCAACACTTATTTGTAATTCTGGATATCTGAAGGTGAGAAGGTGAAAGAGAAGAGTGTGATTGTCAGCTCAGGGGGGGGGGAGACTGTTTACAAAATAAGAGACCCCAAAATATTAGTAAGGGAGAATACCGGAATCACTGTGTGGACTGCCATATGACCCCAAAAAAAGGAGGCAGAGTGGTGTCGAAAAAGAAAAAAAAATCTACAGATGGACTTGGTGATGGACTTGGTGAAATAGAAGGGGAAGGAGAGGTACTGGGTCTTGGTCGTACTCAGTCAGGGCAAGGCAGAACAGCTAAGACAGGGGAAGGACGTATAATCCCTGAGACGATTTGTAAAACAACGTTTGAATTGCCCACCGGAACATTAAACAGCACACATAAAGTTTCTTCCAAAGAGGGTCCAACGCATAGAAATACGGGTTCGGCAAGAAACAGATATTCCTTGAGGAATGCGGAATGTATTCAGTTGCTAACTGAAGGAGAAGGGGGCAAAGATAAAGATAAGGGGATAGGTAGTGGTGCAGTACTGACTCGAGTTTCACCTCCCCTGGCAACAAAAACACCCTTAAATCAACAACAAGATAGCGCGAATAAGCCAAAGAAAACTACAAGGCGAAATAAAACTTACGCAGGGAAGCCGAGAGTCACTCCATCCCTGAGGTCATACTTTAAATTAAAAGAAGCAGAACCCTCAGACATTTCAACATCACTGGGGAATCAATCTGCTGGGGGCTCTATGGCAACGATGGCAACTATGCCTGGGAGTAAGCAGACAGTGACTGAAACTAACTTAACCATCTCAAACAGATATTCTGTACTAGAACAACATGATACAGACGACACAGTTATGCCTGAGGGGGAGCATGTGGGGGAGCATTTGTCGTATATCTCTCCAGGAAGTGAATGTACCTTAAATACCTATAAAACGAACGTATGCCCAGAAAAACAAGTAGACGGACAAACAAAGGAAAACTCTGTTGATGTAAGTTCAATGTTAGTCCAACTCTCAAAGGAGATAAAAGATACATTTTCCATATCAGAGAATAATCAAATGAAAATACAGGAATCCTGCACGAATCTGGAAACTAAAATGGCTGATATAACAGTAAGACTGACAGCAATGGAGACAGCGTTCGAGGGGCTACAAGAAGAGGTAAAGGTCAATCAAAGAGAGATTAAAACATTAAAAAGCAGCGAAAAGGAAATCAAGGACAAGCTGGAAGCACTAGAAAACAATTCCAGACGGAATAATTTAAGACTTCTGAACGTACCAGAAGGCTTAGAAAAGGGAATGTGAAAGACTTTGTGGTGACCGTTATCAAGGAGGCTATGCCAGAATTTCAAACTTGGGATCTGGAACAAGATATACAGAGGGCTCATAGGGATCCCTTTAGACGGGATCCAAAAAGGGACAAGCCAAGGAAAATATTAATAAACTTTCGTACTTATGTCATCAAAGAGGCAATACTTTCAGCAGCCCTTAAAGCAAAAACATTCCAAAAAGACGACTGGTCCTTTTACATAAGATCAGACATAGCCAGTACCACATTAAATCGACAGTGGGAGTTAGGGAAGCACATCAAAATTCTTGAGACACTAGGGGCAACAGCGCAATTGAAATTCCCTGCCACGTTGAAAGTCATGTGGAAGAATAAAATGTACAACTTCAGAGAAGTCAAAGAGGTTGAGAACCTGATAGACCTCATAAATAGTCAAAAAAGTACACATTAAAACCTAGAAGAAATAGGAACGCCGGAGCTTCAAGGGGTGCAATGCGACACCCCATATGGAAAAAGGGAGGGTTCCCTAGGGTGGGAGGAGGGTTTCATCAAGAAGAATGCACACTCTTACTTGTAAATAGGAGCACTGGGTGGGGAGCATTAGGGGAAAAATCAAAAAAATATCCTCATACATGACATAAATAGATATCAGAAAGAAGGGTTTAAAGAACCAAGGCGAGGGCAAAGGGGAGAAGAAAATTAATAATCTCAGAATAATATCCTGGAACATTAATGGGTTGAGAGTGCATAAAAGAAGGAGGAAGATCTTAGAACTAATTAAATTGTCTGACAACGACATAATTATATTGCAGGAGACGCACCTACGAGAAGAGGAGTGGGGAAACATACTCAAACAAAACAAATGGATAATACATATGGTATGCTCTAGGCAATCATGTAATGTTAAGGGAGTAGCTATATTATTTAAAAAGGTGGCCAATGTCAAAATAGAAGACTGTAAAGTAGATAAAGGGGGTAGATGGGTAATAGTGGACATCAAAATAGACAAACTAGGTCTTACGTTGGTAGGATACTATGGACCCAACATAGATGACCCTTCCCTCTTAATGAACTATATAGACATCTACTAGAATCCAAATATAACATTATTATGGCAGGAGATTTTAATATTTTAATGAATCCTCTACTTGACAGATCATCATCACAACACATCATAAGCGCACCAAAAATGAGAAAGAGCTTACAACAACTGATGAAGAGTTTAGGGCTAATAGATATATGGAGACTAAATGTTGGCAATAAAAAAGAATTTACATATCAAAATAAAAAATATTCTCACGCTTCAAGAATTGATTTATTCCTGGTGAGTGAGAGATTAAGAGAAAACAACATCAAGGTCACACATCAGCCAGAGCACTTGTCTGACCACGCAGCAGTGAGGCTAGAAATGTCTATGAGAGGAAATGTAACAGAAAATAGATGGACACTAGACAGAACACTTCTAGCGAAACATGAAGTGGTGGACAAATTAAAAGAAGAAGTGGCCGAATTTTTTGAAATAAACTCAAACTCAGCAGCACCATATATAGTTTGGGACACTTTTAAAGCCTATCTCCGGGGAGACTGATAAGTCAGGCTGCTTTTTATAAAAAAGAAGAGAAAAAAAATTAAAGCATATGAAGACAAGATTAAATTAGCACAGGAAACCCTCACAGGTTGCCAAAACAATGCCTCAAGGCTTGGACTACAGAACAAGTTAAATGAAGCTAAAGAGCAGTTGACAGAATTTTTGGAAGGGAAAATTAAAGAACGATGGGATGCCAGTAGAATGGCCCATTATGAATATGGGGAAGGGTGCGGGAAACTCCTCGCGTGGAAGGTAAAACAAGATCAGCTGAGAAACGAGATCAAAAAAATACAGGAGAACGGTTCCCAAATACCATGCGAGGATAACGCGAGTATAGGCAAGGCATTTGGAGACTTTTTTTCAAGAGTTATACACTGAAGAGAAGAGAGATTCCCAACTAGAGCTAGATGGGTGGCTGGATCAGGATACCCTACCTAGGATAAACACAGACTTAAAAGAAATGCTAAATCAGGAAATTACCATCCTTGAGATAGAAAAAGCAATCTCTAGTTTAAAGAGGGGGAAGGCATCGGGACCGGACGGCATCCCTAATGAACTCTATAAAGTCTTAAAGGAGATTTTAACCCCACATTTACACAAGTTATTTAATAGTATACATAGTCACCAGGCCTCCATCCCAACCTCATGGAATGAGGCCGTAATTACTTTAATATTGAAGCCAGGGAAGGACTCGCTAAGATGTGAATCATATAGGCCAATCTCATTATTAAACAGTGACTACAAAATCTTCACTCAAATTTTAGCGGTAAGGTTGGGCAAGACATTGGGGAGCATTATACATTCCAACCAAAAGGGATTCATGAAAAATAGACAGTTGAAGGATTTAACACACAAATTAATCACAGCCATAGATATAGCCACTACTACAAAAGCACCACTAACTGTAATAATGATAGATGCTGCTAAAGCCTTCGACAGAGTAAGTTGGCCGTTCCTGTACAGAGTCATAAAACAAAATAACTTGGGGGATAATTTCTTAAACACTATAAAAGCAATTTATGAAACACCAACAGCTAGGATAGTGGTAAATGGTGCACTTTCACCGCCGATTAAGATAGGGCGTGGGACTCGGCAAGGCTGTCCCTTGTCCCCTTTATTATTTAATATTTATATAGAACCCCTGGCCAGGAGAATCAGATCGGAAACTGGGATTATCACCTTTTAGACATCTAGAATGGGAAATAAAAACAGCTCTATACGCGGATGATTTGATGATATATACACCGAATCCTAGGACGGCACTACCACGAATAATGGAAATAATGGGAAAGTTTGGAACAATATCTGGCTACCTAGTGAATAATGATAAAACGGAAACCATGACATGGAACGGACCAACAAACTCTCAACTAGAAAAGCCAGAGATTAGATATTTGGGAGTTAGAATAACCAAAGACTTGAATAGTATAGCCCTCATAAATTTTAGGAGAATTCAGCTGGAAACAAAGGCCTTATTGGAATCATGGATGCATCTGCCGTTATCTGTTTTGGGTAGAGTGAATTTGATTAAAATGATGATTCTCCCAAAGTTCACTTTCATCTTCAACGCTTTACCATTACATTTTAAATCAGAATGGTTGCAGAAACTGCAAAGTGATTTGACCAGCTTTGTGTGGAAAAATAAAGCGGTGAGAATAGCATGGAAAAAACTACGCAAAAAGAAAGTGGATGGGGGAATCGCCTTGCCGGATTTTAAACTATATCATTGGGCTTTCTTCTTTAAAAATACCAGGCATCTTCTTATGGACAATGCACAAAACTCGCCACCCTACTCACGGGCGTTAAAAATGGATCTCCCGGCAGAAGGAAAATTTTTCTTATTCAAATATGGTCATCCTAAATTTTTTAAAAAGATCAGGTTCAAGGTTTTGCTAGCCGCCTGTGAAGTTTGGGTACAAATCAAACGAGTCATGGGTATACGATATTACAGTAGCAAAGCTCCAATTTGGAATTCTCCAGGCACGCCAGAATGTCTTTTGGATATCCTAGCCCTTCCTTTATTGAGGGCGGGCTTGACAACTTGGGGAGATTTAATTGAAGGAAACTCTCTCATTGCTTGGGATACTCTTGCCTCAAAAACAAATTACACCTTGGCAAGACTCAAATATCTCCAATTGTCAAGTTGGGCTCGATATGAACGGCAGTTCAGCTCAGACACAGAATGGGAGGGAGATTTCATGAAAGATCAAGTATTTAAAAAGGAAGTATCCAAGTGGTACTGGATGCTAGTGGAAGCGGAGGACAACAAGCTACCTGCACCAGAGGAGATATGGAGAACGGACATACCAGACGCTGATATTCACACTTTGTGGCAAGTATCATATGCAGCACTTTGGTCAAATATCAGACCTGCTCCTTTAAGAAGAAATCATCTGTTTACTCTATACAGAGCTTACTGGTCCCCAAAAAATTGGCCTAAATGGGAGGAGGCACGAGAAGATACTGTCCTAAGTGTGGACTGGAAAATGCGGACGACGTGCATATGCTATGGCGATGTCCGGTAATCCAGATCTTCTGGTGCGAGGTGGGTGAGTTTGTCTCCAAAACACTAGGAATCAAAGTCCAGGTAAGCCTTGAACTTGTTATTTTTGGGATAATGTACAGAGGCAATGAAAATTATTTAGCGAACATACCTCAAGCACACTTATTATTTGCTTTGATAATTATGGCACGTAGAGACATATGCACGAAATGGGCAACACAGTCAGCACCTTCATTAAGAGAATGGATTTTATATGTTAAAAATACCTGTAGGTTAGATTGTGCCAAAGGTCTATCTAGACGGATTAAAATGTGGAGACCAATTTGGGAGATGCTTTCAGAAGAAGCCACGCAAGGGTGACTCATTAGTTGGAAAATGTATAAAGAGGAGACGATATAGTAAAGTCCAATGATGAAGGCATACTAAACTTGGCTGGAGTGTAGTCAGATCGTATATAGCTCCAGATGCATAGTTTAACAAGGCCTTGGCTTCCCGGGCAGAGGCGAAGTGTGGGACTCCCCAATCAGTATGCACATAGCCCCAGCCATACGCCGAATGCCATGTATGAGGACAAAAAAAAAAAAAGAGGACTGTTCTTGGAGAGGTTTAAGACTGGTCAGTCAATCAATAAGGAGTTTATATAGCGCAGCTACGTACCCGTGAGGGTCTCAAGGCGCTGAGGGGGGGCTGCTGATCCGTCTGGGTGTGTAGGTTCAGTCGAAGAGCCAGGTCTTGAGGTCCTTTCTGAATTGGGTCAACGACGTGGATTGCCTGAGGTGGAGGGGCAGGGTGTCCAGGTCTTGGCGGCGAGGTAGGAGAAGGATCTTCCTCCGGTTTTGGTCTTGTTGATCTGTGGGACAGAGACCATGGCGAGTTGAGCAGAGTGGAGTTGTCTGGCGGGTGTGTGGAAAGCGAGGCGGTGGTTCAAATATTCTGGTCTTGCGTCGTGGAGAGCCTAGTAGGCGTGTGTGAGGAGCTTGCAGGTGATTTTCTTGTTGATTTGGAGCCAGTGGAGTTGTCGGAGGTGTTGTCATGTGGCTGCGGCGGGGGATGTCTAGGACCAGTCTGGCTGCGATGTTTTTAACGTTCTGTAGTTTCCTGAGCGGTTTCTGGGTGACACCGGCGTAGAGTGTGTTGCCGTAGTCAAGACTGCTGGTGATGAGTGCGTGGGTGACTGTCTTTCTGGATTCTGTGGTAATCTATCTGAATGTCTTTCAAAGCAGGGGGAGCATGTTGAAGCAGGATGAGGATACTGCGTTGATTTGGCGGTTCATTGTGAGTGTGGAGTCCAGTATGATGCCGAGGTTGAGTGCGTGGTCCGTAGGGGTGTGAGGGGTTCCAAGTGCAACGGGCCACCAGGAGTCGTCCCAGGCTGATGGGGTGAATCCCAGGATGAGTACTTCAGTTCTGTCTGAGTTGAGCTTGAAGCAGCTGTCTTTCATCGAGGTAGCGATTGCCTTCATTCCGTTGTAAAAGTTGATTCTGGCAGCTGTGGGTTCGTTGGTGAGGGAGATGATCAGCTAGGCGTTGACTGCGTAGGAAACTATGTTGAGTCCGTGGCTTCTGACAATGGATGCGAGGGGGGCCATGTAGACGTTGAAGAAGATTGGGCTCAGAGAGGAGCCTTGGGACACTCCGCAGCTGACCTCTGTAGATTCTGAGAGGAACAGGGGTAGTCTGACTTGCTGTGTTCGGCCGGTCAGGAAGGAGTGGATCCAGTCCAGTGCCTTGTCACGGATGCCAGCGTCGTGGAGTCTCGTGATTAGGGTGCGGTGGGAGATGGTGTTGAAGGCGGCTGAGAGGTCCAGTAGGATGAGGGCTGTGGTTTTGCCTCGGTCGAGGAGTGAGTGGATGTCGCCGGTGGCGGCGTGGAGTGCTGTCTCTGTGCTGTGGTTGCTTCGGCAGCCAGATTCGGAGGTGTCCAGGATGTGGTTTTCCTTGATGAACTCAGAGAGTTGGGCGTTGATGGCCTTCTCGATGACCTTGGCTGGGAAGGGAAGGAGGGACATGAGTCTGAAGTTCTTGAGGTCTGTCTGGTCGGTGGATGGTTTCTTCAGCAGGGGGCTGATCTCGGCGTGTTTCCAGTTGTCGAGGAAGGTGGCGGTTTCGATGGAGCAGGTGACGGTGCGGTGAAGCTGGGGGCGATGGAGGCAGCTGCTTTATGGAAGAGGTGTTACGGGCCGGGATCCGATGGGGCTCCTGAGTGGATGCTCTTCATAGTCTTGAGTGTGTCGTCTGTGGTGAGCGGAGTCCAGATGAGCGCGATCTGCTGGGGTGCGGCGTGGTTCCTTGCGGTAGTGGCAGCGTCTTGGGTTCGAAGCTGTCGTAGATCTCCCTGATCTTGTGGTGGAAAAACGTGCAGAGGTCTTGGGAGGGTGGGACGTCTGTGGTCTCGCTGTTGGGCCTAGCGAACTCCTTGATGAAGAATTCTTTGCTGTTGTGTGCGTTGGCGTTGATTCTGTCTTGGAAGGCTGTTCTCTTTGTGGTTTTGAGGAGAAGGTGGTGGGCGTTGACGGCGGATTTGAAGGTTGCCTGGGTTTCCAGGGTTTTGTTCCTCCATCTCTTCTCGAGTTGTCTGGACTCGTGGAGGGCGGGAGTGAACAAGCTGGCTTTCTTGAAGTGTTGCCTGCCTGGTGTCGTCTTGAGGGGTGCCAGGGTGTTGGTGCAGTTGGAGATCCATCGGTGAAGGTTGCGCGCTGCGGTGCAGCTTCAGGCTGCTCCTTTGACTCCAGTTGCTGGCTTGAGGCAGTTCTGGAGGTTTCATGGATTCTCCAACTGCTTTTCCTTGGTGCACCAGCCTTCCCAGCTGGCCCGACAACCTAATTAGCTGCTGTGTCTTTCCAGCAGGGGAAATGGTTACCAGGCCCATCATTCCTCCTCCTCCTGTTGTATTCCGCTTTAGGTGTCCGTATATAGGTTTTCCTGAAACCTGTCCTTATATAGGCACAATTCGCATTGCCCTTATATAGGCATAGAATCCCTGTCCTTATTTAGGCATTCCAAATACAGGCATGGTCACCGACATCCGTCCACCCTAACGTCACAACGAGTTCTTAGAAACCAGACCCTTAAGCTTCGGGAGTTCCCCCAGCACAGGACTATTGATTTCTCCAAGAACTCATCTATTATGTATGAACCATTATACCTTAAGGGTTCATTCCCGACGTCTTCCTCTGTCCGACTTCACGTCAATGCTAACATTCCAAAGTACCTACCAGGTATAAATATACCTTCCCTTGCCCAAGCAAGTTAGAGGAGACCTCGACTTCAGAGGAGCCCGTATCCCGGCCTGACGCACTGAGAAGACGCTGTCATCCCTGCTCGCAGAGAGTCCCGCTTCCAGTGATCTGACTTCCCTCGCGGGGTGTTAGAGTTCGAGTCCGGAAAGAGATTCCCACCTCTCTCATTCTTAAGGTTTGGAGCTGACTAGAACCTAGAGGGACTCTTGGCATACTTGGCATACTAGGCTTAACATACTCTTAGTATACCGTAGTAAGGAATACTTCACCTACTTCCTACCTTTCCCTACACCTAGGTTAGGTACATTGGGGTAGAACTAGCGTAGGTACGCATCGTATGAGTACTCGCATTTTTAGTTCATGTTATTTATGTGTGTAAATATCTACTAAAAGATAATGCTAGCGCAGTATTATTTATTTCTACTGCTTACGCTGTACATTATTTATCTTGCATACTGTCTTGTGATCGTAACAGCACATATAACTTACACGAGAAACAAGACCGTTCAATAAATCTTTTATTGAAACGCCCGTCTATTCTTTCTGTGTAACTTTGAGGAAAACTAAGCATGCACAATTGAGCTGAGTGAAACGGTTATCTATTGTTTCCACGACTCTGGGACATGTTCCGATTCTAAAGGGAAACAAAGTGGTCATGTTTTGCGGCTGCCAGAAACTACTCCCTTCTTGTTATTCAAGGAGTTTCTAGTGGCCTCTGAGCTAGCTGGCACAAGTAATTAAGTTTAATATACTCGATAGGGACATATCGACCGTAGTCCTATGTCAAACCTATAGGGTATATTATTCCAATGCGCAGAGCCTATTAGGGAAATAGGAGCTACACTACATGGCGCCCAACGGTTTGGTAAGGCGGTAATTTAACGCTAGATACTGAGTAACTCAGATGTGCTTTTTCTCTCAGAGACCCCTACCCATATACTCCATAAGACGTCTGGAGTGGGCAGGGTTAAGTATCCGCCAAAGCTACATAGGGAAGCACCCTATATATTAGCTGTTTGGTTTGTTCAACATTGAAGGATACAGTGTTCCAAAATATTGTGCACCTTATCTTTTGTTTCCTTGAAACTTGTTCTACATGTTTCAAAAGACAAATGCCTGACTCCGAGAACGGTGGAGCTGCGGCTGACCCAGTCGTAACAGCTTTTAACTTAACCGGTTTAAATGAAACCGAGGAGGGTGTTATAGACATCCATCCAAACTTAAGAAGAGCCATCACTCTAAAACTTATAAAACACGGCCTACCACCAAGAGGCGGTAGAGCAGTTTTCGTGATAGAGGCACATGAATCCTTTCAGACAGAGGTATTCTATTCATGGATAGTATTCCCTGAATCAAATTCAGTAACAAAACTGTTTCACTTCTACAAAGAAGATGATCCACCAGAGGAATATATTCCTTTCGAGGATATTGAAATTCCACTAACATACCAGGAGCATCAGCTCTGGTTTAAAGGCGCCCTAAAACATCACAGAAACATTACCAGGCTCGGTCCACTAGGCAGACCAGGAGCAACATGGCCGATTCTTGCCGGCTACACTCCTCATCCTGAACTCGATATAATGTCAGACGAGGAATTACATACTCAACTTACAGAGTTAATAAAAATTTACAGACAATTGGTCCAATATGTCATGCGGACTTTCACAGTCCAACCACCATTGACCATTCCAAATCAAACCCCTCACCAGGGGAATACACTAAAAATTACACCACAGACTTTATACGCAGTCATGGGTAAAATGCCCACAAAACGTGAGCAAATTCCATTCTGGATAGCTAAAAAAATTACTCAAATAGAAGCAGTATTTCCAAATACTAGCCCTTATGAGAAACACAGAATCCTAACAATCTGTTTACCGATGGGGATCACGCCACAGCTGGAAGACTGCACCACTTGGGGCTCAGTCTTTGCTGCCATCTATACTAAAACACATGGTGTTCCGTCAATTGCAGTAATACCAGATGTCCTGAAACAAATTCAAAACGAATACGGGGCAGAGCCTGCTCTAAATTTAGGTATGAAATTACTGAAAAATTTCGACCAGGTCTCAACAATAATATTATCTAATATTAAAGGGGAGGCAGCAGCAGTGGCGATCCGCCAACAATTAAGGGAATTCGATGTTACAGAACATCAAACAGAACTACCCAGAATAATGGAACAATCTTATGCAGAATTAGGCAGAGATAGTTTGGGTGGAAGACCATTGAAGCCAAAACTATCTGAAAGTCCTGAGAAGGACTCTATTAAACAAACTCCTACATCTTCTAAAAAGAAGTGGGAAACTAATAAACATAATTCAAACGAGAAACGTTCTCAATCCCGAGGTAGGTCTCCTCAAAAGGAGCCCTCTGAAAGGAGGTATAACCTCAGGAATAGGGATAATTTGAAAAAGCCTGACAGGTATCAAGATACTGATACACGTTCCTCTCGTACCTTTCCGATCTCGTCACAGACATCGGAAAGAAGAAGACGGTCAGAACATAAAGAAGAACGCGTGAAATCCAAAGAAGATAAACACGCTCAGAAAAATAAAACAAAACCTCAATTCTCCAAAAAGAAGGTAGCAGGTCTGAAGGTCAGACATGCCGAGGATACTGAGAACACAACTCAAGAACGGAGAATGGGCTCAGACAATGCTGGACAGTGCAGCAGAAGTCACAATAGCTCGCCAGAACCTGAAGGAACTTCTGGAGATAGTGGACTTGAATGAGTACATTACAGTTGAGACTGTAGACACCAGGGTTAGTACTCCACAAAGGTTATATGAAATAACACTCCGGATGGAGGGAGACATACCAAGAAAGGTGAAAGCACTCTTTTGGGAAAAACTTTCAAGGGGCTATGACATACTTCTAGCAGAAAAAGACTGGCCACCACAATTTGTCAGGGAGTGCCCACATGGCGAGGACATTATTATGCCTGCCTTCTCCAACCATATTCCAATTCACCTAAAATATACATATGCCAGGAAATGGGCAGTAGCCCAGGCCCCAGCATTATATAAAAATCATGTAGGATGGGATGAGGACTCACCTCACCATAAAATTCATCTGAAACATGAACCTACTGCACAAAGGCAGTACCCAATAAAGCAAGAAGCTAAAAAACAGGTCAGGGAGATCTTAGATCAACTTGAATACCAAGGGGTGATTGAAACATGCACCTCCTCAATGAACAATCCTTTGTTTCCTGTCTCCAAACCAGACCATACATATCGTCTACTTTTGGATTACAGACACTTAAACACTTGTTCAAAAACATTTGCAGTGCAAAATGCACATAGCACAGCATTAATGAATAACATTGTGCGCAAAAATATAAAACCACATTAGACATCTCAAATGGTTTCTTTTGTCAAAACATAGCACCTGGAAGCAGGTACTTAACAGCTTTCTCAATAATGGGGACCCAGCGTCAATTTTGTCGACTCCCACAAGGATTCAAGAATAGCCCGGGGTTATTCTCAGCGAGGGTAACAGAGTTACTACAAATTTATGATAATGAGGCATTGTCATATGTCGATGACATCTACCTGACAGACGATGACCTAAACAAACACTTGAACAGGGTGAATACCATTATATTGGGCTTCGCCTCTGAGGGCTATAAATTCAACTTTAAAAAATCCAGAATTGCCCATCTCAATGTCCTTTTTCTGGGATATGAGCTTTCAAGTGAAGGAAAGAGCTTGGCAGCCAACTTTTTAGAAAAGTGTGCGCTGCTCCAACCTCCAAAAACGCTGAAAAACTTACAATCCATCTTGGGTTTCCTAAATTTTGGAAGAACTTACATTCTAAATTACGCAGAAAGGGTTAAACCTCTCTACGCATTAATCAAACCTGATTTTTCAATCAAAAATTGGACACAAGAACACACAGAAATCTTGCGTTCACTCCAAGCTAACATGTTAGCAACAAATCACTTACAAAACACGCGTAAGTCAACGCAATTTAGTGATCCGAATAATTTCGGGTCAATGCGGATTCACCTACTTAACATTTAATGAGGGTGAAAAAGTACCAATTGCATACAAATCTCATTTGTATACACAAGCAGAAATGCGCTTCACTTCAACTGAAAAAATACTGACGGCAGTTCAAACTGCAGTAGCAAAAGAAAGAGCTCTAGCCCAAGGGAAATGCATTATTGCCGTAACCCCAGTACCGGCTTTAGAGGCGGTAACTAAAGCGAGCATTCCAAATGCTAAAGCATTACATCCTAGATGGATACAATGGGTTAATTCTCTTGCTGCAACAGATGTTGAATATGTTTTTGACCCTGATCTAAAAACACAAGCGTTCCTGCAATATGAACATGAATGTCCTCTGCCTACTGAAATTCTGCCTCTCGATCAGTATGAATTCATAATTTACACTGACGGATCCGCACAACCCGCTACAGGGAGTAAGCAAGCTTACAGTGCAGCGTGTGCAATCGTTAAAGGTCGCATGCGAGATGGTATCTTCAGACCTATGGTCACAAAAACCCAAACTCTAGGAGATTGTACAGCTCAGCGTGCTGAACTACAAGCATTCAAACTGGCACTTGAAAATACAGATCGCAAATTCCCCACACTAATAGTGTGTGATTCTTTTTACTGTGTTCAGTCGTATAATGAATATATACAAAATTGGCTTGAAAATGGGTTCAAAGATGCAAAAGGTGGCACAATAAAGCATAAAACGCTTTGGGAACAAGTAGTTCAGTTAAAAAACGAACTACCAAAGGCTCACGTGATCCATACACTGAGTCATCAACGTGATGGCGTTCACGTTGCAGGGAATTCATTGGCTGATGAAGCCGCAAAGGGGGCTGTTCAAACGGCTTCCGTAGCTGCGATCACTCGTTCAAAAACGAGAATAGACAGTGAGATAATGTTGGCTGTCAATGCTACGAGCAAAGGCAGTGGTGCAGCGTTACCAAAAAAGTTTCCACTCAAGTACTCTTATGTAATTGATGCAAACAACGTTCCTTTTGCTCAAATTCCTGGAGTGGGGGATAGGGTAATTCCAAACATGGAACGTAGAGCAGCTTTGATTTATGAAACACATCTGGGGGAGGGTCTGTCACATCAAGGGATCTCTAAAACAATATTAACATTAAAAGAGATGTACTGGTGGCCTGGAATGAATACACAGATTCACATCTTCATCAATGACTGCATAGACTGTAAGGTTCAGCGAGATGCAGAACGCCACCAGACACCATTCTACGAAGTAGCCTGCCAGGGACAGACACCATTATTAGACAGCATTAGACTATCTATGCGCATGCGTCCTTCTGGACACATGCAATCCCACAAATACTAAGTCAAGGTTCCTATGGATATGGCCTCAGCGCTCGGCTGACGCTCGAACTGGTATAAAAGAGTTGCGAGTCTTTATTGGCACATACGCAATAGGCACGCTACATTCTGACCAGGGCCCTGCGTTTAGCTCTCGGGCTTACAAAGAAGCCATGGCCAGTCTGGGCGTTGCATTGCGGTACTACTCTCCGTTTCATCCTGAGGGAAATTCTGTTGTGGAAAGGAAAAACCGGGACATAAAGCAGTCTATAACAGCTAGGGTATTAGGTTCGGGTGATGGGTGGGTCAAACATCTATATCGGGTCCAACGCTCATTAAATAATTTGCCAAGAAGTTCTCTAGGGGGGGTCACTCCATATGAGGTCCTATTTGGGACAAGAATGTGGGTACCTGACCTCGAACACGTAGGCACAGTGGTGGAAAATAAACCTTTTGATATCAAAGATCGTTTGGCTGTTTAACAGGATCTAAATCAGGGGTCTCCAACCGGTCGATCGCGAGCTACCGGTAGCTCGCTGACCCTCCAGGAGTAGCTCGCGCCGGCATTTCATTATTAAGGCCTCACTCTGAGCTCTGGCATCTATTTATTATCCTTTCCTTCTCTTTCGGCCTTTTGTGAGTGCTTGCCCGCCCTCACCCAAACCAGCAGCTCAGATTGGCTGAAACGGAGCTTAGCTGGAGCGGGGCGGGCAGAAGAACATGACGTTCTTCCTGAACTCCGGAACAAGCAGGAACCGCGCCACCTGCCATTTCCAGGCTGGCTCCGCACTTTATAGCCTGCAAGACATGTGCGCAGATATTCAGGACGGACCGCCTGATAGCTGTAATGCAGGTGGCGCAAGCACTATTGATGTACTTCCCCTTTCGAGAACCGCAGCAGCTGCCTTTTGATCCTGCGTGGAGCGGAGCACAGTAGCAGATTCGTAAGCGAGCCCCAGTATGTTGACAGTAAATACTGAGCATTATCAATTAGGTCTCAACCTTAAGCATAGAATTTACACTCCAGTGTTGTGCTTCGTTTGTATGAATCTGTGTGCTCCATATATTACGTCCTGCGATATGTTGACAATAGTTTCTGGGTCATTACTTCATTTGTTGGAGCGGTCGGGTACTCAGTGATTTAACTACTATACCTATAGTTTATTATTGCTTACTGGCAGTGTTTCTGTTTTTGGATTTAGGGTTCAATCTCTGACATTGATGTGACCTTGTGCTCTTTTTAGCTTATTATGGTATTTTAGCACAGTTTGGCCTCTGGGGAAAGTCGTATTTCCCATTTCTATGGTTTTCTTTAGTGTTGGTCACCCAGGAAGAAAGTAAGCCTTGCTTCTTTAAGTGTTGGGTGAAGTGCAAGCCATTTTGTTTCCTTCATTTCTGTTTTCCCTTAAATCCGTAGAAATGTGGACAACGTCAGCTTTCCATTTCAATGAGCATTTTCCTTGAGACCACACATAATTTCATGTATATGTTGAAATCTTGATACATACATTATACTGGTCTGTGTGGCTGGACTTCAGGCTGTGGCCACTCTTGTGGTTTAGAGGGGAGGGGTAGGCTAATTTTGCTTGTACATTTATTTGTTAAGAACCAGCGTGAAGTTATTTTGCTTCCTTATGCAATCCTGAAGATAAGTTACTTCTTTACCTTTTTTCCTTTATGTTGATCAGTTTGTTTTCAATCTTTTGACTTTTGTTCTTGGCAGCAGGTGTGTGTGTGTCTTTTTTTGTTTCTTTTTAAATTCTGTATTCGACATCTACTTTTCAGTGTCTCGCAAGTGTTGAGTTTCACAAATAGTTGCACATCTGTTTATTCCAAGAGTCCCCTGGGTGAACACAGCTTTTGGTCTTATGTGACCCAGAGGGTGAAAAGGGGGAATTTCGGGACCTTCGTAATACACACGGACACCACTCAGTTACGCCATCTGACCTGATGCTGGGGGGAAAAAGGGCAGTTATAGTACCTTAAAAGCCTAGTACAAATTCTGTATGTGACTTATGGAACTTGCATTGGTGTCTCTCCCAATGTACTGAACGCTAAAATGGTGTGATTATTATAGATTAATTAACGTTATTTTGCGATACATAAACAAGATTAAACTTTCACAGGAGGACTCATTCACCCTTTTTCCATATAAATACTTTCAGCATTTACCTATCCAGTCGTCGCACACATTCATCGGGTCTTTGTCATATTAGTTCGGGACTCCTTACCTAGTACTAATAGTTTGGTGCCCTGTTGTGTGGCCATCAAACATGTGGTGGACCTTTGACTGCAATCTCTCACCGGGCTCCTGAAAGATAACACAGAACATGCCATTGTTGGTGGATTCGGCGAGTCTAACCTTTGATACGGTCTGGGTGGACATAGATGGAGTCACAGGGGTGTGTTCACAACACCCAGTGCAGGTGGTGAATGATGCCTTTATGCAAGAGCGGCCCCCAACAGCTTTCTCAGCTTATGGTATCTACAATTCCTAATCAAGATACCAATAATAGCAAGACCAAACATTTTAAAATTGCGTGCAGCTGAAAAACATTCACCAATAAGTTTAATCATAATATTTCAGAAAATCTTCTGTTTTATGTTTAATAACTCTGCTGCCTATTTCAGCAAAGGCCTACTTGCAAGTGCTGCGGATTATCGGATTCAAAGATGTATTCTTTGAATTCAAGAAACAAGCCTGTGGGGAAAAAGCACTATAATGCAAGTCAAAACGCTCTTACAGATAGCTATTCCCCTTGCTGTCCGCTAGCCGAAATACAATTGCTTAGTAGTGGTCTTGTGATGCTTTATTTATGGGAATTTATTAGGCTTAAATCAGATAATAAATAAAATAATTGCATTTAATTTTCCCTTTTCTGGTTACCGAGTGCTGAGTGAGACAACAGACAGCCCCAGCCGCCAACAGGCCAGCCCCAGCCGGCCCCAGCGACGAGCAGTCTGAGTGCATGCGAGGCAGAAGTAGAGATATGCATTCTCAGAGTTGTCAGTTAACCTGCTTTGTCTGTCAGCAAATAGAAGATTAATGAAAAGATGATCAGCCCGTACACGTACACAAAGCGATAGGCATAGAGGAGGCAGGAAGTGGGTGCAGTCACTAAAACAGACGGAGAATTAATTAGCAGTGCTTTCAGAAATGGGCAAACAAAGCATGGGTCTGGGCTACAGCCACTGTTTGTAACTTTGAAATGCGTCATCCGATCAGGCAGATTATTAGAACAACTGGAAAAACCTAAGGCACTGTTCCTGACTGCCGCAGCAGGTGCTCTGCCCCATGAGCAACCTTAGTGTGACCCGCAGGGTACCCCACAGAGATTCCGAGCAGGTCCTTTAATCACCTGAGTGTTCTTCTCAGGACTGAAGCCTCTGTCCTGCAGGATGCCTCACAGAGCTCTACTGTGAGTTAATTAATCCCATATCTCATGCAGACTGTGGCCTGCAGCGCTTCGTAACAGGTGCTTTAATCCCCTGATCTATCTTGCTTTCATTGGAACTAATTAACCACAGGTTAATGCAGATTAGTGAAGGAGGTGCATTGATCTCCGATGTATATTCAGGAAACTGTGATCTGCAGGTAGGGAGATGCCCTGCGTTAACCTATTCAACTATCATACTGCGGCAAGAACTGGTAACCTGTGGGTTACATCTGGAGCTCTGCAGCAAGTGCACTAGCCCCCTGAGCTTTCATACTGGGTTTGAACCTGCGACCTTAAGGTTGCATGCCTATCTCTGCAGCAGGCGCATTAACACATATACACATTTCTGCAGCAGGTACATTAATCCACTTAGTTCGCTGCTATGGAACCATAACATGACCAGCATGCATGCATTGCCATTTGAAAAGAAATAAAGCACATAATGAAACTAGGGTTGCCACCTTTCCAAATACCGGATATTTATTGTTTTAATAGTCTGCAAAGGCCCGGACATGAAGGAAAATCATATGTATTAATTTGTAGCATAACTTTTCTCCCTTTGTTTATTTGATAACGAAAAAAAGAGAGGAATTTTGTTGCAGCATTTTCATAGTGCCTACTAACCCAATGTATGTCACTGAAGTACTTACCTACATGGAGAGCAAGCTATGGCATGTGTAGGGTGGAAGTGTTTTCTTAGGTTTGTGATCCTGTGTGGGAAGTGATTCCATGTTTTGGCTGATGAACACCAAGGTGCGGTTATCATGTAATGGGATGCAGCGCGGTGGATGATGAGGTGTGAGACAGCATTAAAGTCAATGACGCTGGGCGTGGGGGGGTCTCTCGGAAAACTTGCAAGTTGCTTAGTCTTTAGTAGCTCACTACGATTTTCACTGATCAGAAGTAGCTCCCACTACAGAAAAGGTTGGAGACCCCTGATCTAAATGAACTAAGATCGAAACAAAGCAACGTATTCCTGCAGCCAACCACCACTGGGAAAAAACCGGCGGTCCCAGCAAGGCCTGTCAGGATTCGAAAAGTTGGGGATCTAGTCAGAGAGAAGATTGCGGACAAGAAGGAATTTGGACCTTCTTATAGACGACCAGTACCTGTCCTAGCTATCCACGGAACAAGAACAGTACTTCTGCCGCCCCTTGCTGGAAAAAAGGAGAAAAGATTTGTGTCCATTGACCTCATCAAACCACAGTATGTGGCCAATACTAAATAGTAGGCCTCGTGGACTCCGACCTAGTAGCAGACACACTCCTCTCGCTACTATCCAAGAGGTTCAGACTGAAAGACTGATAACCATCGAGAATTCAGCAGTAACAGATGAAGGACTAAGCAACAATGCTATGGAACTCATCCCTCTTGAAACACAAGTAACAGTTCGTCCAAATACACCTGTCTACACCAATGTAACACGTGATCAACTGGTTCCAGCGATTTCGACAAATCCTGATGCAATTCCAACAATTGACAGAACTGCTTCTGGCTACTTCATTAACTTTGATACGTTTTCTGAGGATCCGAGTGAGCCTGAGACGTCGCCAGCATCATTAAAATTCAAACAGCAAGTACAAGACTTTCTTCATTTTTTGAAAAACTGGTTTCACCATGGATTGAACTATGGATTGTTTCTGGAATATTTTTCTTCCTGCTTTGGCTAGCTTTGGTTATGACTATAAGTGTGCTTATAAATGGCAGATACATCCATGTGAACACTGAAAAAAAAGATGTGAACTTGCTTTTGAAACCTCACAAATCTTCCCATCGTGAAGCAAGAGACTTGTCAGCAGTGAACATCACAGCCGCTCCTATACAGGATGGTATAGTGTGGGACAACACTGATTTCGATATCTTCGGCCCGCCGGAACAATTGAACATTCCACATTTATTTAAAATTTCACTAAGTGATCTTATCTCGTCCAGTACCTATTCTGATGATTGGGACTTTGAGACTGTAAATGACATAATGTTTGATCTAGAGAGGTCTGCTGCATTTTCTAATAATGAATATTTAGATGGTTCATCAGACTATGAACAGCTGTATTGCTATAACCACTATGGTCATCATTTTTTGCATAAATCTGCGACACCTAGAAATGTGTTTGTTTAACCAATGGGAGCATTGTCCTACACCTCCAAAATGTAGTTCAAAAACATTTGCTAAAAAGTTTCCATATTTTTCAGGATACAATACATCTGACCCAGAAACATTTTACTATAAAAATGTAAACAAAACAGGACTGAAAATTATGTTAACAAATACAAAACAGATTTACTCTGCAGCATTTAGTGCCCAATTGTCTAGTCAAGGATACATCTTTTGGAAAGACTCAATAGACACAAAATCGGTCTGGGGTACTAAAGAATGGCAAGTACAGGGGACAGAAGCTTTATTTAGAACATGTATCATCCCTCAGCAAATAATGTTTTTGAATGACACTGTCCAACAAACGTCTTGCCTTGGGTTAGCCAAGATCAAAGACATGAAAACACCTTCTGTACCAACACCTGCAAGTGATAACAATACACAGGCAGCGGTTACAGTTGACACAATACTACAACTGAACAAATCCTGATTGGAAAAAATGGTTGATCTGGCCCACAGACACAAACACCTGTCAAGAAAGATTCCTGAATAAAACACAGGGCTTTACTTTTCACAGGCCAGACCCACGATACGTCCAAAGACAACATCCAGGGGTAGTAACAACATACAGTGTAGGAAAATTATGCCTCGATTGGCTGCAGAAATCTACACTTAAGGATGTGAAACAACATTTATCCTTACTTAAAGAAGACGCAGACCTTCGAGAATTCTTGCTTGGACCAAGAAAACCGCGTCAAAAACGTTTCATATATTCCGGCATCTATGCTGCTTATAATGAAGCATGGAAGGTGTCACAGATAGAGGCCGCAGAACGAATACGTGAAATTGATCGTATTAACTTAGAGAAAACTCTCACTGTGGTCGATAACGGGTTAACAACTTTGTCATCCAGAATCTATTCATTGGACAACATTGTATCCTCTGCTATCGACATACTAGAACAAGATTTAGCCATGTTACAACAAGGCCAATCTCAGTTACGTTCTATTATGTTATTAAGCTGGACGCTGCAATCTTTGCGTGCGGGCTATGTGCCTTGGCGTTTTATCAACACGTCGGCTCTGTTTGCAGAATACAATCTAACTGATAAACAGATTGAACTGGCACAAAGGGGAGCGAAGTATACAGTGCTGAGCATTGAAAAACTGGAAAAATTACCATTTACTGTGGCAGAAAAACCAGCTACAGAATGGCTTATTCATGGCAAAATCACTCTACCTGTGACTACTTTTCAGTTTCAGTATTGCCTCAAACAAATGCAAGCAGGCAAATATGAAAGGTTGGGTAAGGAATACATTAAGACATCCTGGACTTTACCGTACACATATAGATGTATGAGTGAGGACCGAGAAGTGTTTCTGAGCGGTACACACTGTAAAAGTGCACTAAGCGGTTCACTAATTTGTCAGGACATTTCTTTACACGGGGCTTGTAATGGTTCTGTGGCAAATTTGTCCTGCCATCAGCAGGGTACACCAGCTGCTGTGATTAATCCAACGTTTGGACAACTTTCTAATGGGAGTTACCTCATGTTGAATGATCAGAGTTGCTGTGGCATGTTGCCAGGCATCCCATATCTAGTAACGGTCAACTCCAGGGTCACTTGCTGTATGCAAGTATTGTTTGCCCCAATAGACAGGGAGTCGCCTTTGTGGCCTTCGTTGAATGTCTCATTTATACGATTTGATACTTTAAGCAGAATTAAAGCCATGCTTATACAACAAACAGTGGCTTTGACCTCAGCCAAAGAAACCTATGATCTACAAGTTGCAAGGACTTCGGCTGAGATACAGGCTTTAATACGTACAAACTGCCCTATACATTTCGTAGAAATGATAGGACGTATCTTTAACATGTCAGATACAAGCGGAATTGTACATGTATTTAAGACCATCTGTTCCGGACTACTAGCACCTTTCCAGGCAGTCCTCGGAATCATCCCAAACTTTGCACATTCAGTGTTTGGTGGTGTGCCATTAATTCTAGCACTTGTTGCAGGAATTCTATTTCTATTCCTACTGTTGCGCTATGGCCAGCCTGTTCGCCGACATCACTCCAAGCGAAGTGGAGAAAGCTCTACTTGAACGAAAGTGCCGTGCGCGAATAGTACAACTTTTGGGCATACCTCGTCTTCGGGAGCTTAATACAACATGGTTCCTGTCATTCAGACCAATCTGGCAAGATTGCATCTTACCTGTTCTACGCTGCCTGTTTTGCGGTGAAGAATGCGTGCTAGACACCTGTCTAACACTCCCATCAGTCATGCCAACGGATATCGATACTCTGCTGGACCTGATAACGGCCCATGCTCTGTGTTGTCCCCAGAGGCTGCCAATCCTGATGACGGCATTCATTGAGATCTCACAGACTCTTCCAGCTGCTGCTGAGGTACGAGATGGATCGACAGGCACACAGGTAACAGCGGAAGCGAACATTGCATCTTCTGCTGAAGGCGATGTTTCTCATCTCTGTGCAATTAACATTCTGAACGAGGTGTTCCAGATGTCACCAACTTCGGTAGACGATATTTTGGCTACGGAAATAGATGATCTCATGTTTACACCAGACTCGTACACTGACTTTGATTCGGCTCACAGTGTACCAGGGCAATAATGAAATTTGGCCTTCATATCTTCAAAACTTGGAACTTTTCCCAGAAATCGAACTTTTTTCTTTTTCAAAATTTTTTTCTTTTGAAATGACATGGCAAATATCTGCTTACAGTAGAACTAGTCTTATAAAACGGACTTCTTTGAATACTTCCTGGGACACATTGTCACCTTACTTGTCTAACATTTAATTTAATTCCATGATATGCAATGGCTTTGATTTTTGAAAACTTATCGACCATTTCATCATATATGTATATATTTCTGTTTATTCATTCATGTTGCATTTACTTCCATTATATGCTTAGAATGATAACGATGCTTTAAATGTACAGTGCTTATTGCAATTCTACAATTTTGAACGTGTTTTAATATGCTTTTAGAAATGTTTTTAGCAATATGTGGTACTCAATTTTATGTTTAGCATTTAAATGTTTAGCATTTAGTATTATCGTTCATTCGAAAGTGGAGTGGGTGTTGTATTCTGCTTTAGGTGTCCGTATATAGGTTTTCCTGAAACATGTCCTTATATAGGCACAATTCGCATTGCCCTTATAGACATAGAATCCCTGTCCTTATTTAGGCATTAACCGTGCACTCCAAATGCAGGCATGGTCACGGACATCCGTCCACCCTAACGTCACAACGAGTTCTTAGAAACCAGACCCTTAAGCTTCGGGAGTTCCCCCAGCACAGGACTATTGATTTCTCCAAGAACTCATCTATTATGTATGAACCATTATACCTTAAGGGTTCATTCCCGACGTCTTCCTCTGTCCGACTTCACGTCAATGCTAACATTCCAAAGTACCTACCAGGTATAAATATACCTTCCCTTGCCCAAGCAAGTTAGAGGAGACCTCGACTTCAGAGAAGCCTGTATCCCGGCCTGACGCACTGAGAAGACGCTGTCATCCCTGCTCGCAGAGAGTCCCGCTTCCAGTGATCTGACTTCCCTCGCGGGGTGTTAGAGTTCGAGTCCGGAAAGAGATTCCCACCTCTCTCATTCTTAAGGTATGGAGCTGACTAGAACCTAGAGGGACTCTTGGCATACTTGGCATACTAGGCTTAACATACTCTTAGTATACCGTAGTAAGGAATACTTCACCTACTTCCTACCTTTCCCTACACCTAGGTTAAGTTAGGTACATTGGGGTAGAACTAGCGTAGGTACGCATCGTGTGAGTACTCGCATTTTTAGTTCATGTTGTTTATGTGTGTAAATATCTACTAAAAGATAATGCTAGCGCAGTATTATTTATTTCTACTGCTTACGCTGTACATTATTTATCTTGCATACTGGCTTGTGATCGTAACAGCACATATAACTTACACGAGAAACAAGACTGTTCAATAAATCTTTTATTGAAACGCCCGTCTATTCTTTCTGTGTAACTTTGAGGAAAACTAAGCATGCACAATTGAGCTGAGTGAAACGGTTATCTATTGTTCTCTTCCAGGGGATCCTCATCAACAGTCATAAGCACTGAATATTCCCGCCCATGTGCGGGGACCCCGGAAATGATAAAAATTATATATGAAAAACATATATGTTTTTATATATATAGAACTGTATATATATATCATTTTTTCTAGTATCAATGCAGCTCTCGTATAGGAGGCTAAACAATGTAATAAAAACACAAAATTGCTTTTGCAAATATACATAATACATGTATAAAAACACATGAGGGCAAGATGCACTTGAACTCTGTTTTTAATGAGTAAATCTCATGAGTAAACTGCAAAAGAAAACATAGGCATTGTTAGCCTACAGGCTGCATTGTAAACCAACATAGAAAATCAAAGCAATCTTTCATAAAAAGTGGCACCGTGCCTTTAAGGCAGCCATGACCCCTAGCTTCCCATCATGCCTCAGGGGTGACAGTTTAGTCAGTTGTTCTTTCCGGCTCCTTCTGTCAGGACCCTGGAATCTCAGCTCTCTCTTTTTTGACTTTTCTGTCAAAAATACCTAGTTTTTTTGTCTTTTTTTTTCTACCTCACTTGATGTCTTTTGATACTAGTGTGTGGATTAAACCATTTTTTTGTGGCAGAAAGTGATATTTTCTGTCAAAAAATGCCTTCTTTGTTCGATCCTTGCCCTGCCTGTGGCAAAAAGAAGGCCAAGTCAGACACACATGATGTGTGCATCCTCTGTCTACCGGACTCTCACTCTCCTGCCTCCTGTCAACACTGCAGGAAGTTATCCAATAGAACCATCAAGGACAGAGAGAGAATCCGTCTTTATGGCCTCTCAGAAAGAGGTAGGTCTCCTGTTAGAACAAAGAAGAGGACGCGTTCGACGTCGAGCAAGGTCCCGATATGTTCCCCTTCGGCGTCGGGCTCAACGTCGAAGGTACCGGCGGCGGAGTCGTCGCCGAGGATCTTGGTGCAGGATCGCCATTCTTCAAAAGCTAAGTCGATGGAACAGCGTCCGGCGTCGAGACAAGATCCTCCGCCGTCGACTCGACGAACGACGTCAAGACACAGATCATCGACACCGAAACGTAAGTCATCTTCGACGTTGAGGCCGATGTCGCCGTTGCCGTCTCAGCGCAGATCAGCGTCAAAGCAGAGGTCGTAGGATGTCCAGTCGTCAACGTCGAGGCCTCCGTCGACGCCAGCAACACTGTCGACGTCGAGACAGCAGTCTCCGTCGCGTTCACAGCCGACGTCGAGGCGCAGTCCTCCGTCGAAGGAAAGGCACTCGACGTCGAGGATGGATACCCCGTCGAAGCGAGGACGATCGACGTCGAGGCACGACTCTCCGTCGAAGCGGCGCTCGGCGTCGAGGCGTAGCCCTCCGCCGAAGCGAAGAAGATCGACGTCGAGACGCAGATCTCCGTCGGCGAGGCGCTCGGCGTCTCAGCAGCGTTCTCCGTCGAAGCAAAGAAGTTCGACGTCGAGGCAGTCGGCGTCGAGGCGCATGTCTTCGCCGGGATCAAGAAGATCGACGTCGAGACAGAGGTCTCCATCGGTGTCAGTCCCTGCAAGTCTCTCTCCGTCCCCTTCATCGACGTCGAGAGCAGGCTCCCACCATTCTATAGCCAGGTCTGGTTCTCCAGAGGTGATAATTTCATCTTCAAGTAGCCAGGACTCTCCCTCTGGTCATCAACGTCCAGTGGAAAAGGCTCAGCAGGAAGGACGGAAGTCTCCACGTCCTTCTCCTGTGACAGCGGAGAAGACTCCGTCCATTCATCTCTCGCCCAGATGGAATCGTCCATTACACCACTGGGCGGATCATACACATGCAGGTGTTAGACGGGATCCCAGTCCTGCTCGCAGGTCCCCTCTGGCTCGCCAGGCACAAGATGCGGATCTTTCTCCACCAAGAGGAAGAGCTCGTACTCGCTCTCCTGCACCAACATCCAGAAGGAGATCAAGATCACGCAGCAGGAGGAGAAGACGCAGGTCTCCAACACCTGCCACCTCCTCAACGTACTCCTCAAAAAGAGACTACTCGCCCACCATTACTGACAGTCCACCGTCGAGGATCTCTCCGGTGGACGATGTAAGCACATTTCAGGAGGTGCTTTCCAGAGGGGCGCCAAACTGAACATTACTATGCCTGTTCAGCAAAGTACTTCTTCGGTTATTTTCGAAACCTTGAACCAGAAGGCTTCCTCTCGCCCGTTACTCCCACTGGTACCGGGGCTTCTGAAACCGGTTATGGACATTTTTCTTACGCCGGCCACTCTCAAAACGGCACCGGCGAGAATTCTGAAAAAGTATCGTCCTCCGGAGGAAGATCCATCTTTCTTAAAGTCAAATCCTAAACCGGACTCTGTAATAGTGGCTGCTGCCAGAAAAACCCATTCGGTGGCCTCCTCGTCCACGGTCCCACCGGACAAGGAGAGCAAGACACAAGACTCATGGGGGAGAAAAGTATGTGGCACTTTTGCATCCATGCTTAAAGTCTCCAGTGCGTCAGCTCTATTAGGGCGTTACGATAGAGCTTTATGGTATTCGCTACAGCGTTTTACAGACAAACTGCCCAAGGAAGACCGTAAGGACTTCGAAGAAATTGTACAGGAGGGCAGCCTGGTAGCGAACCAGGTAATTAGTGCTGCGGCTGATGGAGCTACGCTTTCAGCACACTCCTACGCCCACGGAATTTGTGCCAGAAGATCTTCATGGCTTCGCCTAACAGCATTGAAGCCAGAGGCACAGTCACGTATCCTCAACCTGCCATTTTCCGGGTCATCGTTGTTTGGCTCGCATACCGATGAAGAGATGGCACGGATGAAGACCGAGCTAGATACCCTGAAGGCGGTGGGGCTGGAAAAGAAAAAAGAGTTTCGTCGCCGCTACCGCAATAATGATCGCCGTTCCTTCCAACAGAGGGTTCAAACCCCTCATTGGCAAAAGAACCAAAGCCAACAGGGTCCGCAGAAATCGCAGTTTCAAAGCCGGCGATCCAACAGGGGAAGAGGAGGGAACCGTCAGTCCTCTACTTCAACCAAAGCTCCAGCCAAGCAATGTGTGCCCGCTTCCTCTAGTACCGTTCACCGCTCCAGTAGGAGGAAGTGTTGCGAATCATCTGCAAGAGTGGCGAGACATCACCAAGGATCAGTGGGTGTTGGCTACGCTGCAGAATGGATACTCTCTACGTTTCCGACGTCGTCCTCCCTCGATCTCTCCAGTACCATCATCGTGCGGCCAGATCAACATGCTGCAGAGGGAAGTGGAAATACTTCTCCAAAAATCAGCCATAGAGAAGTTTTCACGGTCACAAAGAGGTCGAGGAGTTTATTCCAGATACTTCCTGGTAAAGAAAAGAGGTCGAAAGTCGGAATACAGGCCCATTCTGGATCTGCGAACACTCAACAAGTCCATCAAACGAGAAAATTTCGCATGTTAACTCTCCACCAAATATATCCTCACCTCCGCAAAGGGGATTGGATGTGTTCGATGGATCTACAAGATGCTTATTTTCATATACCGATAAATCAGCATCACCGGCAATATCTAAGATTCATAGTCGGAACATCCCACTATCAGTTCAAAGTGCTGCCCTTCGGACTGAAGTCAGCTCCTCGGGTGTTCACGAAATGCATGGCAGTAGTGGCGGCTGCTCTGCGACGCAGATGCATCTTTGTCTACCCTTATCTGGACGATTGGTTGCTAAAAGGTCCCTCTCCACAAAGTGTGATGAACCACTTCCAGCAGTGCCTAGGTTTTTGTCAAAAACTGGGCCTACATGTGAACTTCGAAAAATCGACGCAGCAACCCACTCAAGCAATCCACTACCTGGGGGCGCTGATAGACTCCGAGCGAGGAAAAGTGTTTCCTTCGGAGGAGAGACAATTATCCATCATTCAGAAAGGCAGACAGATTTTACACAACAGACTGTCTTCAGTGCGTCAGATCCGCCTCCCTGCTAGGATCGATGGCATCCTGCATTTTTCTGGTGCCCAATGCCAGATGGAAAATGCATCCTCTACAACAAGATCTAGAAGACAAATGGGATCAACGGTCTTCTCGCTGGGAAGACAAAATTTGTCTATCACGCACAGCCAGAGCATCCATCCCGTGGTGGATGAAGAAAGACAATCTGAGGGTAGGAGTACCGTTCAGCTCCTCCTTCTCAAACTCTGATCACAGACGCCTCCCTGCAAGGATGGGGAGCCCACATGGGGTCTCTCCAGACGCAAGGCCTATGGTCATCAAAAGAGCAGTTGTACCACATAAACATGCTGGAACTAAGGGCTGTTCATCTGGCTCTCAAGGCTTTCCTCCCTTTGATTCAGGCGAGTTCCATCCTAGTACAGACGGATAATATCACCACCATGTACTACCTGAACAAACAGGGAGGAACTCGCTCGAGGACCCTCTTTGGAGGCACAGACCCTTTGGCACTGGCTTCTGGCGAGGAATCTATCCATCACAGCGGTTCACCTGCCGGGAGAGCACAATTCTCAGGCAGATGCCCTCAGCCGTCACTTCGAGGAACAGCAGGACTGGATCCTCAACGACGAGGTGGTCGACGACATCTTCCGAGCTTGGGGCCGTCCGAGCATAGACCTGTTCGCGGACGAAGAAAACACAAAATGCCGAGACTTCGCCTCCAGGTACTTCCGACCAGGATCGAAGGGGAATGCCCTTTGATCAGCTGGTCAGGGGCATTTGTGTACGCCTTTCCACCCCTGCCTCTCATCCCGAAGGTGGTGACCAAGCTATCACACTCAGACACCACAATGATACTAATTGCTCCTGACTGGCCGAGGCAGTGGTGGTATCCGGACCTTCTTCATCTGTCAGTCTGCCCACACAAGAGACTGCCGTGCAGACCGGACCTGCTATCCAAGATGAACGGGAGGATTTATCACCCCAACCTTCCATCACTGAACTTAACAGCATAGCTCCTGAGGTCCTCCAGTATGGGCATTTAGGTCTACCACAGGACTGCATGACCATATTGAAGGAGGCAAGGAGACCTTCTACAAGGCATTCTTATGCCTGCAAATGGAAACGTTTTTACATTTGGTGTATGCAAAATAATTGTAGTCCTACCAAGGGGCAGGAGGAGGTAGTTTTGCCTTATCTACTTCACCTAGCCAGAGCAGGTTTGAAATTCTCATCCATTAAGGTACACCTAGCTGCCATTACGGCGTACAGGCGTTCTCCTTCTCAGCCCTCATTTTTTTAACTACAGGTGGTGAAGGATTTCCTGCAGGGTCTCAAGAAGGTCTGTCCTCCGGTCCGACCTCCTTCACCTCCTTGGGAGTTGAACTTGGTTCTGTCAAAATTGATGGGTCCACCCTTTGAGCCTATCCACAAAGCAACCTTACAACACCTTACGTGGAAGGTAGCTTTCTTGGTAGCTATCACCTCAGCTCGTAGGGTGAGTGAGATACAGGCCCTATGTTCTAAAGAGCCCTACTTGGTTTTTCATCTCAATAGGGTAGTCCTCAGGACTCATCCTTCCTTCCTTCCGAAGGTGGTCTCTGATTTTCATGTAAATCAATCTATTTCTCTTCCGACCTTTTTTCCCAATCCCTCCACTCCAGCTGAGAGGGCTCTACATTCATTAGACCTTAAAAGGGTTTTGAAGTTTTATCTGGACAGGTCGAAGCCATTAAGGAAGTCTGATCAACTATTTGTTAATTATGGATCGATCAGAACAGGTTTCCCAGCATCAAAGCGGTCCATCTCCAGATAGATAGTCTCATGCATCAAATTGGCTTACCAGTTAGCAGAGAAGCCTCTTTGGTCCGCTCCCAAAGCTCATTCCACTAGAGGAAAAGCAGCTACGACTGCTTTCCTCCATAATGTACCGCTCTCTGAGATCTGCAAAGCAGCTACTTGGAGATCAGTGCATACATTTACAATACATTACTGTCTTGACTCAGATACTAGAGTGGACACTCAAGTAGGTCAAGCCTCCTTGAGGAATCTGTTCAACAGCTGATTTTTTCGGTTGTTGTTAACAAGGTCACTGCGTTTCTCATTTGCCTGCAGGTGGATGTTGGGCTTGCTATTCTATTCAGTGCTTATGACTATTGATGACGATCCCCTGGACGAGAAGGATAAGTTACTTACCTGTAATCCTAGTTCTCTTCCAGGGGTATCCTCATCAAAGTCATAAGCAACCCACCCACCTCCCCAGGCAAATGAGATTATTTCCTTGTTAAATATTATCTTGGTGCCCTGATCTTCAGGGTTACGCAAAGAACAACTGACCTAACTGTCACACCTGAGGCATGATGGGAAGCTAGGGGTCATGGCTGCCTTAAAGGCACGGTGCCAGTTTTTATGAAAGATTGCTTTGATTTTCTATGTTGGTTTACAATGCAGCCTGTAGGCTAACAATGCCTGTGTTTTCTTTTGCAGTTTACTCATGAGATTTACTCATTAAAAACAGAGTTCAAGTGCATCTTGCTCTCATGTGTTTTTATACATGTATTATGTATATTTGCAAAAGCAATTTTGTGTTTTTATTACATTGTTTAGCCTCCTATACGAGAGCTGCATTGATACTAGAAAAAATGATATATGTTTTTATATATATAGAGCTGTATATATATATATGTTTTTCATATATAATTTTTATTATTTCCGGGGTCCCCGCACATGGGCGGGAATATTCAGTGCTTATGACTTTGATGAGGATACCCCTGGAAGAGAACTAGGATTACAGGTAAGTAACCTATCCTTTCCACGACTCTGGGACATGTTCCAATTCTAAAGGGAAACAAAGTGGTCATGTTTTGCGGCTGCCAGAAACTACTCCCTTCTTGTTATTCAAGGAGTTTCTAGTGGCTTCTGAGCTAGCTGGCACAAGTAATTAAGTTTAATATACTCGATAGGGACATATCGACCTTAGTCCTATGTCAAACCTATAGGGTATATTATTCCAATGCGCAGAGCCTATTTGGGAAATAGGAGCTACACTACACTCCTTCCACCACACTAACTTGCAAACTTCTTCATCCTTTTTTGTCAAGAAGCATGTGCGGCCAGCTGAAGGATGCTATCCTCCTTTCTACAGGCTTGCAGATTGTGGAAAGGGGATTTGTCCTATCCTTTCATAACATTCTTCCCCAGATTCCCCACTCCCAGTCTCTTCAAATGGAAGAACATCTTCAGATCCTGCAGCAGGAAGTGGCAGCCGTGCAGCAGGATAGAGCTGTGAAGTTGCTGCCAGAGCAGGAGTTTGTGTAGGGCTGCTTCCTTCTGTCTGTACTTCCTGGTTCCCAAGAAAGATAGCTTTTTTCAACTGATCCTCCATCTTAGGCCCTTGAACTTTTAGCATTGCAAGGAAAAGATTGCGATGCTGTCCCTGGCTCAGTTCTTCTGGCGCTGGAAGTGGAAGACTGAATGGTGTCCCTCGACTTACAGTAGGCACATTTCCATAAACAGATCTTGTAGTTGCACAGGAGGTACCAGTTATTCATTGTAAGATCCACTAACTACCAGTTTGCGATCCTCCCATTTGATCAAACATTGAAAATTGGATCTTCACAAAGGTGATGGTCCATTTCAGGAGGTCGGTGATTTCTGTATTCCCATATCCGGATGACTGGATGCTCAAAGGTGGCTCACTGCATGTGGTGTCTCTGGACCTGCAGGTAAATGTATCCCTGCTGTTCAACTTAGGCTTTTCCATCAACGTGATGAAGTGCCACCTAGAGCTTGCTCAGTGCCTCCGGTTCATAGGGGCAGTACTGAATATGAGATTGCTACATGTCTTTCCACCTTCCTAGCTGATCTATGATGTTCCGAATATAATTGCGATGTTTCGGGAAGGTGCTGGAGTTCCGGTCCTGATGCGTCTTTGCCTGCTATGCCTGCAGGCTTCCTTCATCCTCCTAGTTATGTATGAATGTTGGCACATGAGGGCTCTCCGGTGGTGCCTCTGCAGGCAGTAGTTCCAACACGAGGAAGATCTGGCTGACACCATTGTGAGCTCTACACCTGCATGAATGGAGTTTCAGTGGGGACACCTGAGCTCCTTCCAAGTGCCTCTGGAGGTGGTTGTCATGATCCTATCTGCTTGTTGCCCCTCTACTAAATGGCCTATTATGGACGATGGAATAGATTTGCCACATGGTGTGCGGAGAGTGACGTGAACTCCTTGAGGGCTCCCCTTTCTGAAGTCCTTTGTCTCGCGCTTTCGCAGGCCCATTAGGGCTATGCAGTGGACACCATCAAGGGGTAAATCTCAACCTTATTGACTTTTCTCTGCCTTCCAGACCAGCCATTCCTCTTCAAATCACAAGTAGTGATAAAGTTTCTGAAGGGACTGACAGTCATGTTTTCACCCACTTATTTTGTCATGCCCCAATGGTATCTTAACATGGCTTTGACTCATTTGATGGGTGCTCTGTTTGAGCCCTTTGACAGTTGTCAGTTACGTTTATTTACATGTTAAACCTTTTCTCTTGTTGCCGTCATTGGTGAGGCATGTCAAAGTTGAAGGCACTGAGAGTCTGGCCACTGTACATAGACTTCTTTCCAGACTAACCGATCTTCGGAACTAAAGCAGCTTTCCTTCCCAACCCCTTTCCACTTGGGGCAATCCATTACCCTTCCCTTCTTTTAACCTCCACCTCAACCCGCCAAGGATGAGGAGTGACTACACTGGCTGGACCCTAGAAGAGCATTCACCTATTACATCAACAGAACCAATGACATCTGGTCTGATGACCAGCACTTTGTGGGGTACACGGGCAGCAAGAAGGGCAAAACAATCCAGAAGAGAACTTTATCCAGATGGATGATTATGGGCATCAAAATGTATTGTAATTGTATTGTAATTGCATTTATATAGCGCTTACTACCCCTGACGAGGCGTCAAAGCGCTTTTTCGTAATGTAGCATGCTACTCTGGAACCCATAAAGGATTAATGGTGAATTAGTATAGTGAAAATATGAAAGTAATTTTAGTGGTGGATATGTTTGTCAGTTATTTGGATTGAGAAGGATAGCGAAGGGGTAGAATTGGTAAAAAGGTTTGCATTTATATTGCACTTACTACTCCTGATGAGGTGTTGAAGTGCTTTTTCGGCGAGTAGCACGCTACTCCGGAACCCATAAAGGATTAGTGGTAAATTAGTATAGTGAAATATGAAGTTAATTTGAGTGGTGGACATGTTAGTCTGTTATTTGGATTGAAAAGGATAGTGGAGGGATATCTTTTTTGTTTGTTTGCTTTGGAGCTTATAGCAGTAGGAGGAGGCTTGGGATGAGTAAAAGGGAGGTGGAGGGGGATGAGTAAAAGGGAGGTGGAGGGGGAAGAGTCAGAAGGAGGGTTTAGAAAGGCTTGTTTTGGGGGATCGGAACAGAAAAAGAGGTATGAGATGATGCAAGGAGGGGTGGAGTAGGGAAGAGTCTTGAAAGGGTTATTTTGGGGATCATAGTAGTGGTATGGGGTTTGAGATGAATGAGAGAGTGGAGGTAGAGGATATATTGATAGAGGTATAGGGTGAGAAATAGTGTAGTGCACTGGAATGAGTAGTAGAAAGAGGTTTGAGATGAGTCAGAGTTGAGGTAGAGGATGTATTGAGTGCGGTAAAGGGTGAAAAATAGGGTAGTACATTGATATGCTGAATTAGAAGAAAGTAATCAATAAGTAAAAGTAATAAATATATAGTCTCCAAAAGTAATAAATATATAGATCCATAAGTACATGGAAGGTATATAGATACATAAAGGAAGGTAGTATATGTAGATTAAGGATGCATTAAATAAACTCTGGCTTTCAAGTGTTGTACTTTAAAATATATATATATATATGCAAAAAGAGTTGCCTCTAGGTGGGATGCACTCCCAGGTGGAAATTACGTCAAAGCAAGGGCACACGCCATGAACAAAGTCCTTTTCTGGTTTCCTGCCAGACGCGTTTCGGGCCAACGCCCTCTTCAGTGGCAGACCATGTGACGTGACGGCGTGCGGCAACCACCAGTAAATCCCCGTAATAATTAAGCTCAGGTGAACCACCTGAAGCAATGCTTCCTTTGACTGGTGGTTCAGTAAAACCCAAGTGGGTCGCTGCCGGCACTCACATTCAAACATGTCTTTAAAAGGATTGCCGATGTTCGCCCCGGCACCCCTGCATATAACAGGCACCTCATGTTCCACAGTTAGCTGCCCCAATAAAGCAGCCGCGGACCCGCAAGTGTTTCGCGGTGGTGCAATCCCGCGACCAGGCAGGCCGCTATACAAAATGCAAAAAGAGTTGCCTCTAGGTGGGATGCACTCCCAGGTGGAAATTACGCCAAAGCAAGGGCACACGCCAGGAACAAAGTCCTATTCTGGTTTCCTGCCAGACGCGTTTCGGGCCAACGCCCTCTTCAGTGGCAGACCATGTGACGTGACGGCGTGCGGCAACCACCAGTAAATCCCCGTAATAATTTTATATAGCGGCCTGCCTGGTCGCGGGATTGCACCACCGCGAAACACAACCAGCCACTAACACGTGTTTCGCGAAGAAGATTCGCTTCTTCAGGGCTGTTAATTTAAGAATATATATCCTTTAGATCCCTGGTTACAACATCACATACTGATTAAACCTAACTATTCTACACATTTATACAAGCAATACACATCTATAGGTACATATCTATAGTACAAATAAATGCTTATATACAGAGAGATATGCTGTATATTTCTGTCTGTTTGTGTATGGTGGTTATGTGGGGAAGAGCAAATTCTTGAGTAGTTTTCTGAAGATAAGGTGGTTATTCGTGGATCCTGTGTTGGGGGGTTAAGAGTGCCATAGTTTGGCTACTTGAACAGAGAATGATGTGCCACCCATTGTTTTTTTTTTTTTCTTGTATCCTGGGATTTTGAGGCGAGGTGCCACTCTAGAGTGGAAGTTTCCTTTGTTGAATGTGTTGGGTGATTTTATTCCTGATTAAGTGTGGTCCAGTTCCATGTATCGCTTTGTGGGTGCTACAAAGCAGCTTGAACGTGGATCTTCTGGCAACCAGTAACCAATGCAGGGCTTTCAAGGCAGGGCAGATGTGGTCTTGTAAGAGTATGGCAGCCGAATTCTGAATCCATTGTAGTCTTTTCATGGTTGTTAAAGGTGATCCGTGGTAGAGGCTACTGGCGTAATCGAGTTTGCACAAAACAAGGGAGATGGTAGTCTGTACCTTGTGTGGAAATCCCAAATGTTGTCTACTAACTGAAAGGTAGCTTTTATAGGTGACCTGTCCTCTTGACATCCTCTGGAGGCACAAAATAACTCTCTTGGCCTCATATGAAAGACAGAGTTCCTGCCTTGAGTGTGCAATTCTCACCTCTAGTCACTGCTGTTGATTCCAACTCAACTACAATTTCAATCTTGACACCAGTTAGAATTGTAAACACACCTGTTCAGTAGCAGACACTAACATTCACTAAACAAAAGAAAGAAACATCGGTGAAGGACATGCTTGCACATTCAGCACACTCTAAATGGGAACAACGGATACAGCAATTCAGAAGTGAGAAGAGATGGTCATCTTACACTCAGTGCTCCAGGATTTCCTCGTCTGACCATTCCCTAGACCAGCAAACCGGGGAGGGTACTGCTTTTTTTTTATAACATATTTTTTATTAAAGATTGCCGTCACAGCGTATTGCAGAAGACATTAATCATTACTCACAGTATACCATTACATGTTATGCAACAATCAATATTATCAGCGTATCCTCAAGCGGTAATTGGAGTTATGAACCATACAATCTTGTTTATAACACACAGTAGTCAGCACAGCTTCTCTCTACTTTTTGACTGCTGGTCGGTATGACCTCTATTCGTACAATGCTGTAGCGATATACCTCAAACAGATGAGCAATTTTCGGCAATCACATTTCCATTGGTTACAATTTGTGAAAGAGAAAAATTAATGTAAACTCACTTACTTACCCACCCACCTCCCACTCCCGTAGACTCAACAAAAATTTAACCAGTTAGGCAGTCCAACCCAGTGTATCAGTGACTCAAAAGTTCAACATTGTATACCTTGGCATCATCCCTCGTTATATTATAAGGCTGTACTGTAGCTCAAATTATTTATCTCCTCTGTCTAGATAAAACACACAATAGGGGAAGGGGGAGGAAGAGGGGACACAGAAAAATACTGTCAATACGCTTGTATGTCTATAGCGTTAAATTCTTCCAATAACGTGTTCCATTCCATAGAGATGGGTTTCTTGCGCAGCCCCCGTTGTTCCTCCCTTTTTAGCTCTGCACTCTCCGCCCTTCCCCATCTCATCTCTGCGTGCCAATCCTGCAATGATGGCGGCCTGGCAGTTTTCCATTTCATGGTAATGTTACGTTTCGCTAATATAAATGCAAGATTACTAAATTTGGTGACTGGGCTACCTTTCTTCCCTTTTGGACCTAAGCCTAATAAACAATATTCCATCCGGTCGTTATTTCGCACCGGAGCTATATCTGTTAATATCTCACAAATTGTTACCCAGTAGTGTCTCAAAAGTGGGCAACTCCACAGCATATGTAGGAGACCCGCTGCTGGCGATTGACAGCGTGGGCACACATCCAATGCGTCCTGGAACATAACACTCAGTTTACGCGGGGTCAGGTATGCCCTATGTAAGAGCATGAGTTGTAAATTTCGGGTTTCTCGATACCTTTCTAGGGTATTCTATTATAGCGCTCCATTCTTTGTCACTGAGTGCTCGGCCTACATCCATATCCCATTTGTTACGAAGGGGTACCGCTGCTATTGTGCGGATCCCTTTATACAACCATTTCGTTAAATGTCGCCCATTTCCCATCAAATGTTGCATGGTAAGTAGTGCGTGCGTTGCCGGTTCTATCCCCCCTGGGGCCCAAGTGGTACGTATATAGCAAGAGATACTTCCGTGTAAAAGAAACAGCGTGGTGGGCACTCCGTGTTCTCGAACAAATACATCGTGAGGCATTAGGGTACCGTCCTTGAAGAATGCGCCCACCGTGGTCACTCCCGCATCTTCCCATGCCGACATTCTCCTATTTGTCACCCTGCCTAGTTGTGTGGGAATCCCCAGAAGAGGGATAGTAGGGGCGTATGGAGTCATTGATTTGGTGTACCTCATAGCATTCCTCCAATACATTAACGCAACTCTCAGCAAATGAGGCGCCTTTGGGGGAATCTTGCTGTTGGGCAACAGTAATGTGTGTACCTCACCCCTTTGCCAAGCTAATTGGGACCTGCTTATCTCCTGCAGATTCCACCCCGCTAACCAATACGCCAGCCACTGTAACTGACTCGCATAGCAGTAAGCTTTCAGGTCAGGAACCCCCATCCCATCCTGCTTAGCATCTAACTGTAGTTTCGTGGGGAGGGTACTGCTTTGGAATCTTTTCAACAGGTGAAACATATGTTGTTAGAAGTATCCATCAGAAGAAACTTACCTTCGCTAACGATCTCTCTGGTAGGTATTCTGCATCCAGATTCCTCACAGATCCCACCAGCCTTTCAGTTCTGAAGGATAGTTTTAGGCTTCATTAATGAGATTCCAATCTTGATGGCTGCACTGCACTAGCAGAGTGGATTATCCAGTATTGGGATATCTTTCATAGATTTACATGCCTGAATCATTACCCATCGTTGAGATGGGAGTCCCACGGTAAAATATTCAAGCAGTGCTTTAAAAGCTTCATAGGCTATAATGGACCAAGGCCATCTAAACATTAGCCTATCTGTCCTTTTTAAAAAAGGACTAAATGTTGGAATCAGCTGTTAGCACCCTCTAGAACACTCCCAGCAGAAGCAAGTTCTCTTCAGATTTCCACCGCACGTCATGTGGAAGGGAGTCTCCTTAGTGCTACTCAGTTTTTCTCTTCAGCTTTCTCAAATTTTGACATCATGTCAGATAGAAAAGGCCTTTTCCGCCCATGAAACCTGTGGCAAGAAAAGAGTCCATGTGGATGAGCCACAAAAGGAGTGTATTTATTACCTTTACCCAAGGCATGAAGTGAGAGAATGTAAGATCTGCTGCACCTTCTCAAATAAAACCCTCAAGAACAAGAGAGGAACGTTGTTATTGTGGCTTCAGACCACTAAACACCAATTGCATTCTTCTGATGAAGAAGATAACAGAGCCTCTACAACCCATAAGAGGGCCAGATTGAAGGACAGTTCATCAGTTGAAGGAAGAAAGCATCATAAGCCTTCCCAGGACTCCAAGACTTCAAAAAAAGAGAAGGTTGCTAAACACTCCTCTGAGCCGGAATTATCTGTGCCTTCTACGCCTGTCAGGAAGGAAGGAGATCTTCCTAGAGCCTCCTCTTCAGATCCTGTGGGTAAGAAAACCCTTAAAAAATCATCGTCGACGACATTCTGTTACATCGATGACGCTGTCGTCGACGGCAACTGTGACGACGAAGGCGATCCAGGCTCCTATACTATCTACTGGAGTCTCCGCATCGACGACGAGGACCCCATCATCTTCGAGGACTGTCGATGCTCCCTCCTCGACTAAGATGCCGTCTGCGAAGATCCCGACGACGACTGATTCGTCGACGAGTGTTCCGTCGATGACGACACCGTCAACGACACCATCGACTAGGATACCTTCAACGACGACAGCGTCGACGATGGAATTTCCTTTTCCTGTGATTTCTGCACCGTCTACGCCATCGTCGATGAGGATTACTCAAGTCACCAGAGTAACCAAGACGTTCCTACAGCCATCCATGCAAGCGTATAGCAAGGTTTCGCCCTTGCTTCCGTCACATCTGCTGGAAGGTTATGAAGAAGAGGATGAAGATGATGATGACGAAGATGGCCTTTATGGGGTGGCTCAAAGCCCATCTGAGCTTCACGTAAAGTGTCAAGATGAGGAGGATGAGGACTATCATGATCAGACGCAATACTACCAGCAGGGGTATATGGCTCCATGTCAAAGTTACCAATATTGTTTTCAATCAGAACCACGCCCTAGGGACATGGCCCATCAGCCACCATCACTGATACAAGATCTACAGGCCATGTTGGCGGATTACCAACAGAGGTTTCCACCGCAAGAGAATCAGCCAGACATGCCGGTACCTCAAGTAGATACTACAGGTGCGCAAGCCGCTCAACTGCCTAGCACACCTGTGACTATTCCGGACCCCGGAACTGCCGACCCTGGAGCACAAGACACTTCCTTCTGAGAGGAAGGTGAGCTGCTGGATCCAGTCTCTGCTCCTGACCCTTGGGATGACTGTTATTCCACCTCCCTCTCCTCCTCCGCACCTTTCATCAGACTCTCCTCCGGAAGATATCGGAGGATTTCATAACCTAATGCAGAGGGCAGCCAACAGGTTTCATCTGCCTATTGCAGTAAAACAGACCGAATGCTTCTTATATGACTTCAAGGAAGACACGAGGACATTGGTACTCTCCATACCTTTTACAGATCATATATGACAGGAAGGCATTTGGGTCCCTTTAGTTTTGTAAAGTACTGACAGTGTCTGTTTTCACAGCCCATTCGTTTCACTGCTTACATTGGCCCATGTTTTCCCTCTATCTTGACATCGTGAGGTACACCTGTTTCCCTTACTTGCTTGCAATATCATGCATTGTGACCATCAGTCCCAAGGAACCTGATGTAAATTTGTTTCGATGCGAGTGTGACACTTGCGCCCAGTTTTTCAGAGACCTCGCACACCACCCTCCCCCAATATGCTCCGCAGCTCCCAGATTGTGTGTAGAAATGTGCTGTTGTCCTCCTTACATCTCAGGCTCTATTGGAGACAGAGAGGCCCATCTTGTACAACCTGTAAACATTGAAGTAGTCTTTATGCAGGATTTACAGCTGTATAAGACGTACGCCTGCTCTGATCTCCCTGTGAGTGTATAATTGCTGTCTTCTAGTCTACATCCTCCTTAGGGCCCATGTCGCCCTCCCAGGTGTTCCTGATGTGTTGTAGATGGCCAGGTGCATTATTTATTAGGAACGTATGTATGGCAGAGATCTCCCCTCTTTTCAGTTTCTTGCTTAGTACTCCATACTCTGGGGGTGGGGTAGGAAGGCGCCTTAGCCAAATTGGGCCAGGCTTTGGTGCAGGCAGCCAAGTGCAGGTCTCAGTTCCTCATATTTAAAACCCTGATAGGGGACCAGTTCATATTCACCCTATCTGACTGAAGGCCTTTAGCATAGCCTCCCTGTACACTTCATGTACAGAAGCCCTTTATTTTAGGTGCATTATTTATGAGGAACTTATGTATGGCATCCTAGACAGTCCCTTCCCTGTATATAAGCAGTGGCAGGAGGTAATGTTTGCATATACACTCTTTCTAAACATATTGCCCTAAGAAGCTCAAATACTATACTGTTAAAGCCACAAAAGTTCAAAAAGAAGAGAACCTACAACCGCGCATTTTTCTGGTCTTGCTCCAAGAATATAGAATGCTCTCCCTCCCCATATCAGAACGAACCCTTCGACCGCTGCTTTTAAAAGTGAAGTCAAAGCATTACTCCTGAATAGCCACCTGCAACAATAGACCTGTAACCCTGCAAGCCATCTGTATTCGTTTCAAATCATTGACCCACTTATCTACCATGCAGTGTGCTTCCATTGTAACTACGTTTAGCTCTATTGTTTTCTACATTGGTGAATGTGATGTATCCTTCTCTGTTATCAGCGCAACTTCTCAACCACAATGTACAGCGCTCTGATACCCTGTTGGGTCTTGTTCGCGCTATATAAAACCTTTCAAATAAAAAAATAAATAAGGCATCAAGATAATGAAAACACCAGCGTCTATACCACAGGTGCTGCCCCGTGTTGAGAAGAAGTATAGGGCTCCGGAGGACTCCATCTTGCCTCATTTGGGCATCTCAAGCCGGATTCGGTCATTTCTCAAGCTGCACAAAGACGCTCTAAAAACCCTGCTACCCCGATTACTACTCCTCCGGATAAGGAAGGACGTAGGATGGACATTTTAGGAAAACGTTTTTCTTCTATGGCAGCTGTGACAATTAGGGCAGCGAATGCTCTAGCCATTATCGCCGCTATGACCGCCAAATGTGGTCTGACATGGCAGAGTTAATAGACCTTATCCCGCAAGACAAGACACAAGAGGCACGTTGGATACTAATGGAAGGTGAGCATGCAGCTTCAGAAACCATTGACACTGCCCTTGACGTGGCCAATACTGGCTTTAGACAACTGTCGGGAGCTGCTGTGCTCCGACGTCTAGGCTGGCTGAAATCAACCACCTTTAGACCTGAGGTACAGACGAAGGTTTTGGATATGGTTTGATGTTGAGTCCCTCTTCGGAAAGCACATAGATGAGGCGCTGTTGGCGATTAAAAATGACACAGACACCGCAAAGTCCTTGTGCACACTACAATACAGAAGGGTGCTTTTCAGAGGTGCTAGAGGGCGAGGATTCGCCACTTACAAGGGAGGTTACCAGAGGGCTCAACAGTATCAGCCATACCAGTCACAGTATTGACAATCTTATAATCCTCCATCTTACCGTTAGTTGTCTACAGCTAGTTTCTCTCGCCAGGGAGGCCGCAAGCGAACGCCGCAACAAGGTCGTGATTCAGGCAGAAAACAATGATCACGCCAGGGTACCAGCCCCCATCCCAGCCTGCAGGTGTGAAGATTTCCAGCTATGTCCACCAGTGGCGCAAAGTAACAACAGATCTCTGGGTGTTGGACCTTGTCACCAATGGTCACACTCTAGAATTCCTTCAGCGCCCTCCAACTACTCCACCCAATGATCCCCCCCCAGTCTTCACTTACTACGAAAAGATGTTTTGCTCATGCTTGCCAAAAAAGCGATAGAGGAGGTGCCAAAGTCACAAAAAGGAAAATGTTTTTACTCTCGTTTTTTCCTAATAAAAAAGAAATTAGGAGAATGGAGACCGATTCTGGACCTCGCTCGACATGGAAGACGCATATTTTCATATCCCAATCCATCTGAAGCATTGGAAATTCTTAAGATTCACGGTGGCTGGTACCCACTACCAATTCAAAGTTCTTCCGTTTGGCCTCAAATCGGCACCACAGATTTTCACCAAGTGCCTGGCGCCCATCACGGCAGCCCTGCGATCTCAGGGGCTTCAAGCATTCCCGTATCGCGACGATTGGCTGCTCAAAGAACCAACAGCACAGGAGGCCAGTCGAGCTACGAACACCTGCCTTCACATGTTCAGGACGTTGGGACTCACTATAAAGAAAGAGAAATCTTCATTCCATCCAACTCAAGTCATATCCTTTCTGGGTATGTAAAAGAAACATTTGATGGACGGAATGCTGGACAATGCAAACATTCACCCCCAGTCACAAGGATCTGGGTTAAATCCATCATTCTTTTGCTCACTACACCACCCCAGTTTGGACCCAGCCATATGCAAACCAATCTTGACCCTGTTCCTTGTGGGAACAGTCCAGCCCGAACTGCCAAGACAGGTCCTCCCTGGACCGGAAACAAGCATCCTGGGACCGGTTTCAGGGCATCACCCTTCATCAGCCAGGCTAGCTTGAATCCAGTGGTGTAGTGAGCACGGGACCCACGTCTGGGCATACACTTCCCACTTAGGGCGACATATGTAAAAGAAACAATTGATGGACGGAATGCTGGACAATGCAAACATTCACCCCCAGTCACAAGGATCTGGGTTAAATCCATAATTCTTTTGCTCACTACACCACCCCAGTTTGGACCCAGCCATATGCAAATCAGTCTTGACCCTGTTCCTTGTGGGAACAGTCCAGCCCGAACTGCCAAGCCAGGTCCTCCCTGGACCGGAAACAAGCATCCTGGGACCGGTTTCAGGGCTTCACCCTTCATCAGCCAGGCTAGCTTGAATCCAGTGGTGTAGTGAGCGAGGGACCCACGTCCGGGCATACCCTTCCCACTTAGGGCGACATATGTAAAAGAAACCATTGATGGACGGAATGCTGGACAATGCAAATATTCACCCCGAGTCACAAGGATCTGGGTTGAATCCATCATTCTTTTGCTCACTACAGCACCCCAGTTTGGACCCAGCCATATGCAAATCAGTCTTGACCCTGTTCCTTGTGGGAACAGTCCAGCCCGAACTGCCAAGCCAGGTCCTCCCTGGACCGGAAACAAGCATCCTGGGACCGGTTTCAGGGCATCACCCTTCATCAGCCAGGCTAGCTTGAATCCAGTGGTGTAGTGAGCACGGGACCCACGTCTGGGCATACCCTTCCCACTTAGGCGACATATGTAAAAGAAGCAATTGATGGACTGAATGCTGGACAATGCAAACATTCACCCCCAGTCACAAGGATCTGGGTTGAATCCATCATTCTTTTGCTCACTACGCCACCCCAGTTTGGACCCAGCCATATGCAAATCAGTCGTGACCCTGTTCCTTGTGGGAACAGTCCAGCCCGAACTGCCAAGCCAGGTCCTCCCTGGACCGGAAACAAGCATCCTGGGACTGGTTTCAGGGCATTACCCTTCATCAGCCAGGCTAGCTTGAATCCAGTGGTGTAGTGAGCACGGGACCCACGTTTGGGCATACCCTTCCCACTTAGGGCGACATATGTAAAAGAAACAATTGATGTACGGAATGCTGGACAATGCAAACATTCACCCCCAGTCACAAGGATCTGGGTTAAATCCATCATTCTTTTGCTCACTACACCACCCCAGTTTGGACCCAGCCATATGCAAATCAGTCTTGACCCTGTTCCTTGTGGGAACAGTCCAGCCCGAACTGCCAAGCCAGGTCCTCCCTGGACCGGAAACAAGCATCCTGGGACTGGTTTCAGGGCATCACCCTTCATCAGCCAGGCTAGCTTGAATCCAGTGGTGTAGTGAGCACGGGACCAACGTCTGGGCATACCCTTCCCACTTAGGCGACATATGTAAAGAAACAATTGATGGACGGAATGCTGGACAATGCAAACATTCACCCCCAGTCACAAGGATCTGGGTTAAATCCATAATTCTTTTGCTCACTACACCACCCCAGTTTGGACCCAGCCATATGCAAATCAGTCTTGACCCTGTTCCTTGTGGGAACAGTCCAGCCCGAACTGCCAAGCCAGGTCCTCCCTGGACCGGAAACAAGCATCTTGGGACCGGTTTCAGGGCATCACCCTTCATCAGCCAGGCTAGCTTGAATCCAGTGGTGTAGTGAGCACGGGACCCACATCTGGACATACCCTTCCCACTTAGGCGACATATGTAAAAGAAACAATTGATGGACGGAATGCTGGACAATGCAGACATTCACCCCCAGTCACAAGGATCTGAGTTAAATCCATCATTCTTTTGCTCACTACACCACCCCAGTTTGGACCCAGCCATATGCAAATCAGTCTTAACCCTGTTCCTTGTGGGGTGCAGGGTCAAGACTGATTTGCATATGGCTGGGTTCAAACTGGAATGCCATGGGGAGCAAAAAACAATGGATTTAGGCCCAGATCTCTGTACTGGGGTGAATGTATGACATTGTTATGCATTCTGTCCATAATTGTTGTTTTTGCATTTGTCACCCCGAGTGGGACGGGTGTGCCCAGACGTGGCTCCCGTGCTCTCCATGCCACTGGAGTCAAGATATCCTGGCTGATGAGGGGTGAAACCCCGAAACCGGTCCTAGGATGCTTGTTTCCAGTCCAGGGAGGACCTGGCCTGGCAGTTCGGGCTGGACTGTTCCCATTGGGTGCAGGGTCAAGACTGATTTGCATATGGCTGGGTTCAAACTGGAATGGCATGGGGAGCAAAAAACGATGGATTTAGGCCCAGATCTCTGTACTGGGGTGAATGTATGACATTGTTCTGCATTCTGTCCATCAATTGTTGTTTTTGCATTTGTCACCCCGAGTGGGACGGGTGTGCCCAGACGTGGGTCCCGTGCTCTCCATGCCACTGGAGTCAAGATATCCTGGCTGAGAGGTGAAACCCCAAAACCGGTCCTAGGATGCTTGTTTCCAGTCCAGGGAGGACCTGCCTGGCAGTTCGGGCTGGACTGTTCCCATTGGGTGCAGGGTCAAGACTGATTTGCATATGGCTGGGTTCAAACTGGAATGGCATGGGGAGCAAAAAACGATGGATTCAGGCCCAGATCTCTGTACTGGGGTGAATGTATGACATTGTTCTGCATTCTGTCCATCAATAGTTGTTTTTGCATATCCTTTCTGGGAGCGTCCATAGACGCCATTCAATGCAAAGCGTTCCTATCTCACGAAAGACAGATATGTCTGCAAACGCTTGCAAAGACCATATAAAAAAAAGGGCCAGTTTCTGTGTGAATGTACAAGTCGCTCCTGGGTGTTCTTCAGCAATAAATCTGGTGCCACTAGCCAGACTGAGGATAAGGCCTCTTCAAGAAGAGCTACAAAAGCAATGGCAACAGGCTTTGGGAGCCTTCGAGGACGTAATTCAGATCACCACACGAATGGTAAACTCACTGCAATGGTGGTTTCATGCACCAAATCTTGTACAAGGCCTTACTTTTCTCCACACTATCCCAGACTTCATACTGACAACAGACGCTTCCATGGAGGGCTGGGGAGGTCACCTCCAAGAATTACACTTCAGGGCAATTTGTCCTCTGAGCAGAAGCATCAGCACATCAACAGTCTAGAACTCAAAGCCATATTCCTATCTCTTCAGGATTTCTTGCCGAGAATAGTGGGCTCCTCCGTGCTGGTTCGTACGGACTGTATGACCAGCATGTACTACGCCAACAAACAGGGAGGAACAAGATCCATTACGCTATCTCAGGAAGCGCAGGAGTTATGGGATTGGACGACACAGCATGGCATCTCTTTAAAGGACGAGCATGTCAGAGGTCTGCACAATACTCTGGCAGACACGTTAAGCACAACTCAGACCAGTTGTCACGAGTGGGAGCTCGAGCAGTCCCAACTCAACAAGGTATTTCGAAGGTGGGGAAAACCATCTTTGGACCTCTTCTCGACAAAGTAGAACGCCAAATGCCAGTATTATGCCAGCAGATTCCCTCTACCAGTGTCAAGGAGGAATGTCCTTTTAATGCGATTGTCCGGGTTATGTGCTTACGCTTTTCCCCCATACCGTTAATTCCCAGGGTAGTAACCAAGATGAAATCGGAAGACTGTCGTCTGATACTGATAGCTCAACGGTGGCCCAGACAGTACTGGTTCCAGGAGCTACTCCTGCTGTCGGAGTGGAAGCCCAAACTCCTGCAGCCATCTCCATCTCTGTTATCGAGGGACAAGGGCCAAGTGAATCATCCAGACCCTCAATCTCCTCATTTGCACGCACGGCTCCTGAGTTCAGAAATTTGGATATCCCGCAGGAGTGCAGGGGAGTTATTGCCAAATCCCGAAAGTGTAGCACTATCAAGACATACCACCTAAAATGGAAGCGATTCTGTTTCTGGTGCGAGCAAAACAACCTTCACCTGCTTCAGGCATCTCTGGAGCAGATTTTACCGTATCTCCTCTTAGGCGAAATCGAGTCTCACTTTCTCTTCAGTGAAGGTTCACCTGGCTGCAATTTCCCATTATAGGAAGTCTCCTCAAGTTCCTTCTCTCTGTGCCTCTAGTCATATAAAACTATTCATTAGGGGTCTCTCCCGCGCATTTCCCCCGTGCGTGCGCCCCCTCCGATATGGAAGCTTAATTTAGTCCTGCCACAGTTGATGAGACAGCCGTTTGAACCAATTCACAAAGTACAGCTCAAGTTTCTCACCTGGAAGGTGGCCCTCCTACTTCACATCTGCGAGGAGGGTTAGCAAAATACAAGCTTTTACAATCAAGGAACCTTTTCTGCATTTCACTGAGAACTATGTAGCTCTGCAAACAAACCCGTCTTTTATCCCAAAAGTCCCGACACAGTTTCACCTCAATAAACCAGTGATATTGCAATCCTTTTTTCCAAACCCATCTAGCCCAGCAGGACGGGCTTTGCATATGTTGGATATTAAGAGATGTGTAAAATTCTACCTGCATACAACAAAAGCCATAAGAAAAACAGATCAGTTACTGGTAGCTTACGGGCAAGGAAAACAAGGAACAGCAGTAACTGAGGCCACAGTTGCCAGGTGGGTCTCTTCTGCGATCCAATTCTGTCACAACAATGCTAACAAGCCTCTAACAACAAGAACTAAAGCGCACTCCACCTGGAGAGTTTCTACGTCAGCAGCTCTGTTTGCTGGAGTGACATTGGACAAGATATGCTGTGCTTCGACATGGAAAAATGTCCACACTTTCACAAGACGTTACTGTCTACAATCTACTCAGCGTGAGGATGCAGCTGTGGGCCAAGCGGTATTGGTCATCTCTTCAATTAAGGTCAGCCTCTTTATTTGATATAGGAGGAACTTTTTCTTTTACTTAAAGTATATGCATATATATATATATATATAACTGTACTTTATATCTGAAAGAGGCTATTAGTTATAGATGCCTTACCTTAGAATTGCCCCCAGGCGTCAGACTGGATCCGGAGAACTTTTTTCGTAGCGGTACCCTTGCGCGTCGGTAGGTGGCGTTGGTCGACTGGGCGTTCAACGTCGTGGTTGCCGGGATGACGTCGCGGTGTCTACTTAGACGCCCCCCCCTGCGAGCTGACGTCAGTTCTTCCTTTTCCCCGCCAGCCAGCGCAGATCCCGAGAGAGCAGTGCCCTTAGTCACTTTTTGACTAACTCTTTTTCGACTTTTTGTTGACATCTTTTTGAGTCTCTCGACTCCTGGTGCACGAGGGATGTCTAACCGTCGACCCGGCTTCAAACCTTGTGACTCCTGTCACAAGTTGATGTTGGTGACCGATCCGCACCTCATGTGCCTTTGGTGCCTGGAGTGCGATTACGACCTGAAGTCGTTCTCCGACTGCCGGGCCCTGAACCCGAAGTCTTTGCGGGAGCGGTCCCGAAAGCTTTTGGAGGCCCGGCAGTCCTCTCCGCGCTGCTCGAGGGGAAGGTCGCGGGACCGGTCGCGGAGCCATCAGCATTCGTCATCAAAGTCTTCGCACTCATCGGGTAAGTCGAAGCACAAGAAGGCGAAGAAGCACCGTCGCTCTTCGCCTTCTCCCCGTCCGTCGGCCGATGCGACACGGGACCCGGAGCGTCGTCGCTCTCCGGCTCCTTCGGAGCCCGCTGGGACGTTTCCACGCTTCCCTCCTTTTCCCGGAGCCGGAGCGTCCCCTGCCCAGCTTCGTCAGTTTTACGAAGCGCTGCACAGCATTTTTGGGCAGCCCGACTCTGCAGGCGTGCCTTCGGGCCCCACGGACTCGCCTGGGGGCCCTAGGCCTTCGATGCAGGCGGCTCTGGCCCCGGTGCCGCAGGGCCCCCATGGATCCAGGCCTGGATCCGGATCTATGGCGGTCGACCTAACGGTACCTTCCCCCGCGCCGATTCTAGTGACGACGCCCCAGGCGCCAGTTGCGCCCCCAACCGGCGTCGACCCCAGCCTCACCCCCGATATGGACACGGCGCCGGACCGATGTCGACTGAGGTCGGTACCGGCGCCGGAGGGTACTTTTGACCCACTGTTCACTCCTGGCGTTCCCTATCGCCCTGACTGGCAGCCAGAGGAGGGTGAGGAGGACTGGGAGGGGTCTGGTGACCCTCTAACTGACCAACTTAAGAAGCCGGACTGGCAAGAGGAGTTGGGTGATGCCAGTGGTTTAGATACCTCCCCATACCTTGGCATGCTGTCTCCCCCTACCGTGGCCACGGAGGAGGGAGCATCCTACGCTGTGGTGTTGTGTAGGGCGGCTGAGGCCTTGGGCCTTGAGCTTCCTACGGTGGCAGTCAGGACTAACCACCTGACTGAGGTGCTTCAGCCGGCAGTGGCCTCTTCTGAGCCCCTGCTGCCGTTCAATGAGGCCCTCACAGACATCCTTCTGGGCACTTGGTCCAAGCCCAGCATAGGGGCTCCTGTGGATAGGATGATTGCCCGACGCCACCACCCGGCCCCGGGCACCCACTTTTCCTCTCCCAACACCCTACCCCCGAGAGCTTGGTGGAGGGTGTATGCTTTCATATGAGGACACTGAATTTATAAGTACAGCAGGAGGTCTTGATTATTGCCTTTATTTTCTATATACTTTAGCCATTGCTGTCATCAGTCTTCAAGTCTCTCCGGTAGCAAGGTCATAATAAGCATCGTTAGAAGAATTTCCACATAAACTACGCAGTGTTCCGAAAACTAAAACGAAAAAGTTTTTAACAAAAAGGTACTAATTTATAATTAAAGTAGAACTATAGCTTAAAATAGAATAGTATACTAGGAGCTTACAACAATGCCCTTTTTACTTTTTCATTACAGTTAATGCATATCAAGAAAATTATGTACTTATTTCTCCTCCAGTAATGTGTCATCTTGATGCAAATGAGGTAGGCATAACAATTACAACTTTATACCTTGACTCGAAAATAATAACCGCATATGAGGTCACAGGAAACAGGAGAATCAATTTTTATTTATTTTATTTTCATTTCATTTTTTGTTTATACATTGGGAAGTTTGGCTCTAAACACTGACAACACAAACTATTTCACTTTCATCGTTTATTTTTATTTGGGTTTGTCTTCTATTGTCACATTCACAGCATCCAATCTGAGTTTTGGATAATGCGGGAAATCTATCGTTTGATCACATGTGGTTGTTACACATTGTCGTGGTTTAATACTGACTCGAGGAAAGAAACTTTTGCTCTGATCTCTTTTATCGACAGGGGTACCTATAGTTTTATTAGTTATTTTTAATTGTATAATAAGACATCTAAACTCTAGACTATAATTGTGTTATTATTTTTCTGTTTAGTAACCACTGCGACGGTGTTCCCGATGAAGGCCTAGCCGAAACGCGTTGTCTTGACACAAACCGCCAGTTTCTGCATATTAAGCCATTTGTGATTTATGAGCTTCTTTGCACATCTCTTTTTTAATTATATAGAAAATCAAAAATAAGGAACATAGTTATGTATGTAAATGAACTGAAAAATTTAGATAATGGTGTTATTTGATATAAACAGTCATGAAATCAATTGAAATGTAATTACTGTTTAAGGAAAATGATCAAGTAAAAGCATACATGTGGTTTACAGAATATTATTAAGAGTGTAAATTTATTTATCATTGTTTACATATTTATATAAAATATATTTTCTATTCGAAAAAGATACAAGTATATTAAAAAAAAGAAAATAATAAATTATTCATATGTCATGTATAATTGTATTTATGTCTTGTTTGTATATATAGTAAGTTAGTCTAGAGTTTACATGCCAACCTCAATTCAAATACACTGTACCCGGTGTTCTTGTTTTCCAATGAACTGAAAGCATTCCTTCCTTCTATCAAGGGAAGGATAGTGCAGGTGTTCATGGACAACACCACCGCCATGTGGTACTGCAACAGACAGGACGAGGTGGGGTCGTGGACCCTGTCAAGAGGCTCTTCACCTTTGGACATGGCTGGAACATCAGGGCATGTTTCTGGTGGTTCAACACCTGGCAGGTTCCCTGAACGCCAGGGCAGACAAGGTCAGGCGCCGGTGCATGATGGATCACAAATGGCGTCTTCACTCGGAGGTGGTGCATGGTCTCTTTCAGCAGTGGGGAGAGCCTTGGTTAGATCTATTCGCCACCAAAGAGAATGCGCAATGTCAGCAGTTCTGCACGTTGGAATTTCCAAGGCGGCACTCGCTCGGCAACGCTTTTCGTTGCGAGTGGAGTTGCGGCCTCCTGTACACCTTTCCGCCTGTACCACTTCTATCCAAAGTGCTGAAGAAGATCAGGCGTGACTGGGCCCAAGTCATTCTTGTGGCTCCGGACTGGGCAGGAAGAGTCTGGTACCCTGAGCTCTTGAGCATGGCCTTCGATCCTCCGATCAGACTGCCTCTTCGGGAGGATCTTCTGTCGCAGCAGCAGGGGACGGTCCTCCACTCGAACCTGTCCAGCCTCCACCTCCTAGCGTGGAGATTGAGCGGCAACAGCTGACAGCTTTCGACCTTCCTCCCGAAGTCTGTAATGTAATCTTGGCAGCCAGGTGTCCCTCCACTAAAATGGTATACGCCAGTAGATGGAACAAATTTGTGGCATGGTGCACAGCAAAGGCTGTGGATCCCCTTTCTGCCCCTCTTTCAGAGGTTCTCTTCTTTGGCCCAGCAGGGCTCTGCTCTGGGCACTCTTAAAGGCTATCTTTCGGCCATTTCGGCCTTTCTTTGCCTTCTTTTTTCAAGTCCCCTATTGTTAACCTATTTCTGAAGGGCATTACTCATCTCTTCCCTCCTTCTGCCTTCGTAATGTCCCAGTGGGACTTGAACCTTGTTCTCACTTTTCTTATGTGTCACTACATAATTGTCCTCTTCGTCTCCTTACTTTGAAAACTGCTTTCTTGCTTGCCATCACCTCTGCTCGCAGGGTGAGTGAGCTTCAGGCCTTCTCTTCAAAGTCTCCTTTATTTTCTGTCCATCCGGACAAAGTTGTCCTCCGTACTAGGCCTTCTTTTCTGCCCAAAGTGGTTACCTCTTTCCACATAGGTCTGACCATCACATTGCCCACCTTCGTTCCGCCTCCGCATCCCTCCAAAGAGGAGGAGACACTCCATGGTCTAGACCCAAAACGTGCGCTGTCTTTCTACCTTGACCGCACTAAAGAATTTCGGGTGGATGATCAACTCTTCGTGGGTTATGTGGGTGCCAAGAAGGGTCAGGCAGTGCACAAACGTACCATCTCTAGATGGGTTGTCCTATGCATTAAAACTCGCTATTCTTTAGCTAAAAAGGAACCTCCAGTAGGACTGCGCGCCCACTCTACCAGGGCTACGGCGGCCACTACTGCTTTGGGATGTGGAGTGCCCTTACTTGACATCTGCCAGGCTGCCACGTGGGCATCCTTGCACACTTTTACACTGCATTACTGCCTGGACAGCCAAGTCCGGAGAGACGGCTTTTTTGGCTGTTCTGTTCTCCAGGACTTTCTGGTGTGAACTTGGTTCGCAGGCCCACCTCCGGGGTTGGTATTGCTGGGGTATCTATTCTAAGGTAAGGAATCTATAACTAATAGTCTCTTTCAGACGAACAAGTTACTTACCTTCGGTAACGATATATCTGTAGGAGACATATATTAGTATAGAATCCTTACCGCCCCACCCATCCTCCCCGTTCTGCGAACTGACTTCTAGGGATAGGAACTCCCTTCCAGGGCCCTAGTTTTGTGCACCAGTGGTCAGTGTCTTGCATGGCTCTGCGCTTCTGGCGTGGAAAGTCGTGTCCGAACTGACGTCAGCACGCAGGGTCTGCGTCTAAGTAGACACTGCGACGTCATCCCGGCGACCACAACGCCGCTGACGGACGCGGAGTCAACCGACGCCACCTACCAACGCGCAAGGGTAAGCTACGAAAAAATTTCTCCGGATCCAGTTTGACGCCTGAGGGTAATTCTAAGGTACGGAATCGATAACTAATGTATGTCTCTTACAGATATATCGTTACCGAAGGTAAGTAACTTGTTCTTCTGTTACAAATATGAATCTTTTGTATAACTTTGAAGGTTAAGCACAGCCTTAATTGTTCTACTATTTTATTCTGTTAGAACGTTCCAGTACCTACATCCTTAACAGTATAGTATGTTATGAATACAAATGTCACTGTTATATTTCAATAGCTTTGGGGGTTATGAGTTACATGTCTCCCTCCTTCCTCTAACAATAGTACAATTTAGGGTACTGCTTGCTATTCTGATTCAGGCATGTGAATCTATGAAAGATACCCCAATACTGGATAAGAAAATAAGTTACTTACCTGTAACTACAGGTATCCAATATTGGTATCTTTCATAGATTCACATGCAACCCACCCTCCTCCCCGTGGAGGCAGTTCTCTTTAGTCTTTGGGATTCTTACTTCCCACTTGTGCTTAGAAAATCTGAAGAGAACTTGTTTCTGCTGGCAGTGTTCTAGAGGGTGCTAACAGCTGATTGGCTGGATTCCAACATTTAGTCCTTTTTTAAAAACAACATAGATAGGCTACTGTTTAGATGGCCTTGGGCCATTATAACCTATGAAGCTTTTAAAGCACTGCTTGAATATTTTACCATGGGACTCCCATCTCGACGACAAGGAATGATTCAGGCATGTAAATCTATGAAAGATACCAATACTGGATAACCGTAGTTACAGGTAAGTAACATATTTTCTTCTATTTCCTTGTCCCTGACTAGAAGGAAACATAAAAATAGATGGGCAGCTGACGTCCGTGAGCCAGAGTGGGTACTATATGACTCTAGTGACATCACCATAGCATCGCTTCTGGTGCCTAGATTGAACCAACGGCCACCTACCTATGCAGAAGAGCTTTAGAAAAGTTATTGTATCCAGTAATCTGCATGGGGGTATTTAGCGGGTGAAGAATCTACAAGTAGACTAAGTATCCACCATAAAGATCATTATTGGAAGTAATGTTTTCATTTAGCTGTTATAGATACTCCATGTTATTGTATTTTACACTACCCATTGCAATTCTGACTGGAAGGCAAACCTTTTAGTAATGGCGGCATCATGGATAAAAGCCCGCTTTAGGGCATGAGCCTTATGTAGCAAAAAGATGCTTTGAAGATGACCCACATCTGGACTGTATTTACTTCCTTCTCTAGCAGCATAAAATGGATGATTGTAAGAATTGCCTCAAATTTGCATATAAAATCCTGAATGACGGGGAAGGCTGTCTTCTCTGGTGGCTGCAGAAAGGTTAGTGGCAAGATGTCATCAAATGAGGAGTCTGTTCCAAAACATCAAAACTTTGTTAAAAGCCACAGAAAAAATATGTTCGAGGCATGTGTGCTGTAGATACACATGCTTTGCATAAGTCCGCCATCTAGTGTTGGGCTCGGATGATTACAGGTTGTTTTTGTTCCAAGAAGTTCTCATCCAGGGGATACTCATCAATAGTCATAATCTATGAATTATCCCCGCCCACATGCGGGATCCCGGAGTATATAAAAAAATACATATATATATATAAATATATACATATGTGAAACATATACATGCAGCCTAACAATGTTTCCAACATGGCAGAATTGCCAAAATTACATAGGTTTGCATTATAAGACAAATACCCTCCTAACCCATAAGGAAAAGAGGACATGCACAGAACAATTGACATATATCAATGCTTTATTGCCACAAGGAAAACTTGTAATTGCAGGCATTCGCCTGTAGGCTGCATTGCAGAGCAATAATGAAAACAAGACAAAAAAACTGGCACCTTGCCTTTAAGGCTTCCAAGGTTTAGGATACCGTGCCTTTAAGGCCTGCAGGAGACCCTTTGCTCCCATCATGCACCACAGGTGACAGTTAGGTCAGTTCTTTTTTCCGGCTCCTTCTATGAGGATCCTGGAGTTTGAGCTCTTCAGTTTTTTGACTGAAAGATTAATATTTGATATTTTCTTGGAAATTTTGACATTTTCTGATACCTGGAGGTATTGTCTACTGGTTTTTGGTAAAATTTCCAGTCAGAATGACTGCTTTAATGTCCTTCCTGTGGCAAGAAAATGGCACTGTCAGACCCACACTCGGTGTGTATTGTGTGCCTTCCAACTTCACACAATCCTGACCAGTGCTATCATTGCCAGAAATGTACTAAAAGGACTTTGCGTGACAGAGAACGCATCAAGCTACATGCCTTGCTGGAGAGGGAAGGCCATCATGGAGGTGGCCATGGTGTCAGAGCTCCCTCTTCAATCCAACAACACCGAAAACGGCGTCGTTCCACCTCTCCTGAGTCCAGGAAGAAGAAAGTGCCTGAATGTTCACCGTCGGCGTCAAGATCGCCGTCGAAGAGGCAGAGGCATTCTTCAACGTCGAGGGACAAGCCAGTGTCTAGACGTCGAGACTCTCCGCCGCATGCCAGTAAGTCGGCGTCGAGGCACAGCCCTTCGGGCTCGAAGGCTGTGGGTCCAGAGAGACCTTCCAAAACTCCGTCGACGTCGAGGCTTCCGTCGACGTCGAGGCATTCTCCGCCACCCTCGAGGGGGTCGGCGTCGAGAGACTCGCCGGCGAAGACTATGCCGCGAGGGGACATATCGACGTCGAGATCAAAGTCAAGGTCCCGTCAGTCGACGTCAAGGAGGTCGACGTCAGCGAGAAAGATGACGTCGAGATCCCCCCATCGACGTGGGCGGTCGACGTCGAGACATCAGTCGCCGTCGAGAAGATCGGCGTCAGCGACAAGGGCGACGTCAATGTCCCCCCATCGCCGTGGGCGGTCGACGGCGAGACATCAGTCGCCGTCGAGAACATCGGCGACGGCGAGCTGCCCCCATCGACGCCGACAATCGACGTCAAGCTCCCCCCATCGACGTGGGCGGTCGAGATCTAGATCGCTGCACAGATCAACGGTGAGGGCGCAGACTTTATCGACGTCGAGGGACAGGAATGCAACGTCGAGATCCCGTTCGACGTCAAGGGCCCAGTCGTCTCCAGGGCTGAATATTGTGCAGATTTCTCCAGAGAAATCTCCTTCAGCTGGTCAAACGAAGGTTTGTGGCCTATCACCTCGCTGGCTACAGGGTGTTGGAGCAGCTGCCCGCAGAGGTCCGGGCTCGGACTACTCTCGGTCATACAGACCTTCTAAGTCGCCTCCAGCAAGGCCTTCCACGCCTTCCAGAAGACCAAGGTCACACCGATCTTGGTCAGGGGGTCGTCGCAGTTCGCACTACAATCCTCCACATAAGAGGAGGCGCAGAACATCATCCACCTGTTCTTCGTCCTCTATTCGGGATTACTCGCCAACCTTTTCAGCTACGCCACCTTCCAGGGTGTCTCCAATTGATGACATTGGGACTTTCTCTGACGTACTTGGCAGAGGAGCTAAGAAACTTAATATCAGTTTATGCACTCCTGTGGTCCCGACATCGATTATATTTGAGACATTGCACCATCGTACAGCTCCCAGACCTTTGCTACCTCTGGTGCCAGGTTTTTTAGAACCAGCTATGGCCACATTCCTCACTCCTGCCACAGTGGGATCAGTCCCGTCGAGGATCGCAAAGAAATACAAAGCTCCAGACCAGGATCCCTTGTTCCTTAGGTCTGATCCTCCGGCGGATTCAATCATTGTGGCAGCCGCCAGGAAAACGCAGTCAGCAGCCTCATCAGCCTCTGTTCCTCCAGAAAAGGACAGCAAACAAATGGACTCTTATGGCAGGAAGATGTGCAATACCTCTGCATCATCTATGAAGATTGCAAGTGCTTCAGCCCTGCTTGGGCGCTATGACAGGTCTCTTTGGGACTCTCTGGCTAGGTTCACTGACAAGCTTCCCAAAGAAGATCGACAAGACTTCCACGAAATCTTGCAAGAGGGTGGTCTAGTAGCCAATCAAATCATCAGCGCGGCTGCGGACGCCTCAGATCTTGCCGCGCACGGCTATTCACAGGGCATCTGTTCGCGGCGCTCAGCGTGGCTGCGCCTCACAGGTCTAAAACCGGACGCCCAGAAGAAAATCCTCAACCTTCCTTTTAACGGCTCCTCCTTATTCGGTTCTCATGCTGATGAGGAAATGACAAAGATGAAGACCGAGCTGGACACGGTCAAAGCAGTTGGACTGGAAAAGCGGAAGGAGTTTCGCAAACGCTTCCGTCAGAACGACAAGCGACCCTTCCAACAGAGGGTTCAAACCCCTCAGTGGTCCTCCCAGAACCAACAAAGGTACCAATTCCAGCACAAGCGGCCTGGCAGGGGTAGAGGTAACAATAAACAACAGCAGTCCTCCACCAAGCAACCTCCAAAACAGTGAGGCATTGCTTCCTCCGCACCCGTTCGCCACTCCGGTAGGAGGGAGTATCGTTTGTCACCTGGAAGAGTGGGAATCCATAACAAGAGACAGATGGGTGCTGAATATTGTACAGCATGGTTACTTGCTGAGGTTCAAGACCCCTCCTCCGCAAGTTGCCCCTCTATTGCTGTGCCTTCCTCAACAACACAATTTATTGTTACAGGGCGAAGTGGATACCCTCCTCTCCAAAAAGGCCATAGAAGAGGTCCCACCTCACCAGCGAAATCAAGGGGTGTACTCACGGTACTTTCTGATCCAGAAGCGAGGAGTAACCAAAGAGTACAGACCTATCCTCGACCTGCGCCTGCTGAACAGGTTTATAAGAAAAGAGAGATTTCGGATGCTAGCCCTGCACCAGATTTTCCCACATCTTCATCTGGGAGACTGGATGCGTGCCATCGACCTGCAGGACGCCTACTTTCACATTCCTGTTTCAGTGAAGCATCGCAAGTTCCTCAGGTTCCAGGTGTCTCAGCAGCACTATCAGTACCGAGTACTTCCGTTCGGGCTCAAATCTGCCCCCCGAACGTTCTCCAAGTGCATGGCGGTGGTAGCTGCTTTCCTCCGCAAGCGCAAAATCTTCATCTATCCCTACCTAGACGACTGGCTCCTGAAGAGTTCCACGCCTTCACTACTCCAGAGCCATCTCACTTACTGTCTCAACCTGCTTCACTCCCTGGGGTTGCAAGTCAACTACAAGAAGTCAGTTCTCAACCCTACGCAGAAGATACATTATCTGGGCGCTTCCCTAGACACCGCAAAGGCAAGCGTGTGTCCTTCGGAGGAGAGGTTGTCCTCAATGTTGATCAAGTGCCGTGCTCTTCTCAGCATTATACATCCCACAGCAAGACAGGTGTCATCATTGCTGGGATCGATGGCCTCATACATCTTCATTGTACCCAATGCCAGACTTTACATGCGGCCGCTACAGCAATCTCTCGAAGATCAATGGACACAGCGCTCAGGCCGTTGGGAAGATCGTGTCTCTCTTCCTCAGGCGGCCAGGGACTCCATCAAATGGTGGATGAAACGTTCACACCTTCGGCAAGGGGTACCTTTTCACCAGGTCCCTCCGACACAGACTATAGTTACAGATGCCTCACTGCAAGGTTGGGGAGCTCACATGGGCCAGCTTCAGGTAAAAGGTCTCTGGTCCGAGACAGAGAGAAGTTATCACATCAACTTCTTGGAACTAAGGGCAGTCCATCTGGCTCTCAAGTGTCTGTACCCGTCCCTTCAGTCCAACTCCATTCAGATTCAGACAGACAACACAACAACAATGTACTATCTGAACAAGCAGGGAGGCACCAGGTCACGGGTCCTGTCTCTGGAGTCACAGGCCATATGGAAGTGGCTTCTGGCGAGGAGTCTCACGATCGTAGCTGTTCACCTCCCAGGAACCCTGAACGTGCAGGCAGATGTTCTCAGCAGAGACTTCGTAGAAGCACACGACTGGGTGTTAAACGAAGAAGTCGCTCAGGGCATTTTTCGACAATGGGGAGTGCCAGACATCGACCTGTTCGCAGACGCGATAAATACAAAATGCCCCGTCTTCGCGTCCAGATTCCCTCAGCAAGGATCACAGGGGAATGCACTTTTGATAAGATGGTCGCAGACATTGCTGTACGCTTTTCCACCACTCCCTCTGATTCCTGCGGTCATCCCGAAGTTTTTCAGGACCAATGCCAGAATGATCCTGATAGCACCAGAGTGGCCGCGCCAGTGGTGGTATCCGGACCTCCTGCAGCTATCCGAAGTTCCACACCGGAGGCTTCCCTGCCGCCCGGATTTGTTGACCAAGAACGAGGGGAGAGTTTTTCATCCCAACCTCCCGTCCCTGCGATTGACTGCATGGCTCCTGAAGTCATCCAGTACGGACACTTAGACCTCCCTGCGGATTGTATGTCCATTCTCAAGGAAGCAAAGAGACCCTCCACCAGGAAATCTTATGCTTTCAAGTGGAAAAGATTCTACCTGTGGTGCAAGGACAACGCCTTTGATCCGACTAAGGGCCAGGAGCAAGTGATCCTTCCCTACTTGCTACACTTGGCAAAGTCAGGTCTGCAATATTCCTCCATTAGGGTTCACCTGGCTGCTATAACAGCTTACAGGAAGTCCCCTACCCAGGGTTCCTTTTTTCAGATGCCAGTAGTAAAGGATTTTCTGGAAGGACTCAGAAAGGTTTATCCACCAGTGAGATCTCCTTCTCCCCCTGGGAACTTAACATTGTTCTTACTAAACTTATGAGTGCTCCTTTCGAGCCTATTCATAAGGCGTCTTTGCAGCATTTGACCTGGAAGGCTGCTTTTTTGGTAGCCATAACTTCTGCCCGCAGGGTGAGTGAGATTCAAGCCCTGTGCTGTAAGGCACCATATACTGTTTTTCATGCCAATAGGGTGGTGCTACGTACACATCCGAGCTTCCTCCCGAAGGTGGTCTCGGATTTTCACAGCAATCAGGTTATTACGCTGCCCACCTTCTTTCCTAAACCTTCAACTCCCCCTGAGAGATCTTTACAGTCTTTAGATCTCCGGAGAGTGCTGAAGTTTTACCTTGACAAAACTCTCACACTGAGGAAATCTGACCGGCTCTTTATTAACTACGGTTCTACTAACACCGGTCTAGCTGCATCCAAAAGATCCATCTCTCGATGGATTGTCTCTTGTATAGCTTTATCATACCAGTTAGCTAACAAGACCTAACAAGGCCGACCTAAAGCGCACTCTACCAGAGGGAAAGCCTCTACCACTGCTCTCCTTCGCAATGTTCCAATGTCTGAAATCTGTAAGGCAGCCACATGGCGATCGGTGCATACCTTTACACGCCATTACTGTATTGATTCTGATGCACAGGCCGATGCCCAGGTGGGGCAGGCCTCTTTGAGGAATTTGTTTACATGATTGCAATTTGAATGTTATGTTCTGTATACTCCGTTGCTCGTCCGCGAGTTGTTGGGTATGGGCTTGCTACTCTATTCATAGATTATGACTATTGATGAGTATCCCCTGGATGAGAAGGATTAGTTACTTACCTGTAATCCTAGTTCTCATCCAGGGGTATACTCATCATAGTCATAAGCGACCCTCCCTCCTCCCCGGACGAGCATCTCTGGAGTTCTTCTTTAAATTGCATCCTATACTCCGGTGTCTCTACATTATACACCGTCAAAAAGAACTGACCTAACTGTCACCTGTGGTGCATGATGGGAGCAAAGGGTCTCCTGCAGGCCTTAAAGGCACGGTATCCTAAACCTTGGAAGCCTTAAAGGCAAGGTGCCAGTTTTTTTGTCTTGTTTTCATTATTGCTCTGCAATGCAGCCTACAGGCGAATGCCTGCAATTACAAGTTTTCCTTGTGGCAATAAAGCATTGATATATGTCAATTGTTCTGTGCATGTCCTCTTTTCCTTATGGGTTAGGAGGGTATTTGTCTTACAATGCAAACCTATGTAATTTTGGCAATTCTGCCATGTTGGAAACATTGTTAGGCTGCATGTATATGTTTCACATATGTATATATTTATATATATATATATGTATTTTTTTATATACTCCGGGATCCCGCACGTGGGCGGGGATAATTCATAGATTATGACTATGATGAGTATACCCCTGGATGAGAACTAGGATTACAGGTAAGTAACTAATCCTTTTCTTCGAGTTACGAGGCTGTGTGACTCCTCCTCTTGGGAGTTCTGCGCATGGTCATCGACGCCATCTTCAGATTGTTTTTTTCCGCCAACGGGTTCAGATGTAGTATCTCGCGCTCCAGTTCAAGACTCTCTTTCGGTCGTTTATTCCCATTCAATGGTATTGTCTCGATCCCTCTACTTTGCGTCTCACACACCCTTTCCGAAGCGGGTCTTCGGCTCGCTCCATCGGGCCGCGCCCAGCCGGGCAAAGACTTCTCCATTTCCACACTCACGGAGAATGAGGTGCTAATGGAACACACTCCGTTCCGTTTCTGTCCAAAGTGCCACTGGAAATACCCTCACACCGAGCAACATCCTGTTTGTAACTTATGCCTCTCGCCCGAGCATTGAGAAGACACCTGTGAGTCCTGCAAATTCTTTCAGTCCAAAATGACCCTTTAGGATCAACGTGCAAGATGACAGGAAATGCAGCGTAAACAAGCAGACGATGTCCCAGACATCTACGGTCTACAAGAAGAGGAAGAAGAAGCTTCTGCGGCACAAGAGGAATCACTCTCCATCCATGATTCCGAGTCAATGTACCAATCCGAAGATGACTCAACCGTTTTGCAGTCAGTATAAAAACAGTCAGTGAGTACTTCTCCCCCTGATCCTAAGCCCAAAGCATCGGTTTCTACCGAAAAATCTACTCACGGCCTGCCACTGCACGTAAGTCGGAAGTTTGGCCTATAGCAGGGGCCTCCACCTATGCGATATCCGAGGCCATAACACCTTTATCTTCGGTCTCCACACCGAAACACTACAAATTTCGAAACAGAACATTCCTTTGTCAATATCGAAGCTCCCACCTTGAAATGCCTTGTTTTCCGTCCGAAACTTCCTCGAGCCCATTCTCGAGCAATGCCATTAAAAGCTCGATCCGAAACAGAAGACATTGCAAATTCAGCCTGGAACAAAGAAAATTACGATACAACCACCAAAACAACACACTCCTAAGAAGCAGTTGAGTTTTGAAGAGGCATTGACCATTCCTGTTCAACCTGTAAAGAAGAAGGGGAAGGATGTTGCAACTAGTCCATTGCACATTCATATTCCCACTTCACCACTACCACAAACACCTCCTCCACCACCTACTCCACCACCTCACTCACCCCATTTTTCTGAGGCAGGTAACATATCCCCATAGCCTACAATAGGGGAGGATTAGGATATCCCATATGATACACAACCAGGGGATCATTGGGATATTTATGATATTGAACCTCAAGCAGACACTGATCCTGACTTGTATCCTACTCGCTCATCACCACCTGATGATGCCTCTGCTTATCAGGACTTAATAGCATGTGCAGCAACGTTCCATCAAGTTCCACCACAATTTCAAGGAACAGGAGTGTATTCACTATTGAAACCACAGAATTTAACCAAAGGGTGGCCGTTTCAGGACCCAGTTCCCCAAATAATACTCACAACAGATGCTTCTCTAACAGGTTGGGGTGCACATCTCCACAACCTCACTATTCAGGGAATATGGGATTCCAAATACAGGAATCTCCATATCAATCACCTAAAGCTGCAAGATGTTCATCTAGCAATGAAAGCCTTTCTACCTCACCTACAACACAAATTTGTCCTAATTCAAACAGACAGTATGACAACATTGTATTATTACAAAAACAGGGGGGGCACTTTCTCCAATTATCTCAAGTAGCACAGAAAATATGGAGATTAGCAATGCATCACAACATTTGTCTCCTAGCAGAACATGTCCCAGGGACAAGCAATCAAATTGCGGACTTTCTAAGCAGAACGCAACAACAAGTCCACAAATGGGAGATTCACCCCAATGTTCTTCAACCATACTTTCACAAGTGAGGGTTTCCAGACATAGACCTGTTTTCATCAAAAGAAAACGCAAAATGCCCACACTTCGCAAGCAGGTATCACCACCATCATTCCAAAGGCAGTACTCTATGGATCAACTGGTCAGGGATATTTGCACATCCTTTTCCACCTCTCCCACTACTTCCACTAGTGGTCAGGAAACTCAGACAGACATCTCTCTCCGTAATACTAATAGCTCCAACATGGGCTCGACAACCATGGTTTTAAACACTACTGGAACTATCTTTAGTCCCACATAGAAGCTTCACCTGAACCCATACCTTCTCACACAGAACCACGGAACACTAAGACATCCCAGTCCCAAACAAATGAATCTTGCAATTTGACTCCTGAAGTCTTAGAATTTGGATACTTAAATTTATGATGCTCGTAAACCAACTACAAGACAAAGTTATGCAGCAAAATGGAAACGCTTTGTTATCTTCTGTCACAAACAAAATGTTAACCCTCTTCAGGCAAAGGTACAAACACTTATTTTATACCTATTGCATCTACAAACCGCAGGATTAGCACATACTTCTATAAGATTACATTTTGCAGCTATTGCTGCATATCTCCAAAATAGGCAACACATATCCATGTTTAAAATTCCTGTTATAAAAGCTTTTATGGAGGGCCTTAAAAGAATCATTCCTCCTAGACTTCCACCTGGCCCAGCATGGAACTTAAATATTGTCTTAACTAGATCAATGGGTCCTCCTTCCGAACCATTATATTCTTTTCAATTGCAATATTTTTCAAGGAAACTTGCCTTTTTTATCGCTATTACTTTTCTTAGAAAAGTCAGTGAAATTCAGGCATTAACTCTAGAAGAGCCTTTCTTTCATCTACATAGAGACAGGGTAGTGCTTAGAATTAACCATATATTCCTACCAAAAGTCGTTTCCAATTTCTATAATAATCAATCCATTGATTTACCTGTTTTGTTTCCCACAACCAGATACAGTTGCAGAAAGGGCATTACACACTTTAGATGTAAAAAGAGCATTGATGTATTACATCGACAGGACTAAATCATTTAAAAAAACGAAACATTTGTTTGTTGCCTTTGCACCTCTTCTTTTGGGAAAGGCAATTTCAAAATCGGGTATTTTAAGATGGATAGTTAAATGCATCCAGACATGCTAAGCAAAAGCTAAACACCTTTTACCTGTCTACCAAAAGCACACTCCACTAGAAAAAGTGAAGCTTCTATGGCTTTTTTATGGAACATTCCTATTGCTGATATTTGCAAAGCAGCAGCATGGTCTACTTCACACACCTTTACAAAACATTATTGTGTGGATGTATTTGCACGCCAACAAGCAAATGTTGGTCAGGCAGTACTTAAAACTCTTTTTCAAACAACTGCAACCCCCACAAGTTAACCACTGCCTAGGGACTGCTTTACAGTCTATGGATAGCATGTGTATCTGCACCAGACATGCTTCGAACGGATTGTTACTTACCCTGTAAGCATCTGTTCTAGGCATGTAGTGCTGTAGATTCACATGTGCCAATCCTCCTCCCCAAAATAATTTTGTGTAGGTTGCAGTTCATACACTTTATTTCATACTAACGCATAGACATATCAATGCTTGCATATACAGCATTCTTACATTCTCACCTACCCATGGCAAAACAATCTGAAGATGGTGTCGATCATGTGCAGTATTCCCAAGAGGAGGAGTCCCACAGCCTCGTGACTCGAAGAAAACGTCTTGGAACAAAAACAACTTGTAATCATCTGAGCACAACACTAGATGACGGACTTATGCAAAGCATGAGAATGTACATCCCTACATGCCAAGAACAGATGCTTACAGGGTAAGTTTCATAATCCATTTCTGGAGGGGGGGGAGATTGGATCGCAAACCATCATCTGCGAATGGTGTTCCAGAAGAGCCCCTTAATGCCTTGTAAAAAAACTGACAAGAAGTCGGATAGGCCCTCTAAGCTGTTTGCTGAGGCTCATTCCAGAATTAATGGACAGACCATCAACCGCTTCCTCGTCGATGAATTCAGTGGGCTGCCTTGTTCACAATTGGGTGAACTACCATTAGTAAGCCTTTCGACTGCAATCATAGGTGCCCCTTTTGCACTGGTTACACTGCGGTTAATAACACCATTGATGCCTGCTGTACCGCTGGTGACGCCACTGTTGATGATACTGTCGACAACCCCTGAGAGGAAGGCTGTTTCATTTGCACCCTGAAGGCTTATCTCAAAGCAAAGTAGAGTTTTTTGACACAGATGGTAATGCCAGGATGAAGGATCTTCCAAACTGCCACTAGATCTACTTAGCTTAACATTAAATGTTGTGTATGATGATGATGACTAAGACAACCACTATAGGCAGCTGAAAGATGCTCACCGCAGGTACGAGGAAGAGGCATCTCAATGGAATAATAGCACCCTCATTATCAAATATTCCTTATGATGAGTAATACAAGGACCCATCCTACCAAGAAAGACCAATAGTAAGGGTTCCAGGGGACGTTTATCAATGATCTGCATTGTATGATGCAGAACTATTACAGTGGGTTTCCACATCATGACATGAATTTGTTTATTGTACAGTTAATAAAAACTCACAATGTTAAAAACTTACATTTATAAGAAAAACCTTATTTACATTTATAGTATGAAAAGGAGAAAATCGTAGGGTTAATGTACTCCGAATGTTCTAGCATAGTGGTAGCTTGGCAGGTGACTAGGCAGGCTGTGCGATTAAAATGCAGGTGCTTTTGGAGAGCCATGTGGCTATCTCGTGAGTCTTCTAGCCGCTATATCAAAGAATTTTGTTAATCTGCAATTTAACTGAGTCTCTTCGGGATTAAAACACAGCATCACAGCCTGCCTACAACTAGTTATGCCCTTTTGGTTCCATAACACTCGAAGTAAGGAGCGCCTTATGTCCTTGAGGTTTGGGCAAATACAGATAATGTGTATTAGGTCCTCTTTTCCTGCTCTGCAGAGACGACAACAATTTTCTGCGCCTTCCCTTTTCCAAGGTGCCAGGTGGGGTAGTATTGGTATGATGCCGAGGCGCAGGTTTAAAAATTTGTTTTTTGTCGTCTGTGTTAGGCCCGTTTTTAGGTATTCTTGCGGCTTCAGAGCGTTGTAGTCTTTCAGTACTGTCCATCCATGAGCCCTCTTGGCCAGGGTTTCTTTGTCCTCTATAGATGATATCATTTTGGTTACTTTTGTTACCACTGTTTTGAAGCTTTTGATGTCTGTGGCTGACTCCCAGAGATTTGTTAGTCCCAAGGTCTCCAGTGATTCTTTTAGGTACTTCCTTGCGGGTGAATTCTCTCGAGTAGAGAGTTCAGACCAGAGTTGGGCGTTTAAAGATCCTTGGTCGGCGTCTCTGATTTTTCGCCAGCTTTTTATAAAAGCGCCTCTTCTCTCCACCGTTTGTCTCTGTAGACCGAATTCGAGGCGGATTTGAGCAGGCGAGACGTAAGTAGGTAGATGGAAAATTGCCCTGTATGCTCGACTGATGGCTTTGTCTAGTGTCGTGGCGTCTTTTCCTTGCATGGGTTCGCTGCCGTATGTGAGCATAGGCTGTAAGCGTGCTCTAATCACCTGCAGAAGGGCGTCCAGTGACCGGTCAGGGAGAGCTTTCTTCAAGGGCTTTATTGAAAGATAGAATGTTGTGCCCTTCCGACGGATAGCCTCTAGTTGGTGTTTAAACGAACCTCTACTGTCTAAAAGTACGCCTAAATATTTGTAAGTGGCTACCTGGTCTAACCTCTGTCCGTTCAGAAACTATGCGAGTTTCTTTGTTTTGTTATAGTTCATTGACATGACTTTTGATTTATTTAAATTGATCTTTAGTGCATTGTTTATGGAAAATGTGTTGGTGGTGTCCAGAAGATGTTGAAGTCCGATAGGGGACCGACTAATTAGGACCAGGTCGTCTGCGTATAAGAGATTTGAAAGTGAGATGTCGCCCAGCCGCGGAGCATGTGATTTGGTTTTCTCCAATTCTCCGGGGAGATCTGCGAGAAAGAGGTTAAACAGCATGGGGGCTAGGACGCAACCTTGCTTCAAACCTTTGGTGGTTTTGATTTGCCTTGAGAGGTGCGTTCCGGAGCCCAATTTGATCTTGACCCAAGTGTTGGTGTGTAATAATATCAGCTGCTGTAGGAGTGGCCCGGGAATCCCCCATTTTTTCAGCTTCTGCCAAAGTTTACTCCGGTTTACATGGTCAAACGCGGCGCTATAATCTATAAAGCATAGAAATAGCGAGCTCTTGGTAGTTTTTGCCGCATCTATCAGAAGAGTTAGCGCCATGATGTTGGTCGTTGTGCCCTGGCCTCTACGGAATCCGGTTTGGTTAACTGGGATGATGTGCTTTAGGGTTGCCCAGGATGTTAGTTCCTCCAGGATGAGGCCCGCATAGTACTTTGCCTCTGTGTCGATTAGGGCAATAAGTCGATAGCTGCTTGGATTGCTCCTTTCACCCTGTTTGTAAATCGGACTTATTATAGAGCCTCTCCAGGATGTTGGACTTGTTGCTGTTTCCCTAATTTCCTGAAAGACTGGTGCCAATATTTCGCTCCAAAAGTCGGCGTCTTGCTTGTACATTATTGGCGGGATTCCGTTGGGGCCGGGGGCACCCTCGGGTTTGCCTTTTGAAATTTGTGACCTGATCATAGCCGCTATTGCTGCGTGTGTTTTTTCCTCTCTATTTGCAATTGGTGTGAGGCTTGTTGTTACTTCCTCGTCCAGATTTACGATTTTACGCAGGGGTAATTTTATTGTGTCTTCGTCGTTTACTTCATGTTTGTGTTTTCCAGTTTTGTTGGTGCTTCGATGCGGTCCAATTGTCCGGGTTCCGCCTCTGGGCGGATACCCCACTGAGTTTTTAACATTAAAGTGGATTGATAAGTGGTGTGCCCATTCAGATTCAGATATGTTAGAGTTGATGCCTTTGTGACCTGGCCGTTGGAGGCTGTGGATTGATTTCCAAAATCTAGCGCATGTTTCCACATCATGCAGCAGTTCCACGGTTCCCTCAGTCAGGTGTAGCCCACCTAGCACCTAGTTCTCCAGCGCATGTGCCTCCGCCTCCACGACTAATTTGCCCTTCACCAAAGCAGGTTCAGCAGGTCGGTATGGATTGTTTCAATGGGAAGGGGGAGAGCTCTTTTAAAACACTGGGGTACCATTTGAGCAGTGGAATGATTATGTTGCCCAGCAACCAGTGTACCTACTCAGACTCACCTGCGGATGCTGACTCTGTATGAGGAGTCATCTCTAAATTTGTGGGATGGAGTACCCTCGCCGTGGCGGGAGTAAAGTACTCCGCCATGGCCACGGTACATACTCCATCCGCCAAAGTCTAAATCAGGCCCTATGTGTTTGCGGATGATTCACAGACCAAATGGATAGAGTGAGACATGAAGTGAATTTGTACTTGAGCACTTATTATTTTGCGTATGAACGCAAAATTATTTAGTACTAGTCTGTTAGTTAAGAACCACATGCATATACTGATATGCTGACGACCTGTCATCCAGCGGTATTTAATAGCACGTGTCAACATTGGTGATATTATTACTGATAATATGGATGATGTAATTTCTTAGCTGCATAATGTGTGCTACAGACAGCTGGTGTTGGATTAATTTAGTACCTTTACTGTTTGAAATTTTGTTGTAGTCAGTATCTTCCTGTCAAAATTAACTAAAGTTTATTACCACCATTTTGTTCGTGGGGATATGCTTCCTCCAACAAGGGTTGCCACCTTTCTTAGAAAAAAATACTGGACATTTGTTTACGATTTACTCTTCTGGAACAGCCCTGGCAGGTGAAAAGAATTTGTGTAAAATTGGCATGCTTATTTTCTAACATGATAATTATTCCTCTGTTTGATCTAATCGACATTATAAAACCATTTAGATACCCGTAAAATACTTTCTTAATGATTTAGTTATATTTGCTGTTTTATGCTTCAGAAGGGTAAAAATACCGATTTCACGGATTTGTTTTCTTCATTTTTTTACTGACGTTGACTTGACAGTACAAGTCAGGCCAGTAAAAAAAACAGATGGGTGGCAACCCTGCACCCCACATATCTAATATTTCCAATGTAATGCTGCTCGATTCCAGCAACAGGAATAATACCTCTCAGGACCAGCTCAGTTCCACCTGAGCGATATCATTCCTCGTGTGGTTCCTATAGTCTGGAATGTTGCTAACTCTGAACCTTACGCTAGCATTACTCAAGGATTAAATCGTCATGTTCTCCCTTACTTTTATGCTGATATGCTTGTTTTTTCTTGAGTTGTTCTTCAACAGAGAACAGACTTTGTCTCTACTGTCTCCTCCTCAATGACCAAGCTCTCTTTTCCCCTGTTAAAGTTGGGAAGCCACTTTTACTGATTATCAATAGTAGCAGCTCATCCCAATAGTTATCACTGAGCTATAAAACAGTTTCGTTCGTTTGGCATCACCTGAGTAGCATAAATTGTGTTTTACCAGATCCATTTGTTTTAATGCAACCTTTGGTTGTGGCATGACACTATTTCATTATTTTATGCACTGAAATAAAAACCTAGAGTCCTGAAAGAGATATTTAAGAGATATAAAGAAAGAGCAGAATGGATGCTCAGTATTGAAAGATGTCAATCAATCAACATTTGTAAAGCGCAACACTGTCACCCCTAGGGGTATCTGGGTGCTGTGTCTCCATCGAAGAGCCAGGTCTTGAGTCTCTTTCTGATGTCTGCCAGCGAGAGGGCTGTATGGAACTGGAGGGGAAGGTCGTTCCAGGTCTTGGCCGCAATGTAGGAGAAAGAGCGGCCACTCCTGCGACGGATACAGGAGGTGTGTGCAAGGGCGAGTGAAGGAGCGCAGGTGTCTAGAGGGTTGGTAGAAGTTCAGTCGATGGTTGTTGTAGGCAGGTCCTAGGCCGTAGAGGGCTTTGTAGGCGTGTGTAAGGATCTTGAACTGGCATCTCTTCTGGATCGGGAGCCTGTGGCAATCTCTCAGTTGGGGGGTGATGTGGGTTTGTTTGGGTAGGTCCAGAATGAGTCTGGCTGCAGAGTTCTGATTGGTCTGGAGTCTTCTGAGGAGCTGGGTGGAGATGCCGGTGTAGAGGGCGTTGCCATAGTCGAGGTAGCTGGTGATGAGGGCCTGGGTGACGGTCTTTCTGGTGTTGGTTGAGATCCATCTGAAGAATCTGTGGAGCCTGCGAAGTGTGTGGAAGCAGGAGAAGGCGACTACATTGACTTGTCTTAGATGTCATACCTGTAAAACCAACTTAATAAATATGCCTTCATTCTCCCCAGTGTACACAAATAAATGTAAGCAAAACCGTGAATTTTATATCCCATGCCCTTCAGTTGATATCCTAATGAAATGATTGGCTAACTGACGCTCACTGGAATTGTGAAGGTCTTTGACTACCGTAAAGTAACTGCAATTGCACCTCTTTGAGGTTACATGCTAGTAGAAACTTTTTCCTTTTATTCTTTAAGCGTTGGGGAAATGAAAAAGTAATGAGGCAGCTAGGCTGCTGTGTGTGTTGTGACTGATTCTGTACTTTGGTGTACTGATCAAAAGGTTATGCATTTAAAGAATATATTCATGATGGAGATCGTCTGTTTAAAGTGAATGTGTACATTTTGAGCCTGGTATTCCTGGTGTGATATTTGCTTCTTGAATGTCCAATTAATTTCTGTTACCAAGTAGCAAGTATGATTAACTAATAGCTGAATGTAAGTAATGTACTTTAATTTTCTTTTTCTCTTTTTCTGTGGTGAAATCTAGAATGACGACATTGCAGACAATTGTCAGACCTATGCTTCTTCACTTTCCACAGCATCTGATTATTCTGGAGAGCCCTCCCTTTTATATGCACCTTGGTCAACATACATAGATGATATTAAGCAACCTGGTAACTCTCAGATAGCAATGAAGAGCAGGTATGTTATTATTTTGTGTAGGTTGCTCTCTCGGTCATCATTAAATTGTAAAGCTAACACAAACCTTTTAAATTTAGATCATTACAACAAATGTGACTTTATTACATTCTAACAGTGTTCTAATACCTATGTTCCTTCGGACCTATTAAAGGTAATTCCTCTCAGAGAATATTACTGAAGCAGGTTCCACAGTGCCATGACTTCAGGAAATTAGATTTTGCCAAATGTGGCCGACCTGTCAAAAATTAGAGCGTATACGCGAATATTCACCAATTTCTTTGGTAGCTTGTCCGCATCTGTCGAGCTCGACATAACCTACTTAGAAAGCTAACCTGATAATCTGATCAACCTGAGTGGATAGTTCCATTACATAGGTGAGGGATACTCTTTGGTTTGTTCAGTTTGACCCGTCTTTTGATAATTTTCTGATGGATTCTTCTAACGGCAGATTCATCATCTTAGAATACTCCCCGGGCGCCAGACTGGATCTGTAAAGCTTTTGCCGGCAATGCTTCTGCATGCTCCTAGGTGGTGCCTTGAGGCTCCATGCTGACTCCACATCACCCTGAAAGTGCAGCAGTGGAGCCACATACAAGCGCACACCTGCATGCTGATATCAGTTGCTTTTTTTTCTGCACCTTCAATATGGATCTGAGGTTCTGCACCCAATTTCAGTGGCCTCCAATGACTCCAAAATACAAATCCAGTGTGCTAGGAAGCAATGTCTCCTCCTAAGACTATGGGATTCAATTTATGCCTCGAATGCAGAAGACAAACAAGGTGTGTCTCTGGTGTTTGGTCTTGAACAAGACTTCAAGTTGTGTGACAAGTGTGCCATCATGCACTCAAAGACGATCCGGGAATGAGAAGTGAAGCTGTACGTCGCCTAACACAAGAAAAAGTTGGGGGTCTCTTGTAAGTCCCACTCCAAGTCGAGAACTTGGACTCACTCCCGAGGTCACACATGCAAGAGGTCAACGTCCTGGTTGAATTCTTCCGGTAAGTCAAAATCGAAGTCCAAATGCAAGAACAAGAAAGCGAAGTGGGGCTTTTCCAGATCCTGCAACTCTCCATCCAAAAGAAGGTGCAAGTGCATTACAGTGGGAGCCTGTCTCCTAGATATCCGGTCGTGGAGTCAATTCTACAGTTGTTCCTGGTGCTCTCTGAATTTCCTGGGCCATTGGTGGTGCCACAGCAGATTGACTCTTTTGAGTAGGCCATGCAGATATTTGGCGTTCTTCCAAACTCTCTGGTATGCCTCCGGTCCTGAAGGATCTTCAGGGATCTTATGTGAGGTTACTGCCAGCTGATCCATCCTCAGTGCAGATCCCTTGAACCTAATAACAGGCTTTATTCTGGCTTCGATGCTGGCTTCCAGCGTGGCTCCATGACCTGCTTCAGCCCTTTCCTTGTCAATGTCGGTGCGTCTGGCACCAGATGGGGACTTGGTGTTCATTCAGATGTCTGACCACGGACCGACCTCAGCCCTATCCTGACCGAAGTTGTGCTACAAAATTACTAAAGCGCAACTGGTGTCCTTAAGGACTGACTCTGATGCTATGCCTCTAATAGGGTGAATGTGTCACCAGAGGCTTCAGTGTCTTTTTTTGCTCTGGTTGACACTTCCTGTCATACGGGGTTAAACTCATCTTGTGGACCTCCAACAGAAGAAAGTGCATCATTTGCAGTGGTAATCTGACTAGCAGCTTAGGTATAGAACTTGCAACTGCCCACTATTGAGGTTAAGACAAATGTCCTTACAGAAATCTTACAGCCGGAGAGAACATCTGATCCTTTGCTCCCTTTCGTTGATGTCCTCACTGACACCTTGAAAAATTCTGTTTTTGCCCAAGATTGAATAGGCAGGTGAGAATAGCAAGGTGGCTAGACCTCACAGAGCGGAACCTCGCTAAATATTCTACTCCAGAGAATCTGGTTGTTCGGGTTTCAGCCAGCAATATGCATCACAATTCATGACTCCACGGGATAAGGAATCTAAGATGATTGAAGTGTTTGGAAAACAAATGTTCTCTTCATCCACCTTTGCATTTACATCCGTCATTGCAGTCTGCACGTTGGGCCAATATATGCCTGCCCTCTGGGTCATGGCCAGCGAGATGCTGCTGGTGGTCCTGGAAGGCCTGAGAGCTCAGTGGCTCAAACCATTCAGGTTGATCAAGATGCAGACAAATGCATGGTTCATGCTGGCCTTGATGCTACTAATTATCTGGAAAGGGCAGTTGACACCAGTGTGATTTGATGGATGGATGTGCTCCACAGGATTTTTTGGAGATGTAGCAGCCTCTCTTATGGATTTGCTTTCAGTGGTTCACACTGGTTTGTCAAAAAAGACGATTGATTCTTCCTTGGAGCGTTTCAAAACAATTACAGACATGGCACGCTCCCTGGTTTTTTTTACCCCTGCGAAACTGTTTCTTCACCATTTTAGGAAGTTTCTAGGCTACTGTATGGGGCTGGTGTACAGGCAGTATCGGTCTCCCTAACAGCTTCTGCAATCAGCCCAGCCCTTTCGTAACCTAGGACGGTGATCTAGCAGGCAGTGTGCATGCCTCGAAGGGTATCAGTCTTCCCAATCTCCTTCTCCTGCAGCAACAGCCACCAAGCCACTTGACCATTAGTAGTACACGATCACCCGGTGGGGTAGCAGGATCCAACATTTTCTTCTGTGGTGGTGATTCATCAAGTCCGACAGATGGATCCTTCAAATTATTCAGCATGGCTGTGCCCTACCTTTTCTCTCTCCTCCGCACCCCCCGTCCATTCTTTTACGGGCTGTGCAAGTTTTATTTTTCACAGGAGCTATTGAGAGGTATCTAGACTTTGAGATAGGAAAGAATTGCTACTCTTGCTAGTTCCTTGTGCCGTAGAAGTATGTGGGCCTTTGGCCCATTTTAGACCTGCAGCCTCTGAATGTTTTCCTATGGGAGGACAAATTGAGAATGCTCACTCTGGCCCCGATCCTGTCTGCTGTAGACCGAGCGACTGAATGGTGTCCTTGAATCTGCTCAACGTGTTTTTTCATATACCAGTCATGCTGTCTGACAGATGTTACCTCTAGGTCAAAGTAGCGCAGGAACATTTTCAGTTTGTTGTGCTCCCCTTCGGTCTCATCAGTACCCCTCGGCTGATAACGAAATTGATGGCAGTTGTCACTGCCCATTTTTGGAGGTCGGGATACCAGTTTTCCCCAGCCTTTACAACTGTCTCTTGAAGGTTGGTTTGCCACAGCCAGTAGCAGACCTCCTCCAGACAACAGCGAACCTGTTGGGGGTTCATGATCAGTGAGCCGAAGTCACACTTGATTCCTTTGCAGAGTCTTCCTTTCATTGGAGCTATGGTGGATACGGTAAAGTTCAAAGTGTTTCCTTCATTGCAACGAGTCCAGGACATTCGGGCTATCATCCCGATATTTTAGCCTTAGTCCTGGATATCAATGAGATTAGCTCTGAGGTTTCTTGGCCTTATCCTCCTCGTCACTATGCCAGTTCGCACATGCGGCTCTGCAATGGAATATAAAGTTCCAGTTGGCTCAGCACCAAGAAAACCTCTCAGATCTCAGAGGAGGCTGCGCATGATCTGTGATGATGGTTACTTGTCCACAGTTGGATTGGCAGCATGCACCTCTCTCTTCCCCATCCAGAGGTGATGAAGGCGACGGATGCATCACTGCTGGGTTTGGGAGATTATGTTGGTGAGAGGTGGAGATCAGAGGACTCTGGTCTCTGATGGAAGACTACATATCAGCTTGTTGTTATGACCATTCACTTGGCCTTGAAGGCCTTCCTGCTATCCATCAAAAGGAGGTTGGTGCAGGTTCTCACGAACACCACCACCATGTGGTATTGCAGCAAGCAGGGTGGAGTGGGGTCCTGGGCCCTGTGCTAGGATGCTCTACATCTCTGAAGTTGGTTGGAGCATCAGGGCATATTCCTGATCGTGAATCCCCTGCCAGGATCTTTGAACGGCAGAGTGGGCAAGTTCAGCAAACGGTAACTGGTGGCGCGCACCAGTCCGCTCCTGCACGCCAGCCTCTAACAGTCTTTTGTTTTTGCGTCCAGACTCAGCCTACATCCCGCTTGGCAACCAAACACGCCGTCCCCAGGAAGACACGGTGTGCACTCGGCCCTCCCACCTTCTCCATAAGCCCTAGTAATGCAACATGGGGCGTCAATTCCAGGGGACGGTTTAGGGCAGCAGATAGTGTGTGACCACCTCCTCCCAAAAGGACCACAATACCGGGCAGTACCAGGCAACATGGAACAAAATCTGCTGCAGGAAGTGCGCAGCGTGCACACACTGCCTGCGCATCTGGACCTACATGTTGTAAGCATCTCGGGGCAAGATATGGTTCATGTAAGTAGTATACCCTCTGGGTGGAGGCTCTCCAACACTGCTGTGCCTGTTCCAAGGAAACAAGCCACAGTTCAGTGCGGGCAGTGGCCAGGAGACGACGAGAATGCTCGGTGTCTTGGAGGTGTAGTGTCGCCTACGTATGCAAAATCTGAGTCTCATGGTTGGTCAGGCACGCCAGGTGAAGCGTTTCGGCCTTCCGAACATAGCCCTTAATGCGGGCTCTTAAGGATGGCTTGCTAGCTGCCCATACGTCGCTGCCGACAACACCGGGCCAACATTCAGGTCTAAGAACTAACGCAAATCCTCCTCGACATAGGTCTCACACTCAGAGTTCTGAAAATACCATGCATTGAATCGCCAGGCCGGCTGCAAGACATTGGATTGGGATCCCCATGATCACAACAACGGGGTGTGATCTGAAATGCCATGCGGAAATATGCGCGCCGATTGAACAGAGAGGAGACATACAGCTGGTAACCACATAAGGTCTATGTGGGATTCTGAGGCATGTGCAGCAGATTGATGGGTGTAAGCCCTCTGAGTGGGATGCCAACAGCGCCAGACGTCACAAAGGCCCAGAGAATCAGCCCAAGAGGACAAGTGATCCGCATGGGAGCACCTAGTTGGATACGGGGCGGAGGAGGCGTCCAGGACCGGGTCCTGATGTCCCCCCCAGATCACCGTAACGCCCTGTGGGAGAGTCAGGATTAAGTTTCTCAGCAACTGCAGAGAAGGATGCAGCAGAGGTGACGGGACATAGCAGGAGATAAAATTATAATGATGTGCTTCCTATCGGCCTTCAGTGCTCAAACAGCTTCCCTGAGTATCAGTATGGTGTGCCGTAACAACCAGGGGAAATGATTTGTGAAGCAGTATGGCGACTACTAGAGCCACGTGTAAAACCGGAGTGATACACCCTTTCATAACCGAACCGGCCCAAAAATGGGCAGTTCGTTCCCAAGAGATGGGTCTCCTGCAGGAGAACGACCGCCGGCCTGTGGCGCTTAATGTATTTCAAAACCGAAGACCGCTTAATGCGATCCAGGATGCCATTCACATTTCAAGAGAGTACTGTTAATGTGGGACGACCATGACCCAAGATGAGCAACCAAATCCAGCCCTAACCCGGCAGGAGTGGACAGGGGATCCCTGGGACCATTTGTACCATGCCGATACGAACTAGCCATTGTTATATGCCGTGTTGCCACTGTAAACCTAGATAAAAATAGTACAGAAGGGCCGCTGAGAGTGGGAGCGCTCCGCCGACGGCGAGAAAGACCCAGCGTGCTCCTTCATGGGCTCCAAGCGGGTCCGCTTTAGTGTGGGCCCCCGCAGCAACCGTCCCTTGGTCGCCCACTCCCATGCTTGGTCCGGCATGTGGATGAAAAAGGTACAAGACTGGAAAAAGACCTTGAGGCAGGCAAGAAATAGCAGCATGTAGTGCAGGTCTAAAGCTTGGAGCTTCTGCTTGAATTTGGCAAAGGAGCGCCGCTGCACCACCTTTGTATAATCTGTGAATAGAAGAATGCTTGCTTCGTCAAACTATAAGTCAGGATGGTTGCAGGCCTCTTGTAGTATCCCATCGCGGTCTTTAAAATTCAGCAGCCGCAATATCACCGGCCGCGGAGAAGCCCCAGGCAGGGGCCTCGGCACCAAGGAGAGGTGGGCCCGCTTGATAATGAAAAATGGGGACAGCTTGTTGTCCGGCATCCATGTTTTAAACCAATCCTCAAGCACCTTGGCTAGTCCCCCCTGTTCCACCGATTCTGGCAGGCCAATGAGTCGAAGGTTATTACGCCAAGATCTATTTTCGAGATCTTCTGCACATTCTGTCAGGGAGGACACCGAGACGGACAACCTGGACATCTGGCTTTTAAGAGACAAGATTTCATCGTTGTCCGTGGATGGCCAGCGAGTCAAGGTGAGGTTGACTCGCTGGCCATCCACTTAAGATTCCACGGCATCTCAAGAGTCCTGTATGGCCTTTAGGATCATGGCCAAATCCTCCTGCCCTTGCCACCCAGAGTCGGGCATCTGTCCAGCAGAGCTCTCCTCATGCTCGTGGGTGGCAGTCGGTGGGACCGTATACTGGTCCATCTTCATTTGGGAGAATATGGGGGTTTGCGCGGTATCTTCCCCCATCCCATCCCTCACAGCCGGGGGCCTGCGGCGCAGACAAGGAGCAAGCAAGAACGGTTTCAGTGACTGGATCCAGGCCAGCCTGGAGGTGTAGCAGGGACCTGCGACAACGCGGCAATCAGGCAGGGGGCTCCAGAAGGAAAGTGTCAAAGGAGGGATGCACGGGAGGAGGGAATAGCATGGGAATTCCGGGGAGTGACCGCCCGCTAATAGTTGCGAGGTATTGTCAAGCACCCGCACACAGCATCAGTCTAGGCCTCATCCACCAGGGGCTCCTCCACACTTCCTTAGCCGGCTCCAGGTCACCGGCACTCTCCACCCCACCCCCCTTCCTCCGGCCACACCCCCAAGCTGCGAGCAGGGAGCCACCAGGCCACGGTGTCGCTGTAGTCACTGGGGGTTACCGCGCTTACCAGTCATGTGGGGCCCCAGTGGGTTCTTCCAGGATTCAGAGGCGGGGAGTGAGGGGGCTCCAGCCAGATAGCCAGGCTCCCCTTGCCCCGACCCCCGCTGCAGAACTGGCAAAGAGCAGAATGTCCCTCCAACGTCCGCATCCAGCCACTCCACCGCAGCACATACAGGCTTGCTGGATCCACCCTCCACTTGAGAGATGCAAGGCCAGGCCCAGCAAACAAGCACAGCAGGCCAGCAACGTTGTTCCTCCCCTCGCGCCGTCGAGTCCTGTCCCTCAACCTCCCACTCCTCTGCCCCCCCGGTCCCAACAACCACACCCGGGGCCCGACAAGAGTCGAGGGGAGGAGAAGAGAGAAGGAGCGCAGGTAGAAGCAAGGACGGCTGCCGTCACCGGCAATCCACGGTGCCCTCTGGAGCAGGCTGCCCCCTCCCGGACTCCAGCACTCAGGCGCCACAATAGCCGATGTCCCCACTCCAGAAGGCTTCCTCGCCGCAATCAGGAAGGGGGGGATCCACACCAGCTCCTCCGCGACCGCCGGCCCCCAGGGCCTCCTCTCACCTCCAACACTGCAACGCAGACCGTCCCCCCCGCTGCGCCTCACAGTCCACTCGCCCTGGCGGCCAGGATCAACTTCATGGCACAGATTCTCCCGCTCGCCATCAAGCCGGGGCCGGATTCAGGACACAGCTCTTCCCCCAGGGGTGTCTCTGCATTCAGAGTTGTCCTCCGGATGTCGGGGGGAGCATTCCAACCGCTCCACTCTTCCATCGCCAGTTCAACTCCAGGCTGTACTCACACCGCAGCCCTACAGCACGGCAGCCTCCTTCCTACCGCAGCGGTCCAGCGGCTGCGGATCAGGCCAAGAAAAAGTTTGAAGTGAGCCTCAGGAGCCCTGGTGCCCCGAGATTCGGAGGGATGCCGCTGTCGGGCAGGATGGCAAAGGATCCCTCTCGGATGACGGGAGCTCCACTAGTATTCACAAAGGGAGGGACGGGGGCTTGGTAGGTCCAGCATACAGGCCCCTGGGAATAATGATGAAACAAGTAGTATGCAGTTCCTGGGGAGGGCAGGGAGAGAAATGGGGAGGTGGAGCGAGGAAGCTGGGGTTTCCAGGTGTAGAAAGTAAACCGGAGGTGGGATATAAGGAGCAAGGGCCCTCACACATCCGAGAGGTGTCATGCTTCATCATAGAGCGATGCCAAAGGGGATGATGGACGGAGCGCTAGAGCAAATCAAACACTCACCCCCAGTCAACTGATCTGGATTTAATCCATCATCATTCTTTAGCTCACTCCACCACCCCAGTTCAGACATGGCCATATGCAAATCAGTCTGACCCTGTGCCTCATGGGAACAGTCCAGCCCGAACTGCCAAGCCATGTCTTCCCTGGACCTGAAACAAGCATCCTGGGACCGGTTTCGGGTTCAAAACCCTCATCAGCCAGGCTATCTTGAATCCAGTGGCAAAGTGAGCAAGGGACCCACGTCTGGGCATACCCTGCCAACTTAGGGCGAACAAAGCGATACCAAAGGGGATGATGGACAGAGCGCTAGAGCAAATCAAACACTCACCCCCAGTCAACTGATCTGGGTTTAATCCATCATCATTCTTTAGCTCACTCCACCACCCCAGTTCAGACATGGCCATATGCAAATCAGTCTGACCCTGTGCCTCATGGGAACAGTCCAGTCGATGATGGATTAAACCCAGATCAGTTGACTGGGGGTGAGTGTTTGATTTGCTCTAACGCTCCGTCCATCATCCCCTTTGGTATCGCTTTGTTCGCCCTAAGTTGGCAGGGTATGCCCAGACGTGGGTCCCTTGCTCACTTTGCCACTGGATTCAAGATAGCTTGGCTGATGAGGGTTATGAACCCGAAACCGGTCGAAGGATGCTTGTTTCCGGTCCAGGGAAGACATGGCTTGGCAGTTCGGGCTGGACTGTTCCCATGAGGCACAGGGTCAGACTGATTTGCATATGGCCATGTCTGAACTGGGGTGGTGGAGTGAGCTAAAGAACGATGATGGATTAAACCCAGATCAGTTGACTGGGGGTGAGTGTTTGATTTGCTCTAACGCTCCGTCCATCATCCCCTTTGGTATGCTTCATCATAGGGCAGCTCCTCGTTGGGTCGGCTCTGCACTGCCCAACGGGCCCCGCAGGGGGGCTCTTTGCCGGAGGTCTTCTCTGGTTGCAGACGTGAAGCCAAAAAATGGAGTGCGGGCGTGTGTGAGATGAGTAGAAGTGGAAATGTGCGTCTAAAAATAGCTATGGGATTCCGAAAACAGCTTTATTCGTTGGATACCGATGCTATGGTTAAAAACAACCGACTATGAAAGTCGTGGCTGGTGAGGAAAATTACACCTGCTGCAGCTCAAAGTGGTGTGAATGGTGGAAATGGTCGACATGTTTCATGCCCGAGATGTCCAGTAGGATCTATGGCATTTCATCAGGACCGGGGGATCCTCATCTACTCTAATAGGGACGGTCAAACGGTGTACTAAGAGATTCCGTCCCCTATGATCTGGACTCGTGTCGTAATCCAAGGTGCAAGTGGGAGTGTGTGTAAAAAAACGTCTACCTTCTGCCAAACACCTGGAGGGAAAAAGAGAGGTAAAATTGCAGGGGTAAATAATCACAATCATAGCAGGTTGGAGGAGTTGTACACCCCAAAACATGGCTTAGTAGCAAGAATTCAGTATAAAGACATGGGTGAAGCTCCAAACCTGTGGTGAATATTCAAAGACAAGCAGACATATACAAAAAAGAGATCATGCGTTATAAGTGGCAGAACCACGCTGCGGTAATGTGCCCAGGGCTATGGGATCGTCCTGCGGGGGCAGATAGAGTGCTACTGCCGCAGCAGTGTCCCCTGGCAAGTATTTCCTGATAAAACTGGAGGCGGACTCACCTGGAAGGGGATGGGGTAAGACCCCAACTTTGATGTCCAAGACACACACACTGGCGAGGGAAGAACAACCTAACACATGGAGGCATAACGAGAAAGGTGATCAAGGGGCTGTGCGCATATTGATGCGTGTAGTACAAAAAGATGTATGTTTAATCCACTATAGTAGGCTGGAGGTAGGAGGTGTCGGAGCTGCTCAGGACCCACGGGGTGATATGCCAGAGGTGCCACGTCAGGGAACCAACTCAAGTGACGGAATAGCCACAGATGGTGGTGGTCATATGTAGGGCTATGACGGGGTAGGTGTAAGTGTGACCTCCCCTCTACCGTAGGCAAGTGTGTCCGGGCGGTAGGATGGAGAAATAGCAAGCCAGGGGGAGCAGACAATTAGCTGAGGTGCCACGAGAAGCGGTTGTGCCTGGTGGGGGCGTGATAGTAAGGGCGCGCGGGGACCCCTGGACTGGGGAGGGATACGGGAGGCAAGAGAGTCAAATGGGCATCAATATCCCGTGGATGACACCGGAGTGACACGACCGCCATCTTGGCCGCCCCGGCCACCACGCGGCAAGGACATTTTACAGGTCGGTTCTGCAAAACGTTTGGTCTTAGTCCATCCCACCGACCCTACTTCTGGGGAGGAACTGCTTTTACATCAATTCAAAGGTGAGGAATCTGCGATTAGAAGTTTCCATAATATGAACAAGTTATTACCTTTTGGTAATGCTCTATCTTGTGAATAATCCATATAAACCACAAATTCCTCACCTCCCTCCCACCTCCATGTTCTTTCACTGGAGTGGCCTCTTTTTACTATCTCAAATGGTCCCAAGTTAGGAATCTGCACACTGGTACTACCAATTGTTCATGGTCCACATCTGAGGAAGCAGAAAGAGACAAGCAAGAAACTGATGTCAGATTTCAATGGTGTGGAGTCAGTGCATAGCTGTATGGCACCACTGTGATGTGCAGGAGCATTGATGTCAATAGCTTCTCAGATTCAGTCTGGTGCATAAGAAGTATTCTAAGGTGAGGAATCTGCAGTTAGATAGAATATCCACCAGAAGGAACGTTACCAAAGTAATTTGATCATCTAATGTGGGGAGGTGGAGGTTTACTCCAGTATTGGAGCTTTCATAGATTCCCATGCTTGGAATCATTCCCCGTCGTCGCGATGGGAGCCTCGGTAATTATATATATATATATATATATATATATATATATACAACAGTAGTAAATAACATTACAAAAGAGAAACAGGCCTAGGCCTAATCCCATTTTGTAGTCAGACCATGTCTTTTTGTAAAAGAGACCAAAAGAATCATTAGCCAATCAGAGCAGCCTCACCCTCTAGAACCTTGGTGAAAGAACCTCAGCTCCTCAGATTTTCTACCGCACGTTGTGCAGAAGGGAGTCTCCTAGAGCTCTGCTCTATTTCAACTGTTTTTCAGCTGTTTCTTCAGTTTTTACTTGGCAAGGATGTCTGAAAAAGAAAAGAAAGCTTTGTTTAAGCCTTGTGCCACTTGTGGGAAAAAGAGGCTTTATGTGGAGGATAGGCATAAGGACTGTATATACTGCCTATACCCGGACCACAAAGCTGCGGAGTGCAAGATTTGCCGCACCTTCTCAACCAAGACTCTCCGGGATCGTGAGGGTCGTTTACTTACCTGGCTTCACAAGTTAAAGTCAAGGAAAGACACTGTGTCCAGTGACAGTGAGGAGTCGTCTTCCGCCGTCTCATCCAGAAGGTCAGTCAAGAGGGGTAGGGGTTCCCCTTCATCATCTCTGGGTCACCCCTCTAAGGCCTCAAAAAGACCCCAAAGGAGTCTGAGGACCAAGGTTCTATCAAATCTCCTCACTGCGGTGTAAAGGAGAGGGAAGCACCATTATCTTCTTCTTCCACGACCCCAGGCAAAGAAAAATCTGTGAAGAAGCCTTCTTCTCAATCTTCAGAGAAGAGTTCACACTCGTCGTCGACGCGCAAACCCTCGTCGACGAAGACGGCGAAATCGCAGGCTAAACATGCTCCTGTGTCGACGCCGTCTCTTTTTCCAGTGTCGACGGGCTCGTCGACGAGCACGGTGTCGACGATGGTGTCGACGAAGATTGCGGCCACAGTTCCGTCTACCACTGTGGCGTCGACGACGAGAGTGTCGACGATGACGGCCACGACAATCACGACGACGTCAGCAGGGGTGCTGTTAACCTCGTCGACGACCGTTTCGACGACGCCCATAGTCTCGTCGACGATCAGCTCGACGTCGAAGCTTCCGTCGATGATTCCATCTACTCTCTCGTCGACGGTGCTTCCGTCGACGATGTCGTCGTCGACGACGGTTTTCACCTCCACGTCGACGAGACCGTCGACGACATCGTCGACGGGGAAAATTTCGATTTCTATTAAAAGAAAAGGGGTTATGCCGGAAAGGCTTTCACCCAAGACAGTGGATCCCTTACCACCTGCATTGTTGTTGGAGGAGGAAGAGGACTCAGATGGTGATGACAGCCAGTTTGGCTATGCTAACAGTCCTTCCCAGCTTCTGGTGAAATGTCAGGAAACGGATTCTGAGGGTGATTATTATCAAGAGCAGACTGCTCCACAGCAGCAATATCCAACTCAGGAAAACGTTCAGCAACAGATGGTGTCTGTTCCCACCTCGCTGTTAGCGGACTTACAGGGGATGCTTCTAGACTATCGTCAGAGGTTGTCTTCGCATCCTCCACAACCTGTTATCATACCACAGCCTGTGCATACTCCTCAACCCATGGTAATGGTTTCACCACCTCCATCGACTCGTCCACAAATCCCAACAGAGGCAGTTCTTCAACCCCAGGAGGTTTCTTCAGAGGAGGAGGAAGGTGAACTGGTACAGCAGGATGATGGAGAGGAGTGGGATGACTATGTGATTCCGGATCCCGCTTCGCCAGCTCCTGCCCCGGTGGATTCTCCTCCTGCTGACATTGGGGGTTTTCACAAGTTGATGGAAAGGGCTTCTCTACGTTTTGAACTTCCTATGCCCCTGTTCAAACTGAGTGCTTTCTATATGATTTTAAGGAGCTGAGTAAGAGGATGATACGTTCCATTCCCATAGTATCTCACGTATGGGAAGAAGGATTAAGGACCATGAAAAATCCAGCTACAGTGGTCCCAGTCTTGCCACGCTTAGACAAAAAATATAAGGCCTCTGATGACAGTCCAGCCTCATTGACTAGTCAACCAAAGCCGGATTCAGTCATTTCCCAGGCAGCGCAGAGAAAATCAAAGAATCCTTCAGCGCCCCTGACCACACCACCAGACAAAGAAGGCAGGCGCCTGGACAATGCAGGGAAACGATTTTCCTCTATGGCAAGTCTGCTGATTAGAGCCGCAAATGCACTAGCAATACTTGGACGATACGACCGCCAATTGTGGTGCGACCTTTCACCTTATCTGAATCAGTTGCCTGAGACGGCTAAGTCGGAAGCAAAGAAGATCCTACTTGAAGGAGAACTAACATCTGCAGAGATCATTGATTGTGCGATGGACATCGCTACAACATCTTTCCGCTCCCTGGCAGGGGCAGCTGTGCTTCGTCGACAGGGTTGGCTCAAGGCAACGTGGTTCCGGCCAGAGGTGCAGAATAAGATCCTGGACCTCCCATTTGATGGGGAAGCTTTATTTGGAAAGCACATTGATGACGCTCTCCAAGATATTAAAAAGACACTGAGACTGCTAGGTCATTGGGGACCCTTCAGTACCGGAAAGTCCCATTTCGTGGAGCTAGAGGCAGGGGTGCTCCTTCATACAGAGGATCCTATCAACAACAGAGATATTCCTCTTATGCCCCCACATCTCAGTCTTATCGGCCTTCTTACAACCAGAAACAAGGCCAGACATCATCTTTCTCCAGATCCAACTTTAGGGGAAAGCAAAATCGTCAGGGACGAGACGCCTCTAAGAGGCAATAGCGGCGACCTGGCTCTTTGCGCTGTGCCCTCCTCCTCCTCCAAGACATCTGTAGGAGGCAGGGTATCTCGTTACCTACACAACTGGCAACGGATTACTTCAGACCGTTGGGTCCTAAGCATCATTCAGAGTGGCCACACCCTGGAGTTCGTCCATCTACCACCATCCAGAGCTCCTTCCGCCATTTCCATGAAACATCTGCGTCTTCTTCGGCTCGAAGTTCATCAACTGCTGATCAAGGGGGCAGTAGAGCCGGTTCCTTTATCCCAGAGGAACAAGGGTTTCTATTCCAGGTTCTTCCTGGTAAAGAAGACTTTGGACAAATGGCGACCTATCCTCGACCTCAGGGAGCTCAACACTTATCTCACAAAACAATCCTTTCGGATGGTATCTCTCCAGGACATTCTACGTCTTCTCAACACTGGAGATTTTATGGCCACTCTCGATCTCGAGGATGCATATTTCCACATACCCATCCATCCGGCCCACAGGAGGTTTCTTCGGTTTACAGTCGCCAAGAGCCATTTCCAATTCAAAGTACTTCCATTTGGCCTTCTATCAGCTCCGAGAGTCTTCTCCAAGGTGCTGGCACCGGTAGCAGCATTTCTCAGGAAACATCATTTCCAGGTCTTTCCCTACCTGGACGACTGGTTGCTAAAAGCCCCTTCCAGGGAAGCAGCAGCGGAGGCAGTTGTCTCTTGCACCAGCCTCTTCTCCAATCTGGGCTTGACTCTCAACGCCACCAAGTCTTCTCTTCGCCCTTCCAGGAAGGTTCAGTTTCTAGGAGCGATTTTAAACACATCTCTCAGCAAGGTTTTCCCTCTCTAGAACGACAAAGGAATCTAATCTCAATGGCCCACCTAGTGCGAAGAAAAAAGTATCTTTCTGTTCGCCTCTACAAATCCCTGCTGGGGATGATGTCCTCCTGCATTCCCTTGATACCTCACTGCAGGTTGCGAATGCGTCCCCTGCAAGAGCTCCTGGATTTACAGTGGAAACAAGTGAGCGGATCCTTCAACGACAAGCTTCGGATCACTCAGGACATGCGCCAGGCCATTCTATGGTGGACAAAACAAAAACATTTGTCCCGAGGTCTATCCTTCGTAGCCGCTCCATCACCTCAGGTGGTAACGACGGATGCGTCACTAGAGGGCTGGGGCGCAGTTTTACAGGATCTGCAAGTCAGTGGTCACTGGCTTCCAGAACAGCGCCTCCTTCACATCAACCTCTTGGAGTTGACAGCGATACGTCTAGCAATTCAAGCTTTCCTTCCAAGGTTGCAGGGTCTGTCGGTTCTTGTCCGGACGGACAATACTACAGCTATGCACTACATCAACAAGGAGGGCGGCACCAGGTCTCTACCTCTGTCACAAGAAGCCCAAAGAATTTGGGAGTGGGCTATCTCTCAGGGGATTTCTCTGAAAGCAGAGCATTTGCCAGGAGTGCTAAACGACAAGGCGGACAGGCTCAGCAGGCTGAAGTCTGTTACACACGAGTGGGAACTGGATCAGACAACGCTGGAGAGGGTGTTTCGCCGGTGGGGCAGACCTTCCATAGACCTGTTTGCCACACCAGAGAACAGGAAATGCCAGTGTTACGCCAGCAAGCTACACCATCGAGGGTCACTGGGGAATGCGCTTTCGATAGCCTGGTCAGGCGCATTTGTCTACGCCTTTCCCCCATTCCGCTAATTCCCAGATTACTCAAGAAGATGAAAGCGGAGCGGTGCAAGATGATCCTGATAGCTCCTGCCTGGCCGAGGCAGTTTTGGTTCACCGAACTTCACCTTCTCTCCTTGGACCATCCTCTTCAACTGCGACCAATTCCGCATCTTCTTACAATGTCTCAGGGTCAGATACTGCACCCAGATCCTCGCTCGTTACAGCTCTCAGCATGGCTCCTGAGCAGCGGGAATTTCTTCACCTAAATCTTCCAGAAGAAATTAAGGATGTCCTTTCGCAGGCGAGAGCGCCTTCCACGAACAGGACCTACCGCTTGAAATGGAAGCGTTTTAGTATATGGTGTCTAAGCAATAGTTTGGATCCTTTCTTATCAGAACCACACCAGGTCCTTCCTTATTTCCTGTCCTTGGCTAAGGCAGGTTTGGCTCTTTCATCCATTAAGGTGCACTTAGCAGCAGTTTCTCGTTTTCGACGCACGTCCTCTGGGCCTTCTCTTTGGTCAAGCAGAATTGTCAAACAGTTTCTTAAGGGCCTCTTCAGGGTGTTTCCGCCAGTGAAGCCTCCACCGCCTTCGTGGCAATTAAATTTGGTTCTTTCTCAACTTATGAGACATCCATTCGAACCGATTCATCGGACGGATCTCAAGTTCCTCTCCTGGAAGGTGGCTCTGTTGTTGGCCCTCACTTCAGCCAGGAGAATAGGAGAATTACAAGCTCTTACAATTCAGGAACCCTTCCTTCAGTTCAAGGGAAATACTGTCATCTTGAGAACTAATCCTAAGTTTATTCCTAAAGTACCTTCTTCTTTTCATCTCAACGAACCAGTGATCCTTAAAGCCTTTTTTCCTCAGCCTACGTCGCCGGCTGAGAGAGCTCTTCACTCTCTGGATCTAAAAAGATGTTTGAAATTTTACCTGGACCGAACTAAGTCTTTCCGCAAGTCTTCACAACTTTTTGTATCATATAGCGCTCCCCGCAAGGGATTTCCCATTTCCAAACAGGGGATATCTCGCTGGGTTGTGAACGCTATTCGATACTGTCACACAGCAGCGGGCAAACCCCTGGAGGGTATTGTCCGAGCACATTCGACAAGATCTATGGCATCTTCAGCTGCCTTGTTTGCTGGTGTCCAGATCAAGGACATTTGTAGGGCTGCAACTTGGAGCAGCACTCACACCTTTACGAAGCATTACTGCCTGGAGTCATCACTCCAAGACGACGCGGCGGTGGGACAGGCAGTTCTGAGGAACCTCTTCCAATGAGTGGTGAGCTTTCCCTTGCTACCCTCCTTCCTTCTTTTATCTGCTTTATACACATTTTCTCTTGTTTATAAATGCACTAACTTATCTATGCCTTCGGCTAGTTGTAAAGCATGTATTTAGATAATGTGTTTTCGGACAAACAATGTCTTATGGAAAATGTGTATCCTTACTGCTAGCTACTCTGATTCCAAGCATGGGAATCTATGAAAGCTCCAATACTGGAGTAAGAAAACAAGTTACTTACCTGTAACTTTGGTTCTCCAGTATTGGAAGCTTTCATAGATTCCCATGCGACCCACCCTCCTCCCCTGGGAAAGCTCAGCCTCTATCTGTGTATGTTTTCACAACGTATACGAAAATCTGAGGAGCTGAGGTTCTTTCACCAAGGTTCTAGAGGGTGAGGCTGCTCTGATTGGCTAATGATTCTTTTTGGTCTCTTTTACAAAAAGACATGGTCTGACTACAAAATGGGATTAGGCCTAGGCCTGTTTCTCTTTTGTAATGTTATTTACTACTGTTGTATATATATATATATATAATTACCGAGGCTCCCATCTCGACGACGGGGAATGATTCCAAGCATGGGAATCTATGAAAGCTTCCAATACTGGAGAACCAAAGTTACAGGTAAGTAACTTGTTTTCTTCTGTTGCATGATCCACTGTTCTTGCTGGTGGATCTGCAAACCAAATACTATCATTTTATCCACGGCTAGAAACACTTCTCCTCTGGAAAAAAAAGTTGAAAAGTTTGGGACTATTGTCAGAAAAAGTGCCAAATCTGCTATCTCAGATCATGTAGGGAACATTTTATCCAATGAGATCAGTGAAACCATGGATTTATCAGACTTGGCTGCATGTAGATATTGTCACGTGCTAGCATGAGGTAGTAATCATGGCTTTGGCCTATGAGTTTAAATCCCAGTTTCCATCAAATAATCTTTTACCTGTTTCCTGGCAACACTTTCTGCTGAAACCATGCTAACAAAAGCAGCGGATGAAGTGCGAGGTAGAATTTGAAGCAGTTGATTTGGAGATTAAATAAAATATCATAAACATCACTACAGAATGCATGTGCAATTTTTGAATCAAAGGAGAGTTCAACACTCTCTTTGACTTTACCAGCAGGGGCAGTCTCATTAGCAATGCTGAGCAGGCCAGCAACCATCTGCTGTCTTTGGCAAGATTTCAGCCAGATGCAAGTAATAACTTTATTGTTTCCTTTCTGCTTTCGGTAGTGGGTAGGAGATTTAGCCATCTACAACAGTGAGAAGAAATAATGTATGAATAAATATTGTGCTTGATGAATATTGTTCAAAATGGCTAACTTATCTTCTGCAATTGCCCCAAAAGTGTCACTTCAATTTTGTCTGTGGTCTGTCTTGATAATACTGAACATGCTTCTGGAGAATCAAGCCTTAGATTGCATCCCTTCTTCCTAAAGGGAAAAGGAAATTCATGAGTGGTGTTTTTTTCTAGTAAGAAAGGTAGGTCCTAAATAAAAGCCCAGGTTGGAGTGGCTGTGCAACTAAGAAGGAAGATCTCTTATTGGCCACACAAGCCTGTCTGCTTATTTTAACTTCAGTTTCTCAAGGGGTTTCACATTAGTCAGATGACTATCTTGCGTTTTCGGTATATAGACTTGCATGGCATCAATGCAAAATCAACAGCCTCTCTGGTCCAGTAATTTCACTACAAAGAGACAGTCTTGGACACTTGAGAAGTAAAAGTGTGTCCTTCAGAGGAGAAATTGCCTTCTTTCAACTGAAATTGTGCAATCGTCACTGCTCAATGTCATGTCAGATTTTATCTTTGCTGGACTTCATAGCACCTTCCATGTTGCTCATAATAAATGTCTGTTTCAGAATGAGGACATTTCATCAGTGCCTGGAAGAACAGTTGAACCAACATGTTGCTCATAGTAAATATTTGTCTCTGCATGCGGCCATTTCACCAGTGCCTGGAAGAACAGTTCAAGCAATACTCCACCAGCTAGAAGGGCAAATTGACCAAAACACCATTCACTCTGCAGTTATTTCGTATGTGATGCAGTGTGAACAATCTGTTACAGGATGTTACAATCCTTCAAGGCATTTCATTTCAGACAGTTTTATAAGCTGTCTCTCTGGTGAGCTTGGGTACCCACATAGATCATCTCCAAGTTTAGGGCACTTGGTCTCAGAAGCAGACATCTTATATATCTGAAGTGAATATAAGAGAGACAGGTTGTTCTGAGCATATATGCTTAAAGTCCTGGAATAAATGTCCCAATATCCAGATACCATGTAGGTTTTTCTTAGTTCTGTATTTATTTCATGCTAAATGAAAGAAACAAAGAACAGCTGACGTGTTTTGCCCATATGGCTGGCATGCCAAGGACTTTATCATTATATAACGTAATCTTGCATATCTGCTTTCTGGAACTCTGAGTGGGCCTTGTAGCTCGGTGGACTTTCCTCCTTGCATTCACCGCAAATTTGTTACTGATTCAGGCAGACCCTCAACTAATATATTTTACCTAAAGGAGGTGGCTTGTAGACAGAAACCTTAGGATCACTTCAGTCCATTTCCAGTGATAGACAGTGCAGAAGCGTAGGCTATGAGGAGAAAACCATTGGTCGGTACAAATGCCAAAGTGCTGCTTGACATCTTCAACTGGGGCTTCATACAGCAGCAAGCAAAAACCCTTGATAAGGCAGTGGGAGAAATGCCATAGTGGTCTACCCAAAGAGGTTGCAGAATGAGTCCTAATCAATTTGCATATCATCGCTGAAGTCTAAGTTGATACTTTAGTTGATTCATTAAAAAGCTTTTGAGGAACCTGCAACTCCCAATTTTTACATGGACAGTGGTAGTCGCTTTTCCCCTTGTTGGGTGGAATTTTAGCTTTTTGATAGCAGAAAAAAACATTAGACTGTCCCATATCAAAGGAACTGGTTAACCACACGTGATCCTGCAGATAGCTGTCAGAGAACTGTTTGGATTTTTTTCAAAATCTTTAGTTTATTTAGTGATTCTAGAAAAACTCTTAAGACATCTAGCATATGAAGATCTCTCAGCAGAGAAGAGTAATTTTGTTATGTAATGTGGATTTTTATAGCACACTATTAGCTGTGAGTGAATCCTGGGGCTCTGTGAGTGAGTGGTCTAGCACCGAGCGTGGGAGGGGTTATTCAAAGAGCCAGGTCTTCAGCTTATTGGGAAACTCAGGAAGGGAGGCAGAGGCTCTGATGTGTATTGGTTTGTCATTTGCTCTTTAAGTTTGATGTGAGAAAAGGCTCGACTGCCGGTTCTGCACCTATGTGTGCGTTGGATATCTATGAGGAGGTGTCTGGGATAACGGAGGTGTCTGGAAGGGTGGTGGAAGGATATGTGGCAGGGTAGAAGGAAATGCTACTATTCATGATTGCCGGTCCTGTGTTGTGAAGGGCTTCAAAGGTGTGGGTGAGGAGTTTGAACTGTTCATGTTTGTGTATCGGGAGCCAGTGAAGTTGCCTGAGGTGTGGTGTGACATAAGTCCTGCGTGGAAAGTTGAGGATGAGTCTGAAAGCCGCTTTCAGGGTGGATTGTAGTCTTCTGGTGAGTTGGTTGGTGATTCCAGTGTAAAGGGTGTTTGCATAGTCCAGTCTCCTGTTGATGAGGATGTGGGTGACGATTTTTCTGGCGTTGCTAGGGAGCCACTTGAACATTTTCTTTAACATCCGGGTGTGGAAGTAGGATGAGATGACAACGTTGACTGGTGTAGACATATCCAACTTGTTGACAGTGATTATTCAGAGATTCCTGGTGTGCAAGGTGGGAGTAGGTCCAAGATCGGTTGGCCACTAGGTAGAATCCCTTTCTCTGTGTAGGGGAGTGTGTTGATATCACAGGCGTGGATGACATTGGCTAGAGGGTCATGTAAACGTTGAAGAGGGTGTGGCTGAGGAATGATCCTTGGGGCACTCCACAGATGTGCTTTTGGGATTTCAATGAGTACGGCACCAAACTGATAGTTTGAGTTCTTTCTCTCAAAAAAAGAAAAGATCCAGCAGAGGGCAAATCCTTTAATGCCGATTTCGTGTATGTGCCTGATGTAGATGAGGTGTAGTACCATGTCAAAAGCTGCTGAGATGCCTACTAGATTAGGGCTGTGCTCTCCTCTGTGCCCATGTTCCCGCAGATGTTGTCTGTAGCTGTGATGAGAGCTGTTTCTGTGCTATGGTTGGGCCTGAATTCTGAATGTGTGGCATTGAGGTGCTGGTGGTTGTGTTGAGGTGGTCGTGAGTCTGATGGTCTTTTAAGGTACCTTGGCCTGGTACGGTAGGATGGTGATTGGTCTGTAATTGGGTACATTGGCTCTGTTTCAGGAAGGTAGCTGAGTTGATGGGGGTGTTGAGGATGTAGGGGTGTCCATCCCTTATAGGCGTTTTCGGAAAAGGGGTCGATGGGGCCCTGAAGTGGATGGACTTCATGATAGAGGCAATCTCATCTGTGGTGTTGGTGGTCCATGATGCTGCGATACTTTTGTTGTCCTAGATTGGAAGCCTTGCCATGAGGTCGGTGGGGTTAGGTTGAGGATCGAAGTTGTCGTAAATGAATGCCATTTTGTTGCAGAGATCTTGAGACGGGGTAATGTTGGTGTTGACTGTGGCACCAGCAGCAGTGAAGATTTCCGTGCTGCTGTTGGTGCCTGTGCTGATGCGGTCTGCGAAGTGCTATGGATTTACTGTTGGTAGCGTTTAAGGGCAGATTTGTAGACTTCTCTGTCTGTGGTGTCCTGTCTTTCTTTGCCACTGGTGCTTAAGTTGCTTACAGTGTCTTCATCATTCTTAGTTCTGCATTGTAGGATCCTCACTGCTAGCCATGAATGTAGAATGTTCCAACCTATGCACCGGGACCTTAGAAAATGTCTTTATGTGTTTTAGTGTGTGTGTGTTTCAATTTTTAGTTGGAGGTAGACACCCCATTGATAAACAGTTTGGTGGCACCTCCTTCAGTATATAGACAGCACAGCTTTCTCCAGTATTGAATCTTTCATAAATTCACATGCTTGTATCTTCCCCGTCGTCATGGTGGGAGTCTCACGGTAGTTAGAAAAGTAGTACCATAGAAGTACATTAGAAACCACCAAAGGGAAAGGAAAATTTTAACATTCGTCAGCATCTTTATATAGGTCCAAACTTTGACCAATCAGAGACGAGCCCTAGAACTCAACTCCCCAGCAGAGCCACCAGACCTCAGATTTCTAACCGCACATTGTGTGTAAGGGAGTCTCCCTGAGCTCTGCTCAGTTTGTCAGTGAGTGAACTTTTGACCCTGCTAGAATTCACCTCAAGGTACTGTCTTTCTACCTTCTTTGCTTCAAAAATGTCAGAGGGTTCTAAGAATAGGCTTTTTAGACCCTGCAGATCTTGTGGGAAGGCAAGGCTATTTTCTGAAGATCCCCATAAGGACTGTCTTTATTGCCTTTACCCCAAACATACAGCCAAGGACTGTAAATACTGCAGAACCTTTTCAGCCAAAACTCTAAAGGATAGAGAGGCCAGATTACTATTATGGCTCCAGAAGAAAAAATCTAAATCGGACTCTGGATCTGATGTTGAAGAGAGTCCTGGGCCATCCTCGGCTGAGAGGAAGCGTAAAAATGAGGGCTCTACCTCATTAAAGACTGATTCGAAGAGATTGAAGGCAGAAAAATCCTCCACTGCCGATAAAGCTGCCCTTAAACAAAAGGATTCGGGCCTGAAAACATTCTCTACTGCTTCTCTGCCTGTCGCACTTCTAAAACAGGCTTTGTCGACGAGAAAAGCACCGTCGACGGACCTGTCGTCGAGGACTTCTACCAAATCCCCGACTTCTGTGACGTCGTCGTCGACGGCTGTGGTGATGGCATCGTCGACGAATACAGTGATGACGATTTCCTCGTCGACTGTATCGGCGGCGGCTCCGTCGACGACGAGCACTGTGTCGACGATCATGTCTACGACTCCGTCGACGGGAACACCATCGACGACGGCGTCTCCGGCCCCGTTGACGGGCGCCCCGTTGACGACAGTGTTTAAGTCACCCTCTCTGCCAATATCGACGACGATCACTTTCAGGCGTCTTCCGTCGTCGACGACGTCATCGACGGATCAAAAACAGGACTTTAAAGGTCTCCAGTTTGTCCCAAAGTCTCCAGGTTTAACATATTTATCCAAGATATCACCTTTGCCTCCCTCTCACCTTCTTGATACGGAGAAATCAGGGGATGAAAGTCTGTTTGGTCCCGCTTACAGCCCCTCACAGCTCAGAGTTAAATGCCAGGACACTGATGAGGAGACACGGGCAGGACACGTCAGAGTATATGGAAGGGGATTACTCCTTCACGGGTCGCTCTCAGGTCCAACGATACGACTCTTTCCGAGAGCATTATCCATATGAAGCTTACCAACAGCGTCAGGAGGTTCGAAGAGATTCCATGCTAGTGCCAATCTCCCTGGTCACCGACCTTCGCACATGCTCAATGACTATTATAAAAGATTTCTCACGCTCCATTTCCGTTGACGCCCGGCGGTCCGGGTATTCAAATTGGTCCGCCACCACCAGTGGTTACTCCACCGCCTGTTGCACAGGTAGAGAGACAGGCTCCTCGATGCATTACAATTCAAGATGATTACATCGAGAGTGAAGCAGATGATCATCCCGAGGAGGGTGAGCTCATTCAGGATCCGGACCCAGTTGGTCAGGAATGGGATGATTATTTGGCTCCATCTTCGCCGTCGCCTTCCCCTCCTCCAGCAACTTTCCCTCCGGGGGATATTGTGGGCTTTCCACGAATTACTAGAAAGGGCCTCTAGAAGATTCGATTTACCTTTGCCTGTGGTACAAACCGAATGCTTTCCTTATGATTTTAAGGATGCGACTAAAAAATCGGTTCGATCTATACCTATTGTGGATTACATTTGGAGTGAAGGTTTGAAGATTATGAAGAATCCAGCCTCAGTTCCTGCTGTTTTGCCGAGGATGGAGAAAAAGTATAAAGCACCAGATTCTGCTCCGGCGTGTTTAGTTGGTCATCCTCGTCCGGATTCGGTAATAATGCAAGCTGCGCAGAGGCGCTCCAGGAATCCGCAATCTCCTTGCTCGGTGCCTCCAGACAGCGAAGGCAAACGGCTTGACAGCATCGGCAGACGCTTCGCTACTATGGCCGCTACTTCTATCAAGGCCTCTAACGCCTTAGCGATTTTGGGGAGGTACGACCGTCAGTTATGGTCAGATCTTGCTCCTCTTCTTGAACACCTTCCCGAAGATAAAAGGAAAGAAGCGAAAGGCCTCCTGCAGGAAGGTGCTAGGGCTTCTTCGGAAGTGATTGACTCAGCAATGGATTTGTCTTCGATTGCTTTCAGGCAAATGGCAGGTGCTGCTGTTCTTCGTAGGCAGGGCTGGCTTAGGGCAACGTCCTTCCGCCCTGAAGTTCAATCGAAGATTTTGGACATGCCCTTCGATGGGGAAAATCTTTTTCTTAAGCATGTGGACGAAGAGCTACAGGGTATCAAAAATGATACTGAAACTGCTTGTTCCTTAGGCACGTTGAAACAAAGGCGCTTTCAGGCCTTTCGTGGAGCTAGAGGACGAGGTCAGTTCCAACAAAGATCGTCCTATCATTCATACAGATTCCAGCCATATACCCAACAAACTTACAGACCTCAATATGGAGGACAGCAACAACAGCAGTTTCGTACTTCCAATGTGTCATACAATCAGCAATCAGCCAGACGCAAGCCTGCGGGACGAGGAAAATCACAGGACTCCTCTAGACGACAGTGACGTTTGTCTCCCGCCAGCCATCTCATCTCGACTTCAACCTCTGCAGTCCCATCAACTCTCTCCATTTCTAAGCCAATAGCAAGCAATTGCAAAGGACAAATGGGTACTGGACATCATCCAACGGGGCCACACCCTAGAATTTGTCCACAAGCCTCCTCGAAATCCGCCCCCAAAGAAAATGCATCATCATCATCTTCTCTTGTTAAAGCAAGAAATCTCGACCTTGCTAAAGAAAGGTGCCTTTCAGTCAACGAGGGAAGGGCTTTTATTCCAATTTCTTCCTCATAAAGAAAAAATGCGGGAAATGGTGACAGGTCATGGACCTCAGACAGTTGAACAAATATATCAAGAAACAATCATTCAGAATGTTGTCCCTACAAGAGATTCTCTTATTTGTAAACAAGGGAGATTTTCTAGCGTCCCTCGATCTCTTGGACGCATATTTTCACATACCCATTCATGCGAAGCATCGTCAATTTCTGAGGTTCGAGGTGGATGGGGATCACTACCAATTCAAGGTCTTGCCCTTCGGCCTTCGCTCAGCTCCCAGAGTTTTCACGAAATGTATGGCTCCGGTAGCGGCTTTTCTGAGAAGGCAGGGAGACCAGGTTTATCCCTAACTGGAGGATTGGCTGGTGAAAGGGACTAAGTTCCACTCTACAAGAAAATCTACTCGAGCTTGTCAACGGCTTTTCAAGTCTCTAGGGTTGCAACTCAAATTAGAGAACTCGCACTTGATTCCAAGTCAGAAGCGTATTTTTCTCAGGGCATTACTGAACACCAAGTTGATGAAGGCGTTTCCTACTTCAGAACGGAAGCTCAAGATAAGGCGCTTAGCAACCCTTCTACGCGCAAGAGAGTCCACTTCTGTAAGAGTGTTCAAGTCTTTACTGGGGATGCTGTCATCGTGCATCCCGTTGATTCCGAATTGTCGGCTGCACATGAGGCCTCTCCAAGAGCAGTTAGACATGCTGTGGATTCAGGCACAGGGCTCATTCGAGGACATCATCTCTCTCTCTCAGGCAATAAAGCAGGCTCTGACATGGTGGGAGAAAGAAAGCAATATCTCTCCAGGCCTCTCGTTTCAAGCAGCACAGCCTTGTTACATTATGACCACGGATGCCTCAATGGACGGTTGGGGAGCACATCTCCAGGAATGGCAAATCTACGGAAAATGGTCCGTTCAGGAAACACTATTGCACATCAATCTCTTGGAATTGAGGGCAGTTTTTCTGGGACTGCAGGCATTTCTCCCAAGAATCCAGAGATCCTCTGTTCGGGTAAGAACAGACAATACCACAAAGATGTTCTATCTGGCCAAACAAGGGGGCACCAGGTCTCTCACATTGTCAAGACAGGCCCAGGAAATTTGGAAGCGCCTAATTCAGCACAAAATACCGTTGCAGATAGAGCATGTTCGGGGCGTGGACAACGATTGGGCAGATTCTCTAAGTAGAACCAATTCCCAATGTCACGAATGGGAGTTAGACTGGGAGCAGCTGCGACAAGTCTTCAAACTGTGGGGTACTCCAAAACTGGATCTCTTCGCAACAGCAAGCAACAAGAAGTGCGAAAGGTTCGCCAGCCGGTTTCCTCAGGCAAACTCTTGGGGGAACGCTCTGCAGATGCAATGGATGGGGACGTTCGCCTACGCTTTCCCACCTTTTCCTCTCATCCCAAGAGTGTTGAGCAAGATGAAGAAGGAACCATGCCATCTCATTCTCATAGCTCCAGCAAGGCCGAGGCAGTTTTGGTTCACAGAGCTTCTCCTGTGCTCTATATCTCCGCACATTCTCTTTCCTCCAGTGCCAAATCTGCTGTCCATGAACAACGGACAGATCGTTCATCCTCAGATAAAATCTCTAAGTTTATCAGCTTGGAACCTCACGACTATGAATTCACAGATTTAGACATCGCTCCGTATTGCAGGTCCATCCTTCAGCGGTCCAGAGCTTCTTCCACTAATAGGTCATACGCTGCAAAATGGAAGAGATTCTGCCATTGGTGCGTAGAAAAGGTCATACATCCTTTGCTCTCGACCCGGAGCAAATTTTACCTTGCCTGCTACATTTAGCTGAGTCAAAATTGGCTCATTCATCAATCAAAGTACACTTGGCTGCAATTTCCAGACTTCGCAGAAAACCAGGAGAACTCTCCCTGTGGTCAAAAAGAATCATTAAAGAGATTATGAAAGGCCTTTTCAGAGTTTTTCCACCCTTAAAGCGCCCGGCAGTCCCATGGGAGTTAAACACAGTCCTAGCTCAATTGATGAAATCGCCTTTCGTGCCGATACACAAAGCTGACTTAAAATATGTTTCATGGAAAACGGCCCTCCTATTGGCCCTCACATCGGCTAGAAGAATCAGTGAGATTCAGGCTTTCACTGTGGCTGCACCCTTTCTTCAATTCAAGCAAGACAAACTACTATTGAGAGCAAACCCTTGTTTTATTCCTAAAGTTCCAACTTCTTTTCACTTAAATGAGCTGGTAGTGCTCACTACGTACTTTGGAAATCCTTCAATCGCTGCCGAAAGAGCATTGCACTCTCTGGATGTAAAGCGATGCATCAAGTTCTACATTCATAGAACAAAGACTTTCAGAAAATCGGATCAGCTCTTTGTTTCCTTTACTTCGCCAAGCAAAGGCCAGGCCCTTTCAAAGAGCAGTATTGCATGTTGGATCTCCTCTGCAATTGTTTTCTGCCATAACAAAGCTGGAAAACCTCTATCTGCAAAGGTGTCTGCGCACTCCACAAGGAAGATGGCAGCTTCTACAGCCCTTTTTGCCGGGGTATCACTTCCAGACATTTGTAGAGCGGCAACATGGTCTAACGTGCATACGTTCACCAAGCACTACTGCCTAGTTTCGGCATGGAAAGCAGATGCTGCAGTGGGTCAAGCGGTCCTGAGGCATCTGTTCTCTTGAGGTACAGTCTATTTATATCTATCACCTCTATTTTATTTTGTCAATTTGGTTTCACAGATTTATATGTTTATAGTTATTTACTTGGATTTCATGATTCATATAGATCGGTATGTTTATATGTGTTCATTCGTAATGCATATGAAGGCCTTCGCCTAGTCGCAAAGTTTTTAAGGAATGACACTGCTGACTACTCTGATACAAGCATGTGAATCTATGAAAGATTCAATACTGGAGAAAAAACAAGTTACTTACCTGTACACTGTGGTTCTCCAGTATTGATAGCTTTCATAGATTCACATGCGGCCCTCCCTCCTCCCCGTCTAGGCTTGCCACTTCTTACCTCAGGCTACTTCTTAACCTTAGCACACTTGTGCGCGAAATCTGAGGTCTGGTGGCTCTGCTGGGGAGTTGAGGTCTAGGACTCGTCTGTGATTGGTCAAAGTTTGGACCTACATAAAGATGCTGACGAATGTTAAAATTTTCCTTTCCCTTTGGTGGTTTCTAATGTACTTCTATGGTACTACTTTTCTAACTACCGCGAGACTCCCACCATGACGACGGGGAAGATACAAGCATGTGAATCTATGAAAGATATCAATACTGGAGAACCACAGTGTACAGGTAAGTAACTTGTTTTTTACCAGCATTTTTCTAAAAACCCATTTAAAAAATGTTCTAAGATCACATTGCACCACCTAAGTTGAAGGTATGTCTAACAGTATCCTAAACAACCTTTTAAGCTTCCCTCTGTTAGAGCAAAATGCAGGGAAAGGTTGTCAGTCATAGAGTGAAACGGCTAAAAAAGAGTAGTGTATCTTGAAGAGACCAGCAGCTTCTCAGTCCCAGCTTGCACTGTACTGGCAGTTTGCCTCACAGCCCCAGTTCTTTTTTTCCAGCTCATGCAGAGAGGATCTAAACTTCAGCTTACCATGACTTTTGTAAGGGTCACTTGCTTGTTCCATCACTGTTCATTGAATGTGAAGGGAATCTTTCCACTGAAAATGCCAACTCCTTTCATGAAACGCCCTTCATGTGGAAGAAAAACGCAGCATCAAACTCTCATGCAGTCTGTGTGGTATGTCTACCACCTGCATATTTAGTAAAAGACTGAGTTCTGTCAGAAAATGTCAAACCATGCCCTCGCAGATAGGGAGGGAATCGGACTGAGAGGTAAACTGGAAGACCTCCGAGTGGAGGAGGAGAGAAATACACAGACAATAAAGAAAATAGAGGGCCTCCCTCTTCTGTAAAGGTTCACTCTCATGAAAAAGACTTCCACAGAGTCAGAGAGAGGAAGGTGAAGAAAACAACTTTGCCACTGTTCTAGACTTGTTTTACTCTCCTGAGAACAGTTGATGACGTAACCATCAGCCCGTACATGTTGACAATCAAGAAATTTGACAGTACTACTGAAGTCGACATCAATACCTCAGTATAGGCTCCTATCGTATAGTCAACACCTGTGATTTCGACTCCTGCTTCTAAGTCCAGAGCTACAACTTCATGCCACTTGAGGTCACATCGTTCGATGTTGAAACACCCACCACACAACGCCGACAAAGCCAGGATCAAGACAGATGTCGAGATGCCATTGAAAAAGTCGACGTCAGGACTATTGGCGTCCAGTAGATTGAAGTTGAAGAGTTCAACATCAAGAATGTCTTCCGCATCAGTTTACTGTTTGTCCTTTCATAAGGGTATTCCCATGGAAGAAGCTGAGCCACTACCGGCTCCAAGGTTCACATTCCTGCAGAGGAACCAGCTCAAGAACCACCAAGCCCTGTCATATCCCCAGTTCCTTTGACGCCTCCATGTCCTCTCATAACGGTACCATGAGCATCATCTATGTCTTCTGGTACATTTAGACCACTAACAACTCCAGCTGCTCAAGTATCACTCTAATGCAGTCCATACCGACACAAGATAAGACAGTCCTGTCTTTCTCTCCTACAATATCAAGGTCACAATCTATGAACTCCTATACCTCTTACACTCCTACAACTACAGTGGCTTCTCCAGTTATAACTTTCCCTGTTGATGATATTCTTACTTTCCAAGATCTTCTTGATAAGAAGGGTGACAAAACTAAACATCCAGATGGAAGCCCCACAAACAGTGGTATCTGTCATCATGGAGATCGTACGGCCTAGAGCCTCTCCAAGACCTAATCTGGATCCTGGCTTTAAGGAAATAGCTGAGCAGAAATTCCTAACACCAGCACATTTTAAATCAGCAACACCGAGGCTCATCAAGAAATACAGTCCAGCAGAAAATTTCATATCCCTGAGGCAAGAGCCCAAATATGATTCGGTGATAGTGTCACAAAAAGACATTCCTCTGCACCAGAGACTTCGATCCCTCCAGTAAAGGAGCATAAAAGAAAGGACACAGTGGGTAGACAAATCTGCGGGTCAGCTGCTGTAGCATTTAAAACGTCAAATGTTTCAGCATTACTGGGCAGGTCTGACAGAGCTCTATGGGACTCACTCCAGTCCTTCGTAAATAATGGTAAGAAAACTGGACTTATTAGAGATAATACAGGAAGGGCAAATGGTATCCTACCAATCAAACAGTGCTGCAATAGACTCTGCAGACTTGGGGATAACTTCATACTGTGTCACAGCATACCTCTTTTTTGTGTAAAATCTCTTTATTGATTTTGAAATAATAGAATAAAACAACAATAATACTCTGCTCTCCAAGATGACAATCATGTTATAAGCGTGGAAACATAGTCAACAGAGAGATCCAAAAAATATGTATGAAAAAGAGCGTGTCAGCTATGCCAATAAATCAAAATTATAACGGGACAGAAATGCAAGAGACGAGGGAAGGGCCGTATTGAAAGGGAAGGAGGAGAAAAGACAATAAGGCGTGGCGTTGGGGTCTCGCGTATGGAGATAATTGCGCAATGGACCCCAGATATCCTTTGGATGAGAAGAGGGGGCCTGCAGAAGAGCGTAGTCCTCGCTAACAAATTCGCAATGTGACATGCTTGCAAGCCAGGCAGGGGAAGAGGGGACAACGGGGCTGCCCCAGTGTAGCGCTATCTCTCGTTTGGCTAAGAAGAAGCACATGGAAACAAAGTGGCGTAAGGAGCGTGGTATGTCGCTGGTGTATCCCAAGAGTGCGAGAAGGGGGTCCGGGGAGAGCTCTTAATCAGTCATAGCAGTGACATGCACAAAGACAGAGGTCCAGTATGCGGAGATCGCTGGGCAGTTCCAGGTTAGATTTGCAAAATCAGTGCCAGAGGCGTGACCTTTAGCACACTGATCAGATCATGAAAGGTTGAATTTTAGCGATATCTAATGGCGAGAGATATATACGGTGAATGAATTTGAAATGCAACAGTTTGTATCTGTAGTTGCTCGAAATGTTTTTGATTTGTGAACAGCAATATGACCACATTTTTTCCATAACGGAGATACCCAGTTCCTCTGCCCACACTCCCCTCACCCTCGCGGTGGTGTTAGGTTTGAGGGGATGCACATCTGGTAAAGCCGGGAGACTAGACGGTCGCCATCTTCGCCGGCTACAATGAGCGTCAACGGAGGGAAACCTTCGAGGGGTATGTGGAAGGTAGGAATCAAAGATCACAATGTGTTATGTAGTCTCTGGATGATAAAATGGTCCATGAAGGGTAAGTCATGTACGGGAGGGTCAGCAGTCGGCTGTATAACATGGCCGCCCGGGAATAGATCCCCAAGGGTAGTGAGATTATGGCGGCAAAGTACACGCTGTACAAGCTTTTCACCGGTGAGCGGGAGCCAGGAATTATCAAGCAGAGGGAGAGCAGGAGAATATAGAGGGCCCCCACCCAACGTCTGCCGCAGCTGATGTCAGGCACAGCAGGTCGTGCATACTGTATGGATGTCAGTGGCATCCTGCGGGATGCCCTTTGGCAAAATTAAAGCATGTGGAAGATCACCTAGTTGAGCCGCTCTGGTTTCAAATAGGGGAGGCGAGCATCCGGGTGGTAACAGTGATAGGAGTACTGGCATTGGGTGGCAAGATAATACAAATTGAGGTCCGGGACCCCAAGTCCGCTGCGCTCGTAAGGGAGGGTGAGAGTGTCCCAACGAACATGCGAAAACCCACCAGCCCACACGAGGCGCAGAAGGAGGCCACACAAGGAGCCGAACAAAGTCGGGTAGTGGGATAAGAATGTTCAAAAATAAACATAGGAAGCGAGGGAGTATGACCATTTTTATGATGGATACACAACCAGCCATGGACAAGGGTAGTTTAATCCAGTGGTCTATTTGGGAAGCAAGTTTGGCCATCGCCGATCTGTAGTTGAGTTGCAGTATTTGGTCCCTATCCCTGTGTAGCCATATGCCCAAATATTTAGTGCCATCCGCTACCCAGGAGAAGGAATGATCGGCTGGCGATGGATGCGCTGCATCTGTCAATGGTAATAGTTTTTTTTACAAATTTGTATTGTATTTATTGATCTCTAGAAACACAGTTAAAGTATGGCAACAGTTATACATCTCAGGAGCCATGATAGTAGTGCTTGCCCATTCCGTTCGAAATTAAACATATTTTTCAACAACATGATGTATGAAGGTGTACATTACTGGATCCGGACATAAGCAACAATATCATAAAAAAATACAGATCATAACTTTAAAACTACCCGCCACCCTCCCCCACCCTGGTCGCAAAAGATATTCCCCTTCCATGCCAGATCTCATAAGTCAGACTACCTCTCACAGGAGTTACCTCTCCTCTACATTCCCGGATTCCGAGTGGCTCTCATGTATTATTACTTCCCCTGAACCAGCTCGATCTACCTGTACTCCCTCGGTCCCCTTCGAGGGGGGTCCCCTACCAGCGGGGATTCCTGTTATCATAACATTCCAGGCCATTGCATCATCCTCCAGTTTTTCATCCCTCCTGACTCTCTTCATCCGGATTAACTCCGCTACTGCCCACTCCCGTAGGTCTTTGGCCCAACTCTCCATCGTGGGGGGCCTCGGACTCATCCACCCAATTGCAATTCTTCGCTTCGCTAGTACTAATCCCAGCTGCAAATATTTTCTTGTGAGTTTTTTCCCTTTAGGTCTAGGGAGGAGTCCAAGTAATATCTCCCTAACAGAGTGGGGTATCTGCCACCCAGTAATTGTTTGTAAGCTATCTACCACTGACCTCCAGTAAGGTACCAAATCAGCGCAATCCCAAAGCATATGTAAGAAATGGGCATCTGCGCAACCACATCTAGGGCAATGGGCCGAGCGTTCTCAAGTGAGAGTGGTACTCGTACTTGGTGTACGATATTGTACTGTGTAAGCTTGAACCTGGCATTAGAGCTGATTTGCCTGACCTCTTCGTGTACTCTTCGCTACTCAGGTACCGTTAAGGGCACATCCAGAATCGCGTCCCATTCAGCCTGAACTGGGATGGGGTTAGCAGGGATGGCCCCCCTGAGTGCCTGGTAAATGTGAGAGACTAATCTACGTCCTCCTGCCAAAGTTACTATAGCCTGCAGTGTATTCGAAATAGGCGGTTCCTGCGGAAACATCGGCCACAGTTCACGGGCCGCCGCTGATATTTTTGCGTATTGAAGGTATTGTCCCCTCCCAGCTCAAATGTGGATTCCGCCTCCTCCCTAGTAAGGAACTGTTGAGCAGAGTATAGGTCCCCCATCACATGGCAGCCCCCTTCCGTCCATTTAATAATGGACATGTTACAACTTATCCTTTTAAATGGTACCACATTCCATAGCGGGGCATCCGGAGCATATGGCGCCCTCTTCACCACGGTTTTTAGTGCCACCTCCCAAATTATGGCGACATGTCGGACAATGTATGGAAGCCGGTCCGGCACCCTCGACCCCAACATAAGAAGTTCAGGGAGGGGAATCCCCCAATGTGTACCCGCCAGTAAATGTTTCTCCCAGTTATCGTGTTCGTCTAACCACTGCACAGCGTGTTGAAGCTGCGCCGCCATATAGTAAAGGCCCAGTCGAGGCACCTCGAGTCCCCACTGCTCCCACGTCCTCTGTAATGTGTCCAACTTCACCCTTTTCCTTTTAGTTCCCCACAACAATTCCACCAGCAGGCGGTCCAGGCGTCGGAAACACGGCTGTGGTATTTGATAAAATGCATTTTGCATAACATAAAGACAGCGTGGAAGAATCGCCATTTTGATCAACGCGACCTTACCCATCAAGGAAAGCGGCAGTTCATGCCAAAACGCAATAGTTTTGGATACCCTTCACACACCTCCCCACATGTCGCTCCAGATAGTCGTCCTCCGTATGCGCTAATCTGATTCCCAGATAGCGTACTTCATCCCTGATCCAGGTTAAATTCACCGGGGGCAATTCACATTCCTCCTGCTCGGCCAGGCATCCCATAGGGAAGAGCTTAGACTTACCTGGGTTGAGGTGCAGCCCCGAGATCTCCCCAAAGCCGGTCAGCGCCCCCAGTAGCACAGGAACTGACTCTTCAGGACGTCGAATGTAGACCAACGTATCGTCAGCGTACATGGACACCACGTGTGTAGTATTCCCCAACTGAATTCCCCAGTTCTGCATCTTAGTTCTAAGAGTGATCGCCAGGGGCTCCATCGCGAGAGCGAATATAAGTGGCGACAAGGGGCAGCCCTGTCGGGTACCCCTCCGGAGCTTAAAGCTGCTAGACACTTGGTTTCGCATGCGCACCCTAGCCGTAGGTCTAGTGTATAATATCTTCATCCATTTGATGTATTTCTCCCCTAGGCCCATCTTATTGAGGACCTCCCACATATAATTCCATTCGACAGAGTCAAAGGCCTGCTGAATATTCAGGATACATAGGGCCCAATCCTCCTCTAGGTGGGGTGCGTGCCATATGTGTGCAAGTCTACGCAGATTGTGTGTGGTGTTTCTTCTGGGAACAAAACCGGCCTGGTCCGGGTGGACCAATCGGGCCACATACGGCATAAGACGCGCTGCCAGCACGCCGCTCAGTATCTTTTCGTCAATATTCAGAAGAGAGATGGGCCTGTAAGAGGCGGGGGAGAGGGGATCCCTATCCGGCTTGGGGATCATAGACACCAGTGCCTCCATCATAGTATTAGGGAGTTCCCCTTGGGCCAGACCTTCGTTAAACACCTCTAAGAGGTGATCAACCAGCTGCGGAGCAAATTTTTTATAAAACTCCGCTGGGAGCCCGTCGCTCCCGGGGCACTTCTCTGACTTCAGCTTCTTAATTGTTGCTTGCACTTCCTCTTTGGATATTGGGGTCCCTAGGGCCTCAGCTTCCTCCTCCCCCAGTGTCAGTAGCATTAACCCCTTCGAGAAAATCTTGTAATGCTTGCGGCCTGACTTGAGTAACAGTTGTACATGTACGCCGCAGGTGTGCCAAGGATCGCGCCCTGCGTGTATACCACGTTCCCATCTTTATTTCTAAGCTGTATAATGGGTGTATGTTCCGTCTCCGTCCTGAGCAGTCGTGCCAGGAGCGCTCCTGTCCTGTCTCCCTCCATGTGTAATCTCTGTCTATAGGTAGTATATTGATGTTTCTCTAGTCTGGTCCAGGCCTCAAGCAACTTGCCACGGACCCGCGTCCGTTCGTCAGCATCCATAGGCATCCCACAAAGAGCATCATCTAGGGTTTTTAGTTGTGCTTCTAAGGTTGTGATATCCCTACTGAGCTGGTTTTAGACCCCATATGTGGTCCGCTTATGACTACTTTCATGGCCTCCCATTCTGTGGACCTATTGGCTGTCGAACACCAGTTCTCCCTAAAATAATGTTCCAGGGCCTCCTTCACCGTCTGCACATATGGGGGGAACGCAAGTGCCTCAGCTCTGAGCCGCCATAATGGAATGGCCGGTCGACCCTGCCCACTTCTCAAAGTTAACAGTGGCGCATGGTCGGAGATATACTTAGTTAAGTAGGAAACATCCTCCGCAGCTGCGGACAGACCCGAGGAGAGGCAACAGTGGGCAATTCGAGTCAATGTGTTAGCAGCAGGGGTGTAACAGGAGAACTCTCGTTTAGTTGGGTTACGGGCCCGCCACTCATCTCTTAACTGCATACCTTGCAGTATAGTGGCTAGCGATCTCGACATACGAGGCTTGGTATTCTCCCGCGGGGGTTCTCTATCCAATTCCGCATCAAAGATGCAGGTAAAATCTCCTAGGAGAATAAGTTCCGCACCCATGTACGGTGTCGCTGCTTTCAAGACGGACTGGAAAAAATCTGGACAATCCGAGTTAGGTGCATACACATTAATAATGCAAATTTCCCTGCCTTCCCATCTCCCAAATAGGATAACATAGCGCCCCTCAGGATCCAATACATGGTGAAGGTGTTGGAATGGGACCCCAGGTGCCACCCACACCAGTGCCCCTCGAGCAAAACCGGAGTACGAGGTAGCGTATAGCTGACCTCGCCACCTTTTCCGTATGCTCACTATTGTGTTCCCCCATATGTGCGTTTCTTGTAGTCCTGCAATTGTTATTTTGTACCTCTTTAAAAATGCGTGCACCCTGCGACGCCTGTCGAGACCAGCCATACCCCTAACATTCCATGTTAGTATCTTCAACCTTTGTACTGACATACTGGTTCGTTGATATGCGCCCAGTATTTACCACCCAGCCCTCTGAGTTTCCGACTCCCTGACCTAGCAGACATTCTAGCATATTGTAATCTAACGTGACCAAGGAAATTCCGCAACAACCCACTCAGAAAAACTTAGAAAAGTGAGCAACCCCGACCCCTTCCCCACCCCATGGGCAGTTGTGTATACTCCAATGCATACCTTGCGATCCACAGTAGAATTAGCACATACCGCCCCATACCACCCCCCCTCCCTTCCAAAGAACCTTCCAACTTTGGTTTATTTAACCCAGGGCCAAAACCCAGTCCCGCCATAACTGGCAAATAAATTAATATTCTTTAGATGCTGTGCAAGAGTACCGGCCACGCCGGGGTGCGAGATTGCTCTCAAGCTTCCCAGGCGTGCCCGGACTCTAGTGGGGGCGCAGTGGCTCTGACAGCTGCCCATGCTCAAAATATAGTTAATGATCATCATGGCTTTCGTCTCTCCGCTTAGAAGTCCACCCATGCGATCCTTATGTACAGGTCTCCCAAGGGTCCCTCCAGGATATCTGCACAACAGTCTCTCGAGAACCCACCCATGGTAGAAGTACTTAGCGAACTTATCTGTACGATTCTGCTTTCCACTGTCCAGCTCTCATTGTTCATTCTTGGTCGCTGCTTGGGTCCTTGGTGCCAACCACCATGTCCGGTGTCTTCTCTATCGAGTCCGGTACCACTTCCGAATCCGAAGCCTGTAATGTGCCGTCTTGGAGAACCCTGATACGGCCTGAGCTCGCCGCCCGTTTGTGTTGCAGAGGAACTGCGGTCTCCCCGGGATGCACGAGCCGAGGCCGCGCCTGTGGAGGCCGTGGAGGGCACCAGGCGTCGTCCCTCCGGAGCCCTAGTATCAAGCCAGTCTCTCGCCTCCTCCGCCGAGAAGAACACACGACCTTCATTCTCCACCCGTAGTTTAGCTGGGAACATAAGACTGTATTTTAAGTTTAAGTCCCTTAGTCTCCGCTTGATCGCAGCAAAGGTCTTTCTTTGGTCTTGAACTCTCTGGGTGTAATCAGGGTACACCGATATGGAATGGCCCTAAAAGAAAAAGCGTCGCCCACTGCGTGAAAGCTGGAGGAGGAGATCCCTGTCCCTGAAATTGAATAGCTTCGCAATAATAGCTCGTGGGGGCGCCCCAGGTTTAGGAGGGGCCGCCAGCGCCCTGTGCGCTCTTTCAATACTGAAGAACTTGGACAGCTTTTTGGGAGCCATTTCGTGCATGATCCACTCCTCAAGAAACAGTTCCACTGAGGGTCCCTCTGCCTTTTCAGGAAACCCAACAAATCTTAGGTTCCCCCTCCGCGACCTTCCTTCTGAATCTTCTGCCCTATCATCCAGCTTTATGACCTGACGTTTCAGTTCCGCCACCGTGGCACTAAGATTCTTCACTTCCATTTTTAAAACGCCGGTGTCTTTCTCTGTGGTAGTCACTCTGTCAGTGACTTTACGAAGGTCGCATCTCAGCAGGTTAACATCTTTGGCCACGGCATCTATTTTCCTAATCATATCGTCCCTGGTCGACTGGATAGCATGTGTGACATCTTTCAGCGTGGGGGTATCCTCAACATCTCCTTCTGCAATTCCTTTCCCCACCAGAGGGACCTCTCCCCTATCCTCAGGGCCTTGGAGTATGGGCTGGGCATAGTTTGAGATCTTGTTAGTTTGCACCTTTGGCGCTCTCTCTTTCCCCATATTAACCAGCGTGAGGTGCCCGCTGATATCCCGTGGTGCGCTCCCAGGCAGAGTGGCCTCCCCTTTTTTTTTTTTTTTTTCCTGTTTTGCCCGGTTAACTTGATCCTTCCAACATACTGCACCAACGATCTTAGAGCTCCTCAACTCTCAAGTGGAGATACCGGCCAAGGGTCCCCACAGGGGTTCCAGCTCCTCTGGGCTTCTTTTCAGGTCGTAGACGAGCGCGGCTATATTGCTTCGCTCAGTACCACGTTCCGCCTCCGTAGTCTCGTAGGGGGACTCCAGAAAGCTCTGCACGCTTTTCTAACTCCACCGGGGAGTCTCCGTATCAGTTAATCAGCCCTGCTCATTCTTCTTAGACTGCAAATTCCTCTGGTGGAGCCCCTATATCCCTCGGGCCTGCACCACGATCCGCTGCCCCCTCCACCTCCTAGATCTTTTGGGACTTGTCGCACTTACACCTCGTTTGTAGCGGTGCTGGGCAGCGTCTCCCGGTTTCACCTCCTCCCTCAGTCCATTTCCATTGCCCTCATTTTGCCAGGCGGGGGCCACTCGGGTCTCAGTAGGCGCCGTCTCCACAAAGTCGATGCCACTCGCCGGCGTTTTTGCTCCCAGCGACCTCCAAGTTCAGGTTCTTCGTTCTCGCACCACGTCGCTTCCCTCGGGCCGCTCACATGCCCGCTCCCTTTCACCTGTCAGTCGATCCACAAGCGAAGACCTTCCTCCGCTAGGGGTGTCCGCGCGAACGATCCGCGGCAGTAGACCGAAGCTCCTCCGTATTCCGATCTGCGCGGCACAGCCGTATCTCTAGCAGTCAAAATGGCGCCGACTCCCCTCCGGGATCCGATCGCCGCAGAAGTGTCAGTGGGGCTCCAGACGATCGCGACCTCTCATATGGTGGCACGTAGTCTCGTGGATCCCTGGAGACCTTTTTTCCATTGAATCATGAGCCAGGATATTGAAGGATTTGTTTAAATTCGGGCCGCCGCACGGAGCTCTCCCCAAGCACGTCTACGTTGCCATGTTGCCAAGCCACGCCCCCCAATGGTAATAGTTTTGATTCGGCCCAGTTAATTCAGGGCCCGGACAAGTTTCCGAAGCTGACAACCTCCTGCACCAAGGGTGATAAGTTCTCTGACGGATGGCGAATAAAAAGCAAAATGTCTGCGTATAAGGAGAATAGAAGCGGGCCATGGGTGAGTTGGACACCGCAAGGCAGGGGGGGGCCCAGCATATAGCGGACCAATTGGTCCATAGCGATGATAAAAGAAGGGTAGAGAGGGGACAGCCCTGCCTGGTCCCTCTTAAGCTAGGGAACGATTCAGAAAGCGAACCGTTGACCTGAAGACATGCCACGGGGTGGGTATACAAAAGCATAATCGGGGAGATTACGATTGAAGGGATTCCCAGTTTACCAAGGACTGCCCTCAAGAAGGGCCACTTAAGGGAGTTGAATGCTTTTTCAGCATCCAGCATGGCCATGACTGCGGGGGTGGAGGATGATATCTTATTGAGAACTGCAAATATGATGCGTAAATTGAGGCAGGTGGAGCGATGCGGAACAAAGCCGGATTGCACAGTGAAATGATATGCTCCATTAGAAGAGACAGCCTAGTGGCAAGAACCTTAGCTAAGATTTTGTGGAGGTTTAAAAGAGATAGGCAGCGATATGAAGCAAAAGAGCGGGGTCCTTTCCCGGTTTCAACAATAGCACAAGAATGGCCTTGCGTAATGATGGGGCAGGGCACCTGTGGCCAATGATTTGTTGTATAACGCCAGAAGATGAGGGGCCAAGGATTGTTTAAAGGACTTATAGAAAGCCCCAGCTAGTCCATCCGATCCAGGTGCCTTTGAGCCATCAAATGTGTCAATGGTCAGTACAATTTCCTCGATAGTGATAGGCTTGGCCAAAAACTGGCGATGGCCATCGGTCAGCCAGACCATCGCCACCTCCTTGAGGTAGGAAGATATTTCAGCAGGAGGGTCAGGCATACGTGAGGAGTATAAACTCCGATAGTACTGATGGAGTTCAGCTATGACTCCTTCACCCCCAGACCCTCACTGTCTGGATTCCGAGCGCAGCTCCGTGATGTAATTGTGTAAGTGGTTAGGTCCAGAAGTCGGGCAAGAGAGTGGCCTGGGCGCTCTCCCTCCACGTAACGGCATACCCTGGCATGTTTTCCCTTAAATGCGACCTCTCTGTCAGCAAGGTCGCGAAACTCTGTCAACAAAGCGGCTCTTTGATATGAATAGGGACCCCACCCACAGCAGCTGCCTCATTAATTTCACAATGTGTAGAGCAGACTCAATATCCTGCAGTCGTGTGCGTATGTCACGCAAGATTCCCGTATGTCTGGAGATGGATACTCCGCGGATAAAAGCCTTGAAGGCTATGGCCTGTGTCGCAACCAACCCCGCGTTCAACTCAAAATATTCGGTTATGGCAGCAAGAACCTCCCCGCGGAACGCCGGGTCTCGGAGGGACTGACTATGGAGTCTCCAAGTGCACTCCGTACCACAGCCATATGAGACTTGCAAGCGTAGAAGGACCGGGCTGTGATCGGACAGTGTGCGCGGTAGAAACGCAACCTCCCGCATCCAGGAATCCACATTGGCCGATAGTCGAGCCTAGACCCAACAGAGTGGGGAGCAGAATAACAAGCATTGGTAATGCATCGGTTTCGCCTATGTAATGAATAAAGAGCTGTTTTCATCAATCATCGTCCGGGAGAAGGAAAGAGCTCCCTGACAGATAACACGGGAGTGGAGAGGATGCGGCGCAGCGGCCAGAGCTGCTGACTCGCGAGCTGGGGATCCCGCTGCGCAACATCCTGTGATTCTATGCAAATTACTTAATCTCTCTGGGTGATAAATTGTTATATAAATATGCTGCAATAGTAAAAGGCAAAACTTTATGAAAATATAGTTCAACCAAAGCGGATGTTAACAGTATTTCGGCGGCAGGAAACTGATGAGAGGCAGACGAAGAAGCAGCACTGGTAAATGCAGGAAAAATGCTACAGCCAATAGAAATGGAGGAAAGGTAAGTGGCACGCACAGGAACCAATGAGAAGCCAGGAAAGAGAGGCGTCGGGATGCAAGTTATATTAAAATTAATAGATTTCTCAAGCACAGCGCAAGCGCTGTGCAGGCGAGATCTAAAAAGTAAATCCGGGGGTGGAGGGATAGCAGGAGTGCCATGTGTCGTAAAGCAGATAGGTATCCACGATATGCCGCAGCGCATCCCGTGCCAGTCTTACCACTGGGGTGTGTGCTGGAGGAGTCTGCTTGGGTGCACAGCGGTAGATGGAGATCTCCGCCCATTAGCACATAGTCCATATCTTTACGTCCCATATGTGTCAGGAGGTTATGAAAAAAATCAGGATCGTCCTCATTGGGGGCATAAATGTTCAACAGTAATACCAGTTTGTTAGCAAGAATACCCCGGAGAAGGACATACCGGCCGTCGGGATCTAAGTGGCGTGATAGGAGAGTGAAGGGAACGCTAGTGCCCCGGTATTATGAGCTGTAACATGAGAAATATCGATGCGTACCCCATGGTTTTGCATACAAACAATCAGCAGTAGGGGACAGATGTGTCTCCTGTAGAAAGGCGATCTTAACGCCGTGTCTGTTTAGGTATGACAGTACCTGTTTCCCCTTCCTAGGGTTATCGATTCCCCGGATGTTCCAGGTGATGAGGGTGAGGTCTACTGATCTTCTACCTTGGGTTGGTGGCATGGCACTGACAGTGAATGATTGCAAGAGGGTGCATGGGAGGTAAAGGTGCAGACATTGCGTGGGGTGCTGCAGAAGTGAGACATAAATGAGCGGCTGAGCAGAAAATTTAAATCCAATCCTAAATCCCCAACCACCACCCACACTAGAACATAAGGTATCCAGTGAGACCCAATAAGACAAACCAAAAAACATCATAAACCCAATAAGAATTTGGTGTACACCATGGGGGCATAGCGACAACATGGCAGGCAGTGGCCCATTATGAAACAATACCATGCAACAATGGAGATTAAACAGTGACGGTGAGTACGAAATATGCACAGATCTAGATATTGCTGGAGTTCCTGGCCGAGGGACAGCAGCAGCCAATGATCATGTCTAATCAAAGTAATCATGTCGTAGCAGGGCAATCTAGAGAGAGAGGCTGTGGACAGGTGGAGGAGTCAGTCATTTTCGGAATGGACCAACCAGGAAGAGCGTCTTAGCCCGCAGAGATTTGCAGAATGAAGAGGCATCAGAGGGGGTATTGAAAACACAGGTTTTGCCATTGTACTCCACTCTCGGGTGGGATGGATAAAGCATTGCGTAGCAGATGCCCTTCTTACGAAGGGAGTTCTTGGCATCGCTGAATCTGCAGCAGGTCTCCTGGACAATAGGAGTGAAATCAGGGTAAAGGGAGATGTCCGCGCCTGGTAACGTAGAGGGCCCGTCTCACAGGCCAGGTGGAGAGCAGTGCCCCTGTAGTTGAGGAGTTGTGTGATGAGGAAACTGGGTGGAGTCCCTCAGGGGGGTGAGGGCCGAGGGACTGATGAGCACGCTTTACCGCGAAGGTGTAAGAAACTGGATTGGTCAAAGAGTTCAGTGAGGAGCTACTCCACAAAGGCTTCCGGTCTCCCCATATTGGTGGTCTCAGCGATGCCGGCTATGCGTATGTTATTTCTCCGGGACCTGGCCTCCAAGTCCTCGTTTTTTGATCGCCACCTCCTTCAGGATACGTTCCATCTTGTCTAGTCGCTTCTGCATCATAGAAGCAAGGTATCCCCAGGGCCACCGAAGCACTCGCCATACGAGCAGCTGATCCAGGCGGGGCACGCCCGTTCCAAGGCCGACACAACTGCTGCGAATCGTCGCACCAGCAGGGAAGGAGGAGGACCCTGGGCGCAGCAACCACACCATGGTGCTCAGACGGGCACCATATGCGGCTGGCCACAGCCCAGGGGGGCCGCTGGAGCGTGGCCACAGCTCCACAGGCCCGGAGGGCCGTGGAGATGCCCAGGGCGTAGGCGGGCCGCAGCAGGCAGATATCCACCCCAGGGCTGATGAGCACCCAGGGGGCCGGCACCTGCAACCATACCGACCCCTCCGCTCCGACTGCAGAGATCCAGGCAAGTCCGGAGGAGAGGCAAAGACCTGGCCTCAGGCTTACCCGCGGCCCCTGGCACGGTAGGGTCTCCGAGGCAGTGCTGGCCTGCCCCGCCCCTAGACAAAAGGAACAGCGATCGGGACAAGGAATTTGCGGTCCCTCAGTAGCCCCAGTCCCCCAGGGCAGCAGCAAGGTTCAGTATTCACTCCCATGGTGAGGGACGCATTGTTTTGTTTTTATTTTATTTCAAAGAAAAAAATCCCACTTTGGGGTTTTCTCTTTGGGCATAAATAAATTGCAACTTTGACGTTTAGCTCCACCATATTAGACGTAGCCTTCTGGCAAAGTTACAATGCATTGGAAATAACAGACCTGTCAATGCTTGAAATGTGCGCCAGGGTCGAGATCGTGCTCGAACAGCGACTCCAACTACGAGAAGGAGGTCCCCAGCATGTAGTCATCGGGGAAGACACAGATCTCCTTCGTGGTCTTCGTCCTCGACTCATACTTCAAAAAGGGACTATTCACCTACCTTATCAGATAGTCCACCTTCAAGAGTCTCCCCAGTGGATGATGTTAGTACTTTTCAGGACGTACTTACCAGGGGGGCAACAAAATTGAACATTGACATGCCCACCCCTCAAACCTCATCCTCTGTGATTTTTGAAACTTTGCACCAAAGATCAGCGACACGGACTTTACTGCCTTTGGTACCTGGGCTCCTTCAGCCGGTCATGGATGTGTTTCTCACACCGGCAACACTAGAGACTGCCCCGGCAAGGATCTTAAAAAAGTGCAGGCCTCTGGAACAGGATCCACTATTCCTTAGAGTAGATCCACCTCCAGATTCTGTGATTATCGTGGCGGCAAAAAAGACGCACGCAGTGGCCCCCTCCTCAACGGTGCCTCCGGATAAAGAAAGCAGAACCCAGGACTCTTGGGGAAGAAAAGTTTGTGGCACTTCTGCTCAGTGTTAAAGATTTCTAGCGCCTCAGCTCTCTTAGCGCCATGATGGGGCCCTGTGGGATTCTTTGGAAAAATTTAAAGACAAACTTCCCAAAGGGGATCGCAGAGACTTTGAAGAAGTATTACAAGAAGGGGGGTTAGTAGCGAACCAGATTGTTAGCGCTGCAGCGGATGGAGCAACCCTATCTCCTCATTCTTATGCGCATGAGATTTGTGCCAGACGCTCATCCTGACTTCGGCTCACTGCACTGAAGCCCGAAGCGCAGCAACAAATTCTAAACCTCCCTTTCTCGGGGAGTTCCCGCTTTGGCACACACACAGACGATGAAATGGCCAGAATGAAAACTGAGTTTGATACCCTGAAGGCAGTAGGCTTTGAAAAGAAAAAGGAATTCCGCCACAGATACAGGCCATACGACCGCAGGCCATTCCATCAGAGGGTTCAAACCCCCTCAATGGCAGAGGCATTTACAGCAGCAACATCAACCCAGAACCCACTATCGGGGGCGTCGCACTTCCCGTGGGAGAGAAGCCCCACGCCAATCCATCATTTCGGCAAAAACCCCTTCAAAGCAATGATCGTTCACTTCCCTCATCGCTGTTTCCCACTCCAGTGGGGGGAAGTATAGCCATCCACATGCAAGAGTGGCGCAACATCACAAATGATGAATGGGTGTTAAGTACGTTGCAGAATGGGTACTCTACGTTTGTCATCCACCCCCCCGGCTATCGCGCCAGTGAAAGCTGCATGCCACTATCTACAACTACTACAACAGGAAGTATCCACTCTCCTATGAAAATCGGCCATAGAAGAAGTGCATGTCTCTCAATGAGGACAAGGAGTATACTCAAGGTATTTTCTGGTGAAAAAGAAAGGTCAAAAAGCAAAGTTCAGGCCTATTTTAGATCTGCGCACTCAACAAATCCAAGCGGAGGGAGAAGTTTCACATGCTGGCTCTCCATCAAATATATCCTCATCTCCAACAAGGGGACCGGATGTGTTTGATAGATCTGCAGTATGGATATTTTCATGTTCCAGTCAACCTACGTCACCGGAAGTTCCTATGCTTCATAATAGGATCCAAGCTTTACTAGTTCAAAGTTCTTCCCTTCGGGTTGAAGTCAGCTCCTTGAGTGTTTACCAAATGCATGGCAGTAGTGGCAGCTGCGCCAGGGACTGTTTGTTAAACCTTACCTCGATGACTGGCTTCTGAAGGGTCTTTCCCCCCCAGTGTGTGAGGACCCACTATCAACTCTGTCTAGCACTTCTGCAGCCGCTGGGCCTTCATGTCAACTTCGAGAAGTCGGTTCAACATCCAACTCAAAGAATACACTATCTGGGTGCGACAATAGACTCCGCCGTAGGAAAAATGTATCCTTCAGAGAAGAGACTATCATCTATCACTCTGAAGTGCAAACTGATTCTTCGCACTCCCTTTCCTTCGGTCCAACAGGTTGCCTCTCCTAGGGTCGATGGCATCCTGCATCTTCCTCGTCCCCAACGCCATGCTGAGAATGCGACCTTTACAGCAGGATCTGGAGGACAAGTGGGATCAACTGATGGCTCGATAGGACGACAAGGTTCATCTGTCACAGGCTGCAAAATCCTCAATCCCATGGTGGACGCGTCAGAGAAACCTCTTGGTGGGAGTTCCATTCCATCAGTCTCCCCCGACGGAATCTCTAATCACAGATGCTTCCCTCCAGGTTTGGGGAGCGCAAACTCAAGGTCGGTGGTCGACCAAAGAACAGACTTATCACATCACCATGTTGGAGCTTCGGGCCGTGCATCTAGCCCTCTAGGCTTTTCTCCCCTCCATTCAGGCCAGCTCCATACTAGTCCAGACGGACAACACGACCACCATGTACTATCTAAACAAGCAGGGAGGACCCGATCTCGCACTCTATCCTTAGAGGCTCAAGCACTCTGGCATTGGCTCCTGGCAAAGCAACATTCGATCACAGCAATACACCTGCCAGGGGATCAAAATGCTCAAGCAGATTCCTTCAGTTGTCACTTCGACGATCAACAAGACTGGGTTCTAAACGACGAGGTAGTGGAAGGAATCTTCAGAGAATGGGGTCGTCCAAGTATCGATCTCTTTGCGGACGATACAAACAAAAAATACCGCAACTTCGAGTCAAGGTTTTACCTGCTAGGGTCGAAAGGGAATGCCCTTTTGATCAACTGGTCAGGGGGCTTTGTGTACGCTTTTCCCCCTCTTCCTCTCATCCCGAAGGTCATAACCAAGCTCTCCCACTCCAGTGTGAGGATGATACTGATCGCCCCAGACTGGCCATGACAGTGGTGGTACTCGGACCTTCTGCGCCTCTCGAAGTGCCCGCACAGGAGATTGCCGTGCAAGCCGTACCTGCTGTCCAAAATGAACAGGAGGATTCATCACCCCAACCTTCCTTCGCTGAACTTAGCAGCATGGCTCCTGAAGTCCTCCAGTATGGACACCTAGGTCTTCCTCAGGACTGCATGAACATCTTGAAAGAGTCTAGAAGGCCTTCTACAAGGCGCTCTTATTCTTTTAAATGGAAACGTTTCTATATGTGGTGTGTGCAGAAGGGTTTCCAACCTACGGACAAGAGGAGGTAATTCTTCCTAATCTCCTCCACTTAGCCAAGTCGGGTCTGAAATGTACTTCCATAAAGGTACACCTTGCTGCCATTACGGCATATAGAAAGTCACCCTCTCACCCTTCTTTCTCTCAACTTCAGGTGGTCAAGGATTTCCTGCAGGCTTTAAAGAAGGTTTTTCCCCCAATCCGACCTCCTTCACCTCCCTGGGAGCTAAACCTGGTCCTTTCCAAGCTCCTGGGTCTCCCCTTTGAGCCTATCCACAAAGCATCCCTTCAACATCTTACATGGAAGGTCGCTTTTTTGGTAGCAATCACTTTTGCTCGTAGGGTGAGCGAGATTCAGGCGCTCTGCTCTAATGAGCCGTACATTGTTTTTCACCACAACAGAGTAGTTCTGAGAACCCATCCCTCCCTCCTTCCTTCCGAAGGTGGTGTCGGATTTTCATGTTAACCAATCCATCTCACTGCCTACATTTTTCCTAATCCCTCTACGCCAGCTGAGAGGTCTCTTCATTCTCCAGACCTTAAAAGGGTCTTAAAATTCTATTTAGACACGTCTAAGGCTGTTAGGAAATCTGATCAATTGTTTGTAAACTATGGTTCCGTCAGAACAGGTTTCCCAGCCTTTAAGCGCTCCATCTCCAGATGGATAGTGTCATGTATCAAGCTGGCTTACCAGTTGTCAAATAAACCCCTCTTTTCGACTCCTGAGGCTCATTCCACTAGAGGGAAGGCAGCTACAGTGGCTTTTCTGCACAATGTACCGGTTGCTGAGATCTACAAGGCAGCCACTTGGAAATCGGTCATGCGTTCACGAGACACTATTGTCTCAACTCGGATGCTAGAGCAGACACTCAAGTAGGCCAGGCCTCCTTGAGAAACTTATTTCAATGCAAAAATCAGCTTCTATAGTTTTGTTTGCTTCTCATTTGCCTGCAGGTGGAGGATGAGCTTGCTTTTCGATTCAGTGCTTATGACTATTGATGAGGATCCCCTGGAAGAGAAGGATAAGTTACTTACCTGTAATCCTAGTTCTCTTCCAGGGGTATCCTCATCAAAGTCATAAGCAGCCCACCCACCTCCCCAGGCAAATGAGCCATTTTTGTCATATCTTTGTGCCCTGACCCTCTGGTCTCCGCAGAGAACAACTGACCTAACTGTCACCACTGAGGCATGATGGGAAACTGGGGTTCATGGCTGCCTTAAAGGCACAGTGCCAGTTCATGCTAGCAATTGCTTTCATTTTCTGTTATTGAGTTTTCAATGCAGCCTATAGGCTAACAACGCCTGCTGTTTTGCTGATACTGATCCTATTGTCCTGTCTGCCTCCTAATCTTCTTTATTTCAATTCCGGTCGAGGTCACGCCCTGGAACAGTTCTGACATGCCCGGCCCAGTTTGTTTTGACTCTCAATTAACAACTCCTTTACTTAGTAGTCGGCCTCTAGTGCTCCAACACCTTTTTGGATCGGAATCTGACCAAATTCAACCAGCTTTTGATGATAATGGAGATGATGCGATTAATTTCCCCCACAATTTGATGACGACTCTTATTTGGACCTAAGAGGCCAGTGGATTGGACACTTCCATAATATAGGATTGGGGTCTCTCACTGACCCTTCAACGAAAGAGACAGCCTCGTTCTGTTGTGGTCTTCAGATGAGCAGCCGAAGTCCAGGACTTAGTTACCGTCTATTGAGGTAAAAAACAATGTCCTCAATGAAATCTTACTTCTCCAGTATTGGATCTTTCATAGATTCACGTGCTTGAATCATTTCTCGTTGTCGAAGTGGAATTCCCACGGTACCACAATAAACCAATATGTATCACTATCATAGGCTATAATGGCAATGAAAAAGTCAGTTTAATAGCCTATCTATGTCCTTTTTTAAAGAAAAGAAAAAAGAAATGACCAAACTTGAACTATAACCAATCAGGCGACAGCACCATCTAGAACACTCCCAACAGAGGCTGAGTCCCCCTTTTTTTTCCTACTGCATGTCATGTGAAGGGAGTTTCCCTGAGCTTTGCTCAGTTTCTTCAATTATTACTTCTTTTGGATAATCAAAGATTCTATTTCATGTTTAATTTCTCTCACCTGTCACTAATATGTCAGAGTAGCAGAAAACAAAGTAATGGACAAATATGTTTAACCTTTTCCTCAAAACCTCTCCTGTTTATAGGGATGAGGCTATTATTGTGGCTACAGAAACTTAAATCTTTTTCTTCTGATGAGGACAGTGAGGATTCCTTTACCTCTCAGGAGAGGTCAATGGGAGAAGTCGTGCCAAGGGTCTCCAGAAGGCGTGCAGAAAAGCCATAAAGACTTACCATGAGTCTTCATTAGGTACTTATCACCTAGAGAAAATTGGAAAAAACTTCCTTAGAGGCAGACCCTACAACTCCCTCTTCAGCCCTGACACTACAGCAAGAAAATCCTCACAGCCTGACAATGAGGCGTCTACGACTAATCCGCCATCAAAATCATCGTTAATTACAATGACGACGTCGATGACCACAACCATGTCGACTATTACTGCCTCACCTATGATGGCCTCAACTAACTCGGCTCTACGACTGCCTTGTCTATGACAGTCGTATACAATGGTCAGCTACAGTGGTTGTCTACGACGACCTCATCTATGACGGTAGTCTACAATGGGCTCGTCTATGGCGGCCTTCTCTATGGCGGCCTAGTCTATGGCTGCATCATCTATGGCTGCCTTGTGTACGACAAAGGCCTCGTCAAACACAAACATTATCAACGTCAACCTAGTCGTCTACGTCCGCCTCGTTGACTACGATTTCGATGACAATACAAACGACAGTGAAAGCACTGTAGTCGTCAACAAGAACCAAAGACACATAATCCAGCATAATTTAATGTCAAGAATGAAAGGGACTAATATGAGCATGTCTACAATAGTTGGCAGTATATGGAGAGGCAATATGTGGAGGAATTTCACCACTTTGCTCCTCCAACTGCGGCACGTGGGTCAGGTCCATGTAGCTCTAGTACTAGACCTACAGGGCAGGTTACAGGATTACTACAAACACTTTCCTGAACCTGCAAGGTCACATTGTGTCCGATATGTTGGAATCCTCAGATGCTCCTGCCACTGCAAGAATGACCCCAGCGTCAAATATTGCCATGCTTCCCCGGAATGACCCGTTCATCACGGGTGAAGAGAGAAGGCCCACAACCTATAGATTCCCCACCAGATGATTTTTGGTGGTTTCGATACCCTTAGGGAACAAGTGGCCAAACGCTTCCAACGGCAAACCAAACAAGCAATCGGTTTGTTTTCCTTTTGATTTGAAATAGAATGACTGTGAGACCTATTCCAATTGTTGATATATCTGGGATGAATTACAATCATGTAAAAAACCCTGTCACTCATAACCCCGCCTGACCAGCAAGGAGAGGTTCTCAACTATGTCTGGTGCTACTGTACGGGCTGCCAATTAACTGGCAGTACTAGGCAGGTAAGACTGCAGATGTGGTCAGACATCGCCACATACATAATTTCTGCTGGAAGACAGAAAGGGCAGAAACAAAGATTTTGCAAGGGGGGGGGGGGGAAACATCTTCATCAGAAAATATAGATTGCGCTATAGATTTAGCTTCAATAGGATTCCCATGACTGACCAGGTCAGTAATCCTTAGACGCCAAGGTTGGTTCAAGGCCACAACATTTAGAACCTGAGGTGCAAATATATGTAATCTTTTTACCTTACCACGGTGACGCTCTGTTTGGCATGCACGTTGATGACACCTTGCAAGCAGTCAAGGCTGACTCTGACACCGCAAGATCTTTTGGCTCATTACAATTTCAAAAGAAATGTCCTTTAGAGGGACCTACGAAAGAGACACTTATCCGTATCAAGGAGGATACCAGAGACATCAGACTTATCAACCCTCTCAGTAGCCCTTAGTCTATCTTACCTACAGTGACAACATTCTAGTGACGCTTACGCCGTCCTCTGGAAGAAAACACTCCAAAATGTTGGCATCTATGGCGGAAAATAGCATCGGACAAATAAGTCCTGGATCTTATCACACATGGTCAGGAGTTAGAGTTCACCTAGATTCCGCCCACCACTCCACCAGAACGAGGGCGCCTGTAGGAAAGTGCCTCTTTTGGACATGGGTAACCCCCACTTTTTGCCTGGAAAATGATGTAATTTCGACTGGAAATGCACAGGGTCCTTGCCAACTAGGTCCCCTATGCCAGAAGCTCTTTCCTTAAACTATACCTTTTGTTTCCCAATTGCCACAACTTCAGTGCCCCTTGTAAGTCCCTAGTTAATGGTACCCCTCGTACCTAGGGTATTGGCACTGAACAGGGCCCTCAAGGGTAGCAGCACAAATTGTGCCACACTAGGGTCCCTTCACCAAGGCCATGCGCACTGCCATTGCAGACTGCGTACCTTGGTGCAGACAAAGCAAGAGTCGACATGGCACACATCCCTGAGTGCCATGCCCACAGACAATGCATGAGATATAGGTAAGCCACCCCTCTAGTAAACCTTAGCCCTGTGGCAGGGTGCACTATATCTCCTGTGAGGACATATCTGCATGAGTAGATGTGCCCCTGCAATATTCATGTTGATTCTTGGATATTGTAAGTAAACAGGAAAACCATAGAGAGTACATGGGCTGGACACTCGTCATTACGAGTTCCCAGCTCCATGATGGCTTCACTGTATTATGGGGTGTTTGCAGTACCAAACATCTTGTCTTAATAAACCTGCACTGATTCTAATGTCAGATTTATTAATAATTGCACCCAGAGAACCCTTTTAGAGGGGTCCCCTGAAACCTACCGACTTCTAGTGTGTTCCTGAGTGGTCTCCACCAGCCTGCCACTACTAGACATGTTTCTGGACCAATGGGTGAGAGCCTCTGCTCTCAGGAGCCAGAAACCATGCCTGCCCTGGGCGGGGGTGCTTCACACCTCCTCCAGGCAGAAACAACTTGCCATGGCTGGAAGCTTCAAAGGTGATGCCGCCTTTGAACTCCGACCCACACCTCTCCTGCTAGTATGAGATGGCAACCCCACTTTCGGCGGGAAGACAGGCGGGAAAATTATTTAGATGAGGAGAGTCCTCAGCCAACTTGCACCACCACTAAGGCGGAGTAGGCGATGTAGACCTCTGTAGGAAAGTAGAATCTGCTTTCGTGGTTACCCCTTCTTTTTGCCTGTTGTCAGTATGTTTTGACTGTAGTTTACTTGGATCCTGCTAACCAGGACCCCAGCATCAGTGCTCTCTCTCCCAAAATGGCTTTGGTAAGTACTTTTGTACCTCCACAATTCGCTACTGGTGTACCCTTATAAGTCCCTAGTATATGGTACTAAGACCCAGGGCATAGGTACATCAGGAGTCTCCCATCGGCTGCAGCATGTATTGTGCCACCCATGGGAGCCCACTTAAACTCAGACTACCGGCTTGCCGTTGCAGCCTGTGTGAGGTGGTGCTTCCACCTCTCATGAAAGATATAGCTTTTAAGTGTTGTGACCTCAGATATAAGAAAACTTATAACTCATCCCTATGGTAGGCCCTTCAGTCCTCAGGGCAGGGTGCTTGGTTATAGGTATGAGGGCGCCCCTGCATGAGCAGGACACCCCTACAAACCCCAAAGTCGATTCTCCAGGCTTCGTAAGTACAGTCAGCCGTTTTAAGACCTATACTGGACATCAGTCATTACGAGATGTCTAACTATGTAATGGCTGCGCCAAACCTGTTCATGTTTGGTATCAAACATGTTGTAATCATACCACAATGTACTGGGGGGCCCCATAGGGGAGCCCCCTTTATTCCCGGTTACGACCTTTCAGGGTCTGCCAGCAAGCTAGTGCTGCTGCCGACCACAGACACTGTTCTGCCCTCCTGCTGCTAAGCTGAGCTCGAGCAGGGGAAGGTAGAACAATAGGTTTCCTTTCACAGGGAGGTGTGACCACCTTCCAGACAGGACTTAGTGTATTGGGCCAGTGTGCCCTTTCCAGCGCCACCGGACTGCATTGAAGGGCACATTTGGTGCCCTCCTTGCAAACACCGGTTTGAGCCAGTTCAGGAACCCTTGATTCCCGCCCTGATGCGAAACTGGACTAAGGACCGGGGAGTATCCTCCCCTCTGTCCAGCTTCTCCTCTGGGAGGGACCTCTGAGTCGTTCCAACCCTTTCCTTGGGTATTTAAGGGCTCCCTGTGGGTAGGTCCTCAGATTCGTTGTAGAACAAGACTCCCCTCTGAAACCAAGACACTCTTCGATCGTCTGGACGCTTGGACTTCGCCTGGAACCAAAATTGCATCAAGGAAGACTCATGCTGCCCCTGGTCTTGCTGTTCTGCAAGTCTTCTGCCTTGTCTGTGTCTGTGCTTCACACAGGTTCTCCAGAAGACCTGTGGGCATCAAGGATGTCCGAGGAAATCTCCCTTGGAGTGAAGGAGTCACTCTTCTGCATCTGTAGGCACCGCAGCAAAGCTGACCAGTCTGCTGCTCCTGTCGTCCTACGGACTTCCCGAGGCTCAGCAACACAGGTGGTGGTCTGTGGCTCTCCAGGGGCCTGACCTGTCTTCTCTGCAACTTGGAGGACAGTATCCCTCGTCTGAGCCGCTGGTACCAAACCCCTGTGCACCGCGTCGACTTGCCGTTGCCAGTGCTTCTCTTCCAGGGGATCCTCATCAATAGTCATAAGCACTGAATATTCCCGCCCACGTGCGGGGACCCCGGAAATATAAAAATTATATATGGAAATCACATATATATACAGCTCTACATATATGCATATACATATATCATTTTTTCTCATACCAATGCAGCTCTCAATAGGAGGCTAAACAATGTAATTACACACATAAAAAAACTACATTTGCCAATATATAAAAACACCAGAGGACAATTAGTACTTGAACTCTGTTTTTTAATGAGCAAAATACTCATAAAGAGTAAAAACTGCAAAATAAGTAGACATTGTTAGCCTACAGGCTGCATTGTAAACCAATAGCATAGAAAATGAAAACATTTTCAACAAAAACTGGCACCGTGCCTTTAAGGCAGCCATGACCCCTAGCTTCCCATCATAGCCTCAGGGGTGACAGTTAGGTCAGTTGTTCTTTCCGGCTCCTTCAGTCAGGACCCTGGATTTTCAGCTCTTGTTTTTTTTTTGACTTTCTGTCAAAAAATATCTATATAAATCTAGTTTTTTCTACTTTCACTCGACGTCTTTTGGTCCTAGAGTGCAAGTAATTCTTTTTTTGTGTTACAAAATAAAATGCCTTCTTTATTCGATCCTTGCCCGTCCTGTGGCAAGAAGAAGGCCAGAACAGATACACATCCTGTGTGTATTCTCTGCCTCCCCGAGTCCCACTCTTCTGACAACTGCCAGCATTGTAAGAAGTTATCAAGAAGGACTATCAAGGAGAGGGACAGGATCCGTCTCTATGGCCTCTCTGAAAGAGGTAGGTCTCCTGTGAGGCAGAAGAAGAGGAGAACTCGGTCGACGTCGAGAGGAAAAATCCCGACCTGTTCTCCGTCGGGCGTCGGTATCGACGTCGAAGAAATCGGCGACGAAGAAATCGGCGTTGAAGACTTCGGTGATGCCGGCGCATCATCATTCGACTACGAAATCTTCGTCGACGAAGGTAACAGGTCCTCCGTTGACGTCAACCAGGCGGCGCTCAACGCCGAGAGACAGCTCTCCGTCGGGCGCCGGGTGGGCGTACGACGTCAAGGCAGACCGCTCCGTCGCCGCAGGCGCGATCGACGTCGAGGCACAGCGCTCCGTCGTCGCAGGTGCGATCGACGTCGAGGCACAGCGCTCCGTCGTCGCCTCATCAACGGCGATCGACGTCGAAGCACATCTCCCCGTCTCATCAACGGCGATCGACGTCGAAGCACATCTCCCCGTCTCATCAGCGGCGATCGACGTCGAGGCGCATCTCTCCGTCGTCGCCTCCTCATCGGCGATCGACGTCGAGACACAGATCTCCGCCGGGATCAAAGCAACGATCTTCGGCGTCGAGACACAGGACACCTCCTTCGGCGTCGAAGCAGACTCTAATGTCGATCCATCATCCCACGCCGTCGAGACGGATGACTCCGCCGAGTGGATCTTCGGCGTCGAGACCAAGACCTCCGTCGCCGGCAGTCCAACGCCGGTCGACGTCGAGACAGCAATCTCCTGAGAGGGTGCAGGGAATGTCAAAGCATGACACTGCACCAGTGTTGGAGAGACGTTCGTCGTCGAGAAGTCCACTTTCTAAGAGAAGAAAGTCAACGTCGAGACATACGTCTCCGTTGAGAGGGCAGTCGACGCTTAGACGCTCCAGATCAACGTCAAAGCGCCCTTCTGGAGACGCCTCACCTCCAGTGAGCCTGTCTTCGTCACCTTCAGGTTCGCCCAGTTCTCACCGAGGGGCAACGTCCAGATCCCCGGAGGTGGTTATCTCGACGTCCAGCAGCCCAGTGTCAGGGGGTCACCAAGATTCCCCAACAAGGCATGAAGAGCTGAGCTTCACGCCTCCTGCTCAGTCTCCTAAGGAAAGAGAGAGCCACAGATCGCCTTCCATCCATTTATCGCCACGATGGCACAGGCCTCTACATCACTGGGCTACGGACAGGAATTACTCCGAGCCCTCAGAACAGATCCCCGTTGGCTCGTTTAACTCAGAATAAAGAGCGATCTCCTTCAAGAACAAGAGCTCGCAGCCGCACACCTGTGCACTCACACAGGAGGAGGTCTAGATCAAGAAGCAGGAGGAGAGCACACAGATCGCCTACTCCGTCCTCTTCTTCCACTCATACATCCCATAGAGACTATTCGCCTACTTTGACGAACAGTCCACCGTCAAGGGTCTCTCCGGTGGACGACATCTACACGTTTCAGGACATTCTTGGCAGAGGAGCTGTAAAGCTGGGTATCCCTATGCCAACTCGTCAAAGCAAGTCCTCTGTGATTTTTGAGACTCTACACCAAAGAGCAGCAGCTAAACCTCTGCTTCCTTTGGTACCAGGCATCATAGAGCCAGTGATGGATATTTTTCTCACACCAGCGAGTGTTAAGACCGCCCCAGCGAGGATCTTAAAAAAGTACCGTTCACCAGAGGACGATCCGCTCTTCCTCAGGGCTGACCCTCCTCCGGATTCAGTCGTAATTGCTGCGGCAAAGAAGACCCATGCGGTGGCATCCTCCTCCACTGTCCCACCAGACAAGGAGAGCAAGATGCAGGATTCCTGGGGAAAGAAGGTTTGTGGCACTTCGGCCTCCATGTTGAAGGTCTCCAATGCAGCGGCACTCCTGGGCCGCTACGACAGATCTCTGTGGGACTCACTACAGAGATTCACTGAAAAGTTGCCGCAGGAAGACCGTAAAGATTTTGAAGAAATCTTAACAGAGGGCAGTCAGGTGTCTAACCAGGTCATCAGTGCTGCGGCGGATGGAGCTACCCTTTCGGCACATGCTTATGCTCATGGGGTATGCGCAAGGAGAACATCATGGCTACGTCTTACAGCACTCAAGCCAGAAGCGCAGTCAGGCATCCTCAATCTTCCGTTCTCTGGTTCCTCTTTGTTCGGGACTCACACGGATGAAGAGATGACGCGGATGAAAACGGAACTGGACACGCTTAAAGCGGTGGGCCTGGAGAAAAGAAAGGAATTCCGTAAGAGATTCCGTCCTTACAATAGACGATCCTCCCAACAGAGGGTTCAAACCCCTCATTGGCAGAAAAATCAGGATCAGCAAGGCCAGCAAAAACGCAGTATCGGGGCAGACGCTCCTCCAGAGGAGGAAGAAACCAGCAACAAGGCAACAATTCCGCCAAGACGCAGTCAAAACAATGAGCACTCACTTCCCCTGTCGCCGTTCACCACTCCAGTGGGGGAAGTATCGCAAATCATCTCGAAGAGTGGCGAGCTATCACAAAGGATCGGTGGGTACTAGCCACGTTGCAGAATGGGTACTCTCTACGTTTTCAACATCGCCCACCATCAATCCCTCCAGTTCCTCCGTCGTGTCACCAGTTAAAACTCTTGCAGAAAGAGGTTGCCACCCTTCTCAGAAAGTCAGCCATCGAGAGGGTGCCAGTATCTCAAAGAGGGAAAGGGGTTTACTCAAGATATTTTTTGGTAAAGAAAAAGGCCAAAAAGCAGAGTACAGACCCATTCTGGACTTGCGGTCACTCAACCTATCCATAAAAAGGAAAAGTTTCGCATGTTGGCTCTCCATCAAATATATCCACATCTCAGGCAGGGGGATTGGATGTGTTCGCTGGATCTGCAAGATGCATATTTTCACGTCCCGATCAATCAGTATCACAGACAGTACCTGCGATTCCTAGTGGGATCCGCTCATTACCAGTTCAAGGTTCTACCCTTCGGGTTGAAGTCAGCCCCCAGAGTGTTCACGAAGTGCATGGCGGTGGTGGCAGCCGCACTGCGCCGCAGGGGCGTCTTCGTATACCCGTACTTGGACGACTGGCTGTTGAAAGGTCCTTCCCCAGACAGTGTGAGGATTCATTTCTTGAGCTGTCTCGAGCTGTGTCACCGACTGGGCCTGCATGTGAATTTCATCAAATCAACTTCACAGCCAACACAGAAAATACATTTTTAGGAGCTCTGCTAGACTCCACGGTAGGAAAAGTGTTTCCTTCGGAGGAGAGACAGTGTTCCCTCATACAGAAATGCCAGCTGGTTCTGCGCAACAGAAAACTGCCTGTGCGTCGGATTGCCTCCCTGCTAGGGTCGATGGCATCCTGCATCTTCCTGGTTCCCAATGCCAGACTACGAATGCGTCCTCTTCAGCAGGATCTGGAGGACAAGTGGGACCAGCAGACCGCTCGTTGGGACGAAAAATAAGTCCATCAAACGCGGCTCGAGCTTCCATACCTTGGTGGATGAGAAAACAAAATATGCAAGTCAGAGTTCCTTTCCATCAACCTCCGCCTGCTCAGACACTGATCACGGACGCCTCGCTGCAGGGTTGGGGAGCCCACATGGGTTCTCTCCAGACTCAAGGTCTGTGGTCTCCAAAGGAGCGATCCTATCACATCAACATGCTAGAGCTGAGAGCAGTTCACCTAGCCCTCAAAGCTTTCCTCCCTCGATTCAGGCAACCTCCGTGTTAGTACAGATGGACAACACCACCACCATGTACTACCTGAACAAACAGGGGGAACTCGCTCACGCACACTTTCCCTGGAAGCTCAAGCACTCTGGCATTGGCTCCTGGCTCGGAATCTGGCAGTCACAGCAGTCCACCTGCCAGGAGAACAGAACGTGAGAGCGGATGCACTCAGCCGTCACTTCGAAGACAGAGAAGACTGGGTACTCAACGACGAGGTCGTCGAAGACATCTTCCAGACATGGGGTCGTCCCACCATCGACCTCTTCGCGGACGACGAAAATGCCAAATGCCGAGACTTCGCCTCACGGTTCTACCGACCAGGATCGAAAGGGAATGCTCTTTTGATAGACTGGTCAGGGGCATTTGTGTACGCCTTTCCACCCCTTCCGCTGATCCCGAAGGTGGTGACCAAGCTGTCCCATTCGTGCACGAGGATGATACTAATTGCTCCGGATTGGCCGAGACAATGGTGGTACCCGGACCTTCTGCACCTATCAGAGTGTCCTCACAAGAGGCTGCCGTGCAGACCGGACCTGCTGTCCAAGATGAACGGGAGGATTCATCATCCCAACCTTCCCTCACTGAACTTGGCGGCATGGCTCCTGAGGTCCTCCAGTATGGCCACTTAGGACTACCACAGGACTGCATGTCCATCTTGAAGGAAGCAAGAAGACCGTCGACGAGGCATTCGTATGCATGCAAGTGGAAACGGTTTTACATGTGGTGTATGCAGAACAATTGTAACCCAATCAAAGGTCAGGAAGAGGTCATCCTTCCTTACCTACTTTATCTGGCGAAAGCAGGTTTGAAGTTTTCTTCCATTAAGGTGCATTTAGCAGCTATAACTGCATATAGGCGTTCAGCTTCTCAACCTTCCTTCTTCCAGTTACAGGCTGTTAAGGATTTTTTGCAGGGTTTAAAGAAGGTCTATCCTCCGGTACGGCCTCCTTCACCACCCTGGGAGCTTAACCTGGTGCTATCAAAATTGATGGGTCCGCCTTTTGAACCCATACACAAAGCAACCTTACAGCATCTTTCTTGGAAGGCGGCTTTCTTGGTAGCGATCACGTCAGCTCGCAGAGTGAGTGAAATACAGGCGCTCTGCTCCAAAGAACCCTATACAGTCTTCCATCTTAACAGGGTTGTGTTGAGGACGCATCCCTCTTTCCTTCCAAAGGTGGTGTCGGATTTTCATGTGAATCAGACCATCTCTCTACCCACCTTTTTTCCCAATCCCTCCACTCCAGCTGAGAGGGCTTTGCATTCTCTGGACCTCAAAAGGGTTTTAAAATTCTATCTGGATCGGTCCAAATCTATAAGAAAATCTGATCAACTATTTGTTAACTATGGGTCGATCAGATCTGGGTTCGCAGCTTCAAAGCGCTCCATCTCCAGATGGATAGTTTCATGTATCAAGCTTGCTTATCAATTAGCGCAGAAGCTCCTGGGGTTTACTCCCAGAGCGCATTCTACTAGAGGAAAGGCGGCTACTACTGCTTTTCTTCAGAATGTGCCCATGTCTGAAATCTGTAAGGCGGCTACTTGGAGGTCCGTCCATACATTTACGAGGCACTACTGTCTGGAATCAGACACCAGAGCAGACACCCAAGTAGGCCAGGCCTCCTTGAGGAATCTGTTCAACAGCTGATTTCGGCTGTTATGTTTCTTTGTGTTGGGTCACTTTACTCTCATTTACCTGCAGGTGGTTGATGGGCTTGCTATTCTATTCAGTGCTTATGACTATTGATGAGGATCCCCTGGAAGAGAAGGATAAGTTACTTACCTGTAATCCTAGTTCTCTTCCAGGGGTATCCTCATCAAAGTCATAAGCAACCCACCCGCCTCCCCAGGTAAATGAGGGATTTTCTAAAGTGTTAAAGGATATCTTTGTGCCCTGACCTTCAGGGTTATGCAAAGAACAACTGACCTAACTGTCACCCCTGAGGCATGATGGGAAGCTAGGGGTCATGGCTGCCTTAAAGGCACGGTGCCAGTTTTTGTTGAAAATGTTTTCATTTTCTATGCTATTGGTTTACAATGCAGCCTGTAGGCTAACAATGTCTACTTATTTTGCAGTTTTTACTCTTTATGAGTATTTTGCTCATTAAAAAACAGAGTTCAAGTACTAATTGTCCTCTGGTGTTTTTATATATTGGCAAATGTAGTTTTTTATGTGTGTAATTACATTGTTTAGCCTCCTATTGAGAGCTGCATTGGTATGAGAAAAAATGATATATGTATATGCATATATGTAGAGCTGTATATATATGTGATTTCCATATATAATTTTTATATTTCGGGGTCCCCGCACGTGGGCGGGAATATTCAGTGCTTATGACTTTGATGAGGATACCCCTGGAAGAGAACTAGGATTACAGGTAAGTAACTTATCCTTGTTGGCTCTGCACTCCAAGGATCTTCGAGCTATAAGAAGATCCAGCCTCCAGCACCTCATCCCTTGAAGATCAGTGTCCTCACTGCATTCCTTGCACCATGGGCCTTCATCTTTGGTGAGCTGCTTGAGGTCCTCTTGCGACTCCTGTGCCTTCGGCCTGTGGGTCTTCTCTAGGGTCTTCTTCTGCTTTGGTAAGCTCCCCTACTTGCTCAGGCCTACTCTGACTGTCCTGCACTTGGTGAATCCCTTGGACCTTGCTGATGCCAACAATTGCATCTTGTCTTCCACGCCAGTTGCTGCTACTAAGGCTTGTTGGTGCTTCCGCCGGACACCGACCACCTAGACACCGACATCTGATTTGGGACAGCTCGTGCACAGCTCCTGGTCTTCCTCAGCGTCGCCTGGTTTCCACAGCTTCAGAGACAAGGTCCTCGTCAACTCTCCTTGGTTCGCTGCCAAGGGTGGGCATTGGGCGTCAGTGCCTCCTAGTCACCTCCAAGTGGCATAGACTGTCCCCTCTGCTTGCAGGTTCGCCTCTTCAAGAATCCACCCTTGGATTCCACCGGACATCTTCAGAGACTTCTTCAGAAGCCTTTCTTCCCAAATCCTCCATTGTTGTCTGCGGGAGGTTCCAACGTCACTTCACCCCTATGGCCTCGGCTTCCCTGGTGCAGGTAACCTGGTTCCTGGGGCATCACGGGTGGGGAGGCTATGCAACCTTCCGTCCTCCAAAGGGTTTGTTCGGGGTCCTCTGGGAAGGGTCCTTTTTCTTTCAAACAGCAACCTCAACTTCTCTATTGACTTCCATTGGGCACGCGGCTGTGTTTCCACTCTGCACACAGCCTCCGTGGGTAATTACCTGGTTCTCCCAGCTCCTCTGAGTCCTTTGGTCCAGGTCCCGTTCTTCCTTGCAGTTCGCATTCCACTACTTTAGTATATGGTTTGGTCTCCCCCTGGAGACCAGTGTATATTTGTGCTACTCACCTGATTACTTTGAAGTATTTTCATGTGTATTATCTCCGGCTAGGAGAGGTAAAACAAGCTGCTTTACACTCCTTCAAGATGAGCCTGAAGGCTGCTCTCCAGAGCTACCACTTCGAGTGCTTTTAAGGTCAACAAAGACCTCAAAAATCACCATAAAGGTTGTCTAGATTAGTGTAAGGTGCTTCACTGCTTTAAGTGTGCACCTTATACTAAGCCAGCCTCCTACAACCCCAAGCTCACTTTCCACCATCTTGAAGATGGGGAAAATAACCTGCCGGGTCATGCCTACCCCCCTACGTGGGGTGAGTATTTAGAGGGTGTAGTCACCCTGAAGGTAAGTAGGTTGGCTACTACCTGGTACTCCCTTTAACACTCCTAAATTGAGTATTTAGGTAGCACCCCTGAGCCTTGACTTTGAGATTTAACGGACACAAGAAGACCAAGGACAAAAGTGCAGCTGACCCCCAGAACGGTGAGCCTGGACTGAATTTTGTGCAAAACCCTGCCTGCATCCCAACGACTCAACAGTCGCAGAACGCGGTCTCGTCCTCCAACTGAGAGACCTCTACAAACCCCGTGGCAGTCTAGCAGTTCGCCAAATTGCCTAAGAACTCCCTTGGAGTAGAGGAGCTACTTCCCTGCATCGCAGGCACCGAAACCGCAGAGTTCGAACTCTCGAATTGCAGCTCTCTGGCCCTGCCAACGCCACAACTGCCCAGGAGGAGGTGCGGCAGCTCTGAAGGATCAACTCTACCTCCTCACCAAGTTTAGAGGCACCAGGATCCAGTGGCGGCTCGCAGAGGGAGTGCTGCGGGGCGGGGGAGGGTCTGGGTGGGGGGGGTAGTGGAGTCGGACATACGATGGGCAGGAGTAAAGTAAGTAAATAAATAAATAAAACTATTTACGTTGCGCTCGCTTCCTACCCTGGTTTCCTAGCATTCAAATTCTAGAAGTTGAACCCCTAAGTCCTAATGCACTGTGATTTATTGCATTCTGTTTTTCTCCATAGGATAACATTGAGGCTAATTGCGCACAACTGTATGTTTGCTTGTACTTACCTTGCTTATTGCTGAAACGTATTACATACTTACCAGTCTCTGATGTCTTAGATTTAAAGAAAAACAACAAGTCTTTTTATATATATTTTAAACCAGTCTCAACTTCATTCTTGAGTGTGTTCCATTCATTGCCTCTGTGAGTACAACAAATGGTTAGCACTACCCTTGATAAGCCTAACTTCTTGCCCACACTACCACAACATAGAGCGTTCGTATTATCTACTTTTGCCTCTGTAAACCAATAAGTGTCTGACCTCTCTGCACAGTATACCCCATTGTGGTACACTATATAGAGAGGTGAGTTTCCTACTGTGGTGGCAGCGGTGGAATTTGCAACTTTGCTAAACCACTCTGACAATAAAGTGACCACACAAGTGAAATCACAATTGCCTTTACTTAAATTCTGCTTTTGCAAATTGACTGTTTTTCCAAATTGTTAGGACTCTGGTTAGGTCCCTTTTAGTACAGCTGTTTTAAAAATCCAAAAGCTTACTATAGTTAAGAAACAAATATTGTTAGGTTCTTTTTTTTCTCCAAAAGGTTCCCAACTTTGGAAAAATGAGTACTAGAAGTAGTAACTCAGAAGAGCTGGTACACTTGGAAGAAGTAGACTTCACACCTTACCTGTCTTTAAACATGAAACAGCTTAGAGGCATGTGTAAAACCTTTGGCCTCAAGACTGGGTCACACCGTACCAAATCCCGGCCCCATTAGCTTTTGGCAGAGTATTACAAAGATCATTCAGAGGATGACTCTGATCTTGTAGAAGATAAAAAACACTGACAATGGGATTCAAGGTGTGACACCCCAAGACAGAGAAGCACCTTCAGATGAAGAGTTTTCTCTTGAAAGACTAGCCAGGAGGGCAGCTATAGAAGCACAACTCCTAGCTATCGAGAAAGAGAAAAGAGTTGGGCCTAGGACCCATCTCTGATGGCAGCACAATAATGGAGAAAGTAGATTGTTTTGACCCTAAAATCCCCAAAGGGACTGTCCCAAAATTCTTTGAGGTTGATGATTTCACCAAGTGGTTCATTTCTTTTAAGAGGACCTGTCTTGGCAGGTAGGTCCATAAGAAGCTGTGGAGTTCTATACCGTGGGAAATGTTCTCAGGAAGACCAGGGATAGACTCCTGACACTTACTGAGAAAGAGGCTGAATCCCTCGGCCTCACAAAGGGTACCCTAATTGAGGGCTTTGGATTCACCACTGTGGAGTATCGGATCAAGTTCAGGGAGGCTCGAAAAACCCAGAGCCAGACCTGGGTAGATTTTGTAGACTACTCAGTGAAATCACTAGGAGGTTTGTTAGCTGGTAATGATGTGCATGACTTTGAAGGGCTTTATAATTTGATAATGAAGGACCATCTTTTAAGTAATTGTTACCAAGAGAAGTTACATCAATTCCTGGTAGACCTAGGTCCACTTCGCACTCAAGAGTTGGGGAAGAAGGCAGACCACTGGGTCAAGACAAGGGTGTCAAAAACTAACACTGGTGGGGGGTACCAAAAGAAAGAGGCCAAAAAGTAAAAACAAAGTTTTCTGCGGGCCCCCAAAAACCTTTTCAGGAAGGTAGGCCCAAAGACTCTTCACAGCCAAAGGGTGGGTGCCAGGGAAAGAACTGGGATCCCAAGAATGCTTGGTGTCAGGACTGTAGGTCACTTGGACACCGAACTGGAGACTCTGGCTGGAAAAATAAGAAAAATGCCTCTAGTCCACCTGCAGTAAATGCAGTGGCCATTCTTTAGATGGGATCTCAGGAGAACACCAGCCATGCCAAGGAGCTCACTGAGGTGACTCTAGAAGTGGATGTGTACGTAGCCACCTTTGCTGTCTGGCCCACTAACATGCAAAAATACGGACAGCATCCTATTCTTAATGGTGTTAGGGTTGAAGCCTTGAGAGACACTGGTGCCAGCATCACCATTGTGACTGAGCAGCTAGTTTCCTCTGAACAGTATCTGCCTGGAAGGACCTATCTAGTCACCAATGCTGACAATGTGACAAAAGCCCATCCCATGGCGATGGTGTCATTTGACTAGGGAGGGGTTGCTAGAAAGAAAAAGTTAGCAGTCTCTTCATCCATACCAGTTGAGTGTTTGCTTGACCTTGGAGTCCTCAGCCTGGGCTGAGGCAGAACTGAGAATCAATGCATAGATGCTTGGAATCCCACACTGGGTGTATGTAAAAACCAGAGCAGAGCCCAGAGAGAAAAAGAGGTGCAGGAGTCTGGAATAGTGTCCTAGCCTTCCAAGAGAAAAGACAGGAAGACTGGGGAACAAGCTTCAAATCAGACACCAACACTTCTCGGGAGGAAGAAGAGTCAGCCCTTGAGGGAACTGAGCTTCAGGAGTTGGAGCCTTACCAGGCTGAGCTTTTGGGCCCAGGGGGACCCTCTAGGGAGGATCTGTGCCAGAGGACCTGTCCCACTCTTGAAAGCATGCGACAGCAAGCTGCTGCACAGGAAGGAGGTGATGTCAGTGGTTCCCACAGGACCTATTGGGAAGAGAGAATCCTTTACACTGAGGCCAGAGACCCTAAACCTGGTGCCACTAGGAGAGTGTTAGTGCCTCAGACGTTTAGGGAATTCCTCCTAACTTTGGCCCATGACATCCATCTCCCTAGCTGGACACCTTGGCCAGAAAAAAAACTTGGAATAGGCTAGTCGGCCACTTTTACTGGTCAGGGATGCACCAGAAGGTAAAGGAGTTTTGTAACTACTGTTCCACCTGTCAAGCCAGTGTCAAGACAGGTTGGTACCCAAAGGCCCCCTTAATCCCACTTCCAGTGGTTGGGTTTCCCTTTGAACCGGCAGGGATTGACATTGATGGTCCCCTTCCAGCATCAGGATGCAGATATATTCTGGTGGTAGTGGATCATGCCACCAGGTTTCCTAAGGCTATTCCCCTTAGGACTACCATTTTCCCTGCAGTTGCTTGGACCCTCATTGGTATCTATACCAGGGTGGGCTTCCCTAAGGAGGTGGTGTCAGATAGAGGTACTAACTTCATGTCTGGCTACCTGAAACATGTGGAAGGAGTGTGGAGTGACCTACCGGTTTAATACCCTCTACCATCCATAGTGTAATGGACTTGTTGAAAGATTTAACAAGACCATGAAAGGCATGATTGGTGGACTCACTGAAAAACTCAAAAGGAAATGGAATGTCTTACTTCCATGCCTGCTTTTTGCCCACAGGGAAGTGCCACAGAAGGGAGTGAGGTTCTCCCCATTTGAACTTTTGTTTGGTTATCCTGTCGAGGGACCGCTGTGCCTTGTGAACGAGTGGTGGGAGAAACCTCCTGTTGAACCTACGCAAGGATATAGTGGACTATGTGCTTGGCCTCTGCTCCAGGATGGTTGAATACATGGAGATAGTAAATAAAAACCTTGAGGCCAGCTAAGAGCCCCAGAAGCAATGGTATGACCAAAAGGCTGCTATGGTTGTCCATGTCAACCACCTTAAACCCTACTATAGCAGGGCAGATGTGACCATGCTGATGGTTACAGATGAGGATCAGGAAGCATAGGGTGAACCTCTCCCTGACCTCGTGTCCAACAATCCAAAAGATGGGTCAGTGGAAGGAGTAGTCTTGTCAGACATCCTTACTGCCCACCAGCAGACCGATTACAGGCAAGTTCTAAATCAGTTTGTTGAGCTCTTCTCTTTGACCCCATTTCAGACTTCCTGGTGTACCCATGATGTGGACACTGGTGAAATCCTACCTGTCAAGAATAAAATATACAGGCAGTATGATCATATAAAATAGGGCATCAAAGCTGAAGTAAGCAAGATGCTGGAATTGGGAGTCATAGAGCTATCTGAGAGCCCCTGGGCCAGCCCAGTTGTTTTAGTCCCCAAGCCTCATACACAGGGTGGTAAGAAAGAAATGAGGTTTTGTGTGGACTATAGGGGCCTCAGTGCTGTGACAAAACCTGATGCACACCCAATTCCAAGGGCAGATGAACTCATTGACAGGTTGGGAGCAAGCAAGTATCTGAATACTTTAGATCTCACATTACGGTACTGATTGATATGCCCGACTCCAGGAGCAAAAGAAAGGACTGCATCTTCAACCCCAGATGGGCATGATCAGTACACTGTGATGCCCTTTGGTTTAAAAAATGCACCTGCCACTTTTCAGAGGTTGGTGAATAAAGTCCTTGCTGGTTTAGAATCCTTTGGTGCAGCATATCTGGATGATATTGCTGTCTTTAGCTCCACCTGGCAGGATCACCTGATCCTCCTCGAAAAAGTATTAGAGGCTCTGAGAAAGGGAGGCCTCACTATTGAGGCAAACAAGTACCAGATAGGGCAGGGAAAGGTTGTATACTTGGACGACATTGTCGGTGGAGGCCAGGTTCAACCACTGAGGCCCAAGATCAAGACCATTCTGTACTGGGTGGCTCCAACAACCCATACTCATGTCAGGGCCTTTCTTGGCTTGACCGGGTACTATAGGAGGTTTGTGAGTAATTATGGCACCCTTGTGACACCTCTCACAGAACTGACCTCCAAAAGAATGCCCAAGAAAGGTGAACTGGACAGTGATCTGTCAAAAGGCTTTTGACACGCTGAAAGAAGCAATGTGCTCTGCACCTGTTCTGAAAGCTCCAGATTATGCCAAGCAATTAATTGTGCAGGCTGATGCCTCGGAACATGGGATAGGAGCAGTCCTATCCCAAATAAATGACCAAGATCAAAACCAGCCAGTGGCTTTCATCAGTAACGTTGTTCCCTGGGGAGTAGCCTTCTAGAGTGCCTTTGAGAATGAAGTCTTTGCTGTGGTTTGGTCCTTGGAAGAAGCTGAGACCATACCCGTTTGGCTCTCACTTACTTGTTCAAACGGACCACAGGCCTCTCAGAAAATCACAAGCTGCTAAGGTGGTCCATATCCCTACAGGGGATAGACTTTGAAGAGGAACACAGACCTGGGACTGCCCATGCCAATGCAGATAGCCTTTTCAGGTTCTTCCACTTAGAAGATGAAGACTCTAGGCGAAGGTTAGTCATCATTTTTCCTTTGGGGGAGGGGGGTCATGTAGGTAAGTGCCTCTTTTGGGCATGGTAAGCCCCCACTTTTTGCATGGAAAATGATGTAATTTTGACAGGAAGTGCACAGGGTCCCTGCCTACCAGGTCCCCTGTGCCAGAAGCTCTTTCCATAAACTGTTTCTTTTGTTTCCCAATTGGCACAACTTAAGTGCCCCTCGTAAGTCCCTAGTGAATGGTACCCCTGGTACCTAGGGCATTGGCACTGAAGGACCCTAAGGGTAGCAGCACGAATTGTGCCACGCTAGGGTGCTTCACACCTCCTCCAGGCAGGATCAGCTTTCCAGGGTGGGAAGTTTTAAAGGCGATGCCGCCTTTGAACCCTAACCCACGCCTCTCCTGCTAGCAGCAGATTGCAACCCCACCTGTCTTGACCCAGCTTTCGGTAGAAAGACGGGTGGGAACATTAGTTAGATGAGGAGGAGGGTCCTCAGCCAACCTGCACCACCCCTAAGGTGGGGCAGGTGATATGGACCCCCCCGCCCCCCAGCTCACTGTCCATCATCTTTAAGATGGGGAAAATAACCTGTCGGGGTCATGCCCACCCACCACATGCGGAGAGCATTTAGAGGGTGTAGTCACCCTGAAGGTAGGTAGCCCATTGGCTACTACCCGGGACACCCTTTAATGCCTCTAAATTGAGTATTTAGGTGGCACCCCTGAGCCGTGACATTTTTAGATTCGACAGACACAAGAAGACCAGGGGCAAAGGAGCGATTTACCCCGAGAGCGGAGAGCCTGGATTGATTTTTGGTGCAAAACCCTGCCTGCAGCCCAAAGACTCAAATCGCAGAACACTTTCTCGTCCTGTCGCCGAGAGACCTCTACAAACCCCAGGGGCCCTCCAGCACTTTGCCAAATTGCCTAAGAACTCCCTTGGAGTAGAGGAGCTTCTCCTCTGCATTGCAGGCACCGAAACCACTGAGTCTGAACTCTCGACTTCCAGCTCCCTGGCTCCGCTGATGCCGCAACTGCCCAGGAGAAGGTGCCGCAGCTCTGAAATATCCACTCTGCCTCCTCACCTAGTTTGGAGCACAAGGATCTTCTGAAGCCGAGCAGCACCAACCCCGGGGTTCTGGACGCCCTGCAACCCAAGACCGACTGCAAGAGTCCAAGTCGGATTCCAACTACCTGAAGACCAATTACCCGTCAAGGAGCCGTCCTGCACCAGCCCCTCTAAGTTGTTTACCCCTGACCGCGAGCTTCACTTTCCACACCAGAGTTTGCATCACCTGTTTGCTCTGCACCCAGCCCCACAGGGCTGGAGAATCTCACATCAAACATTTGTGCTCCCGTGGTCCTCATGCTCTTGCGACCTCTGCACTTGTTTGAGTGCCCTCGGACTTGCCCACAGGTCCTCCTGTGCAGCCTGTTTTTAGGTGGCCTCCCCTTCTTTGTAGCCTGCCGGCTACTTACTCTCCCAGCCTCTGCTCCCGCCTGAATCTGGGATGCTCCCGAGAAACTACTGGTAGAACTTTGGACCCTGGCTCCCTAACATTCGAATTCTAGAAGGTGAACCACTAAGTCCTACTGCACTGTGATTTATTGCATTCTATGCTTTTCTCCATAGGACAACATTGTGCGTAATTGTGCACAACTGTATATTGCTTGTACTAACCTTGTTTTTTGCTGAAACGTATTACATGCTTACCTGTAACTGAAGTTCTTGGTTCAAAATATATATAAAAAGGCTTGGTATTTTTCTATAAATCGATTTCGACTTCATTTGAGTGTTTGTTCCATTTATTGCCTCTGTGACTACAACAAATGCTTAGCACTACTCTGATAAGCCTAACTGCTCGCCCACGCTACCACAAAATAGAGCGTTAGTATTAGGGAGAGGAGTTGGCCTAAGGCTAGGGCGGTCGACCTCGAATCTGGGGATTCGGGTTCGAGTCTCGGCAATGATGCTGAACATCCTGTGATTCTGGGCAAATCACTTAATCTCCAGTGCCTAGCAAAAAAATGAATGTGTCCTCATGTAACGCAACTGGTGCTATGTAAAGCGCTCTGATACTCGATACCTTCGAGTCAAGTTCGCGCTATATAAAACTCCGTAAAATAAAATAAAATCTACTTTTGCCTCTCTAAACCAACAAGGGTCTCTCTGACCTCTCTGCACAGTGTACCCTATTGTGGTACACTATAAAGAGAGGTGGGTTTTCTACAGCACCCACCTCATCTCCATCTAGTTCGGAAGGAAGTGCTAGCTAAGCTAATCAAAGGTTCCATAGAGAAAGGCCCACATTCTCAGCAAGGAACGGGCTTCCATTCTCCGTTTTTCTCATAGACACAAAAGCAGAGTGGCAATCCATCATAGATCTCCACAAATTAATCAAGCATTTCCGGAAACAATCCTTTTGCATGGTCACTGTAGGAGGCTGACTCAGTATATGGTGTACACCTATTGGTGAGGCACTGTCAGGACACCAATAGTCTCCACAGAAGCAGAAATGGCGAAAGCTCCCAATGCTTCCCTATCGGTACCGCCCGTCGATAACTGAACAGGTTACACCAACAAGGGGGAAAGGAGAGTGGAATTGAGAGAAGAGACACTCCTGATCGACTTTTGGAGTTCTTGAAGTCATATTTTGGGTATTCTTCCAAATTTCTCTCTTGACTCTTAAAATGGAATCTGGTTCATCATGAGGAAATACCTAATGCACACATACAAGATAAAATGTAGTGACAGTATTTTTGTTAGGCAATACTCATTTGAACATTTACATTACATTAACATACCCTAAAATCTGGAGAATTTTGCCTCTTCCCTCATAACAGTTTAGTACGGTTGTATAATGTCATTCGTCTGTTAGATGACTTGCAATCCAACTTTTTACACAGTTGTGCTAACAAGAAGTCTCTTGAGAGAATAAACAGTTTTTTCTTGGATCACTGAATCATCAGCGAATGCTTAACTTTATTAGTCTTCAAACATATAGAGCTCCTTACTGTTTATAGATTATTTCTGAGTTCAGGAAGGAACCTGGAAAAGGAATGGAGGAAGGTCAACCCTTGAGGGAGGGGATGACGAGGGATCGACGCCTTACCTAACCGATGATCAAGCTGAGGGGATGATCCACCTCATGAACTCAGAAAACAAAGCGAGGAAGTCGGAGTGCAGCTGAAGGCGATTCTGAGTAGGTACGCTGTTTCCAGAAAGGAGTGAAGATGGAGACTTGCTGTTTAACTGGAATGCTTCGAGCCGAAACACTTCTCTCTGAGGAAGTACTGAAGACGAAGCTCACACAGACCGAGCCCGCATCTTGCTGGGACACTAGTCTCTTGTGAAGAACTGATAGTGAGACTCGCTCTGACTGAGTCCGCGTCACGCTGACACACTAGTCTCTCATGAGGAACTGGAAGCGGACCCATGCTGACTGAGCTGCATCTGACACGGCCTTGCTCACTACGAAGAACGATCTCAAGGAGAAACTCCAATATGAGAGTCTGCAAACTGAAACAAGGTGAGTACTTAAACAACTAATATCTGCTAAATATACCTGAGAGCGACTATGACGGAGAGCACAGAGAACACTACTCTCCTCAGGAATTCTTTTGTTGAAGTGCACAGAGAGGAGCTCGTGCACTTCCAAAATCATTACCATATCTCGCAAGAGTTCATTTAAGTCAAGACTAGTATTTGTTTAAGCAAGGTGGCGGCCATCTTAGAATGACCTTTTGAGCATCCAATTTAGAGATCTTCTCCAGTGATTAGAGGCTGAAGTCTTACCCACCCTTTTATGCTTAACCTATGACTTAACACCCATTCTCCAGGGCGTGTTAGGGCTATTGTGGTCTCAGTTCTGCACTGAGTCCAGGCAAACCTTAGTGATAGTTGTAGTGGTCCCTGATAACCAAAGCTCTCAAGGGGTAGCTGTGGAAAGCAGCTAAGGCTTATCCAGGACGGTGTAAAGCGAGTTCATTACCACACAGTCAGTCAAGCTTACACACAAGAGAGAACCACACCAGTGTTAGAAAAATACCTTGCATTTATTATACACCAACATTAGAACTACTTTGGTATATCTTCTACCCGGAGATATCAGTACACAACAAAATATACTTCAAAACGGGTAAGTAAAGCACATAAAAGACATGGGCCCCTATGTGGGGGAGAAGGCAAACCATATACTAAGAAAATGGAATGCGAGGTGAGTACCCTACCAACACTAGCACCCTAGGGACCAGGGGAAGCACGGAACCACCACTGGTAACTAGTAGTTGCTAGCCGCCTGTGTACAGAGGTGATAGCCCGGTTCAGTGTACATAGGTTAACGTGGGGATGTCGCTGTTGGAGTTTTACTGTTTCAGTACCCTTCAGAGAGGAAACCCGTTGGAACCAAGTAGGTTGGAGGACAACCCCACCTGTGGATACCCAGAGAACCAGGATACCTCCACCAGGGAGCCCGGGTGTATAGGCGCGGAGTGGTGTCAGAATTGCCTGTTGAAGTCAGTGGGGAACCTCGGATGTCCAGCTGCTACAGAGTCTCGTGGACCAGGTCAGTGGAACCCAGACGTGGATTCCGGATGAGGAGTTCCTGCAAAAAGAGGGGACAGAGTCCAAACCACCCGGAGGTGTCCAGGAGTAGTAGGAGCACGATGCCAGCCCTAGTCGGAGGTACTTTGCTTGAGCACGGACACTTACTGCTAATGAAACTCAAAATAATGAGGTATTAGAAAATGTAGCAGGCAAATTGTCTCACAATTTGCCTGCTCGAGCTTTTCTAAGCGGCCGTTCTGCTGAAGTTCGCTCCCATTATGTGAATGTTCTTTCTGAAAGTTTAGCTGAACTCTTGAGGGACCGAAGGCTGCAGTTTAATTTTGGGCCGCTGACAGTTTTATGTCTCCGAGAGTCAAGGTGCAGCTAAATTTTGAAGAGGAAAAAAATCCGACATTAAAGACTGCAAACGACGACAAAGATATAGGCAAGTCAAAAAACGCTTTTCTTGTGGAAACTAGGTCCTATATATATATGACGGACGTCTCACAAACTGGCACCACAGGCGCTTAGGAAGCACGCCAGCATTGGGGTGGCGGGAGCCGGGCGTGAAGCAACTAGCTCTCCGAGTATAAAAGGAGAGAGAAATAGTTGCAGAACAGCGAGGGAGCTCACCGGTTAAATAAAGTGAAAATGAGTGATGACGAGTATGCGGCTCGAGAGCAGGAGGCTCAGAGGTTATTTGTGGAATCCACTTCTTCTAAGGGATTGAGTGATAACACCGGGACTATCAGGCAAGCAACTGACAATAATATTGGCAGGAAGCTACAAGAACTGGAAAAATTGAAAAAAAGATATCACGATGGTGGGAGGTTGCATCCCTCAAACAATACATACAAGTGGGACGAGTACCCAGAGGCTTAAGGATCATGATTACTCCAACGTATGACAATCCTAACCCGGGGCTTCTCAGAGAATGGGCAGATAATAGCGCAGAGAGCTTGATAAACATGATTAAAATCTTGATTAAGTACGCAGAAACGGAAAGATGTGAAATAATTGGAAAAATGAAAGAATTGAATGAGGTGTCCTAGACAAGGAAGGAGACCAAGCCAGAGTAACCAAATTTAAAAGTGATTTAAAAAATAGATTGGAGAAGTATGAGAAACAAATTAAGGATAGGAAAGCAACCAAATTCCTGCGAGACCGATTAGACTAGGAAAATGGACGAACATACACCTTTACTAAACGCTTTGATACAGTATGGAGACAGAGAGTACAGAATAGCAATACCATGGCTCAAGAAAATTTGCAAAATGAAATAAGCTCAGATACTGGTTCGGAGGTGGAACAAGAAGATCCTACAAGGAAAGGAGCAACCAGTATGAAACTTAGTCACAGATGAATTGCGTTTTTTACAATTGGACCAAAGAACGGACCATCAAACAATGAGAGGTCGGGGGAGACCAAGAGGAAGAGGAAGCAAAGGAGAGGAGGCCAGGGATACCGGAGGAGCACAAGGAGGAATAATAGAGAGATCGATGCGCCCCAATGCGAAACAAAAGGTGAAACAATAGAAGAGAGTAACACAATCATCAGTTTGAGTTCAATCACGCTAACTAGCGAGGACAAGGCAGTCTTGGAATTAGGTCTATCGTATTGCCATAAGAATGAATTCAACTATGCAAATAGCAGGATGGACCTCTTTAGATTTATTAGAAAACTGAAATTGATGAAACTACATAAGACTTAAAGCACTTTAGAGTCTACTCAGGAAAGAGACACAACGTCTTCCCCACTAGATCCGACTAACCTTACTGTATCAGATATACCAGTCCTAGAAAATATGTGGTCTTTACAGAATGAAAGTGAAGATCAACAAGACGATGAGCGTTTATTTGAAGAATCAGCAGTGGTCCCATGAACTTAGCTTTGGGGATAGAAGATCATACCCCCTTTCGCCCGCGATCACAGTATATACCCCAAACGATGAGGGACAATTTGGACATCTTCTCTGAAAATGTTGTGGGAGACATGCAGACACTATATCAAAAAATGGGAAGTCACAAAGAAGTGGCTGACCCTAAGGATATGAAAATTCACAGAATCCTCAGTAAGATAAAAAAGGAACAAGGAATACTAGTAAAGTCCTCGGATAAGGGAGGAAATGTTGTTTTGTGGGGAAGAGAACTCTACAAAAAAGAAGCATTAAATCAACTGAATAACAGAGACTGTTATAAGAAGATTGCAACAACAGAATACAAGGGAGTGAAAGATCTATTTTATGAGAGACTGAGTGAGTGGAAGGAACAGGAATTACTGAGCTGGGATGAATATCGATTTGTAAAGCAGGAACATCCAGTCATTCCTGTTTTTTATATGATACCCAAAGTTCATAAGGACATTCAAAATCCACCTGGGAGGTCAATAATTTCGGCTCGGAATAGTCTGTTCGAGAATGTTTCAAAGTACATTGATTTCTTTTTAAATCCAATTGTCAAAACCCTTCCATCACATATAAAAAACTCAGCAGACTTTCTTAAACGCATCTATGATGTTGAATGGGACCAAAGTATGGTATTGGTGTCTCTTGACATTTCTACTATGTATACAAGTATTAGGCACAAAGATGGCTTAAGGGCAACTGAACATTTGTTAAGAATGAATCCTATGAGATTTGTAGGACATAACAGGATGCTGCTTGAAATGATGGAATGGTGCCTTACAAAACATTTTGTTACAAAACTTTTTTTTTGTTTGGGAATGAAATGTTCCAACAAGAACAAGGGACGGCGATGGGCACCTGCTTCGCCCCCAGTTACCCTAATTTACATCTGGGCTGGTGGGAGGAGCAGGTGCTCGGGGGGGGGGTCAAAGTTGGAACATTGGACAGAGAATGTTTTAAATTGGCTAAAATTTATTGACAACGTTTTCGTGTTGTGGCAGGGCACGGAAGCAGACATAGACCAATTTATCAGCGATTTGAACAAGAATGATTTGAATTTGAACTTTGTAGGACACTACAGTAAAGCATAGACTTCTTAGACATAAGGGCACGGGAGAGAGGGGAAAAATTGGAAACCACAGTTTTTAGAAAACCCACGGCGAGCAATACAATCCTGCACGCCAGTAGCTCTCATCAGAAGCATTCCCTTTGGTGAGTTCTTTAGGGCAAGGAGAACCTGTAGTACCTTAGAAGACTATGATAAGATGGAAAAAGAAATGATATGTCGGTTTTCACAGAGGGGTTATCCACTATCAGTATTAGAAACGGCCTCTAAGAAAGCAAGAACACTTGAGTAAAGAAAAGGTATTGTTCGAACCATCTAAAACAGTAGAAAAGAGAAGAAATAGAGGAGGAAATGACACACACAGGTTTATAACAACTTATAACACTAAACACAAAGAAGTAAGACAAATTTTCAAAAAAGCACTGGCTCCTTATCAGAGGAGATCCAACAATAGGATACCAGATAAAGAAATATCCAGAGATAACATATAGAAAATCAAAATCATTGAAGGATCATATTGTTAGGAGTGACTATCTGGGAGGTACATTATCTCAAACTTGACTCCAGCAGAAAGAAGGCTTTAAAAAGTGTCTGAAGTGCAAAGCTTGCAAGCATGGGGAGAATATCTCATCTTTTAAGACGGTTTTTAACAAAACTGTGAAAATAAGAGGATTTCTAACTTGCAAAACAAACTTTGTAGTGTATATTTTAAAATGTCCCTTTTGAAAAAGTATATGTGGGCAGTACCACACTTCCAGCACAGAAGAGGATCTTGCAACATAGAAGAGCCATAATTAATAAAGACCGGAGTTACCCTGTGGCTAGGCATTTTGAGAAGGAACATCAAAGTGATTAGACATTGATGCGATATAGTTGCATAGCACAGGTACCGAGAAAAAGAAGAGGTGGAAACAGGGAAAAGGAGTTACGAAAGCTAGAAACATACTATATCCTTGAACTGGACAGCAAAGAACCAAATGGGTTTAATGTGGATGAGGATTTGTTCACATGCCTTTACTGAAACCTGTTTCAGAGTCTGCACATTCAGGAGAGCCAGTTAGATTTTAAAGAGGACAATGGTAATAGGCACTAGCACTTTATTGGAAGGTAGCACTTTAAATCACTAAAACTTAATTAGCACTAGCACTTTAACCCCTTCAGCGCGGCGCCGATTTTCGCGCTGTGCGGGGGGTTAACGTTAATCTACGGGACCGTGACGGAACGGTTCCGTCATCTGCATAGCCCAACCGACGCGCATGACGGAACCGCTCCGTCATGAGCGTCGAAGGGGTTAAAAAATAAGAATTAAATTAGCACTTTAGGTAATAGAGACGAGTACTGTAGGGTGTACTTAGAAATTCCAGGTGGGAAGTGGCAGCTATGGAACTATAAGCACAAAAGCACTTTAAAATCCCATAGCAAATGCATTACTAGTAAATGAACAATTCTCTTTTTTGTATTTTTTTGTATTGGGATCAAGTAAATGAAATGTTTCTTAAATGATATATAATATTGCAAGATGAAATGGCACTAAAGTACTTTTTTTTGCTGTTTGTATATTTTGTTTACCAACAGTAACTATCCTTTCGAGACATTTTACTCATTTTATTTACTTATTTATGTGGAACTATCCGGTTAAATTGTATTTAAAATGATGATGGAATGTATTGACAGCCAAAGACTGAGATGTAACCTGTACAAAGTTGAATGTTCCAAGATGGCGCCATTATTTGTCCAAAGCAGTGTGTCTCGTTTTAAAACAAGAATTGTCCTCTTTCTATGACAATGTATCGTGAGGATATGTGTCTATTTAAATGTAAAGCAAAATGGGGCTCGTCGTCGTGAACAAGGCTGCAGGCAGCAGCCGAAACGCGTAGATGATAGCAACACTCAACTAAAATAAACCAGAGTGAAAACCCATGGAGTGCCGGTTCCGTCTCTTCATTAAGAGAAAGAGGTGTTTTTGTGCTATATATATATATATATATATGCAAAAAAAAGAAGCAGAGAACTCTTAAGTAGTTCTCAAGTTTAGGTGGAAAGCAGCTCCAGTATAGAGCACTCTCAACACCAGCCACACTCTAAATTTGCTCACCTCAAATGTCTGCTTTTCTATCAAAGTCTTAAAGCGTAGGATTAGCACAGTGCCATCCATGCCGAGATAGAAAGGGACAAAGTCTTTTGCCATTTCTACAGCAAAGTCTTAAGCATAGGATTAGCACAGTGCTATCCATGCCCAGCTGTAAAATGGCCAAAGCCTTTTACCACTCCAGGCACAGTATTACAACTTTGGATTGGTACAATACCATCCAAACCAACCTGAAATTAATAAAAGCAACCCCTGAAACGTGTTTCGCTCTCATTAGAGCTCTTCAGAGAGGTATAGCTTTGTCCAGACACAAGGGAGCACCCAGTATAAGTCAAAACAATACCCTTTCAGGCATAGAGTGACACATAAATTATGCAAAAAAAGAAGAGAACTCTGGGTAGTTCTCAAGTTTAGGTATATATATATATATATATGTGTCAATTTTCCAGCTTTGCAGCCCTTTTCCTCAGGAACTCGCAAAAAAGAGAAACGGACTCCAGTTTCTTCGTGCTGATTTATTTTCAGTGCATAAATGTCGCCATGACGCATTTCGGGCTCTGAAGCCCTTGATCACATGACATATCAGTGCATTATTCCCTTATTTAAAGTGACAGTGCAATAGACGACAGTGAAAACAGACTTTTTTTTTTTTTGCAGAGTTTTATATAGCGCGAACTTGACCCGCAACCGAATCGGGTATCAGAGCGCTTTACATAGCACCAGTTACGTTACAGAGGACTTGCGTTCTATTTTCTCATTCACCTTTTTAGGAGCATAATACATACTAATTTCATTTGTAAATAGCGTAACAATTATTAATGTATGCTATCTAACAATGAAAAAAATGTCCACAATAATATCTGTTTAAATACAGGATAAAATATTGGATAAAATAGTACTTTGGGCCTATAAATACAATTAAGTTAAAAGCCTCTAGTTGGTCTTTGGTAAAAGATAACTATGAAATATAAATATAAACATTATGTACAGCTTGTACACATTATGCAGCTAAGGCATCTCCCCTTGTTGTTTTACTGCAATCTCCACATTTTACTCGTTTTAGACCAATACATCTCAACTACTAAAAGTAATATAGTATCTCATATGTCCTGCTGCTATACTTGAACATCCAAATCAAGTCGTCTAAAATATTTACATATGAACAGTGCTAAAAAATACTAAATATAAAGTGCCTAAGTGCTAACTGAGATGAAAATAACACCATTTGTAGTGAACATGTAGTAGTGTTTTGTTTATATAAATACATTTTAAAAATTTCTTTTTTTTTTACGGGAAATGATAGAGGTTGCGCGTGATTTAGCAAAAGGATAGCTAACTAAAATTGATTAGGGTTAATTCTGCACGCTGTTATACACTAGCAGTTAGCTATCAATTTTAGACTGTAAACAAGTGTTTATATACTTTTTATTTTACAATAGTGCCAAGTATAATTACAGACCGAGTGCCTCAACCTGAGCTTTTAGAGCCACGTATATAAGTCCTCTGTAGTATTTAGACCATTAGGACTCTTACTATCAAACTCTAAAATGTAGTGAGTTTCTAGTTTCCTCAGGTTAGCCTCTCTATTGCCACCCCGTCTTAAAGGAGGTATGGAATCCACAACAAAATATTTTAGATCTTGTATTTGATTGTTGTGGACTTCCCTGAAGTGGCGAGCAACTGGATAGGTCGGGTCAAAGTTGGTAATAGCTCTCATGTGTTGGAGGACTCTCTTGTGGACTGGCAGTTTAGTACTGCCAATGTACTTAAGTCCACAGGAGCACTCCAACACATAGATGGCGTATTCAGTTTTAAAGGTCAAAGACTTGGAAATCAAGGTGGGAGTGGCCCTAAAAGGGGTACAGTATGAATTTTTGTTAACGCCTAACTTGCAAGCTTTGCAAGTCAAACATTTTCTGAACCCTTTTTGTCCTGAAAGCCAATTCTTATTTGAAGCAATCTCTGGGCTACTTTTGACTAAATAATCACTAGTTGAAGTTGCCCTTCTATACGTAACGATAGGATTTTTAGGGATTAATTCTCCCATTGTGGAATCGTTGCGTATTATATGCCAGTTTTTCCTTATGATTCGGCATATATCCTCTCTCTGTCTACTATACGTCAGAATCAGTCTGGGATTGCTAGTTTCAGAAGTGGACTTAGGATCGGGTTTTTTGTTGGTTTTGGACAGAAGGTCTTCCCTACATAGTTGGTTTGTTTTTCTGATTGCTGCATCTATAGTTGAGGATGAGTATTCTCTGGCTAGGAAACGTTCTTTGCATTGATTTTGTGCCTGCATAAGATCTTCCTCTCTACTGCATAGTCTGCGCATCCGAAGCATTTCCCCATAGGGGATACTGTTTATTGTATGCTGGGGATGAAAACTGGATGCGTGCAGTAAAGTGTTTCCTGCCGTAGGTTTGCGGAATAATCGTGTTTCTAAGTGATTATTGGCAACCAATACCTCCACATCTAAGAAATAGACAGATTGGTCACTGATGTTATGTGTGAGATGTAGGTTGATGTCATTTTTGTTTAAATTAGCGATAAAGGCCTCTGCACTTGCTCTGTCACCATGCCATATCAAAAACAGATCGTCTATATATCTGACCCATTTAATTACATGATTTGATAGTATATCTTTATATACTATGTTGACAATCATCTCCTCCCACCAGCCCAAATGGAGGCAAGCAAAACTAGGAGAAAAGCTTGCCCCCATGGCCACACCTCTCACTTGTTGGTAAATTTGGGTCTGGAACAGGAAGTAATTGTTGTTCAAACAAAATTCAGTCAAACTTATCAACATCTTATTGTGATTATGGAACTGGATGGGTCGCCTGTCCAGGAAATGTTTTAGCGCTCTTAGGCCATCCTTATGGTGTATGCTAGTATACAAATTAGATACATCTATAGTTATTAAAAGATAATCTTTACACCATTGACACTCCTGTAAAGTCTTTAAAAAGTCTGTAGTGTCCTTAATAAACGATGGCAGAGCTCTCACATAGTCCTGTAGAAATGAGTCAATATATATAGATACATTTTCTAACAGGCTTTGTTTAGCAGAGATTATCGGTCTCCCTGGTGGTTTGCTGATATTTTTATGTATCTTGGGAATAAAATAGATCACAGGTGTGACCGGATAATCCTTTTTGAGGAATTTGTATTCGTCTTGGTTTAAAAGACCTGCACTTTTCCACGCCAACAGACGTTTGAACAATTCGTTTTGTGCTACAACCGTCATTATTTTGTTGCTGATCTTATAGCATGATCGATCATTAAGTTGCATGAGTGCTTCCTCCAAGTATAATGTCCTGGGCCAGAGCACCACATTTCCCCCTTTGTCTGAATTCCTTATTACCAGGGAGTTGTTTGATTGTAATTTTTTGATCAGCTGATGATATTGATGTTGGCGCGCTTTTTGGTGTTTGGTTATTGCCTGTGTTTTATGATTTAGTTTCTTTATTTCAATCAGAATGTTCTCGTTGAATGTATCTATAGAATCCCTTGGTAGAATTGGGACAAAAGTTGCCTTTGGTTTGAAGCTGGTATTAATTGTGGCATTCGTTTGGATTGATTGATTCACTAGGATTTGATCTATAGATTGTGAGTCAAGTGACAGTGAAACATCGTCCTGTAGGGCCTGCATATCACATATTAAATTTACATCAGACACCAATAGGGGGTGCGCCGTATCCTGGATTGTTGGACTTAGGATAGGTGGTTCTGTGCTTACAGGTCTCAAATTGTGAATTTTTTTTAATTTGAGTTTTCTTATATATTTGTAGACATCCACCCTAGTCTGTGTGTAATCAAAGTTCGACTCTGGGCAGTACGATAAGCCCAATGAAAGGAGTTGTTTTTCTGCCTCACTTAGATTGACTTGTGAGAGATTAATTATCGTATTGGAATTGGATTCTGTTAGATTTACTTCTGCCGCCAATTCCTTCTCATAGGTTTTTTGTTGATATTCGTTTGAGGACGTGTGGTTTCGCTTGCGCCTTGCTCTACGCCTTTCCCGGCGTTTGGCATTCCTCCTTTGCCTCCTCTGGTGTTTGTCATCCTGGGGCGTAGGGTTAGACGCCGTTCCTCTTGTAAAAAACCGATTTCATCTCCGATCGTGTGTATCAGCTTTTGAGCAGAGTTGTCAGTTGTGACTGCTGATTGTTCTGCTTCAGACTCACTTTCCACGGCGGAGCTTAAATCTGACATCGATGATACTGTTGGAATCTCATTGCTATAACCTCCTCTATTTTCACGGTTTGAAGTGAATCGGACTGCCTTGGGAATCGATTTTACTGCGTCGTATTTACGCGCAAACGTAAAAATCTGTCCCTTTTCATAGTCCCCTTTAATCTCGCTGGAACTTGAAGGTTTTGCGCCTTTTGATTATGTCCTCTTCTTTTTTTATGGTTAAATCATGTTTATTGATGGAAGAGAGGATAGTGTCACACAATTGGCTGCCCACATCCGTGGGCCGGTAGAGCGCATAGTGATTGAACATACACAGCGTTTCCGCCACAACCCGGAGGTCGGCCGCGTGAGATTGTAACGTGTGATTATGAAATTTTATGTCTTCCATTTTTATCCCCCATATATGACCACCACAAATAAAAGAAAAATAGAAAAAACCTAAAACTACCCCAACGCCCCCCTCCCTCCCCGAACCGATGTGCCAAGTTAGAGTTCTGGGTGGTGTCCCCTCCAGGGACTACGGCCCTTCCGTGTGGACCCTGAGTAGAGAAAGCAAGACCAGCATATTTCTCCTCCCTCATCCTCCCTTCTAGGTTCCCTAGTCCGTGTATATCAGCCTGTCTCTGGGACCTCCCTTGTAGATGGAGCTCGATGCCTTTCCCGTGGGGGTCTGCAACCTCCTCTGTGCTATCCGTGAGTCGGAGAATACGTAAGTATCTGGGGCATGTAAGCTCGGTCAATTCTGTCGACAGTAGGGACAGTAGGGGTGTCCATAAGGTGCGGAAGGTAGCGGAAGAACCCGTGAGGGTAGCTTGGATTCGTTCCATTCCGGCTATATACCATAATTTGTGCAACCATCCTGTATGTGTCGGTCTGGACTGTTTGCCCCAAAGCGATAAGATGTGTTGCGCTGCTGCCCCCATCGCTAGCCCCATTTGCTTCCCCCGGATTGATTTCAGGGGGTATGTGAGTGCATTAGGTAGTCCCAATAGCGTGTATGCCGGGAAACGAGGTATCTCTGTCTCGAAGTGTTTATCAATGTCATCTAAGACTGCCCGCCAGTAGTCCGTTAATTCTGGGCAATCCCATAGGAGGTGTGTCAGGGTTCCCTCCGCGTCACAGCCCCGCCAGCATGTCGGACTTCTGTCTGGGTTCCCCCTATGCAGTCGCGCTGGTGTTAAATACCAGTATGTAGTGACCTTAACCGCAGCCTCCCTACTGGCTGTGTTACGTGCCGTGTGGTTGGCTCTAAAGGATATATCCGTCCATTCTTTCTCTGTTAATCCTCTCCCAATCTCCCGCTCCCACCGTTTCTGTCCCGCCGACGGGGAAAAGGGAACCCGAGGTCTCAGCATGCGATATAGTTCAGATATCAGTCGTTTGTCCGATGTTCTAGTAATAAGCCAGCGTTCGTATGTCGTGAGATTCCTGCTGGCCCCTGGACACGTCTCCGGGTGCAGGAGCCAGTGACGCAGTTGAAAATATTGGAACCTTTGTGGCGCCGCGATGTTGTACCACTGTATCGCCTCCGTGTAGGGCATGAACCCCTCGAGGGTAAATAAATGGCCCGCTGACTTACAATCTGTGTCCCTCCATTGTGGGAACGCCCGGTCCTCCATGCCGGGAGGGAACTCTGGGTTCTCGAATAATGGCGTCAACGGGGAGGGAAAGGATGTGAGTCCCCTCTTGGCCGCTACTGAATCCCACACTCGCAACAGCGTGCTCGTGGTCGGGGATCCCCTCAAATTCGGCGGCCGGTCTTTGCGTTTTAAAAACGGGACTTTCCAGAGAGACATTTTCGCCAAGGCCCGGTCTTGGAACAACCATCGTTTTTCAGATGTCGGTCTGTTCCATTCCACTAGGTAGCGTAGTTGAGTTGCTTTAAAATAATCTAGGAAGTTAGGGATACCCAGCCCGCCTGCGTCGGGTGGTCTATGGGAGAGGTCTCTGCGCATCCTAGGTCGTGCCCCCACCCAAATAAAGTGTTGTACCGCTGCTTGTAGCTTTTGTAGGGCCCCTCCTGGTGGCCATATCGGTATGGTCTGGAAGACATAAAGTGCTTTGGGCAGGATATTCATTTTAACAGCCGCTATCCGGCCTAGAAGTGACAGCTGTTGTTTCTGCCATCGTCCAAGAGCCGTTTGTGTCTGAGAAAGCAGTTTAGTGTAGTTTGACGTTACCGTAGTTGCAACCGTGGGCGCCAAATCGATTCCTAAGTAGGGAAGTGTGTTGCAAATTTGGAGCCCCCAATCACCAGTGTTCCCGCCGTGTGCTTTTCTGCACAGCTGCCCAGGGGTAGCACCATTGATTTCGGGACATTAATCTTAAAGCCAGAGACACGGCCAAAGGAGGCCAGCTCCTTTAGAAAGGCCGGGGCTGATCGATCGGGAGACTCTAGGGTAGCTAAAAGATCGTCTGCATACAGACTAATTGCATGCCTTTCCCCTCCAAAGGGTATGCCGAGAATCTCAGGGTTATCCCGTATTCTTTGTGCAAGAGGCTCTATGTAGAGAGCGAACAGGAGGGGCGATAGAGGGCACCCTTGTCTTGTTCCTCGTTGGATATCAAACGGTTTTGAGGCCATGCCGTTCACTCGTATCGTAGCGGTAGGTCCATTGTAGCAGCTCGCTACCCAGGCCTTGAAGCGATCACCGATTCCGAAATGGGTCAGTGTGGCTCCTAAAAGTCCCAACTGACGCGGTCGAATGCTTTCTCCGCGTCAATCGCTATTAGCACTGCGTCCAGATTGGTGCGATGGGCTTTGTCGATCAGGTGGAGTATCCTCTTAGTGTGGTCGCTACTCTGACGGTTCGCGACAAAACCACACTGATCCGGCTCGATAATCCCGGGCATGCATGGACCTAGTCGGGCCGCCAGAACCCCTGTGAACAGTTTAAGATCAAGATTAAGCAGGGAGATCGGGCGATAAGCACCACAGTGAGTTGCATCTTTCCCGGGTTTCGGGATAACTACTATGTCGGCGGCTAACATGTCCGGGGGATTGTCCCGGGGCCCTGAAAGGAGTTAAAAGGCGCGTTAGTATTGGGGCCAGCTGTGGGCAGAAGGTCCTATAGAAACCTGCCGAAAATCCATCTGGACCCGGCGATTTCAGGGCTTTAAGTCGGGAAATGGCCCTGATCACTTCCTCCACTCGGATGGGTGCGTCCAGCGCATCCCGTTCCGTAAGATCTAGTTTTGTGATGGCAGCGTCCTGTAGGTAAGTTACTGCGTCCCTCGTTGTCTGCGAAGTCTCGCTATACAATGTGGAATAGAAGTTCCGAAAGGCCTCCGCAATATCCTCATCACGCTCCACTGTCTCTCCCGTATGAGTCTGAAGCCCCTTTACTCTGGCGCGTTCGTCCCGCGCCCTGAGTTTGTTCGCTAGGAGCCGCCCTGCCTTATCGCCCCCTATGTAATAAGTGTGCTTAAGTCGTAGGGCCGCGTACTCAGCCCTGTCAATATCGAGGGCCGCTAATTGCGTTCTCGCCGCTTTGAGTTGGCGCCATATCCGTGGTGCGCAAGTGCGGCTATGTATTCGCTCTAGTTCCGTCACCTGGGTCGTGAGGAGCGCCCTTTTCTCTTTCCGTTCCCTAGCCTCTGCTGCGCTGATAGCGATAATTTCACCTCGAATCGTGGCTTTAAGTGCTCCCCACAGTGCTGTCAGGGGAGTGTTTGGAGAGTCATTCAGATCCAGGTAGTCTGTAACCCGGTTTCGAAGTTGTTGTACTACCCCTGCTCTCTGTAACAGATTCTCCCTGAGACGCCATCTCCCGGGCGGTTTCCATTGTGGGGGATAGTCAACGTCAGCATCACAGCGTCATGGTCAGACAGTGGGGCCGGCATGATTGATACCGTCTCCACTATCGGCAGCAACTCCGCTGTCCCTAGAAAGTGATCTAGTCGGGCGTATGTATGATGGGCATGTGAGTAGAAAGAATATTGTGTGGTATTGGGGTGGGCCACCCTCCAAATATCCTCCAGCCCCCTCTCCTTGAGCCATTCCCTCCCGCTATGTGATAGGGCCCCTGTATGTCCGTATCTCTGACCCGATCTGTCTTTGTCCGTGTCCATAACTAAGTTCAGGTCACCTCCCACCATAATTCGCCTCCCAGGGAGGCCAACACCTCCGACATAGCATTTTGAAGGAACAGTTCTTGTCCTGTATTGGGTGCGTATATAGAGCCCACCACTATGGGGGCGCCCCTATCCATAGCGTGTATGCTAGGAGTCGGCCTCGGATCTCTGCCACCTTATCTCCCACCGTGCCCGGGAATGTTTTAGCTAACAGTATAGCGACCCCAGCTGTCTTGGTTGTTGTGGAGGAAAAGAATTGTTGGGGGAAGGCCCGGGATTTCAGCCGATGCCAGTCTTTAGGGAGGAGATGAGTTTCTTGTAAGAGACATATTGATGCACCCGAGTTCTCTAAGTAAGAGAGGACGGCTCGTCTCTTAATGGGGTTATTCAGCCCCTTTACATTCAGAGTGAGAATCTGCAGCTCTGATACCGTCATCGAGGAGAGAGGTAGCTGGCCGCTTGTGTATGGGTCTGTCCAGAGTGTGGAGCCTGGTGAGCCCCCATGGTTGATAGCACATCGGTTCCCCGGACCCTCCCTCCCTCTCGAACCCTTCCAACTCCCACCTAGCTACAACTCCCCCACCCTTGTCGCCCCCTTTCAAAACCCACCCTAATCCCATTTCCCCAATGCCCGTGCTCCCTCACCCCTCCCTCCCTAACCCCAACTTTGTGAACCTCCCCATGTAACATAGTCCATTGCCCATTGTCCAATGGCGTGGGCATCTGGAGTCCAGAAAATTGGGTTGTACTTGTGGCTCAAGTGGTCTCGGCTGCCCCCCCGGCCCCGCCCCCCGGCACAACCCGGTTCATTGCTTCTATGACCCCCGTGATTGCTTGTACTGTCATTCTTGGTTTGGTGGGGTAGTGTCCTTCGCCACCGCCGCCACGGCCTCTCGCCTCTCCTGGGACATAATGTCCGGATCAGGCTTTTGGACAGGAGGAGGCCTACGCCTGTGTTTTACTTTTCGCCAGCCGGTCTCGGAGGGCCCCCTGGGCGAGTAGGTGAGGCAGTCGGGCTCTCCTGCGTCAAGCCCAGAATCTCACAGGCTTCCTTGAGGGAGCGCAATTGGTGTATCCGGCCGTTCCACTTAAAGATCAATCGGAAGGGTGTCCCCAAGAGTAGGCCACCCCTGCTCTCTCAAGTGAGTTGTCACCTCTTTAAATGCTCTCCGTCTCTGTAGGGTTATGGCGGCTAAGTCCTGAAAGAGAGCTATGGAGTGTCCTTGATGTGCGAGAGGTTGCTTGCGCCGGGCCTCCCTCAATATACGCTCTTTAAGGGGATAGTCCGGGAGAAAGGCCAGTATGTCGGCTGGAGGCGCTGGTGCTCGGCGCGGAGGGCCCACTCGATGCGCTCTGTCAATGCGTATTTCGAAGTCTTGGTCCTCCCCAGGATGTCCCGAAAGAGCCCCGTAGGTAGCCGGCCACATCGGTCCCCTCTTCTTGCGACGGAACCCCTCGGACTCGAATGTTATTGCGTCGGGACCTGTTTTCGAGGTCCTCGGTGTGGGTCTGGAGGTCCAGCTGCTGTTCTTGTAGGCGTATCATTTCCTGTTGTAGTTGCTCTATTTCTTCGCCTCTGGATAGTTCGCGTTCTTCGACTGCAGCCACCCTCTCTCCAATCCCGTCCACGTCCCGGCGGATCTCCCGTACCTCTCCCTTCACCTCCTGTTTAAGCATCTGGAAATCTTCCCGCAGGACATTGAACAGGGATTCCAGGAAGGTTCGTGTGATAGGCATGTCCCCTTCCTCCAGGTTCTCCCGTGGTGGAGGGGGGTCGGAGTCTTGCGTCCTTGTTCACCTAATGGGGAGCTCTTGGCCAGCATATCTTTAATGTTGCGGTCCCCTTTCTTCCTGAGCGTGGACATCGTGGAGGTCCGTTAATCCCGCCAAACTCTGTCCTATACCTCCGGTGTATCTTATCAGAGGGTCCCTCTTCTCCGCGTCGCTGCACCCGGGGTGGAGCTGTGACCCCTTCCGCCCCTCTGTGTGCCTGAGCAGGAGCCCCGGGGTCCCCGGGCCTTCACACACGTCGTTGCCCCCACCTGTGGTGTCCACTCTGACTCTGCGTGTGTCTGCTGCGAGTCAGCCCTTCCGCGGCTTCGGGGGCTTCGGATGAGGGCCCGCTCCTCCGCTGCCCAGGTCACTCCTAACGTGCGCCGGCGTGTAGTGTCGCCGATCTGTTGCCCCGGAGCCCTCCGCCAGCGAGCTGTTGACCCTGGGGGAGTATTCGGGAGCTCACTCTCCTTCGTCCCTGCCTCGGTTCGTTGAGAGTGTTTCTGTGGGAGTCGCACTGCGCGTCGGGCCCGGGGTGGTCAGGATTTGGGCCCTACCTCTCTTTCTAGGCCTCCGGAGCCCGGTCTCAGGCGTCCACCCAGGGGGGCCTCTCCCCCGCCGGCGCTGCCGCCTCGTCCTCCCAGGGCCGCAGGCACTCACCCGGTTTCCCTGCAGGGGCGTCCGGCGCCGCAGTCCGCCCCCACCTCTCCCGTCGCTGGACCGACGTCGTGTCCACAGCAAGTGGCGAGGGCCAAGCTCACGAGGGTGCCCCTCCGGCGCCGTCTGCGGAATTCCTAGGCCTTCGAGCCTCGGCCTCTCGCGGCTGCCGCCGTCTCACCTGGGCCACCAGACGTCTCTTGTGCCCCTCCTCACCATCAGCCGCGTAGCTCTCAGCCGGGTCGCTAGTGTCGGGCACCTCACCGCCCCCGGCGGCGTCGACAACACCGCCGGTGCCCTCAGAGAGGCCGCGTTTCAGCGGCGCCCGGACCCCCCCAGCTCCGGGAAGAGGCGCCATTTCCTCCGGCCTCCGTTCAGGGAAATTACGATGGTATAAGGGGTTCCGTGGAGCGTTCACCCTGCAGGTGCTCCTCGATGGGCGGCGACTCCTCCCCGCCGATTGCGGTGCTAGCGCCGTGCGCGAAAAGGGGGGGTTTGTGCTGTGTTACTCGGGAGATAGGGGCCAGGGGCGAGGAGCCGCCGAGCCACACGTCTGCTCAGGTCGCCATCTTGGCCACGCCCCCCCTCTTCTTTTTTTAAACGTGCCATCATTTCTTCTCTCAGTTTGGAAGGGTTGGAACCATTTTCCAGAAGAGCAATTTGTTAATTTATTTTGTCAATTTTTTGTTGTAATTCTGTTCTGTCTACATCCGCATATTTGATAAGGATACATATTAGGTTTTTAGATGCCTCCAAATTACTTTCAGCCCACTCCCGCAGCATACTAGGATTCGGATTTTCGTAGCTCGGGGCGAGCATAATCCGGAGCCCACGTGGGATTCTTCCAACTTCTAGGTATTTAGACAGTGACTTGTGCTCCCACCATTTGGCTTGTTCGGTTTTGCTGAGTTTCTCCAATTGTTTGTAAAGGTCTTTTAATGTTGAGGGCTGTTGTATACTCATGTCAGTCTTTTGCACAATTGTTAGTGAACTTGGACACTCAGTAAACATTTCATCCGCCGCTTCCTCTCTAGATCGTAACATGTCGGCAGACATTTTGTAGCACTTTAGATTTTGACCCAAGCTCCGTAATTAGTTGCTTGGCTGCACACCTCTCACCGGACAATCTCGGCGTCCCCTACCTTCATACGGCGTTTTCCAGATGCGTGCGCGACCTTCGAAACGACCGCTTATCCAGTATTGGGGTATCTTTCATAGATTCACATGCCTGAATCATTCCCCGTCGTCGAGGCGGGAGTCCCACGGTAAATTACAAAAGTAGTGCCAAAAGTAAATAACAGTAGAAGGCTAAAAGAAAAGGCCTAAGGCCTAAAACTTAGTAGCCTATCTACATCATTATAATGAAAAAGAACCAAAGGTTAGCTCCAACCAATCAGCTACCAGCACCCTCTAGAACACTCCCAAAAGAGGCAGTTCTCCTCAGATTTTCACCGCACGTCGTGTGGAAGGGAGTCTCCCTGAGTGCCAACTCAGTTTCTTCTCAACTTTCTTCAGCATGTCTGACAAGAAGGCCCTTTTTAGACCCTGTAGGACCTGTGATAAGAAGAGGGTCCATGTTGATGATCAACATAAGGATTGCATTTATTGCCTCCATCCTAAGCATGAGGCAAAAAATTGTAAAATCTGCCGTACCTTCCCTGCCAAAACTCTGAGGGATAGGGAGGCAAGGCTTCTTTTGTGGCTTAAATCCTCTTCGGCTGAGGAGGATGACAGAGCCTCTAAGTCTAGCAAGAGGGCTAGATCCCAGGACAGCTCTTCAAGTGAAGGACGAAAACATCACAAGTCTTCCCATGCTGTTCCTGACCCTTCACAAGGGTCACCTAAAGCTGTCACAAAAACTGTGAGTAAGACCATTATTGTGACCTCTTCGGCCTCATCGTCGACAGCTACTATCTCGACGACGGCCATAACCTCTCCTATTTTATCTACCAGAATTTCTATGTCATCTAAGAAATCTTGTATTGAGGACTCTTCTGTGAGGAAACCTTCTTTGAAGGCCCCGTCGACGACCGCTTCAATAACGAGTCCGTCGACGACGGTACCGTCGACGAAAACATCGTCGACGAAGAGTCCGTCTATGATAGCTCCGTCGACGAAGAGCCCGTCGACGAAGAGCCCGTCGACGAAGAGCCCGTCGACGACGAAGAGCCCGTCGACGACGAAGAGCCCGTCGACGACGAAGAGCCCGTCGACGAAGAGCCCGTCGACGACGACCCCGTCGACGCAGCGACCCCGTCGACGACGACCCCGTCGACGAAGAGCCCGTCGACGACGAGTCCGTCGACGAAGAGCCCGTCGACGAAGAGCCCGTCGACGACGAGTCCGTCGACGAAGAGCCCGTCGACGAAGAGCCTGTCGACGAAGAGCCCGTCGACGAAGAGCCTGTCGACGAAGAGCCTGTCGACGACGACCCCGTCGCAATCGACGCCTTTATTATCGGAGTCTTTCCAACTTAAGACATTCCAAAAACAGCAGGACTATACAACAATTTCTCCGCTTCTTCCCTCACATCTCCTATCTTATGTGGATGATGATGAAGATGACGATGAGGATGGACCATTTGGCATAGCTCACCATCCCTCTGAACTTAATATAAAATGTCAGGAGGACGACGAAGATGATGATGATGATTACCAAGAACATTATTATCAACACCACCTTACGGACCCGCAGCATAGGTTTCATCAAAGGGAGTCGTATCAGAGGGAAACCAGTCATCTCCCTTCGACGCTCATTCAAGATCTCCAGGCCATGCTGGCAGATTACCGGCAAAGGTTTCCACCGCAGCAAGAGGTACCAGAACAACCATCAGTGGTCCCTGAACCCTTACCGCAGCCACAGGTTCCAGTCATACCGCTTCCTCCGCCTGCTCCCTCCGAGCATGTGCAACAGGATGTGACTTCCTCGGAAGATGAAGTTGAAGAGGGAGAATTACCTGAGAATATCCCTCACCAGGATCCGTGGGATAATTACATCATACCGGTACCTTCTCCGCCCATACCTTTACCATCCGACTCCCCCCCGGAGGATATCGGGGGTTTTCATAACTTGATGCAACGGGCGGCAGCCAGGTTTCAATTGCCTGTTACAATTGAACAAACAGAATGTTTCCTACATGATTTTAAGGAGGAGTCCAGAAAAATCACTAGAGCGATCCCAATCATGGACTATATCTGGAAAGAGGGGATAAAAATTATGAAGACGCCTGCTTCCATTCCAGCGGTGCTTCCTCGTATAGAAAAAAAGTATCGAGCGCCTGCTAATAGTCCATCTTCTCTGATTGGTCATCCTCGCCCGGACTCAGTCATCTCCCAAGCCGCTCAACAGCGTTCTAAAAATCCTGCAACGCCTATCACCACACCGCCCGACAAAGAAGGACGTCGGCTGGATCTCATTGGGAAAAATATTTCCACCATGGCGGCGGCCTCCATTAGAGCGGCAAATTCATTAGCAATAATCGGCCGGTATGACCGTCAAATGTGGTCAGATATGGCTGCCCTTATTGATCTAATCCCTGAAGACCACAGGCAGGACGCACGAAAGATTCTGCTTGAGGGAGAAAGAGCCGCATCTGAGACTATAGATTGCGCGCTGGATATCGTTAATACCAATTTTCGTCAGCTTGCCGGGGCTGCCGTACTTAGACGCCAGGGATGGCTTAAGGCCACTACTTTCCGACCGGAAGTACAAACGAAGATCCTAGATATGGCCTATGATGGAGAGTCTTTGTTTGGAAAACATATTGACGACGCTCTTCTTGCCATTAAAACGGACACGGACACGCCAAATCTTTAGGCGTCCTTCAATACAGGCGGGAATCTTTTAGGGGCGCAAGAGGACGTAGTTTCACATCACGAGGAGGATATCAAAATCAACAGAATAGGCAATATCAGCCACAATATAGACAACAGTATAACCAGTCTTCATATCACCAATCCTCTTCGGCTGGTTTCTCCCGTCAGGGCGGACGCAGAAGATCCCAGAATCAAGGCCGAGACACCAACAAGAAACAATGATCTCAGCAGGGCGCCAACCACATTATCTTCTATTCCCGTGGGTGCGAAAATGTCAGCCTTTGTTCGCAAGTGGCAGGACATTACATCAGACCGATGGGTTCTAGACCTGGTATCCAGCGGTCACACGCTAGAATTCGTCAAACAGCCACCCACTACTCCACCCAGGGGTCCCCCTCCCCCTCGTCTTCACTTATTGTTCAAAGAAGCCTTACTAATGCTCCTCAAGAATGCAATAGAGAAAGTTCCCTCTTCTCAAAGGGGAACAGGTTTCTATTCTCGTTTCTTCCTAATCAGAAAGAAGTCAGGAGAATGGCGACCTATTCTGGACCTCAGAAAACTAAACAAATTTCTCAAAAAACAGAGTTTCCGGATGGTCACACTTTCAGAGATTCTAAGCTGTTTAAACGAAGGAGATTTTATGGCTTCTCTGGATATGGAGGACAGCGTACTTCCACATCCCAATTCACCCAAATCATCGAAAATATCTTCGCTTCACAGTGGCTGGCGCTCATTATCAGTTCAAAGTGCTCCCGTTTGGACTAAAATCGGCACCAAGAATCTTCACGAAGTGCTTGGCACCTGTAGCAGCAGCATTGAGATCTCAAGGAATCCAAGTATTCCCTTACCTCGACGATTGGCTTATCAAGGGTCCTTCAGCACAGAAAGCCAAAGTGGCCACAGAGACGTGTCTCCATCTCTTCTCTTCACTGGGGCTGACTATCAACGAGAGCAAGTCACAATTCCGTCCGATTCAAGTCATTCCTTTTCTCGGAGCAATGCTGGACACGATCCAGTGCAAGGCATTCTTGTCAGAAGATCGGCAATTGCGTCTCCGAAAACTAGCAACATCAATTTCAAGAAGAAAGTCAGTTTCTGTCCGGATGTTTGCTTCACTCCTAGGAATGTGTTCTTCTGCAATAAACTTGATACCCCTAGCGCGGTTCAAAATGAGGCCTCTTCAAGAGGAATTACATCTTCAATGGCAGCAAGCCGTGGGTTCCTTCGACGACTCCATAAAGGTTACACCTCGCATGATACAGGCTCTGCGCTGGTGGTCCAAGGCAACGAATTTAACCCAGGGACCAACATTTTTACAAGCCATCCCAGATTTCGTGTTGACTACCGATGCCTCCATGGAGGGATGGGGAGGCCATCTACAAGATTTAAGAATACAAGGAAAATGGTCTCAAATTCACAAACAACAACATATCAACAGTCTGGAGCTCCGCGCAATTTTTCTGTCCCTACAAGCGTTCCTGCCAAGGATTGCGGGTTCCTCAGTGCTGGTCCGTACGGACAATACGACCAGCATGTATTACATCAACAAACAGGGAGGAACGAAATCTGCCACACTCTCACAAGAGGCCCAGGAACTGTGGGAATGGGTCACTCTTCACGGGATAACCCTCAGAGCAGAACACGTCAGGGGTTTACACAATACTCTGGCGGACACGTTGAGCAGGTCTCTGTCGGACTGTCACGAGTGGGAACTGGAACAGGAACAGTTGAACAGAGTGTTTCAAACCTGGGGCAAACCTGCACTGGATTTGTTTGCAACAAGGGACAACAAGAAATGCCGGTACTATGCCAGCAGATTCCCTCAACAGGGGTCAAGGGGGAATGCCCTGTCCATGCGATGGTCAGGGATTTGTGCTTACGCTTTTCCCCCGATCCCGTTGGTCCCGAGAGTGCTCCGGAAAATGAAGCTAGAGGGTTGCCGAATAATTCTGATTGCACCCCGTTGGCCAAGACAATATTGGTTCCAGGAACTTCTACTGTTGATTCAAGACAAGCCCATTCGCCTGTGTCCGACTCCTACGATGTTGTTCAGGAACAGCGGCCAAGTGGTCCACCCGGACCCACAGTCCTTACACTTGGACGCATGGCTCCTGATTTCTTAGAGTTCAAAGACTTCAACATCTCACAAGACTGTCGTGAAATTTTGACCAAAGCTCGTGCTCAAAGCACAATAAAGACTTATCGTTCAAAATGGAAACGATTTTGTTATTGGTGCGAGCGAATAATACTCACCCAGTTCAAGCTCCTGCGGAACAGATTCTCCCTTACTTGCTGTCTCTAGCCAAGTCTGGTCTTACCTTTTCATCAGTCAAGGTCCACCTTGCTGCTCTGTCTAGATTCAGAAAAAGTGCTGATCTGCCGTCTCTCTGTTCATACTCACTTGTCAAGCAATTCATGAAGGGACTTTTCAGAGCTTTCCCTCCAGTGCAAGCACCCCCTCCAGAGTGGGAGCTCAATACTGTGCTAGCGCAGCTGATGAAGCGTCCATTTGAACCAATCCACAAGACGGACCTCAAATTCCTCACGTGGAAGGTCGCACTTTTACTGGCGCTAACTTCAGCAAGAAGGGTTAGTGAAATCCAAGCATTCACTATCACGGAGCCTTTTCTACATTTCACTCGAGATTACGTAACCCTTCGCACAAATCCTAAATTCATCCCCAAGGTACCGTCACAATTTCATTTGAACGAACTGGTAAGGTTAGGAACTTTCTTTCCGGATCCATCCTCTCCAGCTGAGAGAGCGTTACACTCTCTGGATGTCAAACGCTGTTTAAAATTCTACTTACAGAAAACTAAAGACATCAGGCGTTCCAACCAACTGTTCGTGGCCTATGGCCAAACAACTATTGGAACTGCAGTAACAAAAGCAACAATCGCCAGATGGCTGGCTTCCGCTATCCGCTTCTGCCATGACAAGGCCAACAAGCCTTTACAGAGGAAGGTCAAGGCTCACTCTACAAGGACTATGGCGGCTTCTGCAGCTTTGTTTGCCGGAGTAACTCTAGAGAATATCTGTCGTGCTGCGACATGGAAAAATGTCCACACGTTCACGAAGCACTACTGTCTTCAATCTGCTCAGCGAGAAGATGCAGCAGTTGGACAGGCGGTTCTACGACATCTCTTTCATTAAGTCGGACCAGGTATTTTCTCTTTTAAATGCTGTTTGTTCCTGCGATCAGTATTCATATAAAATTGATATGTAAATATCTATATAAAGTATAGTTGTACAAATATACATATATGATAATTCTTATGTATTCTTGTTCTTAGTAGTAGATTGCATTTTACATAATTTTGATGTCTTGAAGACTTGTGTAAAAAAAATTAAAAAAATCCGTCATTGTGGATACAGTTTGGGGGTTTAGTAATACTTGTCTCCCACCATCCGCAAAGCGACATTACGTTTGATATACTGCTGACTACTCTGATTCAGGCATGTGAATCTATGAAAGATACCCCAATACTGGATAAGAAAACAAGTTACTTACCTGTAACTACAGTTATCCAGTATTGGTATCTTTCATAGATTCACATGCACCCACCCTCCTCCCCGGCAGGTCAGTTCTCTAGGTTTTTGGGACTCTTACTCCCACTTGTGCTAAGAAAATCTGAGGAGAACTGCCTCTGTTGGGAGTGTTCTAGAGGGTGCTGGTAGCTGATTGGTTGGAGCTAACCTTTGGTTCTTTTTCATTATAATGATGTAGATAGGCTACTAAGTTTTAGGCCTTAGGCCTTTTCTTTTAGCCTTCTACTGTTATTTACTTTTGGCACTACTTTTGTAATTTACCGTGGGACTCCCGCCTCGACGACGGGGAATGATTCAGGCATGTGAATCTATGAAAGATACCAATACTGGATAACTGTAGTTACAGGTAAGTAACTTGTTTTCTTCCTCGTCGTCGCAGTCAGCAGGTTGCTTGGTTGTCCGGGGGTTACAGGACCATTTCCTTGCGGAACTTAGTACTTCCGGTTCGAAGAACCGAATTCGGCTTGACGTCCCGTTACCCGGAGCGAGAGGGGGTCCGTTGATCCAAGTAAGCCGCCTTGGAAGTTTATGTGTCAATTTTCCAGCTTTGCAGCCCTTTTCCTCAGGAACTCGCAAAAAAGAGAAACGGACTCCAGTTTCTTCGTGCTGATTTATTTTCAGTGCATAAATGTCGCCATGACTCGTTTCGGGCTCTGAAGCCCTTGATCACATGATATATCAGTGCATTATTCCCTTATTTAAAGTGACAGTGCAATAGACGACAGTGAAAACAGACTTACGTTCTATTTTCTCATTCACCTTTTTAGCAGCATATTACATAATAATTTTATTTGTAAATAGCGTAACAATTATTAATGTATGCTATCTAACAATGAAAAAAATGTCCACCATAATATCTGTTTAAATACAGGATATATATATATATATATATATATATATATATAGGACCTAGTTTCCATATATGTGTCTATACACAACACTCTTCTCCTCTTCTCCTGGCACCACGGAAAAGAAAAGATGCTCACTCCAAATTTGCTTGCTTCTTAGTTGAATTCATAAATTTTATTGTGCATGTAGTAAAACTCACAACCCCCAACGCGTTTCGGCGATCAAGTCGCCTTGGTCATGGGTGGGCGGCCTCATTCGCGTGATTAGTTAAAAAGGAAATTATTCATCATGTTGGTAAGAACATAAAAGAAGCGCAAATAGCTGGCGGATTCTGTAGGCTGAACCCCGCCATATTTGAATATATACACTAATACATGGTTTGTGTTTTAATAGACATGCTGCTGCCTAAAACATATATCATATCAAGTAGGAATACACCTATTCCTAAATTACAATTACATATTTCATGCAATACCCCACTTGACAGTCATAACCAATCAAGCATCACAGTGGGAAAGTAGGAAGACCGAAAAAATCCGATCTGCCTCCGATCTGCACCGTCTCCTAGAGCCTCTGCTGCGCCGTAATGGTGAGATACTATTAAACTGCATGAGCACTCTGTCATTTCGGCAAGCACCCCGTAATACTAAGCAGCGCTCCCACGTCTCCTACGTTAACCAATCGCGTGAAGAAGACCGCCCACCCGTGACCAATTCGATCCCCGTGAGGGTTGTATGTATTCCTACATGCACGCAGCTGCGGCCCCTGCAGGTAAGGGCGGTGGGGCCAGGTTGAGGGGGTGAGGGGGATTCAACAGACGACCAAAAGGGAAAATTAAATAATTAATTTCATCGTCTGTCGAGATTCCCCCCCCCCCCCCCCCATATGGCCCCACCGTTCTTACCTGCACAGGCCGCGGCTGGATGCATGATAAAATTTATGGATTAAACTAAGCAAGCAACTTTGGAGTGCGCATCTATTCTTTACCGTGGTTCCAGGAGAAGAGTGTTGTGTATGGGATTCGAAGCTCACGTTCGAGTGCACACCGCTGCCGCCCGGGCTGGGGGTCACAGTGAGGAAAATTGTGGACTTGAATTTACATATAATATGTTGTTTTGGGGTAGTACGTGCTTCGATAAATCTAATCTAAACATATATATATATATATATTTATATATATATATATATAAAATATGTTCAGGGCTGGACTGTTCAGTGCTTATGACTTTGATGAGTATTACCCTGGAAGAGAATTAGGATTACAGGTAAGCAGTTTATCCTTACTTACCTGTAACTGCAGTTCTCCAGCATTGGTATCTTTCATAGATCCACATACGTCCCACCCTCCTCCCCTGAGAGGCTCCCCTTATAGTTCGGGATTATTTATTCCCACTTCTTGTTAGAAATCTGAGGGACTCAGTCTCTTTTGGGAGTGTTAGAAGGTGCTGTCGCCTGATTGGTTATAGTTCAAGTTTGGTCCTTTTTTAAAAAGGACAAAGGCTATTAAACTGACTTTTTATGGCCATTATAGCCTATGATACATACTGCTTTATTATGGTACTTTGACGACGGGGAATGATTCAAGCATGTGAATCTATAAAAGATACCAATACTGGAGAACTGCAATTACAGGTAAGTAACTTATTTTCATCCTCGGCAGACCTTGTCGGAGCCCTTGCTATCATTCAATGAAGCCCTGACTGACACGGTCATGACTACCTGGGAAAAATCCTGTTTCTGTCCACCTGTGAACAAACAGGTTGCACAATGTCACAGACCTGCCCCGGGTGACCCTGCTTTCCTGATGCGCCATCCTACTCCTGAGAGACTGTTAGTTCAGGCATATACTAACAGGATTAGTTCCCGTTCATTATCTTTTCCACCCACCCCTCAGACAGAGTCGGGTTAATCATTCAGGAAAGATGTTCTCTTCCACTAGCCTCGCTGTTTGATCAGCCAACGGCAACTCCTTGCTGGGCAGGTACTGCTAGAGATATTGCTGTCAGGCCACCAGGAATTCCATGCCAGCCTGGCGCAAACTATTCAGGATAGCCAGGACGTGGCCAAATAAGATATTAGACCAGGACTGGACACTCAACTGCTTAGGCAGAGCAGTCCGGACAAGCGTGGTGCTCTGGTGTCATGCATGGAAGAGATTCACTGGTTTCTCCGGTGATGTTCAGGTGTTGCTTACAGGTCTCGTCTGTTTAGAGGTAAGGCCGACTCCACATTAGTGCACTTAAAAGAAAGCAGAGTCACAGCGTGCTTCCTCAGACTCGTCACACCTGCAAGGCAGTATCTCTAACAGTTTTGCCCCTTTGAGGCCTTGCCTGGGGTTTTCCATACAGTCAACACGAAGGCCCACCCTACGGTTGCCAATTGGCTGTTTTTTTTGTTTTTACCAGTGTGACTGGTATTTTAATATCCTGGATGGTACATAAATTAGAAAAATCGACTAAAACCAGTGTTTTTTTCCACTTATGTTTGCATACTCTAAACAGTAAATATAATAAGAAAGCACTTCAAAATGTGTTCTAGAGCTGCCGTAATGATACCTTGCGGATAATGAAAACAAAGACAGAAAGACCATGTTGAAAGTGAATGCAGACAATTTAATAGAAAGTTCTATTTAGTGTCATGTCTGGGCCTTTGCAGAATTTCAAAATGTGAACAAATGGCCGGTATTTTTTATCTGGGAAAGTTGACAACCCTACCCATCACCCCAGCAATAGGCACTCTAGTCCTTTCGGGGTCGGTGACCACAGCAGGGATAGTGAACCTCTCAGACACCTGCCCCTCTGGCAGCAGTCTCAAAGCCATTTTAGTTTGCCCTTAGTAGTACACAATTACCCTGTGTTAGGCAGAATCAGTTATTTTCTCTAGGAGTGGCAGGTCATAACATCTGAAAGGTGGGTCCAGTAGATAGTTCAATCCGCTTAGGCCCTTTCATTTCTTTCAAACCCAGCACATCTCCCACCCATATTAGAAAAGCTTGCACTTGTCCATTTTTGATGCAGCAAGTACAGGCTTGTTTGGGCAAATAAGCCAGAGAAAGAGGTCTAGGTTTCAAAGGAGACTGCAAAAGATCTGCAGTAGTGGCTGCTCCTCTGCCATTTAACCAGTGGCAGACCCATCTCCCTACCCCACATAGAGCGGATGGTGGTGGCGAATGAATGAGTGCTGGGCTGGCGAGGTCATCTACGAGAGGTAGAGATCAGTGACTCTGGTCTCTGGCGAAGACCTCTTTCCTCACCAACCTGTTGGAATTGTAGGCCATTTGCTTGGCGTTGAAAGCCTTCTTACCGTCCATCAAGGGGAGGCTGGTTCAGGTCCTCACGGACAACACCACTGCCATGTGGCATTGCAACAAACAGGGCAAGGTGGGTTCCTGAGTCCTGTGCCAGGAGGCTGGGCACTTCTGGAACTGGCTGTATCTACAGTGCATTTCCCTGAAAGTGTACCATCTGGCAGGATTTTTAAATACCAGGGTGGATAGGCTCAGCTGGCGGTGACAAGCGGACCACGAATGGCATTTACACCTTGATTTGATGCAGATCATCTTCCAGCAAATGGGAGAACCCTAGCTTGATCTCTGTCACTGCAGAGAACACGCAACGTTGACACTTTCGCTCGCAGCAGTCCTGAAGAAGGCTCTCTCTGAGACGCTTTACACCTAGAGTGGAGCATGGGACTCCTGTGTGCCTTCCAGCATCTACACTCCTGGCCTGAGATCTGAAGAAGATCAGGAATGACTGGTTCCACGTCTTCCTAGTGGCTCCAAATTGGGCCAGGCGAGTGTGAAAACCAGAATTTCTGGGCATGAGCATAATTTCTCAAAGCAGGCTGCCGCTTTGAAAGAATCTTTTGTTGTAGCAGCAGGGCAGGGTCTTGCACCCGGGCCTGTGAATTCAACACCTCCATGTGTGGTGATTTAACAGTGGCAGTTGACTGCATTTTAATTGCATCCTAAAGTAGTGGATGTCATCCTTGCGGCCAAATGTCCTTCGACAAAATCTTTTTGGCACGGATGGTGGGACAGGTTTGTGGCTTGGTGTTGCATCTGTGATATGGACCCATTGCAGGCCAAACTATTGGATGTAATGTTTGTTTTGTATTTGGCCAAGCAAGTACTTGCAGTAAGCATTGTTAAAGATTGTTGGCCCTTTTGGTCTTTTTGCTGTTATTGGACCTGCCATCCTTGTTTAAATCACCCGTTGCGATGCGATTACTTAAAGGCATACTTCAAATGTTGCCTCCTAAACCTTTTGTGATGCCACAGTGGAATCTTAGTTTGATCCTCTCTTATGTGCACCCCTTTAGAGCCCGTGCAGCCCTGCCTTTATTGCCTCTGAAAATGAGCTTTCTCATTGTGATAATTTCAGTGCTCTTCAGGCTCTTCCATTTCCAGCTGCCCTACACCACTTTCTATCAGGATAAACTGGTGCTCAGGACTAGAGCAGCCTTTCTCCGGCAGGTTGTGGCTCTTTCGCTGAAGCAGCCTCCAGAAGGACTGCATGCCCGTTCCACCAGGGGCACGGCTGCTACCACTCCCTTGGCATGTGGCGTGCCTGTCCTGGATATTTGTCAGTTCACAACATGGGCTTCAGTGCGCACGTTCACGAAGCATTACTGCCATACTAGATCTGACGCGAAGTGCATTTTGGCTGTTCGGTCCTATTAGACTTTTTGGTCTGAGCTACCCCACAGACCCACCACCTGGTCAGGTACTGCTTGGTATCTATTCTAAAGATAAGGAATATGTGGTCAAAAGTATCTATCAGAATTCTTTAACTATGTTGGAGGATGGAAGACAGACCACACAAACGTCATGGAAGTATGAAGAAGCCTTTTTCCTCCCACATTAGGGACACTTCACAAATAATGAAGGAAAAGAAAATCCCAAATTATGAAAATCTACAGGGAGAGTCTTTAAACCTTCAAAAAACGTTGAGTAAAGAAGTTAATTTCGACTTTTTGAAGAGTAATCCTCAGAAAAAAATAAAATACCTAAAGTGTTCTGAGATCCAATCAGCACGAGCCTGTGAGGCAAACTGCAAGTAAAGTGCATTCTGGGAAATGGAAGCTGCTGGCTCTTTTAAAGCTACAGTGTATGCTGGCTACAGCTAATGGATTTGAACCTGATGTGCTTTTCCCTCTTTTTTTTCTATGCAGCTACAGCAGGGTTATAGGTCAGTGTTCTTATTTTATGAAATTTTCCACACTAAATGCTGCAATTTTATTCATAATTATACTACTGTAGCTTTCCGTAGAAAAGGTAACTATAAAGTACGATGTAATTGCTACCACTTAATTAAGAAAAAAACCCCAGAGGAGGGATACCTAATCCGGGCATCAATGAGGATTTACAAAGGAGAAAAGCAAAGCTATAACCTGATCACACAGATTATAAGAGTGTATAAAGTTCTGCATCTGTATTAAGACCCCATGGGATCTCAGTCCCATTAGTTATGATCCACTTGGATTCTGCTTTTCTCAAAGTCAATTCCCCATCACCTCCTCTGATTTTCATTGGGAAATGTTCAACTCCAAAGAAAGAGAAGTTGTTCAAACTTCCATCATGATCCTTCCACATGTGTTTCAACATAGCATATGTGAAGTCTCGGTTGTAATCGCTCTCATATTTTGCAAGATGCATACTTTTAATTTGTTCACAGTGCTACCAATATATTGCTTCCCACATCTGCACTCCAAAACATACACCACATGTGTGTTGTCTCACACAGTATCCTTTCTTTGATTTTCCTTCTTTCACCACTGACTGTCTTGATATCTGTCTGATTTTGTCCATACTGACATACTTTGCATCTGTGGCATTTGATAAATCCATAAGTCCTGAGCCATTTCTGTTTCCCTTTTCCTTGTTCTGGTCTGTGGAAATAACTTTGTGTCAACAAATCCCCTAATGAGGGTGCCTTCCTGTACGTTACATTGAGATGTTCCAAAGTGTGATCTCTTATATCTTCATCCTTCCTGAGTATTTTCCAATGGTTTTCCAGGGCTTTTTTTTATGTCTCTGCTCGATGTATTGAACTGTGTGATGAATCTAAGATCTTCCTGGTTTTTGTTCCTTCTCTCTTTCGTAATTTTATCAATAAACAAATTCTCCCTTCTTTGTTGCATAGCCCTCTTTTTAGCATTGTCCAATACAGTCACAGGGTATCCACGTTTTCTGAATCTTACATACATCTGATCAAGTTGCTCTTTGAACTCATGATCCTCTGAACAATTCCTGCGGGCCCTCAGAAACTTGCCATAAGGCACGCTCCATTTAAGAGCTTTTGGGTGAGCAGTGTTTGCAGCAAGAATACTGCTACATGCCGTTGGTTTTTGGAATAAGGTGGTGCAGATTTTTTTATTTTCTATATACATGAATTTCTTAATAGTTGATTTCTCTTTTACTCATGGTGTAAGTGAAGTTTAGTTGGAGAACATTTATATATATATATTTCTAACATTTGAATGTAGCCAGCACAATGTTGAACAGTCTGGTGACACCTCTATAAGTATATATATATATATATATATATATATATATATATATGTGTATATATATATATATCCAAGAAAGAAGTGACTCAAACAGATAGATTCACCAAAGTATATATATATATATGTATATATATATATATCCAAGAAAGAAGTGACTCAAACAGATAGATTCACCAAAGAACAAAAATATATTTCCACTACAACGTTTCAGCTTCCGCCTTCCTCAGGTAGTACAAGATGGTTTGCTCCGTGGCTGCACAGATGACACAGCTGAATTTTCAAAAAGCATCATGAGTGAAGATTCCATTTGGAATGTGGAATCAATGCAGTCCTGAGGGCTCTTGAGTTCTCCAGTATTGGGGTATCTTTCATAGATTCACATGCCTGAATCATTCCCCGTCGTCGGAGTGGGAGTCCCACGGTACATAAAAAAGCAATAATTATGCACATAATAACCATAATATATATATATATATAGTACCTAGAACCAGGAAGTGAAGTAGATAGAAACTACAGGGGAAGAAAACTTCCACATTTATGACTTATCCAGGTCATTATAAATGGTCCAAACTGCAGCCAATCAGGCGACAGCACCCTCTAGAATGCTCTCCTCAGAGGCTGAGGCTCTCAGATTTTCTACTGCACGTCGTGTGAAGGGAGTCTCCCTGAGCTCTGCTCAGTATTTTTCCTATTCTTCACAATTTACTTCATTCAGAATGTCTTCTAAAAGATCTCTTTCGACCTTGTGAATCTTGTGGGAAGCTACGACTGTTCTCGGAAGATCCCCACAAGAAATGCATTTATTGCCTGTATCCTGATCACCAGGTGAGAGACTGTAAGATCTGTAGGACCTTCCCTCAAAAGACTCTCAGAGACAGAGAGGGACGTCTACTTCTGTGGCTACAGAAGATTAAGGATCAAGATAACCCTTTATCTGATGTGGGGAGTATTGCCTCAGGCTCTACAGTGTCCTCTAGGAAGAGGGTTGCTGAGGAACTCTTATCTTCTTCTGGGGCTAAGGTGTCGAGAAAACAGCAGTCCTCTAAGGGTGCTGAAGTGCCTTCCTCCTCAAAAAAGGCTCCTCCACCTTCAAAGAGTAAGCCTCTTCATACTACCCCCGAGACAAACTCCGAAGTCTCTGGCTTCAAAAGAATTTCTGAGAAGAGTTTACCTCAGAATAAGGCACCGTCTGTCGACTGCATCGACGACGACTCCGTCGACGATATTTACCGTCGGCGCTACAACGACGTCAACTGCCACCTTCTCGTCGCCGAGACCTCAGATGATCATGTCGTCGGCGTCATCACCGTCGACGCTGGTCTCTGTCTCCGTGAAGCCAATTTCGTCGACGACGGAAATTAGATCTATCGTCGACGCCCCGTCGACGACGACGAAGATTAGAAAACTCCCGTCGACGACCGCCTCGTCGACGACCGCCTCGTCGACGAAGACTGCCTCGTCGACGAAGACTGCCTCGTCGACGAAGACTGCCTCGTCGACGAAGACTGCCTCGTCGACGAAGACTGCCTCGTCGACGAAGACTGCCTCGTCGTCGAGGACTGCCTCGTCGTCAAAAATTGCCTCGTCGTCGGCGACTGCCTCGTCGTCGACAACTGCTTCATTGTCGGTGGTTTCATTCACACCGGCTCCGTCAACGACGACTCCGTCGACGGCTCCCTCGTCGACGCTACAATTATCTGCTTGTACAGAATTACAGGTCTGGTCAGCTGCCGCGGCAACGGCGCCATCTACACCGTCTACGACACAGGTGCAATTACCACCACTAACGTCAGCATCTTCTTTGTTGCATAGACGGGGTTCTTCGTTGGAGATCCTTTCTCCACTACATATTTCCCCTACTAAAGTACCTCTAGAATTACCTCAACAATTACTAGATTATGGGGAGGATGAGGACGAATCTGAGGACGATGATAGATTTCGCACTGCCAGGAGCCCATCAGAATTGTTCATCAAATATCAAGAAGATGATCAAGATGATGAACCTTCCCCAGAGACTGTTGCTCCAGCTCAAGATGCGATTCCATCGGCACAAATGCCTTTGGCTCTATTGAATAATCTTCAATTCATGTTGGATGATTATTATCGCCGTTTTCCTCCATCTGAATCGGCTTCATCTATTCCACCAACACCTGTACCTCAAACTTCTTTTTCTGCATTGAGGTCACCCAGACCACCGTCTCCGGTACCTTCTCATCATTCCGATGATGCTCACATCTCTGACAACGATAGGGAGGAAGGAGAGTTAGACGACAGATCGCTTCTTACGGAGTGGGATGATTACCAGTTACAAACTCCATCTCCTTCAACTCCAGCTCCCATCGATTCTCCTCCTGTTGACATCGGAGGATTTCATCTTCTGATGGAAAGGGCAACTCAAAGGTTTCTCCTACCTATGGAAACCAAAAAGGATGAGTGCTTCCTATACGATTTTAAAGATCAGACGAGGAGACAGGTACGGACCATCCCAATAATTGACTTCATCTGGCAAGAGGGATTGAAGGTCATGAAGGCTCCTGCCTCTATTCCTGCGGTCCTACCTCGCCTCGACAAAAAATACAAGGCGCCAGATAACACCCCGGCATGCCTCATAGGGCAACCGAAAGCCGATTCTGTTATTGCCCAGGCGGCACAACGGCGAGCTAGGAACCCATCTTCTCCGATCACAGCTCCTCCAGATAGGGATGGCAGACGGTTAGACACCATTGGAAAAAGGTGTCCACCATGGCAGCAACAACAGTCCGTGCTGCTAATTCACTGGCCATTCTAGGCCGATACGACAGACAGATGTGGTCGGACATCTCTCCTTACATCGACATGTTGCCAGAACCATCCAAATCGGAAGCTTTAAAGATACTGCAAGAAGGAGAACGTATCTCTGCAGAGATCATAGATTCGGCCGTGGATGTCGCATCCACAGGTTTTAGACAATTAGCAGGGGCCGCAGTACTACGACGACAAGGCTGGCTCAAATCAACATCTTTCCGCAAGGAGGTTCAGGCAAAGATAATTGACATGCCGTTTGATGGTGAGTCTCTCTTTGGCCAGCATGTGGACGAGGCCCTTCAAGCCATCAAAAAAGGATACCGAAACTGCAAGATCTCTGGGTACCCTCCAATTTCGGAAGCCGCCCTTTCGTGAAGCTAGGGGCCGTGGCTCCTTTTCTAGTCGAGGAGGATATAACCAACAAAGGTCATATCAGTCCTTCCAAAACAATCAACGTTACCAACCTCAACGTCAACAATCTTATGGACAAAGAAATACCTCCTATTCACAGAATAAGAGAAGGCCTTCCTATCGCGGACGCGACACATCTAAAAAACAATGACAACCGCCACCTGCCACCTATTCTACCACCTACCCCTTTAAAAGTTGGAGGGAGAATCTCCCAGTACTACTCGAACTGGTCCGATATAACATCAGACAAGTGGGTCCTGGACATTGTGGCCAGAGGCCATGTTCTAGAGTTCATAAAGATCCCTCCAAGCTCTCCTCCAAAAGGCCCACCGCCAGCTCATCTCAAAGAGCTTTTTTCCCAAATAAATTTGATGCTAAAAAGGGAGCGATCGAGAGAGTTCCTCAATTGCAAAGAGGAACAGGGTTTTATTCAAGGTTCTTCCTGATCAAGAAAAATCGGGAGAATGGCGCCCCATTCTGGATCTCCGTTCCCTCAACAAATATTTAAAAAGTTGTCCTTCCGGATGTTAACGCTTCAAGAAATACTTCATCTCCTTTCTGCGGGGGATCACATGGCTACTCTCGACCTCCAGGACGCATATTTCCATGTACCGATTCTTCCCAGACACAGGAAATATTTGCGGTTCAGAGTGGCTGGCAGGGACTTCCAGTTCAAGGTCCTTCCTTTCGGACTACGTTCCGCACCCCGTGTATTTACCAAGGTTCTAGCACCGGTGAGCGCACACCTACGTCTGGAAGGGATTCAAATCTTTCCGTATTTAGACGACTGCCTTATCAAGGCGAGTTCTTTTATGGTCGCAGACGCCCACATTCGCAGATGTTTGTCCCTCTTCCAATCTCTGGGACTTTCCATCAATCTCGACAAGTCTCATCTCGTTCCATCGCAAAGACAAACGTTTTTGGGAGCCACGTTAGACACTCAACTGACGCAAGCATTCATCTCAAAAGAAAGGCAACAAAAGATTTGCAGCCTTGCACACCTATTGTGCTCAAAAAGTACGCTTCAGTCCGACAGTTAAAATCATTTCTGGGGATGATTTCTTCATGCATTCCTTTACTTCCCAACTGTCGTCTCAAGATGAGACCACTACAAGAGGAGCTCAGCCATCAATGGTTGCAGGTCTCAGGTTCCTTCAACGACCTCATTCGCATCACCTCCCGGATGAGAGAAGCATTACTTTGGTGGACTCACAGAAAGAATGTAAAGAAAGGGTGCGCTTTCCTAGTAGAAGCTCCAAGTTTCACCATCACTACGGATGCATCCCTCGAAGGGTGGGGAGCACACCTTCAAGGGCTCACGGTCAGCAGCAAGTGGAACATCCAGAAACGAATGTGGCATATCAACCTTCTAGAATTGCTGGCCATCTTCCTAGCCCTAAAATCCTTTCGCACCATCATTCTGGGGGCATCAGTATTAATTCGGACAGACAACACAACAAGTATGCACTACTTGAACAAACAAGGGGAACAAGGTCTGCCCGACTCTCACAACAAGCCCAACAAATTTGGGACTGGGCGATACGACACAGGATCAGCTTGTCAGCGATACATGTTCCCGGAGTTTCCAATGTCTTGGCAGATTCCCTCAGCAGATCAACAGTATCCAATCACGAGTGGGAGTTACATCAACCAACGTTGGATCGAGTATTTCAGTTGTGGGGTCGTCCCGATCTAGACCTGTTTGCGACCAGTCAGAACCGCAAATGCCCATTCTTTGCAAGTTGGCTTCCCCACAAAGGGTCACGCGGGAATGCCTTTTCGATGAACTGGTCACAGATCTATGCCTACGCTTTTCCTCCGATACCGTTGGTTCCCAGGGTGCTCCGGAAGATGAAGAGGGAACCCTGTCGCCTAATCCTCATTGCTCCCAGGTGGCCTCGCCAGTACTGGTTTACCGAACTCCTCCTTCTGTCGGAATGCGATCCCATTCAGTTTCAACCAATACCGAACCTTCTGTCCATCCAGAACGGACAGATCTGTCATCCGGACCCTCCATCTTTGAGATTAGCGGCCTGGCGCCTGAGCACTTTGAATTCGCTCATTTAGATATTCCTGCGGACTGCAAAGAAGTCTTAACCAATGCTCGAGCACCTTCCACTATTAAGACGTACAGGCTTAAATGGAGGAGGTTTTGCTTGTGGTGTCAAACTGCCGCCATTCATCCGATCCATGCAAAACCGGAGCAGATCCTACCATTCTTTTTACACTTGGCAAGATCAGGCCTGTCCCATTCGACTCTGAAGGTATTTCTAGCGGCTATTTCAAGATATCGGCAAGATGGTTCCAACTCTCTTTATTCAGCTAGGATCATTCAGCAATTCTTCAAAGGATTGTTTAGGATGTTTCCTCCTATCCGCCGCCCATCTCCATCCTGGCATCTGAACGTGGTGCTTGCGCAACTTATGCGACACCCCTTTGAACCTATTCATAGAGTGGATTTGAAGTTTCTTTCCTGGAAGGTGTCTCTGCTGTTAGCATTAACATCGGCTAGGAGAGTCAGTGACATTCAAGCCTTCACTATTAATCCGCCTTTTCTTCAATTCACTTCAAACTCGGTAGTGCTACGTACTAATCCCAGTTTTATGCCTAAAGTACCTTCAGACTTCCATCTCAACGAACCAATAATTTTAAAGACTTTCTTCCCTAAACCTCAATCAACTGCAGAAAGAACTTTACATACGCTTGACATCAGAAGATGTCTCAAATTCTATTTACAAAGGACTTCTTCCATCCGTAAATCTGACCAGTTATTTGTGGCCTATGGGAAAATACGCCAGGGTCAACCAATATCCAAACAGACCATAGCTCGTTGGATTTCTGCTGCAATTTGTCTCTGCCATCAACAAGCAGGAAGATCATTACAAGCAAGGCCAAGAGCACACTCTACTAGAGCAATGTCTTCGTCTACTGCCTTGTTTGCTGGTGTGCCTCTCCATCAAATCTGCAGAGCTGCAACATGGTCCAGCACGCACACCTTTACCAAGCACTACTGTTTGGAAGCTGCCAGTAATGCAGACACATCGGTGGGACAAGCGGTTCTCCGTAATCTTTTTAGATAAGGTGAGCCTCTGTTCTAACCTCCTCCTTTTCTTTTACTGCTTTCTTAGACTGATGTTACCTATGTTTAACATTGCTAGACATATATGTATATATAGTTGGCTATATATATATATTTATTTATTCACATTTATATATGTTCATATTTGCATACTTTGGAACTTATAGGTATGCCATTGCATGAGGTTTCTTGTACATAGAACAATGTTACAAGTGCAATTTAACAGGCATTTTATGGATGTACTGCTTTGTACTCTGATTCAGGCATGTGAATCTATGAAAGATACCCCAATACTGGAGAAGAACAATAGTTACTTACCTGTAATCTGTGGTTCTCCAGTATTGGTATCTTTCATAAATTCACATGCAACCCACCCACCTCCCCTCAGAGGCTCGTTATACTTTCTTGTCACTTGGTACACTCTTGTGCGAGAAAATCTGAGAGCCTCAGCCTCTGAGAGAGCATTCTAGAGGGTGCTGTCGCCTGATTGGCTGCAGTTTGGACCATTTATAATGACCTGGATAAGTCATAAATGTGGAAGTTTTCTTCCCCTGTAGTTTCTATCTACTTCACTTCCTGGTTCTAGGTACTATATATATATATATATTATGGTTATTATGTGCATAATTATTGCTTTTTTATGTACCGTGGGACTCCCACTCCGACGACGGGGAATGATTCAGGCATGTGAATCTATGAAAGATACCAATACTGGAGAACCACAGATTACAGGTAAGTAACTATTGTTCATATGCAGTAATCAGGTTGTATTGTCAGTAATGTTCAGTCCATCTGGATGCAGTGATTTTAAACGGTACATCCAGAAGTTTTCTCTGGAGTCCAGTAGTTCTTCCTTTGAGACATGTTCCACGGGGAAAATCTTCAAATCTGATAGTAAATGATCCACAAGGTTAAAATAATTGGCTACAGGCTGGTCAATTTTCTTATTAATTATTGCCGATTTGTGGTTCCTGAATCGTGTACGGAGGTTATTCACTGTTTGGCCTACATATTGTTTTTTACAACTTTGCCGTTGGCACTGAATCACATAAATAATGCCTGTTGAGCGACATGTAAGATGCTGTCTTATTCCATAGGTCCTTCTCGTAACAGAACTAGTTACTGATGATGTTTGTAAAAGGTATTCACACGTGATGCACCTTTTAGAGTCACAGCAATGAACCCCTGCATTTGTTACAACTTGCGTGAGTTCAGCTCTCACAATAAGAGATCGTAAATTTGGAGCTCTGCGGTAAGCAATGACTGGGGTTTTGGAAAAACCTTTTGCAATTTTTCACAAGTAGACAGTAAGGGAAATGTTTTTGCATTATATTTCTGTAGTTGGGAGCTGATGGATGATAGTCAACCACAAATGGAGTTCTGTCACTTTTGTTTCTGCCGTTGGTATTCCAAATAAGTGCTTCTCTGGGTAACTGCAAAGACTTGTCAATTTGTTGCTGTATGATATGCAGAGGATAGCCTCGCCTTTTAAATAATGTAGCAAGCTCCTGTAGATGGTCTTTACAGGTTTCCTCATTGCTGCAGATGCGTCTTATTCTGAGTGCTTGGCTGTAGATGATGCTCAGTTTAGTGTGGTGTGGGTGACATGAAGTCCAGTTAAGATACAAATGAGCATCTGTAGGCTTGTGGTACAGATCAGTTGTAATTTTTTGTTCATGAATGGTGAGTAGCACATCCAGAAAAGGGAGATGATGCTTCTGTTTAGTATTGCTGCTGGTAAATTTGATGGTAGGATGGATATTGTTGATATAAGTTGTAAATTGTTCCAATGTTCTACTTCTTGCATTCCATATTATAAATATGTCATCAATGTATCTTAGCCATACCAGTGGTTTGATGCTAGAAGTAGCAAGTATACAGTTCTCTAGTTTGCCCATGAAGATATTTGCGTAGGATGGAGCCATCCGAGTGCCCATGGAAGTCCCTTGTATCTGCAGATAGTGTTTACCATTGAATGTAAAATTGTTGGATTTTAGGATAACTCTTGCAAAGTTAATAAGCACATTTGTTGATGTCTTTTTCACAGTTCTTTTACTAAGAGCTTCAGATAATGCCATAAGCCCATCCCCATGTGGTATATTGGTGTATAATGATGTAACATCAAATGTAGCCAGAAGAGTATCATCATCAAATGTGTAGGTTTGGTTTAATTTTTCAATAATCTGAAGGAAGTGACTGGTATCTTTAACAAATGATGGAAGTTCCTGTACAATGGGCTGGAGGTGCAGGTCGACAAATAAAGGTAGTCTCTCAGTGGCTGTGTCATTGCCAGAGATGATGGGACGGCAAGGATTGTTCATTTTGTGAATTTGGGAAGCATATAAAATCTCCCAGGTCTTGGTTTGGGATGAACAAGTATATCTGCTGTTGTTTCATCAATGAGGTTTAAGCTCCTGTACCTTACAACCATGTTCTTAATTTCTTTGTTTAAGTCTTCTGTGGGATCAGTTTCTAAAGGTTTGTAAGTGTTGGTATCCATTAGTTGTCTCATTCCTTCCTCAATATAATCACTTACTTTCATGGCAACCAATGCACCACCTTTGTCTGCCGGTTTTATAATGACATCCATTCTCTGTTGAAGGAGGTGGAGAGCTTTTCTTTCTTCTCGGGTAATGTTATCAAAAATCCTCTTAGGTGTTGTTTCCTTGATGAGTTTGTTGATGGATAAAATGTATGTATCAAGAACAGGATTTCTACCACATTGAGGAGTCCATGATTTGGGATGGCGGAACTTCCTAAATGGATCTGGAAGGTAGCTTGGCAGACCAACATTAGAATTATTGTAAAAGTATTCTGCAAGTCTGCATCTTCTCTCGAAGGTTTTTAGGTCTCTCATCATGTTGGCCATATTATGGTCCTTCGGTACAGGACAGAAATAGAGGCAATGACACAGCCACTGAGAGACTATCTTTATTTGTCGACCTGCACCTCCAGCCCATTGTACAGGAACTTCCATCATTTGTTAAAGATACCAATCACTTCCTTCAGATTATTGGAAAAATTAAACCAAACCTACACATTTGATGATGATACTCTTCTGGCTACATTTGATGTTACATCATTATACACCAATATACCACATGAGTATGGGCTTATGGCATTATCTGAAGCTCTTAATAAAAGAACTGTGAAAAAGCCATCAACAAATGTGCTTACCAACTTTGCAGAGTTATCCTTAAATCCAACAATTTTACATTCAATGGTAAACACTATCTGCAGATACAAGGGACTTCCATGGGCACTCGGATGGCTCCATCCTACGCAAATATCTTCATGGGCAAACTAGAGCACTGTATACTTGCTACTTCTAGCATCAAACCACTGGTATGGCGAAGATAAATTGATGACATATTTATAATATGGAATGCAGGAAGTAGAACATTGGAACAATTTACAGCTTATATCAACAATATCCATCCTACCATCAAATTTACCAGAAGCAATACTAAACAGAAGCATCATCTCCCTTTTCTGGATGTGCTACTCACCATTCATGAACAAAAAATTACAACTGATCTGTACCACAAGCCTACAGATGCTCATTTGTATCTTAACTGGACTTCATGTCACCCACACCACACTAAACTGAGCATCATCTACAACCAAGCACTCAGAATAAGACGCATCTGCAGCAATGAGGAAACCTGTCAAGACCATCTACAGGTGCTTGCTACATTATTTAAAAGGCGAGGCTATCCTCTGCATATCATACAGCAACAAATTGACAAGTCTTTGCAGTTACCCAGAGAAGCACTTATTTGGAATACCAACGGCAGAAACAAAAGTGACAGAACTCCATTTGTGGTTGACTATCATCCATCAGCTCCCAACTACAGAAATATAATGCAAAAAACATTTCCCTTACTGTCTACTTGTGAAAAATTGCAAAAGGTTTTTCCAAAACCCCCAGTCATTGCTTACCGCAGAGCTCCAAATTTACGATCTCTTATTGTGAGAGCTGAACTCAAGCAAGTTGTAACAAATGGAGGGGTTCATTGCTGTGACTATAAAAGGTGCATCACGTGTGAATACCTTTACAAACATCATCAGTAACTAGTTCTGTTACGAGAAGGACCTATGGAATAAGACATCATCTTACATGTCGCTCAACATGCATTATTTATGTGATTCAGTGCCAATGGCAAAGCTGTAAAAACAATATGTAGGCCAAACAGTGAATGACCTCCGTACACGATTCAGGAACCACAAATCGGCAATAATTAATAAGAAAATTGACCAGCCTGTAGCCAATCATTTTAACCTTGTGGATCATTTACTATCAGATTTGAAGATTTTCCCGTGGAACATGTCTCAAAGGAAGAACTACTGGACTCCAGAGAAAACTTCTGGATGTACCGTTTAAAATCACTGCATCCAGATGGACTGAACATTACTGACAATACAACCTGATTACTGCATATCTCAAGAGCTCTCAGGACTGCATTGATTCCACATTCCAAATAGAATCTTCACTCATGATGCTTTTTGAAAATTCAGCTGTCATCTGTGCAGCCACGGAGCAAACCATCTTGTACTACCTGAGGAAGGCGGAAGCTGAAACGCTGTAGTGGAAATATATTTTTGTTCTTTGGTGAATCTATCTGTTTGAGTCACTTCTTTCTTGGATATTTTATTTCTTTGTGACTCATTGTATCCTTTGGGATCCAGATTTTTGCCCTGGCTGGCTGTTGTTTTCTTGTGATCCTTCATCTTCATGTATATATATATATATATATATATATATATATATATATATATATTCCAAATGTTCATGCGGTTGCTGGCGTGCTTCCTGAACACCGGAGGTGTAGTTTTGCTCTCGATCCAGAACAAACGTAGGTACTCTAACGGTACGTCAAGAAAATTTATTTAGCACAAGGAAACAAAACGTCCATGTGTTTAGGCTGCTCAGCACAGTCTTGTTCACGACCATGAACGCCATTTTGCAATTTCATTATATACATGGTGAAAAGAAAACTTAGTAGAAGGAAACAAAAAATGTAATTTAAGATGCCTCATTTTTGCGGATGCCATCTTTAAACATATTCATTTGTTTGTATGTTACATTGCTTCAAATCAATGATAAAAGGTGATGTTATTGTTAGCTTTGGTTAAAATGACTTAATGTATGGTTAACATACCCTTAGAAATTCACATAAAACACAGCTAATATATGTTAACACATTAAAACTGAAAAACACTGAAATTCATAAGTAATAGTTTGCTATGCACTCCACTACTCACGCAACAGCCATGGACACAGTAACTCACACACCAAATGCAATACTTACGACATCACAATATTTATGCCAGCATGTAACAAGGTAATGTTACTTACTTGGAATTCTAGTTCTACATCGTAGGTGTTCTCACTGAAGTCACAAACGTAGAATAGTCCCACCAGCATGCAGGGACAGCGGAACACCTCTTTATATATGTATGTATGTATATGTGTGTGTGTGTGTGTATATATGTGTATATATATATATATATATATACATATATATATATATATATATATAGTGTAGTTTTGCTCTCGATCCAGAGCAAATGTAGGTACTCCAACGGTACGTCAAGAAATTTTATTTAGCACAAAAGAGAAAAAAATCATTTTATAAAGAAATTGCAATGCATTCTAATGTGCAGGATTGTAACATACAAACATTGTGTTATTGAAATAAACATGTTTAAAAATGACGACCGCAAAAATGAGGCATCTTAAATCGCATTTTTGTTTCCTTCTACTGTGTTTACTTTTTACCATGTATATAATAAAAAAGTACCATTGGAGTGCCTACGTTTCTTCTGGATCGAGAGCGTTACTGTACGATATATATATATATATATATATATACACACACACACACACACACACACACACACACACACACACACACACACACACACACACACACACACACACACACACACACACACACACACACACACACACACACACACACACACACACACACACACACACACACACACACACACACACACACACACACACACACACACACACACACACACACACACACACACACACACACACACATCCGGTGTCCCTGCATGCTGGTGGGACCATTTTATGTTCATGACTTCAGTGAGAATACCTACAATGCAGAACAAGAATTAAAAGTAAGTAAAAAATGTTTGTTACATGCTGGCAAAAATATTGGGATGTCATAAGCATTGCATTTGGTGTGTGAGTCACTGTTGTGCGAGTAGTGGATTGCATAGCTAACTATTACTTATGAATTTCAGTGTTTTTCAATTTTAATGTGTTAACATACATTAGCTGTGTTTTATGTGAATTTCTTAGGGTATGTTAACCATGCATTAAGTCATTATAACCAAAGCTAACAGTAACATCACCTTTTCTCATAGAATTTCTGAGTTTTGTGATCATATATAACATCCAGCAATTGTGAGTATTTCTTAGCACACAATCCTTCTAACACCTACTGTGGGCTGCCGAAGGCTGTGAGCATTGAGGCTTGCAGAGGGCCTGGTATAATTGTATAGAGAGGCACAATTCAAAGATGCAGGTGGGCGCAGAGGGGTTTGACCTCGAATCAGAAGGCTGTGCACAAATTGTAGTGTTGTAATTCTTTCCCATACCCTTGAATCTGGCTGTCCTTCAATCATCATAAACATTGAATTGTCTGCCTACACAGGGGATCCCAGAGCAATATATATAACCCCTTGCTCCTATATTTATTTAGTGTTTGTCAAACACCACTAAGCCTATGTAATATCTTTTTTAGCGGAGTATGTTTTTTATTTTCACTAAGTCACATGATGCTTGCATGGTGAGGGTGCTTAAAAGCGAAAACAGACTGTAATCTGGTCATGTGATCAAGCCCAGTTGTTGGGCGAAACGCGTCGTCTGCCATGCCAATCGTCAGCGTCAGAAAATAAAGGAAATATGTATGCACTTAACAGGTGTCCATGTCCCGCTTTTCAGCCAACCGCTGTGGGAATTTGGTGAACTGCATATATATATATATATATATATATATATATATATATGTGTGTGAGTGTGTGTGTGTGTGTGTAAAAACGTACTTTAAAGATCGAAAAAGTCTTTGCAGCCCAATAACAGGGTAAAATTGGCCAAATCTATTTTAAAAAAGAAGTTAGTTAAACCAAATGGTTACTAATTTAGCAAAAGGTCATTAGGAACATCTTTCATGCCTCTTTGTTAAAAAGAAAAGAAAGGAAGGGACATTTTAGCAGATAGGCTGCCATAGATATAAAAGTAAAAACTGGCACTGTTCTTTTACAGGCCTCACCCTTTTCCCGTGTCCCATTATGCACCAAAGGTGACAATTAAAGTCATTTCTTTTTGCTGGCTCCTGGAAACAGGATCCTGGATCACTGAGCTTGGCCTTTGAGGCTTTTCCCCTTCGGAAACCTTTTCAGGGTTTCTTACTTTTTTCTTTCTTCATCCTTATGGGCTGGCAGTGTATTTCATTGATTTTCTGACAGAAAGGGTTTTTCTTTTCTATCAGAATGCCATGGCTTTTTTTGAAAAAGTACCTTGCCTTTGGCAAAAAGAAGACCTAGTCAGACCCCATGACCTCTGCTTTGTGTACCTACTGACAGTCCATCACATTGAAGACTACAGCCATTGCCAGAAGATGCCCAGCACAATTCTAAAGACCAGGGCTAAGCTCAAACTGTTTGTACTGCAGGAGAGTCTGCAAGACACTGCATCAGGGAGTTCTGAGTGGCAAAGAGAAAGTGGACCTTCTACTTCAGTTTGTTTATCACTCACCAAGGACACCCATAGGGCTAGATGAAGAGTCATCTACAGAGGAAAAGGGCTAGTTTCCGGTCAAACGTACATTATGTTGAATATAGGTACAGTGCCAGTTTGCCTGACGTCAAAGGCTGAGACGCCATGAAGGAGGTGGATGTCTGAGCATTCATTGACATCAAAGGTCCTAGGCTGTCTCATTTGAGACCGTGTTTGATGCGGAAGCCATTTGTAATCTATACCAACTTTGAAGTCGAGACCTTTTGGTCATTATAGTTATCTTTAGAGTGGCTCTACCATTTGAAGAAGATGAAAGTTCCACACACCTCCTACTCTTGAGTATTTCAGACTGTTATACTCCCCTTCAAGTGAAGTGACTCCTGTGGTTATCTTATCTCCTACCCCTGTTAGCTTCAATAGCATAGTTTCTCTCTCAAGAATTTTGTTCTAAGTAGGTTTTTTGAGACGTTTTTCCAATTGCATGCTCCAGTAAAAAAAAGCTTCTTCAAGTTAAGGATATGAATATTTTTGATTGTTTGCTGCCTGTTATACCACCATCAGCCAGTGCCTCAAATAAGTCAGAGAACACTGTTTTTATGGTTGCTGTACTTCATCATTTCAACATTGTAAATATTTCATCAGAGTTTCATTAGTTTTTCACATTAACATTAACTTGATTCTTTCTGTGTTTTGTTGTGGAATTCCTCTTAATTTGCAGAAAGAGTAATTTTCTGACTAGTTAGTCACCAGTAGAGCTCACAAGTTGGATAGTTACTGTACCAGGAGAAAATTGGACAAGCTCGTCATCACATCTAGTATGAGGGTCTGTTGTGAGGCTGACAGGTATTGAACTGCAGCCAGTGTTTGCTGAATTGGTTACTGTTGGATGCCATGCATGCCCCTACTACAAGGATCTAAGCAACTTCAGTGGCCTCCCCGCACTTTTTACATTTTCTACAAAGCTGATGTTTTACTTTTAGTGAAGTCGTCTAAAACACATATTCACTGTTTTGTTTCTCTAAACTTATTTGTGCTAAACTGAAGGTTCTTTAAGGTTGCTCCATAAAGGTTTTAGTGCTATTAAAATCTTTCCCTGGGTCTAGGGAAAGAGGGACTTAATGTAACAGGAAGTGCAATTTACTCGCTGTAGTGAATCATGTATTGGTGTTTGAAATGCCACCTTCCTCCAGACGTTCCCCAAGTCAGCCAGGCTCTGTTTCTGTAATGACCTTGATTAAAAAAAAATAAAACAGGAACTGAGGATGGAAGCATGGTGGTAGATATGAGATGACCATCGCAGTTTCAAATGGGGCGCACATGTGACCTGGATTAAAATTAATCTTTTATCTAATACTGGGAGAAAAGTCCTGCTTTTTCTTTGTCATAATAGTCTTATACTACTTAGAAGTCTGGAGGAACAGGGACATAGAGCTACCAATAAAAGAGTCACTGCATTGAGTAACTTGTACTAACAGTCATTCTTGTGTTTTTGTATTTGTTTTGTTAGGATACAGAGTGAAAGAAGTGAATATGGCAGTGAGACAGACTTGTATGGACTGGTGTCTAACATCTTGGAAGAACCAGATAAGTCGCAGACATTTTTTACAGATGGGTCCGTTGTTTTCCTTCAAAAGTTTGCTAATGGTCTTTACCCTGCTTTTTAAAATTGTTTTTAATACATCAATAAGAATTTAAAATACTTAAACTAATGAAAATAGTTTTCAGTATGTATTAAAATTGCATTTCGCGTCCTATTCTAGTATCTATATAATTTACTCTTAGAAATTGATTTTGGTGTTATTGTGTGAAAAGGTAAGAATGGATGATTGACAAGCAATGTTTAAATAGACTTAGGGGCTGATCAAGAGTGTGGAGGAGAGGGCATACTGTCACAACTACGACCGAGTACACTCTCCGCTGAACTGAAGGTTCGCCTGCCTGATTTACAGACCGGTGGACCTTAAGTATTTCAACCCAAATAACAGACTCACATGTCCACTGCTCAAATAATTTCATATTTCCCTATGCCAATACACCACTAATGCTTTCTGGGTTCCGAGTAGCGTGCTCATTGCCGAAAAGCGCTTTGACGCATCATCAGGGGTAGTAAGGGCTATATGAATGCAATTTATAATTACAATATTACTTAGGGGTAAAATATATACAATACTTATAGTTATGCTTAAAATGTATATAGTGCTGCACAAATAAATGATGGATGGAATGCTGAACTAATCAAACATTTACCCCCAGTCAAGAGATATAGGTTTAATCCATTGTTCTTTTGATCACCATGCCACCCCAGTTTGGACCCAGCCATATGTAAATCAGTCTTGACCCTGCTCCTCATGGGAACAGTACAGCCTGAAACCGGTCCCAGGATGCTTGTTTCCAGTCCGGGGAGGACCTGGCCTGGCACTTTGGGCTAGACTGTTCCCATGGGGAGCAGGGTCAAGACCTATTTGCGTATGGTTGGGTCCCAACTGAAGTGGCTTGGTGAGCAAAAAAAACGATAGATTAAACCCAGATCTGTGACTGTGGGTCAAAGTTTGATTTGCTCAGCATTCCGTTAATCGTTTGACTTTTTGAAAATGTATATAGGTCATTACATAAATGGCCTATAGATATTTGACTACATGCTTATGGATCTCTATTATGGTCACTCATGTCACAACATATAAATATGATTATATAGAAAGTGCGGGTAAATGTTAACTATTGAATATACGTATTACGTAAAAAAAAGTATTACATCAATAGCCTATAGATATTTGACTACGTGCTTATGGATCTCTATTATGGTCACTCGTCACAACATATAAATATGATTATATAGAAAGTGCGGGTAAATGTTAACTATTTAATATACGTATTACGTAAAAAAGTATTACTAAATAAATCAAAACAATTAAATTATAAAATCAAATAATACTTATCAATTAATGGATTAAAACCCAAACCACAAATATGGATATACAGCTCTCTATATATATTTTTATACTTAGTAGAGGAATGAAAATAAATAAATGTATTTAAAAAACATAAATAAAAAATATTTTATACATACATATATAACTTTATCATATCCATATATAAGTAGATCAATACATCAATAGCATATAAGAAAATGTGTAGGCTTATGGGTTTACTTTCCTATAATAACACATATCTGTCACCATGTGTAACTGAGTATAGCAATTATATCTATAAGTGCTTCATTATTGAAATATTGAGGGACAAATATATAATAAAAAAATACATAAATGTAAACAAATAATAAGTGTACAGCAAAAACAGAAGGCCTGAGTTTGTAAATATTTTCCGTGCATGTGGGACTTTATCCAGTACAATTATATATCTCCTAATTTGTTTCCATGTGTGTATCTTGTGATAATCTCTATTTATGTATACCTCTTATGTGTGGCCCTGTATTTACAAATGTATATATTTTCTTCCTACTGCAGAGAAGAAATAAAAAAAATAAGTAATCTCTCAAGCCTCCTCAAATCACCACTATATGACTCATCCTATTCCTCCTCCATAATCTCCCCTACCTCCACTCTCTGGCCAAACCTCTTTTACTACTATGAACTCTCAAACACCTCTTTCCAAACTCTTCCCTCCCCTATCCATCCTTTATCCTATTCATCCAACTAACAGGCTCTCTGACTCATCCTAAACCTCTTTAACTGCTGTGAACTCCCATATAATCCTTTTCAAACTCTTCTCTCTCTTTATTTTTATATCACACATATATAGAAGAAGAAAAAAATAGGAGGACAAGGAGACACTTGAACTCTCTTTAATGAACAGCAGAAAATTGCCATGTCACACAGCAGGCATTGTTAGCCGATAGGCTGCATTGGAACCTTAACAGCATAGAAAATAAAAGCAATTGCAAGAGCAAAACTTCACCGTGCCTTTAAGGCAGCCATGACCCCCAGCTTCCCATCATGCCTCAGGGGTGACAGGACAGTTGTTCTTTCCGGCTCTTTCAGTTAGGTCCCTGGATTTTCTGCTCTGCATTTTTTTGGCTTTTTGTCAGAAAGGTTTCCTCTATTAGCCAGTAACTTCTGTTCATCTGATGTTTTTCAACTCTTGAAGTAAGAAGTTACCTTTTTCTGACAGAAATATTACTTTTTTCTGTCAAATTATGCCTTCTCTTTTCGACCCTTGCCCCTCCTGTGCAAATAGAAGGCCAAAACAGATTCACATTCTGTTTGCATTCTCTGTCTTCCTGAGTCACATACTCCTGAGACCTGCCAACACTGCAAGAATCTTTCAAGACGCACTCTCAAGGAGAGAGAAAGGATGTGTCTTTATGATATCTTAGAAAAGACGAAATCTACTTCCAGAGGCAGATCTCCAGTGAGGCACAAGAAGAAGAGACCTAGGTCGACTTCCAAGAGTAAGGTCCCTGTCTGTTCTTCTTCAGCGTCGGGCTCGGTGTCAATAATACCTTCAACGGCGAAGAAAATGACTTCGAGGGTCTCTCTGTCGACAAGGCCGCCTCCGAAAGTATCGGAACATTGCGCGTCGTCGAAGACTTCTCATCCACCGACGTCGGTCCAACCCCCTCCATTGCAGTCAACTCTGCGACGGTGACCGTCGAGGAGCATATCTCCGTTGGCGCCTTCCCAATGCTCAATGTCGAGACATCGTTCTCCGTTGGCACAGTCGCTAAGGCACTCAACATCGAGGCGAACTGCTCCGTTGCCATCAACCCAGCGACGGTCAATGTCGAGGCCTCGATCAACGTTGACACCCTCCCGAAGAGGCTCAACGTCCAGAAGACATTCTCCTCGTCATCACCCCATACACCGTCGAGGCATCGGTCTCCGTTGGCCAGTACACTCCGAACGTCGAAGCCGAAAACTCATTCGATGTCAAGACTCCAGTCTCCGTCGGCAACTCATCTCCCGACGTCAAAAACTCGAACTCCGTCAGTGTCTTCTCAGCCAGAGGTCTTGGTGGCGCAAAGTCAATCAACGTCGAGGCACTCATCTCTCGACGTCGACACACCAATCACCATTGGAAAGACGTTCACAGTCTACCCGCTCAACGTCGAAGGGGCGCTCAGCGCCATCAATCTTGCAGAAGAGATCACCACAGGTGCCTCTCTCGACGTCAAGGAGCTCCATTTCTCCGTCTCCTGAAAGGCGTGCACGGAAAGACACACCTCAGACGGCTGTTCCTTCTGCACAGCAAGAGAAGGGGCAGAGATCACTTTCCATTCATCTATTGCCCAGATTGCTCCTTCGAGCGCACCACTGGCAGAAATCTTCCACTATGTTAACACAACAACCTCTGGACTACTGTAGTCCTCTGCATAGATCGCCTCTGGCTCGCATGGTGCAGGTGGTAGACTTTTCTCCTACCACTTCTCCCAGAGGTCAACAACGTGACCGAACTCCAACTCCACCATCAAGACGAGGTCCCCTACACGTGGCCACCGCAAAAGGCATATGTCACCTTCATGGTCCTCTTCTTCTACACATTCTTCCAAAAGTGACTATTTTCCCACCTTAACGGACAGTCCACCTTCTAGAATATCTCCGGTGGATGACATTAATACTTTTCACAAGGTGCTTGCAAGGGAAGCGCATAAGTTGAATATTGAGATGCCCACTCCTCAAACATCATCTTGAGACTTTGCACCAAAAGTCGGCAGTAAGATCATTGCTACCTTTGATACCTTCCTCACTCCAGCATATCTCAGAAGTGCTCCAGCGAGGATCTTAAAGAAGTATAAACCTCCAGCGCAAGACCCTCTTTTCCTGAGAGCGGATCCCCCTCCTGATTCCGTTATTATTGCTGCTGCAAAGAAGACTTATGCAGTAACCTCCTCTTCAACGGTGCCTCCGGACAAAGAGAGTAGAGCACAGGACTCTTGGGGAAGAAAAGTTTGTGGCACCACAGCTTCATCCTTGAAGGTATCCAGCGCTTCAGCACTGTTAGGGGGCTCTTTGATAGGGCCTTGTGGGACTCCCTAGAACGCTTCAAAGGCAAACTACCCGAGGAGGATCACCAAGAATTCGAGGAAGTTCTTCAGGAAGAAGGTTTAGTGGCGAACCAGATGATTAGTGCGGCAGCAGATGGGGCATCTCTAGCTGCACACTCTTACTTGCACAGCATCTGTGCTAGAAGATCATCCTGGTTGCGACTCACTGCGCTGAAACCGGAAGCACATCAGCGCATTCTAAGCCTTCCTTTTTTCGGGAACTCTCTCTTTGGCTCTCACACGGACGAGGAAATGTCTAGGATGAAAACAAAACTTGACATTCTAAAAGCTGTAGGTCTGGAGACGAGAAAAGAATTCCGTCGTCGATACAGACCTTACGACCGCAGGTCATTTCATCAGACGGTTCAAACCCCTCTATGGTTTCAGAGGCAGCAACACCAGACCAGAACGCACTACCAGGGGCTTCGTCCTTCCCGTGGTAGATGCACCCCTCGCCAGCCCTCCTCCACCCCCAAGAATACAACCAAACATTGAGCAGCCGCTTCCCCTGTCGCCATTATCCACTCCAATGGCGGGAAGTATCGCCTACCATGTGCAAGAGTGACGCAGCATCACAAAGGATCAGTGGGTACTAAATATACTGCAGAATGGATACTCTCTACGTTTCCGTTATCCACCCAAGCAATTCCTCCAGTAAAAGCAAGGTGTCACCAGCTGTCACTGCTACAGCAAGAAGTAGCCACTCTCATACAAAAATCTGCAATAGAAGAGGTTCCTCCCTACAAATGAGGGAAAGGGGTCTACTCAAGGTACTTCCTGGTACGAAAGAATGGTCTTAACCTTTGCATTCTACAAATCCATCCGAAGGGAAACCATTTCGTATGCTGGCTCCATCAAATATATCCTCATCTCCAGCAAGGAGACTGGATGTGCTCGGTAGATCTTCAGGATGTGTATTTTTATGTACCAGTCACCATACGCCACCGAAAGTTCCTGCGCTTCATGGTGGGGACACTACCAGTACAAAGTTCTTCCGTTCCGATTGAAGTTGGCCCCTCGAGTGTTCACCAAATGCATGGCCGTAGTAGCGGCTGCTCTACGTCGCCAGGGACTATTAATTTATCTGTACCTCGACGACTGGCTTCTGATGAGTTCATCTCCTCAGGGTGTGAAAGACCACTATCAGATCTGCCTAGTATTGTTACAATGGCTGGGCCTTCAGTTCAATTTGGAAAAATCAGTTCACCAACCTACTAAAAGAATACAGTATCTGGGTGCTACTCTAGACCCTAGCACAGGAAGAGTGTATCCTTCAGAGGAGAAACTATCATCTATCACTCTGAAGTGCAATCAACTTCTTCACTCTCCTCATCCCTCGGTCCGGCAGGTTGCTTCACTTCTGGGGTCGATGGCATCTTGCATCTTCCCAGTTCCCAATGCCAGACTGAGGATGCGGCCCCTGCAACAGGATCAGGAGGACGAATAGGATCAGAAAACTGCTCGATGGGACGACAGGATACTACTTTCCCAAGCTGCAAAATCATCCATCCCAAAGGGGACTTCCATCAAACCCCGCCAACACAATCTCTAATCACAGACGTCTCCCTTCAGGGTTGGGGGGCTCACGTGGGCCTTCTTCAGACTCAGGGTCTGTGGTCGATCAAGGAACAAGCATATCACATCAATATGCTGGAGCTACGGGCAGTGAATCTAACCCTCAAGGCCTTCTACCCCTCCATCCAGTCCAGCTCCATATTGGTCCAGACGAACGACACAACCACTATGTACTATCTAAACAAGCAGGGAGAGTCACGCTCTCCTTGGAGGCTCAGGCGATCTGGCATTGGCTTCTGACCAGACAACTCTCAATTACGGCAGTCCATCTGCTAGGAATTACTTACCTGTAATCCTAGTTATCTTCCAAGGGTATCCTCATCAAAGTCATAAGCAGCCCACCCTCCTCCCCGGGCAAATGACCAATCATTGGTTTGTCTCTTTGTGCCCTGACCTTCGGGTCTCCACAAAGAACAACTGACCTAACTGTTACCCCTGAGGCATGATGGGAAGCTGGGGGTCATGGCTGCCTTAAAGGCATGGTGCCAGTTTTGCTCTTGCAATTGCTGTCATTTTCTATGCTGTTAAGGTTCCAATACAGCCTATCGGCTAACAATGCCTGCTGTGTGACATGGACATTTTCTGCTGTTCATTAAAGAGAGTTCAAGTGTCTACTTGTCTTCCTATTTTTTTCTTCTTTTATATATGTGTGATATAAAAAAAAGATATATATATATATATATATATATATATATATATATATATATATATATATATATTGCCCACTCGTTGCTTGCTGCAGTCCGTCGCTCGCCTGAACAGAGGGCGCGTCGTCGCTACGGACCCACCAAGCCCAGTCCGATTAAATTCCAACTATCCTTACTGCATAAAGAAATGACGACGCCGTGTTCTGGCCAAAATATATCCTTTATTGTCAGCTAAATTGGACGCGTCCAATTTAGCCGACAATAAAGGGTATATTTTGGCCAGAACTACGGCGTCGTCATTTCCTTATGCAGTAAGAGATAGTTGGATATATATATATATATATATATATATATATATATATATATATATATATATATATATATATATATATCTCCAAGGACTCGAACTCCACGCAACCTCCTGACGGCGATGAAGGAGAAACAGACCCCACAGTGTCAGGCAAGATGTTTTTATTTAAACCTTGTCCTCACGAACGATGACGCGTTTCGGGCTCCAAAAGCCCTTGTTCACATGCAGAGCAACATCGCCATGATTATTTTAAATGTTTGCTAAGTGCACACCCACCTCCAAGGCTCCGTGTCACATGACCATAGACAATGAAAACAGACTTATCTTTTTTTATAAAAAAAGGAAGAGAATTTCTAAAACATGAAAAACGCTTACATGCCATAATGTCTGCATCAATACATTAGGTCTCACAAATTAATAACTCCAACAAACTTTCTGTAATGCAAAGTCCTCAATACTAGCAATTATCAATATTACGAGGAACTGTTGTAACAATATCACACAAACATATTATTGCTTATAGTTTGTCATACATCTAAGGCATGTAAACGGAGAATTTTAAATATTTAAGCTACACATAATATATTCTATTTATTGCTGAACTCAATTTGCTATGATGTTTTTAGGACACGGGAATAAAGTGCATAAATGCCTAGCAGCAAAAAATCTGACGTGCAAAATAGTGCCAACAGTACAAGTACATAAAGTGCATAATGCTGAAAAGTGCTTAGTGTAATGTGTGCAAATTACAAATATGTTGATAACAGTAAAAACATTTTAGTAGTAAATACCGTTAAAATCACATAAATATATTGCTGAAAAAACTATATTAAAATATATCTCTAAAAGACTAATTACTACAGCAGATTTAAAAGAGATTATTTTGTAAATTATTTTCATTGTTTCTTAGTCCAGGAATATCTACCATCACATGAACACTGCAATCACTATAATGTTAGGAAAGTTAGGAATATTTTTTAGAAACTCATCCGTCTATTAAATATAATGACGTTATATAATAAATGCGTGTTGTTGCTGGTGTCTAGAGGAAATTATACATATCTTCAGTGTTATTCAACCCATTTGGCCATTTACTATCAAATTCCAGGATCAATTTTGTCTCCAATTGTCTCAATTGGCGTTCCCTGTTGCCCCCCGCCGTGGTTTAGGGATGGCATTGATGACATAGTAGGTGAGACAATTCACATCATTGCCGTGAATTCTTTTAAAATGCCTCGCTACTGGATAAGCGGGATCACTATGTAAGATAGCACGAAGGTGTTGCAAAATTCTGACATGCACCTGTAGCTTGGTACTACCAATATAATTGAGGCCACAGGTACATGTCAGAACATAAACTGCATACTCAGTTCTGCAGTCAAAGCTACCCGTAATGGCCACTGGTTTGTCACTGAATGGAGTCAAATAATGGGTTTTATTGCATCCAAATTTACAGGCTCTGCAAGATGAGCACTTCCTAAAACCATGAGCTGGCCTCAATCAGTTTGCAGCTTTTCTTATCTCAGGGCAGGTTTTATCAAGAATAGAGCCCATAGATCTAGCTCTCCTAAACGTAATCAATGGAATTTCCGCCACCCTGGAACGTAACACACCATCAGTAAGGATAATAGGCCAGTTCTTTTTAATGTATTTATTAAAAGAGAGCAGAATTTGTGTCTATTACTGCTAAAGCAGATTACCAGAGCATTGGTTGGCCTTGTTTTATTGGATGCTGCATTGGCTTTTGAAACAATAATATGTATATATATAGAGCTGTGTGTGTATATATATATATATATATATATATATGTTTTTATATATATATTTTTAATATATTCCGGGGTCACCGCGCATGGGTGGGATTATTCATTGCTTATGACTTTGATGAGGAAACCCCTGGAAGAGAACTAGGAACACAGGTAATTGACTTACCTATCGTAGGGGATTTCCATTATAGTCAGAAGCCCTGAATAGTCCCGCCCACGTGCGGGGACCGCGCAGCACTTCAAAATATCTTGTTTAGTGTAAACTTTTGCCCTTCTTGAGGAAGGCCTGCAAAGACACTTAAGACAGAGACAGATTCTGCAGCCTATATACCTAGGCTACAATGACCAGATTCTTCATCATGAAGACAAAAAGGTCCAATATAAAGTAAATAAGGACAATTTGAGATGATTTGCCAACAGCATAAATCTCCCTCACAAACCCTTTTTTATGATAGAGATGAAGGAGAGCAGGACAGATTAGCCTCATAGGCTGTTATTATCTGGCTAAAAAAGAAACTGTACCTTCAGGAACCCAGAGACCACCAGTATCCCATCATGTTCAGCAGATGTCAGTTGCTTCAGTTCTTTTTTCCGGCTCCTGCTCACAGGATCCTTGAGCACTGAGCTCAGCATTTTTAAACTTTTTCTCTCAAAAAATATTGTTTTCTTTTGGTTTCTACAACTTCATTTGACGTTTTTCATCTCTCCCTTGCAGTTTCTGCCTTTTTCTGACAGAACTTTGTGTTATTTTTCAAATAAAATGCTCTTTTTTATTTCTCCAAATGACCTGCATGGAGGAGCAAAACGCTGCCTTTCTAGGCAGCATCTCTGTGAAGATTTTCAGCATAATATCGTCTGAAGGTAGGACTTCAGAGCGAGGAGAGGGTCAGTCTTATTCCAGGGCTCTACCATTTCCTTCTAATGGACGTAGAAGGTCCAAACTGAGGCTTTTAGCCCAAAAGCAACATCTTTTCCGGTCCACGTTGAGAGGGTAGACATCAGCGTCGAGGGCATCGACGTCATGACCCTCGACGTCATGACCCTCGACGTCATGGGCTTTGACGTCATGACCATCGACTTCATGGGCTTCAACGTCAAGATCATCGCCGTTGACGTCATGACCAACGACGCCTTGCCCATCATCATCATGAGCTTCAACGTCATGGTCACTTTGGATATCAAGAGTGTCAACGTCATGCCCATCGACGTCATGCCCATCGACGTCATGCCCATCGACGTCATGCCCATCGACGTCATGCCCATCGACGTCATGCCCATCGACGTCATGCCCATCGACGTCATGACCTTTGACGTCATGACCTTTGACGTCATGACCTTTGACGTCATGACCTTCGACGTCATGTCCTTCGACGTCGTGACCTTCGACACATGGGCTTTGAACGTCATGACATTTGAACTTCATGAATAAGTACAAAAAAGGGGTACCCCTAATAACGTCTCCTATATCAGGGTCTGCATAACATGTGTGAAAAACCATATAGGAAACATGGTGAGCAATGGACTGTCTAAATGCAATAAACAATTATGTAACCACCCAAAAATTGTTTGATGTCATAAACACATATTTTATTTTATTTTTTAAAATTTTATTCATTCATCATTTGTTAATATAAAATTCTTTCTAATTTGTTTATTTCTTTTTCTTATATATTATAAAAAGACAAAATGCAATGATATATGCATAACATTAAAACAAATAATGTTCTGTTCATTTCTGACCTATTCTCTCAAGTATACTGGTTTATCTAATAATGCTAATCTCATGAATTTGCAATTAATTTCGAGAATGCATAAATACAATCAAAAGACAATCGTATGTCATGGCTAAGGGTGTGATCCAATAATGCTAATCTCATGAATTTGCAATTAATTTCGAGAATGCATAAATACAATCAAAAGACAATCGTATGTCATGGCTAAGGGTGTGATCCTACGCGCGTTTCGGCTTTATGCCTTCATCAGGTAGCCATGTATAATGTAAACCTACATTACGATTGTCTTTTGATTGTATTTATGCATTCTCGAAATTAATTGCAAATTCATGAGATTAGCATATTGGATCACACCCTTAGCCATGACATACGATTGTCTTTTGATTGTATTTATGCATTCTCGAAATTAATTGCAAATTCATGAGATTAGCATTATTAGATAAACCAGTATACTTGAGAGAATAGGTCAGAAATGAACAGAACATTATTTGTTTTAATGTTATGCATATATCATTGCATTTTGTCTTTTTATAATATATAAGAAAAGAAATAAACAAATTAGAAAGAATTTTTATATTAACAAATGATGAATGAATAAAATTTAAAAAAAAAAAAATATGTGTTTATGACATCAAACAATTTTTGGGTGGTTACATAATTGTTTATTGCATTTAGACAGTCCATTGCTCACCATGTTTCCTATATGGTTTTTCACACATTTGAACTTCATGACCATCGACGTCCAGGTCAGAGTTGGTGTCGAGGAATGGGTCAGCGTCGAGGCGAAACAGGAGGTCCACGATGAGGAGTATTCCGAGTTGGGGACATATCAACGTTGAGGCATTGTTACAGGAGGTCAGCGTCGAGGAGCAGGTCGTCATCTAGGTGCTGACGAGAGCTGATGTCAAGGACATTAAAAGCTCTGTTACTCCGCCTCCTCTGCCTCTACCGTCTGTTCTCAGAGCCATTCCGGTGCTAATACTGCCTGGAACTGCTTTTTCCCCTCAAAAAATAAATACATAAATTGATAAATAAATAAAATAAGCGCCATTGCTTACGCCATCACATCTACAGGCGTTTTCACCTCCGAAGTCATGTGTCGTGTTCAGATCACGCACATGATCTAGGCGTCAATCACAATACTCTTCCTCCTTTTCTACAGGGAGATTTATGCCAACTCTGTTGGACTCTCCACCGTTTCGCGTTTTTTAGATGGACGGCATTACAGATGTCAGTCCCATTGTCTTTGGCTTCAGTAATAGTTTGAGGAGCTTCTCCTTCTAGACGGTTCTGGAAAGAGGTGCTGCACCACTCAACATAAAACGGTCAGCGTCATGACCATTACATCCTTTAGTACCGGTGCTCTTAAGCTAGCACAGGAATTGTGTTACATCTGGCCTCTGCTGCATCAATTTCTCCCGAGCGGGATTCTCTTGTTCTCTGCTCTGAATCTTTGGTCTCACAGATCGTATTAACCATCAACCACGGCCGCAACCACCATGATAGATATCAGTATAAGAGGCTGTTATGAGACAAGCGCTCTGGGAATCTATTGAGAAGTTGACAAATGATCTTCGCAGGGTCCAATGAGATGTCTTTCTACAAATAGTCAATACAGGCTTCATAGTGCTTAATATGGTCATCAAAGCAGCAACTAATTCCTCGTCTTAGGGTTCCTACTCCGGAGTCTCAGCAGACAATACTTGATATTTCAGATTTAGAATTTTTCCCTCTTAGGCAAGAAGATGCCGCACATAGAATATATAAAGGGAGATTCGTACGGCGCTCCACCTGGCAAGGCTTAAGGAACAAAAACGTTCCTCCAAGCTTACCAGAGCCAGTTTTATCCTCAGAGGGTTAATTTACCCATTTAGTATCAAGCCAGTATGCACTAAGCCATTAACTTTCTGTCCCCTCTCTTCTGTTACTATCTCCAGTAGAGGGCTCCATCTCACATTTTTTCAACAGGAAGCCAGCAGCAAAGCATATAGTTGAGGTCGCTCCTAAAATTCAGCGAGACTGTTATCAGTATCACATACTTCCATTTGGCCTGAAGACATCAATCAGGACATTCTTCAAGTGCATGGCAGTAGCTGCTGCCCTTCGGAGACACAAAATATGTGTCTACCTATAATTAGACGACTGGCTAATCAAAGCGTCCACCCCTCAAGAAGCTCAGCTTCATTTTAACGGGACTTGCAGTCTCCTCCAAAAGTCAACACCTCTCCCGGTCCAGACTCTACACTATCTGGGTGCCTCCATTGACACTATACAGTCAAGAGTGTGCCCTTCGGAGGAGAGACGGTTATAGATCCTTAGGAAGTCTCGGGTTCTCATGAAAGCCTCTCATCCAATGGTGAGAACAGTATTCTTGCCCCTCGGCTCAATAGCTTCCAACATCTTTCCCGCTCTGAATGCCTGTCTCCACAGGTGCCCTCTTCAGCAGTGTCTAGTGGACCAGTGGGTCCAACTGGTTAGCAATTGAGAAGACAGAATACAGCTGTCCCCTCATGCTAAGCTTTCCCTGAAATGGTATTGCTCTCCAACCAATCTACTTCGAAGTACTTTATTTCATCAGAGGCTCCCTCCTCAAACGATAGTCACAGATCACTACTGGAACGGGGAGCCCACATAGATCACCTCTAAATACAAGGCAGGTGGGCACAGAAGGAATCGACATTCATGCTCGAGCTGCGTGCAGTCCATCTAGCGCTGAAGGCATTTAATCCATCCTTCAGATCCCAGTCCCTGCTGCTTCAGACAGGCAATACAACAACCACGTACTACCTCAACAAGCAGGGAGGGACGAGGTCCAGGCTCTTGTCACATAAGGTCCAGACAATCTGGATATGGCTTCTAGCCAGGGACCTCACAATCACAGCAGCTCACCTTCCAGGTGTACAAAATGCTCAAGCAGGCTCTCTCAACAGACTTGCAAGAGAACCACGAGTGGTTCTTAAACGACAACGTCATCCAAATCACCTTCCTAAGGTGGGGAACTCCGGCCATCAACCTCTTCGTCACTACGGACAACAGAAAATACAGAAGCTTCTCCTCTAGGTACTTCCCACCAAGCACACTAGGAAATGCACTATGAGCCTACTGGTCCGGCAAATTTCTTTTCACTTTTCCGCCGATTCACCTGATCCCAACAGCCCTCATCGAATTGTCCCAATCAAGACTCAAGATGATCCTCTTACCTCAGCAGTGGCCAACTCCGTGGTGGTTCATGGGCTTCCTTCTCCGGTCCGTCCACATCTCAAACTACCATGCAGACCAGACCTGCTAATGAAGTTCAGTGGCCTGATGGGACACCCCGATCTCTCCTCTTATATTATACGGCATGGCTTCTGAGCTAGTGCAGTACGGACAATTAGTTCTGCCGCAAGTCTGCTTGGACATTCTTGAAGATGCTAAGTGGCCTTCCACAGGTGGCGCATATGCCTTGAAATGGAAGAGATTTTGCATTTGATATTCATCTAAGAACGTGGACCCTACACCTTGCCAGGAAAATGTCATTTCTCCATACTTACTCCAGTTGGGTCAAGCTGGCTTGCAATTCTCTTCTAGAAAGGTTCACCTAGTAGCTTTTATTGCCTACAGAAAACGTCCTTCAAAACCCTTTTACTTCAGAATTCCCATCATCAAGGATTTCCTAAAGGGGTTGTAGAAAGTTTTTCCTTCCCACTACACTTACACAGGACCCTTTTTGGCCCATGTATAAATCATCTCTCCAACATCTATCTTGGGAAATTAATTTCCTTGTGCCAATCACATCTGCCTGCAGGGTTAACGAGAGTTAAACTCTCATGAACTCTCATGAACCATACACTGTTTTTTCACTCTGGCAAAGTGGATCTGAGAACTCACCTATAATTCCTCCCTAAGGTTATTTTAGACTTTCATGTCTACCAGACTATCTCATTTCCTACATTCTTTCAGAATCCCTCTACTCCAGCGGAAAGAACTCTTCATTCCCTGGATGTGAGGAGAAAACACGGGATATCCACAGATTGAACCAATTGTTTTTCAACTATGATCCGGTCTGTACAGGTTTAGCCACCTACAAGCAATCCATTTCCCATTGGATAGTTTCTTGTACCCTATTGTGCTATCAAAAAGCTAACAAACAATCTCAACCCTAAAGCACACTCCACAAGGGGTGATTTGGCTACTGCTTCTTTATGGCAGAACATGCCTATTATAGAAATTTACAAAGCAACCTCTTGGAAATCAATTCATACGTTCACAAAGCATGACTGTCTAGACGCTGATGCTAGAGCAGATACGAGAGAAGGAATAGTTTCTTACCTGTAACTCCAGTTCTCTCGTAGGGGTATTTCCACTATAGTCATACGCAACCCTACCTCCTCCCCGGTGGAATAGACAGAGGTATTTAAGCATTTTACATATGCTCTCACATCGCCTTCAAAAAGAACTGAAACAACTGCCATCTGCTGAGCATGATGGGACACTGGTGGTCTCTGGGTTCTTAAAGGTACAGTTCCTTTTTTAGCCAGATAATGACAGCCTATGAGGCTACTCTGTCCTGCTCTCCTTCATCTCTATCATAAAAAAGGGTTTGTGATGGAGATTTATGCTGTTGGCAAATCATCTCAAATTGTCCTTATTTACTTTATATTGGCCCTTTTTTGTCTTTGTCTTCATGATGAAGAATCTGGCCATTGTAGCCTAGGTATATAGGCTTCATAATCTGTCTCTGTCTTAAGTGTCTTTGCAGGCCTTCCTCAAGTAGGGCAAAAGTTTACACTTAAGAAGATGTATTGAAGTGCTCCGGGGTCCCCGCACGTGGGCGGGACTATTCAGTGCTTAGGACTATAATGGAAGTACCCCTACGAGAGAACTGGAGTTACAGGTAAGAAACTATTCCATCCTTCTTGTACCAAGCTGGTCCTGCTTTCAGCTATGTCTGGTGCACCTTCAAGCCCCATGGAACTGCAAGGCGCTCCAGTTGGATACCCTCCGGCATGTCCTTCCCCATTACCGTCTGTCCCCTTCAGACCTGCTTTGGGCCCATGTTGACTCATTGCAGACTTCTACTCTCACTCTGAGATCCACATTGGCCTCTGTCGTCACAATGCCAGGACTGACGCCACCAGTGCTGGTTAATAATCTGGCGCCAATGCCAGTCGTCAAATCGGTGATGGCTTGAGCTCAACTGATGTTACATTATCAAAATACAAAGGGGCAGCCTGTTGTCGTATAGCCTGACTCTCCCACTCATTAAACTGATGATGCGTAATTGCTTTTGTAAAACTGCAGTGGACTGGATACCTTTCCTGACACATGGGCCACCAACTGAATACATTGCTGTTTTTGCAGTGGGGGTTAAGAGGGCAACTGATGTACTAGGATTACAGCTGCCCTCCTCTGAGATTAAAAACAAATGCTTTGAAAGAAATTCTTCAGCTTGAGCTTGCGACATCTGAGCTGTGGCTCCTATTTAATGATGCCCTCACAGATTCTCTGATGGCTACCTGGCTGAAACCATGTTCATGCTTGTCTGTTAGCTGGCAAATGGCCTTGCATCATAGGCCGGCACCTTGTGATCTGGAATTTCTCACCAAGCACCCTGCTCTGAAGAGTCCTTTTGTATAGGACCCTAGCAGTAAGGTGTATCAAAAGAAGTTTCTATCCAATGCCCCAAACACCCCTCTCCCACAGGGGTTATATAGAATCTAAATGGATTGATACCTTTGGCAAATGCATCTTTTCTTCTGCAAACTTGGCACTGAGGTCTATAAACTTAGTCCAGTGGGGGGAAAATTGTTCAAAAAGGCTATGCCCTTTTTTTCCCGTATCCCTATTTCACCAGACCGAATTTCAGAAAAGCATCTGTCTGTTCTCTTCCAGGGGATCCTCATCAATAGTCATAAGCACATGAATATTCCCGCCCATGCGCGGGACCCCGGAAACACATCACATATATGTGAAAACCATATATGTAGCTCTATATATATATCCATATATATATATATAAAAACACACAATGCAGCCTCCCATAAACATGCTGAGCAATGTTGCAAGGAATTCTCATGCACATAAACATATTCCAATAAAGCAGGGAGAAAGAAAACTTTTGAAAACTGCTTTAATATACAGCAGACAACACAATCCTGCAAGGAATAATGAAGAAAAAAACATTGCCAGCACATAGGCTGCATTGTAGAAACATTAGTGTAGAAAGCTGAAAAGCTAACCCACATAAACACTCGGATAAACTGGCACCGTGCCTTTAAGGCAGCCATGACCCCTAGCTTCCCATCATGCCTCAGGGGTGACAGTTAGGTCAGTTGTTCTTTCTGGCTCCTTCTGTCAGGACCCTGGTTACTTCAGCTCTACTTTTTTTTTCTGATTTTCTGTCAGAAAATTCTTTCAATTTTTGAGAAAAACCTCTTACTTCGACGTCCTTTTGGTGTTGAAGTATTTCTCTACTGTTTTTAGAGAGTTGAGCATTGTTTTTCAACAGAATGCCCTCTCTTTTTGACCCTTGCCCTTCCTGTGGCAAGAAGAAGGCTAAATCAGACTTCCATCCTGTCTGTATTCTATGCCTTCCTTCTGAACATAATCCTAAATCCTGCCAGCATTGACGGCTTCAGTCCAACAGAACTCTAAAGGAAAGGGAAGGGATTCGTCTCCATGGACTGGCTGAGAAGAGAAAATCACCTTCTAGAGACAAGCCTCCGATGAAGAAGAGGAAAGAGAGCTCATCTAGAAGTAAGATTCCAGCATGCTCTCCATCGGCGTCGGGCCCGGCGCCTCAAATCCCTTCATCTGCAACAAAAACGTCGACGAGAAGACCATCGACGGCGGGCTCGCCGTCGAGAGAACACCGGTCGTCGTCGAAGAACGCAGGTACGTCGAATCCTCTGCCGTCGTCAACTGGGCGACGATCGGCGTCGAAGAGTCGCTCTCCGTTGGTGCGGGCTCGCCCAGCATCGAGAGGTAGATCTCCGTCGTCGCCGTCGATGCGGCGTTCGACGTAGTGACAGGCTCCGCCGTCGCAGGATCTCCAGCGTTCGGCGTCGAAGCAAGCATCTCAGTCGACGTCACCCAGACGACAGTCGACGCCGAGACACTCCTCGTCACCTGAGGCTAGACACTCATCGCCTCCGTCGTCGTCCAGGCGGCGTTCGACGTCGAAGGCAAGATCCTCTCCGACGGCGAGGCATTCGACGTCAAGACCAAGAGTGAAATATACCAAACGTCGTTCGACGTCGAGAAGGTCAAAGTCGAGAGAAAGATCGACGTCGAGACGGCGGTCTCCGTTGACGGCGAGAAGGTCAAAGTCGAGAGAAAGATCGACGTCGGGAAGGTTTTCTCCGTCTACCCGCTCATCGTTGAGGTCTCCTGCACGCTCAACGTCGAAGGCGAGGTCTATGGGCTCCAGACACACTGAGAGGTCGACGTCGAGGAGAAACTCACCAGTGATGGTGACACAGAGCAGGTCGACGTCGAGACACACCCCATTGACGTCACATCGCTCATCAAGACGCCGATCACGCTCCAGAAGCCGCAGAGAGTCCTCTCACTCCATTCGGAGCTCACCCCAGACGGTTGCGTCATCACGCAGTGCTTCTGTTCACTCGCAGGAGCCTACACCGCCAGGAGGTTCTCCAAGGAGACAGCGATCTCCTTCCATCCATCTTTCTCACAGATGACTTCAACCTCTCCATCATTGGCAGAAGGAGCCCGCAGGTCACGCCCAACGGCCTACGAACTACTCCAGTCCGCTGCACAGATCACCATTGCAGCGTCTTGTGCAGGAAGTGGACAGATCACCCACCACTCGGGCCAGGGAACACCGAGGCAGATCCCCTGAACGCAGGTCGTCTCAGGGACATCGCAAGAGGCGGCGTACACCGTCTTGATCTTCCTCGTCGACACATTCATCCAAATGGGATTAATCACCTACCCTGACGGATAGTCCTCCCTCCAGAGTGTCGCCTATTGATGATGTGAACACTTTTCATGATGTTCTCACCAGAGGGGCTCAGAAGCTGGGCATCACCATGTCAGCTCCTCAGACAACCAAGTCCATCATTTTTGAGACTCTCCACCAAAGGTCTGCGACTAGACCATTGCTTCCTTTGGTTCCTGGTATAATCGAGCCGGTAATGGATCTCTTCCTCGCTCCAGCATCGGCTAAAGCAGCTCCAGCTCGGATTCTTAAAAAATATAAGCCAGCTGCATCGGATCCTTTTTTCTTTAGATCGGATCCACCTCGGACTCTGTTATTATTGCAGCAGCGAAAAAGACGCATGCGGTGGCATCTTCCTCCTCCGCTCCTCCGGATAAAGAGAGTAGAGCACAAGACTCTTGGGGACGGAAGGCTTGTGGCTCTGCAGCGTCTTCTCTGCAAGTGTCCAACGCTGCGGCTCTGCTGGGTCATTATGACAGGTCACTATGGGACTCACTGGAGCGCTTCAAGGACAAGCTCCCAAAGGAGGATCAACAGGACTTCTCTGAAATCCTTCACGAAGGTGCTCTGGTGGCTAACCAGGTAATCAGCACTGCAGCAGATGGTGCGTCCCTGGCGGCTCACTCGTATGCACATGGCATATGTGTACGACGATCTTCCTGGCTGCGCCTCACAGCGTTAAAACCGGAGGCACAACAACGCATCCTGAATCTCCCTTTTTATGGCACTTCACTGTTTGGTGCACACACAGACGAAGAAATGGTGAGGATGAAGGCCGAGTTGGACACCTTAAAGGCTGCTGGCCTAGAGAAGAAAAAGGAATTTAGGAAGAGATACCGGACCTACAATCGGAAAAACTACCAACAGAGGGTTCAAACCCCTTAATGGTCACAAAACAAACAGGGCAAATCCCAGTATCAAGGCCGCCGTTCCTCGAGAGGAAGAGGAGGACATCAACAGCAGTCCTCCTCCGCATCAAAAACTCCAGGGAAGCAATGAGTTTCTGCTTCCTCTAGCACCGTTGCACACTCCAGTGGGAGGAAGTATCTCAAGTTACATTCAAGAGTGGCGCAACATAACCAAAGATCAGTGGGTGCTAAATATACTAAAAATGGGTACACACTACGTTTTTGGAAGTCCCCAAGAGACATTCCTCCTGTGAAATCTCGTCATCTACATATAGACCTCCTGCGTCAGGAAGTGTCGACCCTTCTCGAAAAACGAGCAATAGAAGAGGTCCCTCAAGCGCAGAGAGGAAAGGGAGTGTACTCACGATACTTCCTTGTTCAGAAAAAAGATCAACCGAACAAGTTCAGACCAATTCTGGATCTACGTTCTCTGAACAAGTCCATCAAAAAGGAAAAGTTTCGGATGTTGGCGCTCCACCATGTATTTCCACATCTAAGGAAAGGCGATTGGATGTGTTCGGTGAATCTCCAAGATGCGTATTTTCACATCCCAATCACAGCACGACATCGCAAGTTCTTGCGATTCACGGTGGGAACAAAACATTACCAGTTCAAAGTCTTACCCTTCGGCCTAAAATCAGCTCCGAGGGTATTCACCAAATGCATGGCATTGGTAGCGGCAGCATTACATCGCCAAGGCCTGTTCGTATATCCATACCTGGACGACTGGCTGTTGAAGGGACCCTCTCCTCAAATGGTGCAGGAACACCTTCGCACCTGCCTAGATCTCCTTCAGCGCTTAGGCCTACATGTCAACCGGGACAAGTCGATCCTTCACCCAACTCAATCACTCCACTATCTGGGCGCCAACCTCAACTCCGACCTCGGAAAAGTGTTTCCTTCGGAGGAGAGATTGTCATCAATGAAAGACAAAGGCAACATCATCCTTCAGGCTCATCAGCCGTCAGTAAGACAGGTGGCTTCTCTGCTGGGTTCGATGGCCTCGTGCATTTTTCTCATACCCAACGCCAGATTGAGGATGAGACCGTTACAGCAAGATCTCGAGGACAAATGGGATCAATCCTCGGGTCAGTGGAACGACCGGACTATCCTCTCTACTGCAGCAAAGAAGTCCATTCTCTGGTGGCTGCAACCACAGAATCTGCTGGTGGGAGTCCCTTTTCACCAACCTCTGCCAGAACAATCCCTGATCACGGATGCATCACTTAAGGGCTGGGGAGCGCATCTGGGTCATCTGCAAACTCAGGGCAGATGGACCAAAAAAGAACAGACGTATCACATCAATATGCTGGAACTGCGGGCGGTTCACTTAGCCCTCAAAGCTTTTCAACCGTCAATTCAGCTCGGATCGATCCTAGTGCAAACGGACAATACAACCACCATGTATTACTTGAACAAACAAGGTGGAACACGCTCTCGCCCTCTGTCTCTCGAATCCCAGGCGATCTGGCACTGGCTGCTAGCCAGGAACCTATCGATCACGGCAATCCATCTGCCGGGAGAGCAGAACGTGCGAGCAGACGCCCTCAGTCGTCACTTCCAAGAGCAAGAAGACTGGGTGCTCAACAACGAAGTGGTGGCAGACATCTTTCATCAATGGGGTCATCCTTTCATCGACCTTTTTGCAGACGATCAAAACAGAAAATGCCACGCCTTCGCATCCAGGTTTTACCGACCAGGAACGAGAGGGAATGCTCTTTTGATAGATTGGTCAGGGACGTTTGCATACGCCTTTCCACCCCTCCCTCTAGTTCCGAAGGTGGTGGCCAAACTTCAGGGATCCAGAATGAGGATGATACTCATAGCACCGGACTGGCCTCGCCAATGGTGGTATCCGGACCTGTTGCAACTCTCGGTTCGCCCGCATCGGAGACTTCCGTGCAGGCTGGACCTTCTCACCAAAATGGGAGGGAAGATTCTGCACCCCAGCCTTCCCTCGCTCAGCTTGACAGCATGGCTCCTGAAGTCCTGCAGTACGGACATTTGAACCTCCCTCAAGACTGCATGGACATTTTAAGGGAGTCAAGGAGACCTTCCACAAGATCCTCATACTCTCTAAAGTGGAAAAGGTTTTACTTGTGGTGTATCCGTAATGATTGGAGTCCAATTAACGGGCAAGAGGAGGTAATCTTGCCGTATTTGCTCTATTTGGCCAAATCAGGTTTGAAATATTCTTCCATTAAAGTGCATTTGGCGGCTATCACAGCATATCGTAAATCACCTAACCAGCCTTCTTTCTTTCAGCTTCAGGTGGTCAAGGACTTCCTGCAGGGGTTGAAAAAGGTTTATCCCCTGTTCGACCTCCTTCTCCTCCTTGGGAGTTGAATTTGGTCTTGTCTAAATTGATGGGACCTCCATTTGAACCCATTCATAAGGCTACATTACAACACCTTTCTTGGAAAGTAGCTTTTCTAGTAGCAATTACATCAGCACGCAGAGTGAGTGAAATACAAGCACTCTGTTCTAAAGAACCCTATACAGTTTTCCACCATAATAGGGTGGTTATGCGAACTCACCCTTCCTTCCTACCTAAGGTTGTGTCGGAGTTCCATGTTAATCAGACGATTTCTCTACCATCTTTCTTTCCCAATCCATCCACACCAGCGGAAAGGTCTCTTCATTCGCTAGACCTCAAGAGGGTTCTCAAATTCTATTTGGATGCAACAAAATCCATTAGAAAAACTGATCAATTGTTTGTAAACTATGGCTCTGTTAGAACAGGCTTCCCAGCTTCTAAAAGATCCATTTCAAGATGGATAGTATCTTGTATAAAGTTGGCATACCAAATAGCAAATAAGCCTCTGTTTGCCTCCCCTAAAGCTCATTCTACTAGGGGCAAGGCTGCTACGATTGCATTCTTACATAATGTACCGATGGCCGAGATTTGCAAGGCGGCAACTTGGAAATCGGTCCATACGTTTACCAGACATTACTGTCTGGATTCTGACTCCAGAGCAGATACCTAAGTGGGCCAGGCCTCCTTGAGGAATCTGTTCCAATGCTAACCTATTGGAGTCTGTATAGGCCTTATGGCGTTTATGTATCTTGATGGTACTCTGTTTACTTGCCCGCAGGATGAGGGGATGGGCTTGCTATTCTATTAATGTGCTTATGACTATTGATGAGGATCCCCTGGAAGAGAAGGATAAGTTACTTACCTGTAATCCTAGTTCTCTTCCAGGGGTATCCTCATCAAAGTCATAAGCAACCCACCCGCCTCCCCGGGCAAGTGAACATGATACATACATCTCTTTGTAAAAAAGGTCTGCGGATATCCGCAAAGAACAACTGACCTAACTGTCACCCCTGAGGCATGATGGGAAGTTAGGGGTCATGGCTGCCTTAAAGGCACGGTGCCAGTTTATCTGAGTGTTTATGTGGGTTAGCTTTTCAGCTTTCTACACGAATGTTTCTACAATGCAGCCTATGTGCTGGCAATGTTTTTTTCTTCATTATTCCTTGCAGGATTGTGTTGTCTGCTGTATATTAAAGCAGTTTTCAAAAGTTTTCTTTCTCCCTGCTTTATTGGAATATGTTTATGTGCATGAGAATTCCTTGCAACATTGCTCAGCATGGTTATGGGAGGCTGCATTGTGTGTTTTTATATATATATATGGATATATATATAGAGCTACATATATGGTTTTCACATATATGTGATGTGTTTCCGGGGTCCCGCGCATGGGCGGGAATATTCATGTGCTTATGACTTTGATGAGGATACCCCTGGAAGAGAACTAGGATTACAGGTAAGTAACTTATCCTTCTGCTACAGGAGGTATGCCTCTTGCTCTTCATTATTGCCATGGTGACTCACACTGGCTCAGATCCTTTCTTCCCCGGACCCAGGAGACTGGATGGTGTGTTTGGCCTTGCAGGATGTGTATTTTACATAGACCCACCATCTAGTCCCACAAGCGTTGACTGCGGTTCAAGGTGGACCAGGAGCATTTTCAGTTTGCCGTGCTCCCCTTTGGTCTCACCAGTCTCCCACAGGTTTTCACGAAAGTGATGGCTGTAGTTCCTGCTCGTCTTCGGTGGTCGGGAGTTCCTGTATTCCCATACAGCGACAACTGGCTGCTGAAGGCGGATCACTGCAGTCAGTTGCAGACTACCTCCAGATGATGGAGGAACTCCTAACATCGTTGGAGGTTCCCATAAACAAGCCAAAGTCCCACCTGATTCCATTACAGTAGCTTTCATTCATAGGGGTGATTTTGGACACAGCAGAGTTCCAGGCTTTTCCTCCAGCAAAATTAGTCTGGACATCCCGATTTTCAGACTTGATCCTGGATCCAGATGAGGCTGACTCTAAGGCTTTTTGGCCTCCTAACATTGTATATCCTCCTTGTCAAATACGACCGGTAGCACATGCGAACCCTACATGCAAACTTAAAGTCCCAGTGAGGTCAGCATCAAGGCTGCTTTTTGACACTATCCAGATCTCAGAGTTGACAGTTGTGACTACCTGATAACAGTCTGTCCTATGACAGGCCACTCTCCCTTCTCCATCTAGAGCTGGCAGTGGTAAGGGATGCATCACTACAGAGTTGGAGAGATTACTTGATGGGGGTGGAGATTAAAGGCCTCTGGTCAGGAGAGGGCTACCCATTCTTCTAGCCTAAATGCATTCCTCACACCTATGAGGGAAAGGCTGGTGCAGGTTCTCATGACCAACACCACTGCTAAGTGGTACTGCAACAAGCAGGGCAGTGTGGGGTCCTGTGCCAAGACGATTTGCGTCTCTGGAGATGGCTAGGCCTGGGTATCTTCCTGATTGCCAACCATTAGGCGGTGTGCCTGAATGCGAGAGTGGACAAACTGAGCAGACGTCCTCTATCCGATCATGAGTGGTGCTTATATGGCAAGGTAGTGCAAGCTGTCTGACCAGTGGATAGAGCCCTGGCTAGATCTTTTACCTACCTTCGAGAAAGTGTAGTGAATTTCTGCAAGAACACTTGGTAGGAGATGCGCTACAGATGGAAATGTTACAAGGGACACACTAGTTTTCCTTCCTGCCACTAACACTCCTGCATCCTTTTTGAGATTAAGAATGACTAGGCCCAAGTATTCCTCGCGTCTCCGGACTGGGCCAGGACAGTGTGGTACCCGGGACTCCTGTACATGTGCATCTGTCCTACAATCAGGCTACCACTTAGTGAAAATTACCTGTATCAGCAGAAGGAAATGGTCCTCCACCCAAATCCACGCAACTTACACTTTCATGCGTAAAGATTGATTGGCAACAATTGACTGGGTTCAATTTGCCACCTGAAGTTGTGGATGTCATCCTTGCCAGCAGAAGCTTCACTGCAAAATCTGTCTACTGGGTCGCTGGGACAAGTTTGTAACCTGGTGTGGCACCCGGGACACGGACCCGTAACAAGCAGTGCTGTTGGACCTTCTTTGTTTTTTGTCTTCAGTCCAGCAAGGCTTTGCAGTGGGCCATGATAAGACGCCAGGTGCATGGTGTGAATTGATCGTCGAGAGAGTCTGCAGCCTCATATTACTCGACAGATATTAGTGAAGGTCCGTCTTGGTGAAGATACACAGCAGTGGGCCCATTGCGGTGCAGAACGGACTCATTGACAACTTAAGCGGTCCCTTCTGCGGGACAAAGTGAGCAGGAGCTGACTGATAACATATGTATTTAGCTGTTGACAGTGGTGGGAGGATGCTTACTCAACTTACCATTTTTGTAAGATTGAAAGCAGCATCCCACTGGTGTGTGAGGCTGGCTGAATGAAACTGATATGAGACATACTTTGCATATTGTGAATATTTAGTCCGGTGCTGTCAAAACTGGTGTGGGTGAAAAGCTTAAAGCTGTTTGTTTCGCAGCACCAGGCTAAAACGCAGACCGTGGCTTAAAAGTAACTTGGAGACCTGCCTGGTATCTCCAATTAGCATGAACTCCAATTAGCACAATCGATCATGGAAAAATCCTGTTGTTCTGGAACAAATTATTCTGGGGACCTACTAAACTAATGTAGATATACATATCTGTAGGCAGGCTGATGTAAGCTTACACAGCATCGTGGTGAAATGGTAGGCTGAAGATCTTAAGGCAAACAAGTAGTGACTGCACTTAAGTATCAAAACTTGTGTGTTCCGCACATAGAAAACACAGGAGCAACTCTTGAATCCTTATTTCTATTAAATTGCAAGACGTTATTCTGTATCAGTAAAGCTGTTGCTCAGTGAAACCAGATATGAACAAGCACAAGACAATCAAGCCTCAAATTAATAAAATTGAACAGTTTACTACAGTGCAAGTTGTTAACGGTACAGCCAAAAAGCAGGTGATACATTCTACATAAGAAGGCGAAATAGATCCTACCTCCAGTGACATCATGCTGGTGATCCAGATTTCCAGAGTGGTATGGGAAGGTGAAATTGATTTTGTTCCTGTTGAAGTTAACCTGCTAAGAGCCGGCCTGATGGAAGATTTCGGAAAGGTTGCATGGGGCAAGAAGAACCTGTAAGACACTTGTAAAGTTAGGTGAAACTACTAAGAGATATATTTAAGTCCCTGGTATCGCAAACTCACAAGCTTGAAGAATGCATGAAGTGTTTGGAGAAGAGATCCAGAACAAATAACTTGAGGTTGCTGGCATTATCAGAGAGAGAAGCAGAATTCACAAGAATTACTCCCTGAGGACTGGTTCTTAGTGAAGCCCAGGTGATTGTTCACATTTTTCACATTAGAGAGAGCACACAGCGCTGGCAGTGCGGGTCTGCTTGGTGTTCCTTCTAGAGCCATTATTGCACAATTTTCTTCCAGGGGATCCTCATCAATAGTCATAAGCACTGAATATTCCCGCCCATGTGCGAGGACCCCGGAGAATAATAAAAAATATATATGAAAAAACATATATATACAGCTATATATATATATATATATATACATATATCATTTTTTCCCATATCAATGCAGCCCCATATAGGAGGCTAAACAATGCAATAATAAGTAAATGAATGCATTTGCAGATACACAATGTAAATATATACCACAGGAGTACAAGTACACTTGAACTCTTTTTAATGAGTAAATTCATGAAAAACTGCGCAAAAAAGTAAGCATTGTTAGCCTACAGGCTGCATTGTAAAGCAATAGCATAGAAACTGAAAGCCATTGTACAGAAAACTGGCACCGTGCCTTTAAGGCAGCCATGACCCCTAGCTTCCCATCATGCCGCATTGGTGACAGTTAGGTCAGTTGTTCTTTCCGGCTCCTTCTGTCAGGACCCTGAATTCCCAGCTCTCTTTTTTGACTTTTCTGTCAAAAATACCTTTATTTTTTGTGGTTTTTTTTGCCTTCACTCGACATCTTTTGACCTTAGAGTGAGGTTTAAACCATTTTTTTTGTGACAAAGAGAATTTTCCTGTCAAATATGCCTTCTTTGTTTGACTCTTGCTCAGCCTGTGGCAAAAAGAAGGCCAAGTCAGACACACATGATGTGTGCATCCTCTGCCTCCCTGAGTCTCATTCTCCTGCCAACACTGCAGGAAGTTATCTAGAAGAACCATCAAAGACAGGGAGAGAATCCGACTTTATGGCCTCTCTGAAAGAGGTAGGTCTCCAGTGAGGAGAAAGAAGAGAACGCGATCGACGTCGAGGAGCAAGGTTCCGATCTGTTCTCCTTCGGCGTCGGGCTCGACGTCGAAGTTACCGGCGGCGGAAAAACAGTCGTCGAAGGCTTCGGTGGCACAGGAGCGTCACTCTTCAACTTTGAGGGCCAAGTCTCCAATGACGTTAGAGAAGCGTCCGGCGTCGAGACAAGATCCTCCGCCGACAACCCTTCAGCTACGGTCGACGTCGAGGCAGAGATCTTCGGCGTCGAGGCGTAAGACCCCATCACCGACGTCGAGACTGAAGACTCCGTCGGCCTCTCACCGCAGGTCGACGTCAAGACACAGGTCGTCGGAACACCAACGATCGACGTTGAGGCAGGGGCTTCCGTCGACGTCGGCAAGACGTTCGACGTTGAGGCATGGGTCTCCGGCGGTTTCGCAACCGACGTCGATACAGAGTCCTCTGTCGAAGGAAAGACGTTCGACTTCGAGACAGGAGTTTTCGTCGATGAGAAGAAGATCGACGTCGAGGCAGTGCCCTCCGTCGACGAAAAGACGATCGACGTCGAGACGGGGGTCTCCGTCAAAGGGAAGACGATCGACGTCGAGGCAGAGCCCTCAGTCGAAGGGAAGACGTTCGACGTCGAGACAGAGGTCTCTGTCGATACAGTCGGCGTCGAGGCAGAGGTCTCCGCCGGGAACGGGAAGGTCGACGTCGAGACAGAGATCTCCGTCGCGGACGACGTCGAGGCAGAAGTCTCCGTCGGTGTCAGTTCCTTTAAGCCTTTCTCCGTCTCCATCATCGACGTCGAGAGCAGGCTCCCACCGTTCCATCTCCAAGTCTGGATCTCCGGAGGTGGTGATCTCGTCATCAAGTAACCAGACTTCTCCCTCTGAGCATCAACGTTCAGTTGAAAGGTCTCATCCGGATGGGCGTAAATCTCCTTCCGCACGTCGCTCTCCTGTAAGAGCAGAGAGGACACCATCTATTCACCTCTCACCCAGATGGATGCAACCTCTGCACCACTGGGCTGATCCTACACAATCGGCAGGCGCTCGGCGCGATCCGAGCCCACTTCGCAGGTCTCCTCTGGCTCGCCTGGTACAGGCTGCGGATCTCTCTCCGCCAAGAGAAAGAGCCTGCACTCACACTCCTGCACCTTCCTCCAGGAGGAGATCAAGATCACGCAGCAGAAGGAGAAGGCGCAGATCTCCAACACTTTCCACCTCCTCAACACACTCCTCAAATAGAGACTACTCGCCCACCCTTACCGACAGTCCACCGTCGAGGATCTCTCCGATGGACGATGTTAGCACGTTCCAAGACGTGCTTTCCAGGTGAGCTAACAAGCTGAACATTCCTATGCCAACTCAGCAGAGCTCGTCGTCGGTAATTTTCGAAACTTTACACCAGAGGACTGCTGCTAGACCGTTACTTCCATTGGTACCGGGGCTCCTCCAGCCGGTTATGGACATCTTCCTCACGCCGGCAACCCTCAAAACCGCACCGGCGAGAATTCTAAAGGAATATCGCCCACTGGAGGGGGACCCTTTATTCCTAAAGTCCGATCCACCTCCGGACTCTGTTATTATCGCTGCGGCTCGGAAGACCCACTCAGTGGCCTCCTCGTCTACAGTACCACCGGACAAGGAGAGCAAGATGCAGGATTCGTGGGGGAGAAAAGTATGTGGCACGTCCGCCTCCATGCTTAAAGTCTCCAGTGCATCGGCGCTCTTGGGGCGCTACGATAGATATCTGTGGGACTCTCTCCTACGCTTCACGGAGAAACTGCCCAGGGAAGACCGTAAGGACTTCGAGGAGATCTTACAGGAGGGCAGCTTGGTGGCGAACCAAGTAATCAGTGCTGCAGCAGATGGGGCTACACTCTCAGCCCATTCCTACGCCCACATGATTTGCGCCAGAAGATCATCTTGGCTTCGCCTCACAGCACTGAAGCCAGAAGCGCAGTCCCGGATCCTCAATCTCCCTTTCTCCGGCTCATCTTTATTCGGTACTCACACGGATGAGGAAATGGCTCGGATGAAGGCTGAGTTGGATACCCTGAAGGCGGTGGGGCTGGAGAAGAAAAAAGAGTTCCGTCGCCGCTACAGTCCTTATGATCGACGATCCTTCCAACAGAGGGTTCAAACCCCTCATTGGCAAAAACACCAAAACCAGCAGGGTCAACAGAAATCTCAGTATCAGGGCCGTCGATCCTCCAGAGGAAGAGGAACAAATCGCCCGTCCTCTACCTCCACGAAGACTCCAGCCAAGCAATGAGTGCCCGCTTCCTCCATCACCGTCCACCACTCCAGTGGGGGGAAGTATTGCAAATCATCTGCAAGAGTGGCAAGCTATCACGAAGGACCAGTGGGTGTTAGCTACGCTGCAGAATGTGTACTCTCTATGTTTTCGACATCGTCCACCCTCGATCCCTCCGGTGCCATCATCGTGCCACCAGATCAACATGCTGCAAAGGGAAGTGGCGATCCTTCTACGCAAGTCAGCCATAGAGAAGGTGCCAAAATCACAAAGAGGTCAAGGAGTCTATTCAAGATACTTCTTGGTAAAGAAAAAAGGTCGAAAATCAGAATACAGACCCATTCTGGATCTGCGAGCACTCAACAAGTCCATCAAATGGGAGAAATTTCGCATGTTGGCTCTCCACCAAATATATCCTCATCTCCGACAAGGGGATTGGATGTGTTCGCTGGTCCTACAAGATGCCTACTTTCATGTCCTGATAAGTCAGCATCACAGGCAATAACTACGATTCCTAGTCTGATCGTCTCACTATCAATTCAAAGTGCTCCCCTTTGGTCTGAAGTCAGCTCCCCGAGTGTTCACGAAGTGCATGGCGGTAGTGGCAGCCACTCTGCGACGCAGAGGCATCTTTGTCTATCCTTACCTGGACGATTGGCTGCTGAAAGGCCCCTCTCCCCAGATTGTGAGGAACCATTTCTGGCAGTGTCTAGATCTTTGTCAACAACTGGGCCTCCATGTGAACTTCGAAAAGTCGACACAGCAGCCCACACAGAAAATCCACTACCTGGGGGCTATGATAGACTCCGAGCTAGGAAAAGTGTTTCCTTCGGAGGAGAGACAATTATCCATCACACAGAAAGGTAGACAGATTTTAGGCAGCAACCTGTCTTCGGTACGTCAGATCGCCTCCCTGCTAGGGTCCATGGCATCCTGCATTTTTCTGGTCCCCAATGCCAGGCTGAGAATGCGTCCTCTACAGCAGGATCTGGAGGACAAATGGGATCAGCGGACATCTCGCTGGGAAGACAGAATCTATCTGTCTCACACAGCCAGAGCATCCATCCCGTGGTGGATGAAGGACAATCTGAGAGTAGGGGTTCCGTTCCATCAAGCTACTCCTTCTCAGACTCTGATCACAGACGCATCCCTCCAAGGATGGGGGGCTCACATGGGGTCTCTCCAGACGCAAGGCCTATGGTCCTCAAAAGAGCAATTGTACCACATAAACATGTTGGAACTAAGAGCCGTTCATCTGGCTCTCAAGGCTTTCCTTCCTTCGATTCAGGCGAGTTCCATCCTAGTACAGATGGACAATACCACCACCATGTACTACCTGAACAAACAGGGGGGAACTCGCTCGAGGACACTCTCTTTGGAAGCTCAGACCCTTTGGCACTGGCTCCTGGCAAGGAATCTATCCATCACAGCGGTTCACCTGCCGGGAGAGCAGAACTCTCAAGCGGATGCCCTCAGCCGGCACTTCGAGGACCAGCAGGACTGGGTTCTCAACGACGAGGTGGTCGAACACATTTTCCAGGCTTGGGGTCGTCCAGATAGCGACCTGTTCGCGGACGACGAAAACACAAAATGCAGAGACTTCGCCTCAAGGTACTACCGGCCAGGATTGAAGGGGAATGCCATTTTGATCGACTGGTATGGGGCATTTGTGTACGCCTTTCCACCCCTTCCTCTCATCCTGAAGGTGGTGACCAAGCTCTCACATTCAGACACTACGATGATCCTGACTGCTCCGGACTGGCCGAGGCAGTGGTGGTACCCGGACCTTCTGCATCTGTCAATATGCCCACACAAAAGGCTACCGTGCAGACCGGATCTGCTGTCCAAGAGGAACGGGAGGATTCATCACCCCAACCTTCCCTCACTGAACTTGGCAGCATGGCTCCTGAGGTCCTCCAATATGGTCATTTAGGCCTTCCTCAGGACTGCATGACCATATTGAAAGAAGCGAGGAGACCCTCGACAAGACACTCATATGCTTGTAAATGGAAGCGTTTTTATGTATGGTGCGTACAAAATCATTGTAATCCTACCAAGGGGCAGGAGGAAGTAATTTTGCCATATCTGCTTCATCTAGGCAGAGCAGGTTTGAAATTCTCTTCCATTAAGGTGCACCTAGCTGCCATTACTGCATACAGGCGTTCCCCTTCTCAACCCTCGTTTTTCCAGCTACAGGTAGTGAAGGACTTCCTACAGGGTCTCAAGAAAGTCTACCCTCCGGTTCGACCCCCTTCACCCCCTTGGGAGCTGAACTTGGTGCTCTCAAAATTGATGGGTCCACCCTTTGAGCCTATTCACAAAGCAACCTTACAACACCTTACGTGGAAGGTAGCTTTCCTGGTGGCTATCACCTCAGCTCGTAGGGTGAGCGAGATACAGGCTCTCTGTTCAAAAGAGCCCTACACAGTCTTCCATCTCAATAGAGTGGTCCTGAGAACACATCCCTCCTTCCTTCCGAAGGTGGAGTCTGATTTTCATGTAAACCAAATCATTTCTCTTCCGACTTTTTTCCCTAATCCCTCCACTCCAGCTGAGAGGGCTCTACACTCATTAGACCTGAAAACGGTTTTGAAGTTTTATCTAGACAGGTCGAAGTCAATTAGAAAGTCTGATCACCTATTTATTAATTATGGTTCGATCAGGACAGGTTTTCCAGCATCAAAGCGGTCCATCTCCAGATGGATAGTTTCATGCATCAAATTAGCTTACCAGCTAGCACAGAAGCCTCTTTGTCCCGCTCCCAAAGCTCATTCCACCAGAGGAAAAGCGGCTAAGGCTGCTTTTCTCAATAATGTTCCACTCTCCGAGATCTGCAAAGCGGCCACTTGGAGATCGGTGCATACATTTGCAAGACACTATTGTCTTGACTCAGATACCAGAGCGGACACCCAAGTAGGCCAAGCCTCCTTGAGGAATCTGTTCAACAGCTGATTATTTCGGTTGTTGTTAATTGGGTCACTTTGTTTTCTCATTTGCCTGCAGGTGGAAGATGGGCTTGCTATTCTATTCAGTGCTTATGACCATTGATGAGGATCCCCTGGAAGAGAAGGATAAGTTACTTACCTGTAATCCTAGTTCTCTTCCAGGGGTATCCTCATCAAAGTCATAAGCAACCCACCCGCCTCCCCAGGCAAATTACATTGTTTTTTATGGCTAAGCTTTATCTTTGTGCCCTGACCTTCGGGTCTCCGCAAAGAACAACTGACCTAACTGTCACCCCTGAGGCATGATGGGAAGCTAGGGGTCATGGCTGCCTTAAAGGCACGGTGCCAGTTTTCTGTACAATGGCTTTCAGTTTCTATGCTATTGCTTTACAATGCAGCCTGTAGGCTAACAATGCTTACTTTTTTGCGCAGTTTTTCATGAATTTACTCATTAAAAAGAGTTCAAGTGTACCTGTACTCCTGTGGTATATATTTACACTGTGTATCTGCAAATGCATTCATTTACTTATTATTGCATTGTTTAGCCTCCTATATGGGGCTGCATTAATATGGGGAAAAATGATTTATATATATATATATATATATATATATATATATATATATATATATAGAGCTGTATATATATGTTTTTTCATATATATTTTTTATTATTCTCTGGGGTCCCCGCACATGGGCGGGAATATTCAGTGCTTATGACTTTGGTGAGGATACCCCTGGAAGAGAACTAAGATTACAGGTAAGTAACTTATCCTTATTCAACTTTCGCTACAGAGATCTCATCCTACAAAATGTATGACAGAACGGCACTGTTTCAAAATTGTTCCATAATGATCATCCCTGAATACACAAGAGAAGTTCACAAAATTTGCATGTGATTTCAAATGGTCAAGTAGAAAGTTGGAGATCTGTACTACCTCTTGCATCGTGATGTATCCTGCAAAGCTCAGTCAACCAGGGTCCTCTCAGTGTCTGGAGTGGCTTGAAATATGGAATAAAATGATTCCCTGAGCAACTGGAACTAGGCTGCAGGACACTACATGAATACAACTGGACTGGAAGAAATGTTGCAAAATATGGAGCAGCAGAAATGTTGAATTGTCGACCAGGAGGATAGCCAAACTCGCAGCTGAGATAGACTTACTAACTGACCACACCATTGATACTTCACATGCGACAACAGAAATTGACTACCCTGTCATGGATGGTGAACGTACATAAGTGTACTGCCTTACAGTGTGTGCAAGTATGCCCTAAGAGCAGAGTAAAATGTTCAGCCAGAAGTCATGGACGTACCTGGATATTATGATAGTCAGTTTTGCTGTTCAGCAACTCGGTGGCCCTGTGAAACACATTTGTACACCTTTAACTGGGAGGTGTCATACCTATATGGGGCGTTTGAATGATGCATTACTACTTGACATTTACTGGATGACACAGACTTAGACCCTAATTCAGGGTTGCACAGTACTGATGGGACGGCAAATTTGCATTCAAATTTACAGTTAACATATGGTAAGTCTAAGCCAATACAGTGCAATTACAAGTTAAACCCCATGGAATAAGGAATTGCTGTGTGGGACTGTGGACTTACCAGCAGTAAACCAAACGCAATTACCAACTCTGTGTGGTTTACCACTTGCTTTTAGCAGGTGGTAAATGTATGACCTGCCCTCAAGGTGAGGTGGGTGTGTGATGGGGTGAGAAGAGTAGGGGAGTTAAGGAGTTTTTAAGGTCTGGCATTGAATATTCCCTCATGCTAGATAAAAATTCAATAAACAAGGTTTCACCCCTACAGCAGCCCTAAGAGTCATGTGATTTTACTGGGTGGAATTACCATCCAGTTAAATCTGGTCCGGTGCCAGTGTTTCAACATCTGGGAACACCAGCCAGCTCTGATTCATGCAGAGCGGAGTTCTACATCGTAATTCTGCTCTGCCTGATTCATAATTAAGGCCTTAGTGTTTAGACGTCCTGGGTAGTATGTTTTTTTTACCTTGGATATGCCTTGCTTTAGATGTATAGTGAGGCGTTATAGGGTTATGAATGGTTCCCCAATCTGTATTTATATTAGGAAGATATTCTATATTACACACACTGCACGTGTTGCTCCCGTTTTTTGAAGGGTTCTGCTTCTAATTTAAATTTATTTTTGCTGCTATTCTAAATTGTAGTGTTACCTTTTGGTTGAAAAGCAGGGGGACTGGAAAGGATCCTGCAACCATAACTGCTATTAAAGATTTCCTTATCCTACATGCCCACGTTGAGGCAGCTCCTAATCCCTCCCTCCCCCAAACTCTCAATGCTAAATGCCATGTTATGCAGTATGCATGCAGTTTCCGCATACTGCATGGAAATGTATGAACTGCTTGATTAATCCAGCTTTGACCTACTTTTTCTAACAGTGACATCAGGTGTGGCCACATTGTAAACCTAACTGATGAGCTTGTCCCCTGGTTATGAAATGATATAGGTGGACCAAGGAGTTTAAACATGGGGCGGAGTGGCCATAATCTTTTGTGATAAGTTTGTGGTTAAAAATACACAACTTCTTAACATGTCCACTTATCAACACTTAAGTGCTCACATTTGACTATAAGCAGATTCAACTGTCCTTTCTCTTGGTTTATCGGCCTTCTGAACTCCCTCCTTCAGCGCTTAACCATTTTGGAGGAACGCAGTACTCTCTGTCTATATAGAAAATGTTTGACAGACCTGGGTGACTTCAGTTTATGGTGTTATGCCTCATTCGGAACTGGACAAAAAATTCAAAGATTCAGTGGAACCATTTGAACTAGACCTCACCTCTACAGTTCCTACTCCCTCCGCTAATTATTTACTTGACCCCATTTTCTCAAGTTGGGAAGCAGGGGAGTGACCTGACCTTTTAAGCTGGACTAACCATGTAGCAGTCTTGTTCTACCTTTCAAATCATACTTCTGCAGCCAAAATATCACTCTATAACTCCATTATGGGCCAATCTTACGATTTGGAGAGAGATTCAAGTCTGTGCGTGATCACCAGCCAGCCCATCTTGTAGATTCTAACCCCAATATTCTTCCTAATAATTTCAACGCTGCTATCATAGATACATTAGATGAAATTCTGCCTTTGAAAATAATGAATACATTTAAGCGCAGCAAAAATGTACAAGTGGGTTACAGAACAGCTTTCCATAATCCAGCTAGAATCCTGAATAGCTGAAAGACTGTGGCATAGATCTTATTAATGTCAATTAAAAATCAATTCCCTCAAAGTGACGAAAAACGCATCCTAGCACAATTAAATGTGCAAAAAAACCTCCCCTATTTAAGAGTCACTTAGCAGTTCCAAGTTTTTCTAAAGAGTTTTTTTTTTTAAAGTATAAATAAACTCCAGAAACCTGTTGCTTGTAACTTATATCTTCATCGCTTCTCTCTGTGAACAGCTTTTGGCTTCTTTTATAGGTAAAATTGGTAAAAATAGGTGCAGACAACAGTATTATCCATCCAACTTTTTAGACACGTTCTTGCAGACCAAAACAACTCTGTTTATAGCTGAGGACACATTAATTGGTACATATTTTAAGCAATTAGCTCCTTTTGTAAGCTCTGGCACTGGGACATTATTTTACCACTGGTCAGATGTTGGTATGAAACGGCATCAGTCCTCTGCTGAAGTAACCTTCTGTTGATCCCTCCGAGTCACGTAACTTTTGCCCGGTTTCCCTTCTGCTTTTCCTATCTAAGCTGCTTGGGGAAATTGTGTTTTTTCACTTGAAAGATTATGTGGAATCAAATTTGTTTCTTGACAATCAACAAGCTGGGTTTCACTCAGGTTGCAGCACTGAATTGGTTGCTGTGTCTATGGTAGACGACCTCGCTATGATGATGAATGCCAGAGAGACAGGAGTCCTTTTTAAAAAAAATTTTTTTTATTTTTTATTAATGCATGTTGAACGTTGATATACAAAACGGTTATAATTCACAGTCTGAGGGAAGTGGAGAGGGAGAAAAGAACAAAGAGAAATCAAAATTATGCATTACTTTTTACAAATCTATCTCCCCTGGGGCCTGCCCAGTTGGGCTGGACCGCTCAACCACCCAACCCACCCCCCGTGGTTGGCAATGAACGACCTATTTGCCTGGTTTTGAATTCTGTCTCGATTCCCTTTTAGTGATGTGGCCCCTTTTCTTCAATCCATTTAGTCAGAGGTGCCCACATTTTTAGACCCTTTGTTTGAGAGCGTAATCCCCTTTTAGTATACATAGCTTTTTCGAGATTATGGTTTGCTAAGAAACAAGATAACCATTGCTGAAACGAGGGAGGGTTAGGATCCAACCATGCAGATGCAAGACATAACCGTAGTATCGCCATACCAATGAATACCAATTCTTCTCCAAACTTCCCCTGAGTATTCTGGGCGACACCAAGTCCTATCAAGGTAGGAGAGAGGACGCATTCGACGCCTAGGGATACCTTAAAGAAATTGGTAATGTCTTGCTTAAGTTTACCGAGGGCATCACAAGAGGCAAAGATATGCATCAGATCTGCCTGGAATAATGCACACCGAGGGCAGAGGGTTCCTCTCCCCGTCCCCCATTTCGCAATCCTTTTAGGTGTGTAGTATAGCAAAAAGCAAGTTTTGTAATATTGGGCTTGGAGTCGGGCCAGAATCAAGGTGTTCTGTGCTAATTTGACAGAGTGAAAAAATAGGTTTTCAGAGGCCCCAGTTTCCACTCCCCACTTTACCGCCTGAGCACCCATATCATCTGTCATTAGTGAGTTAAATTTTTTTTAAACTAGACGTATTGATAGGTCCGTGTTCCTTCTCAGATTGTCAATTATGTTGTTACTATCGAAGCCAATTGGCCCTCCACCTTTCTTATTTAAAAATCTCTAATTTGGAGGTATTTATAGAAATCCCTCCAATCTGGCTCATACCGTTCTTTAAGATTATCAAAGGAAGCCAGGCCTGATGAAGAAAAGAACGCTCCCAACTTGGTCAGCCCGGCATCACACCATTTTTGGATAACTGGGCCTTTAAAAATCTCGGGTAAATTGGGATTATTGCAAAGTGGTGTATAATGATTGTACCGGCCTAAACCAATCAGTTTACGTATTGATTTCCAGATTTTATGCCCCCCGATCAAGGTTTTAAAGCAGACTTTCTTATAGTGGCTGTCGCTTAAAAATCGCCAAGCCCAGCCCCACTCTTCCACACCGATTATGAGTTCGAGGGGGGTTGGCACCCCCTCAGTCATATTATTATCTCTTGGCTTCTCTTGTGTTGCGACTAAATTATATAGTAGTGTTGTAGCCCAATAATAAAGTCTTATATTAGGAAGAGCCAAACCGCCCCTCTCCCTGGGTAAGGAGAGATATTTGTATGCTCTTCTTGGCTTAGCATATGCCCAGATAAAGCGGGAAAATAAATCTTCGATTTGTTTAAGGCAATCCGTGGAGAATTCAAGTGGGATTGCACGCATAAAATATAAAAATTCTGGAAAAAATAAAATTTTGATATTACATCTGCCGATAATAGACAGATGTAAGTTGTGAATTCTCATCAGTTCTGGTTTAGTTTTAGCTATTAATGGGTCTATGTTATCTTTGACTATTTTATCGATGTTAGCAGAGATGTCAATCCCAGATATATTGCATGTTTGACTGCGCGAGTGTCATTGATTGTTAAGTTCTCATCACCCACGATTTGCGTTATGGTATGGTTTAGAGAGTACCCAGAGAATGTCCCATATCTCGCCGCTTCTGCCTCAATTTCGACCATAGCAGTTACGGGGTCGGGAGTCACAAGGGTGATGTCGTCAGCATACGCCAGGAGTTTGGTTTCCGAGCCATGGGTGACAATAGGCCTAATAATCTCGTTGATTTCCAATTGGCGTAGAAAAGGGTCGATGTAAATTGCAAATAAAAGCGGCGAGCTTGGGCATCCGTGGCGGGTACCTCTCGTTATGTTAAAAATATCCGTGAGTGCGCCATTGACAGAGGCGTGCAGTAGGGTGAAAGTGCAACATTTTAAAAGCTTGCAGAAGTCCTTTACACACTCTGACCCTCGCCAGAGTCTCCCATAGAAAAAGCCAGGAGACCCTGTCGAAGGCCTTTTCTGCATCTAGAAAAATTAATGCCATTGGGTCACTGGAAACATTTGCAGCATCAAAAAGTGAGATGACACGTCTCATGTGATCCGTCGTCCCTCGCCATGGTAAACCCATGTTGCCTGATAGAGATAACCTTGTGGATAACAGAGGCCAACCGAGTGGCAAGGATTTTGGAGTAAATCTTGCTATCACTGTTGATTAACGTTATAGGGCGGTATGAACCGGGTTTAGATGGTATCTTATTTTTTGTAAGAAAGACTACAATTTTGGCCTGCGACCAGGATTCCGGTGGTCTGCCACCCTTGAACACTTGTATGAATAGCTGAGTCATGCAATCTTTGAGCTGTGGCGAGAATGTTTTATAGAATTCAAGAGGTATATTATCTAACCCAGTAGCCTTGCCGTTGGGGAGGCTGTTGATGCATAATATCTCGATCCATTGCAGAAGTTCATCGAGCCATAGCCGGTCTTCCAGAGAAAATTGTTCCGAAGGGATCGAGTTAAGATATGCCTCAATGTCTCCCGGGCTCCCAGATGAGTCTTCACTATATAATTTCTGATAGTATGAGTGAAACACATCTCGAATTCCATCTGGGTCTGTGATCAACCCTCGCTCAGGGTCATTTATTTCTTGTATTGTATTCCGAGTGAGTTTTTGTCTTGCTCTGATTGCAAGGTGATGGCCTACCTGCTCGCTACACTCGTATGCCTCCTCCCGCCATGCTATAAGTTTATCAGCAGCTGTATTTGCTATAATTTCCATGACCGCTGATTTTGCGACTGCTACCTTAGTCTGTGCTTCAGCGGGGTCACCCCCGGCTTGAAGCACGGAAATCAGTTCTTCAACGACAGCTAATCTGGCTAGTGTGTCATTTGTCAAGGAGCGTTTTTTTTTATTCAGTGATAGGGAAAATCCGAGGGTTTCCCCCCGTATTCCAGCTTTTAGCGCATCCCAGACAGTTTCGATTTCTGTACTCCCCAAGTTCTCACGAAGAAATTGAGGAATCCACATTCTCATATGATGACAGTAGTCTTCATTGAGAAGTAGAGCTCGTTCAAAACTCCATGTGGTACTTCTCCCACCCTTGGGTGGTTTCCCCTTTAGCTCTACCGTTAGAGGGTTGTGATCAGCGAGAATACGAGGTGCTTTTTCAATAGAGCAATCGTGAAGAAGAGAGTGTGATACTAATATATAATCTAATCTGGCATGTTTGTTGTGGGGATGGGAGAAGTAAGTGAAGCCGGGGTCAGAAGGATTCTGCCAGTTCCAGAGATCAGAGAGGGCATGCTCCTGACATAATGTCTATAGCGCCCGGAACACCTTAGGTTTCCGGCCATTATATACCCAGTCGGTTTCTGCGTTTAGTTTTTTATCTGCGGGTATGTTGATGTTGAGGTCCCCACATATTATTAGGGGGAGTGTCCAAGTGGCTAATTCATTATTTAAGTAATGAAAAACTTCTGGGTCATCTAGGATGCTACCATAGATCGAGCAGATGGTGAGCAGGTCCCCGTTATCCCTGCAGCATTCCGTAATAACCCATCTGCCTAGTTGATCAGCTGAAGTGCGCCTAAATTGTATAGTACTGTTAGCTGTCAGGATCGCGACCCCACGTGTACGTGAGTTTTGTGTTGTTCCCCCCCACCAGAGTATAACCAAGTGTTTTGAGTAAATGCAGCTGAGACCTCTCGATGTGAGTCTCTTGCATGCAGATTATGTCGGCCTTCAATAAGCGTAGAACAACTGCAGTATTCCGTCTCTTTTTGGGGTCATTTAGGCCACAAATATTGATTGTAGCAATATGGAGTTTACTCATCTAGGATGCAGGAAGAGAAAAGACGAAAGGAAAAGGAAAATCGAGACATTTCAAACTGTGCTGCAAACCCCCCCTCTAAGCCCAAAGAAACCCCCTCACCCTTCCCATCCCTCCCTCCACCCCCCACCTAATGCTGAGCAAGATGGGGTGTCCGAGTAACGTGTCACCCGCGATGCTCCGCCGGCCGGGCCCCCAGGGACTGTGACAGAACATCAGTATGCCCCCACAGAGCCTCAAATGACTTTAAAAAAAAAAACATTTCTAAATGAAGTGCCCCCAGTACCTGCACATCGTTATCGCATTCGTCTGCCAGCGCGAACAACCAGGAATCGGCGAGGTGCTCAGCCAGACGCACCCGCTGCTAACGCCAGTCTCAGCCCAGCTTGATTCATCATCATCGCTGACACCTCCTGCCTCGCGGCCGGATTCCCTTACCAAGCAGCTGCGCGGAATCCTCTCGGCAATCACCAGAGCCCTGCCAAACGGAATTCCTTTCATTCCGCTGTCAGCTGAGCTACATGGAAGGCGCAGGGGTATGTCGTCTGTTTCCCGGCTCCTGAGGTCGAGCGCTTGGAGCACCTCGCTGCTACAGTGGAACAGAAAGGAACCAGTGCACAGACAAGTAAGGATGGCTGGGCGGGGAGGCAAAACTGTTAAACCCAAGAGTTCTCAGCCCTCTTTCCCGTCAACAACGCCCGCAGGTCTCCCCTCCACAATGACTGCTGAAAATCGGCCTAAGCGTAATGACACACGGGGGGTCAGGGGTAAAGGGGGTGAGAAGAGCAAGAAAGCCGAAAATAATGAGAGCTTTCAAAAATCTGATACCGCCAAGAAAGCTCTGCATAAAACCAATCGGGGCCTGGGCAATTCTCAAACGTTAATTTCAAACATTTTTGGCCCAACTGAAGAGAAATTTCACAAGGTTTCTGAGCAGAAAAACAAAGACCAAACGGGGGACTAAGATCTGTATATTGCTGACAGCTCTAATGCCGCTACTGCCCCTACTCTGGATCCGGTATCAATAGCAGGCATGCACATTCAAACAACGTCTACCCCTACCCCACCATCTGACCGTGAGGAGGCATTTGGAAGTAATCCTACCACGGAGCTCCAAGCACATGCTCTTGACGTTCTCGCCGCTACTGCAGCTCTTGACTGCTAAAAGACCTTAGAAAGAAACTCAGGAGCAAATGGCAGTGAATCTTTCTCAACCTGCAAGGTCCCTGAATTTGATGTGGCAAACACCCCTCACCCCCGGCCCATGACACCCGATACCCTTGAGAAATTCTACTCACTAACAGATGAATCGGATGTCTCAGATTTGAGCATATCCGCCTCTAGCGAGGGAGAGGGGCAGAACTGGAAAAGCAGCTCGGACTCCGACTCAGAACCCACCAAAGCTTATGGGCAGAGCAAAACTCAGAATAAAGGAAGCCGGAGAAAGAGGGTGGAGACAACCGACAATGGTAGCGCTCTGGACTTCAGATGGGACTACTCAGCCTCACAACTAACTAGTATGGCAGACTTAACAGTCTGCTCAGGAGGAAACCGCACAGTCACCGCCAGTATCGCCAGTACTGAAGATAAAGGGATGGGGGCCCACAACGATCCTGCTCTAGCCGTTGTCCTACAATCCATCAGGAGCTTCCGGGAGGAGGCAAAACTAGACAACCGGAGATCTCGCTTGGCAGCCAAAAAACTACAAGGGGCCGTTCGGAAGGTAGGCAGAACTTGAGCTGAAATAGCAGACAGGATGGCCTCCGTTGAAATCCAAACCGAAAATCTCGAGAAGGATATTGTCACTCTGAAAGCGCAAGGAAATGAACATGATGGCATTGTGAAGGACCTAATGTGGAAGATGGAGGAATACGAGAACAGGCAACGGCGCAACAATCTTCGCGTTCTCGGCATCCCGAAGGGGGCCGAAGGGGGAGATCCCAGGAACTATATGATCACGTTGTTGAAGGGCGCTTTCCCCAAACTACACACCTGGGATTGGGACAAAGAAATCCAGCGAGCCCATAGATTCCCTCTTACACCATCTAAACGTCCCTCAGCTACTCCTCAACACCCACGCGCAATGCTCCTATACTTCGGTAACTTTCTCTTACGACAGTCTCTTTACGACCTGGCTAGACCAACTGCCAAGAAGGAATTCAATGGAGTATCGTTCTTCACAAGACCCGATTTTGCGCATGCCACTGTCGAGCGCAGATGGAGACTTAGACAACTCTTCACCCCCTTCCAGCAACTTGGAGCTGAAGTTTACCTACAGAACCCAGCTCGTCTAAAGATAGTCTACAAGGGCTCCACGCGCAGCTTCATCTCGGAAATGCAGGCCCAGGCGTATTTACAGGATATCACCGCCCAAAATTCGAACCTTACCAATAAGATTTAGTGGCTAACAGTCTTGAAAATTGTCTATCATGAATCCAACTACAAAGTCACTATCTTAGTCAACTATTTTTTTCCTCTCTCTTCTCCTCCACCGCATACTCCTATAGATGCATAGAAAAGTCGTAGTAGACATTTGACTGTAGAGCTCATTTTATTTTCCTCTTTTTTTCAATGTCTTAAAGTTAGACTTTTTCTTTCTTTTTTTTCTTTTCTCTCATAGGAGGACTGAGTTTATCTGCTCTTTTTCTCTTATCTTGCTGCACTGAGCGCACTGAGGGCACTGTGGGGGAGGGGGTTCTAGGGTGGGTGGCCAGCCCGGCGGAGGCACGGGGCTATGATTGCTCGGATGGCATCACCCTGGCCCGGCTCGGGCCAGGTAACCTCAGAGACACAGGAGTCTTAATGCTCCTGGACCTCACAGCATCATTTGACACAATTGCCATGCAATCCTCCTTTCTAGACTGGCAGAATTATGCATTGAATGAGTAGCTATATCCTGTGTTTTTTTTTTTTTTAAACAATTTTTATTGCGTCAAGTGTCAAATACAATGCAGAACCCTGTAACCCAGAGGTTGTCTGCTACAGTTTAAAGTACCAAGAGTTGCATTGACATTTAATATAAACATATTTCAAGAAACAATATGTACCCAACAAAACCACCCCCATGCACTTTCTCTGCACTACATTTCAAGCATCACCTCCACTCCCACTGCATCAATGATAATTTCCGCTTAACCATTGGTCCCCTGCACCTCAATTCCGCCCACCTATCCCAGAATCGCAGCATCTCCAAGCTATATCCTGTTTGAAGTCATTTTTAATAGACTGGAGACAAATTGTGCCTATACCGCCATTCTTTTCTACTACTAAGGAGTCATGATTTAGTGTACCCCTGGGCTCTGTCCTTTCCCCATATTTTTTTAATATCTGTAAGTTTACTGTGGTGCAATTTTTAAATCATTTTTTTTTTTAAACAGACTGTATTGAGTTTCATACAAGGTGTATAGGCCGTGATTTTACGACCTTGTCAAACAGACATTTTGCAATCAAGCTATTTAAATTACAAGTAGGGCAGTACATAACACACAAGGTAATAGTTTGTTCGAAATGCTGGATTGACACAATGAATACTCAGCTCTGCGTAAGTGCTTGTAGTCAGTTCTCGCTGCGACTGCAGCCACCCATCCCCTAACTACCCCCCCTAACTACCCTCCTCCCGTCCCTCCCCCCAGGCGTGTCACTTAGGTCCAGGTCAACAATGTGTGGCATACCCTCATACCAAGTAGGGCAGCAACACTGATTGCGGTATTACTGTAAGGGATCCCGTCGCAGGGAGGGGTCTCAATGCATTCTCCAGTAGTGGGAACCCAGGCCCCAGGAGCCCTGCTTCTGCCCGTAGATTAACCTGTGTCTGCTGTGGGGTCTCCTATGGAGGTGTCGTCTTCACTGTTATCAGGGGATTTGAGTGCTACAACTAGTGCCTCCCAAGCCCTCGCCGCCTCCAGCGCCTTCTCGCTCCCCGTCCGCTTCGCTACCTGCAGCCTGATCACCCCTTCACATTCGACCCATTTAAGGAACTCTGCTTTCCATTGTGCTATGCTTGGACCCTGCTTCGCTTTCCAGTGCATGGTGATATTTCTCTTGGCCAGGAGTAAACCCAAATCTAGAAACTTACTTGTGATTTTATTCTTGGACGTGTGGGAGAACCAGTGTTTCAGGGTCGGCTCTATCTCCCTATCCGTGACTTCGGTCAGTACCGTTGTTAAGTCCTCCCAGTAGCTGTCTAGGGACGGGCAGCCCCAAAACATGTGTTTAAAATCTGCGCCTGCTGCATTGCAACGCGGACAAGTCGCTGAGTTGGTTGGGAAATACTTATTGAGCTTTTCCGGGGTGAGGTATGCTCTGTGTAGGATATAGAAGTGTACTAATTAAAACCTTGCGTTCCGGGTGCTCTTACAGGCTCTCTTCACCAACTCCCCCCAAGTTTTCTCCGGGATATCCTCCCCAAGGTCAGCCTCCCATTTGAGCTTCAATTCTGTCAGGGGAAGTAAAGCTTCTGATGATATTCGCCTATATAGGCATGTCACTGCTTTGTATGTGCCTGCTGCCATTACCACGTATTGGCAACCCAGTGATGTTTTTGGTTCATTGAGACCTTCCCCCCAGTGCTTTCGGATAGCCGCAGTAAGTGCGGTATACAACAGGAAATCCCCCCCGGGTAGATCATAACGAGCTTGTAGATCATTGAATGGGATCAGGGTTCCCTCCTCGTACAGGTCTCCTATACTGGCCAACCCGTGTTCCGTCCAGATCCTCAACCTCTGCCAGTAGCCACCATGCGGCAAGGCCTTACACATGAGTAATGGGATTTTCGGTGGATAAGGGCGTCTGATTTTAGCCCTTCGCAAGTATCTGTTCCAGCACTTTCGTGCCGTGCTGAGCTCCGTGATGAGGGTTGCGGACCCGACAGGAAGCCGCAGGACTATGTGGGATAGTATATGTGGGGACCCAACTTCTTCTCTCCGTTCCTCTGCCCCCCTAGTACTGTGCGCTACCCATTGCGTAAGCCATTGCAATTGCGCTGCTAAATAATAGGTCTCATAGTCAGGAACCGCTAGGCCTCCCTCGCCCTCGGTCGCATTAGAGAAGTCAGAGCTACTCTAAGTCTGCCGGTACCCCAAAGGAACACTGTAATCATCGATCGGAGCTGGACAAAGTACTTTGCCGGGATCCAAATCGGCAAAGTTCCGAAGTAGTATAGTAAACGTGGGAGTGTGATCATTTTAAGCAGTGCCACGCGGCCCGCAACCGATAGCAGCAAGGAGCCCCAGAAGTCCAAGTTACCTTTCGTCCCCCTTATGGCCTTCCCTATGTTACCCTCCAGGATGTCGTCTTTGTCATGATATATTTGCGTGCCCAGGTATGTCAGGCATCTGTCCTCCCAGGTCACCCCCTCCGATTCTCGTGGGCCTATTCTGCCCCTTTTCGTAGGGAACAGGCAAGATTTTGTCCTGTTCACTTTGAGTACTGCAACTCTGCTGAGTGCCTGAAGCAGATGTTTCGCTCCAACGAGCTCCGTCCTCGAGTCCGCCAGAAAGAGCAAAAGGTCATCTGCATACAGTGCTATGTGGTGGGTTTGCCCATGGACATTGAGCCCTTGTTAGGAGCGCCCCGATCTGGCCCGTGCTGCCAATGGCTCCATTGCCAGAGCAAACAGCAGGGGGGAGAGGGGGCACCCCTGAAGCGTTCCCCTGTCAACTTTACAGGCCTCTGAAATGAGTCCACCAGTTTTAATTCTGGCAGTGGAGTCAGAATATAGGAGAGCCATCCAGCTCACGAAATCATCACCCAGCCCCATTTTCCTCATCACATGAGACAGGTAAGGCCACTCTAGGCTGTCAAATGCTTTTTGTATATCGACGGCAAAGACCGTCGCCGTGTCAGTATTGTAAGAGTCCGCTTCTAGGACTCTCAGAAGGCGCCGCACATTACACGCTGTGTTTCTGGTGGGGATAAACCCGGATTGATCTTTGTGTATCAGGGCAGTCATATAGGGAAGCAAGCGGGTAGCCAAAATTTTGCTAAGTATTTTATAGTCCAAATTGAGCATGGATAACGGGCGGTATGCGGTTTTATCCCATGCCCGTTTGCCCGGTTTGAGCAGCGGTACGATAACCGCCTCCCTAGTAGACACGGGCAGTTGGCCAGCTCGCTTGGCGTCGCTATATAACTGTACTAACCTGGGGGCCAAAATATCAATGTATGCTAGGTAGAATTCGATTGGGAGGTCATCTGTGCCTGGAGTTTTGTTTCGGGCCATACTTTTGATAGCTCCCCGCACCTCTCCTACTTCGATTGCCCGCCCGAGCAAGTCTCCTGTGTCTTCGTCTACAGCTGGTAGCTCGACATCCCGCGTGAATTCTTGTAATTCCTCCTCCGTAGGAGCCAGCTGACTACTGTAGAGGTCAGTATAGTAGGCAAGGAACAGGTCATTGATTCCCTGCTGATCATATCTTGCTACCCCATGTTGGTCTCTAAGCTCCAGTATCACTGAGCCTCTCCTGGCCGGGTTGGCTAACCAAGCCAGTAGGGCCCCCGACTTGTCCCTTTCCGAGTGTGCGCGGGTTATGTATTTTTTGTAGTCGAAGCAGCGTAGCCGCTCGACTTGTACTGCCACTGCCTCTCTGGCGTCTAAGAGCTCCTGGTGTTTGTCTGGGTTCTCAGGCCTATCCCTTTCCAGGTCGCACAGTGTCTGGTCAGCTCTCTCTATGTCCTGAAGTATCGTTTTCCTGACTCCCATCATCTCTGAGATGCACCTCCCCCTAATGACTGTTTTACATGCGTCCCATTCCACTAATGAGGAAGTGGCAGTGCCCTCGTTATCGTGGAAGTAGTTAGTAATAGCCGACCCTATTGCTGCCTGAAAAGCTTGGTCTTCTAACGCCTCGGGGCGCAGGCGCCAGTTGGGGATCTTGGGTCGCGCGCAGGACCATTGCAAGCTCACTAGCACAGGGTTGTGATCAAAGAGCTTCCGCGTGAGGTATTCGCTACTGCAAATCCCCTCGTGGACATCCGGGGAGCACAATATGGCGTCTAGCCTGACGTGTAGTTCGTGCAGAGCTGAGAAGGAGTAATCCCTGGCCACAGGGTGTTGCACCCTCCAGGAATCTATCAAGCCCCATTTCTGTTGCCAACGGTAACGCACTTCTGCTAGCTTGTGTGCAGGTGCATCAGGGAGTGGGGGGTGAGAACGGTCTAGCGTGATATCCGCTATGCAATTGAAGTCGCCTCCCAGCAAGATCGAGCCCGTAAGGACAGGCGCCAGTTTCCTAGAGAGGTGGGAGAAAAAGGCTGGTTGGTCCGAATTGGGGGCATATATGCTTCCTAGCGTGAGGTCCCTGCCATCCAGCTTCCCTGACACTACCACATATCTACCCTCTGGGTCTATAAACTGACGTGTGCACTGGAACAGGATACCTGCTCTTATCCATATTAAAAACCCCCTTGCAAATGCGGAGTGAGTGGTATAAAACGCTTGACCCCTCCAGCGGTGCTGCAATGCCGAACCTTCCTTTGTCAATATATGGGTTTCCTGAAGGAATGCTATCTGAATACCTCTGCGAACCAAATAGGAATGGATTTTATGACGTCGGACCATTGAGTGCATACGCCTCACATTCCACGAGATGCACTTCAAACCTAGTGGGGGTCCCATTGTCGTGGTATGATCCAGCACCCATTAAAAAATCCCCCCGTGACACGCCTGGTTCCCCAAAACAATTCCCAACTGATTGAACAACCCCAACCCCCCCTCCCCAGGACAGGTACCGGAGAAATGGCCCCCATCCAAACAGTGCTAAACCATGTCATCATCTAGTGACAGTTGAAGGGGTGGTCAACCTACAGTCTCGGTTCTAGGACCCCGCTCCACCGCCCCCCCAGCATATGAATCAGACATCACAATATAATAACCCCCAGACCTGGCGGCCGAGGCCAACAGCACAGTGCGGAATACAATCAGGCCTGTGAGAAGTCCATCAGAGATATGTCTGATCGCTGGTATCTTCTGCTCCTGCCGCCGCGGGACAGACATCACATGAGATCGTCTGCAGTCTGGGGTGTAACCTGAGGTAAGTCCGTGCCTAGGCTATCATTGTCGCTGTGGTCCGGAGTCGTTTCGGATCTTCCTGTGTGAGTCGCCACCGCCTGCAGTGCTCTGCAGCGTTCCAGGCATTGGATCCAACTTTAGCGCTGTGAGGACTCAGCTGCGGAGAGTTCGGAGCAGAGGCACGATGAGATGCCGCACTGCGCGTTTCGAGCCAGTCCCATGCCTCTTGGGGTGTGTGAAAGAAGCGTGTTCCCACAGGGTCTGCCACTTGAAGTCGAGCGGGGAATAGCATGGCGTAGGGCAAGTGTAGTTGGGGTAACTTTGCTGTGACAGCTGTAAAGGACGCTTTGCTCCGTTGGACCTCTCTTGTGAAGTCTGGGAAGATCATGACGGCACTGTTATCGATTTGCAGACCTTGTTTTTGGCAGGCTCTCTGTAGGATGTGATCCCTGTCCCGAAAGTGCAACAGGCGTGCCACTATTGGTCGTGGAGGAGCTCCTGGTTTTGGTGGTTTAGCCGGTACCCTGTGCGCTCGTTCCAGCGCATAGAAGGAAGATAACCCCTCCGGAGCTACTTCTGCTCGGATCTAGTCTTCCAAGAAGCGCACCATGTTAACCCCTTCTCGTTTTTCTGGCACTCCAATGACGCAGATATTGTTCCTGCGGGATCGCCCTTCACTGACTTCGGCCCGCATTTCCAGCACTTTTACTTTAGCATCAAGATCTGTGAGAGAGCGTTGCAGACCATGCACTGTCTCCGGAAGGCCCCCTAGTTCTTTTTCGTGAATGGCCACTCTGTCCTTGAGCTTGCGGTGGTCATCTTTTAGTAGGGTGAGATCTGTACCGATGGCGTCGATTTTCCCCTCTAGCACTTCCCTGGAGGCCGTTATTGCCTGCATGACATCTGTCAGGGTGGGTTCCCGGGGGGTCGGGTCACGCCCTGTCTCCAGGGTTTCGTCCTTGTCATCTGTCTGAGCACCCGGGGTATCCATGTTGAGGACAGCGAATCCTCTCTTCTTCTGTGTTCTCCCCATTTCGGTAGCGTTACAATTGGTGCCTTGCTGTCAGACACAGATACGCGCTGGTATGCCGTATTGCGTTGCGGGCAGATTAAGTCTGGCCCTCCCAGTAATCCGCTAGGTGACCACGAGCCAACAGGAAGCTTCTAGTCCTCAACAACCTCCCCAGGGGCACTTGGCTGCGTTCCCCGGTAGGGTCAGGGACGCTGCTATACAGGCCCACCAGGATCCTGCAGGCTCGTTCCTTTACCGGGAGACAGATGTGGTACTGTCGCACTAGGTTCTGGATACACCCCTCGCCAGTGAGGGCCTGACTCGCTCACCTCCGCCAACCTTCTGTGGCTCTGCGTGGGTAGCTCACAGACCACCTTTCCTCTTGTGCGGCGGATGAGATGCCACTGTTGATCTGCCCCTCAGCCAGTTGTAGGCCTGCACTTGCGGTCGGATTCCGCCGCCGCCTGGAGCCTCACTCAGTGCTCAGCCAACGACCTGATCAGATCAGTAGTGTATTAAGCACCACTCCTTCAGAGGTGCTCAGCGTCGTCTCCCGCACAAGGCGTCTCTTCGCTGGTGCCAAGCAGGCTAGGTATCATAGGATTGGGTCACCTGCGAGGTGTGGGTCGATCCCTCCAGGCCTAGTTCTCCAGCGGGGTGAGGCGCACAGGGAGCCGCCTGAGGAGTGCAGGGCTTTGTGTGAAATAGCAGGGTCTCTTGGCACTCACCCACTTGGCAGGGGTCTCAGGGCTCGAGTTAATGCGTGGGCTTTTTCTTAAACAGGAGCTCCGGCCCTACCGATCTCTCGCACTCGCGGGCTCTGCGGCCCCTCCGGGGGCCTCCGTCAGGGGGATCGTTGGCACAGTTAATGGGGAGCAGTCCCGTTCATCCTCAGCGCTTTACAGGGGTGCAGCGCCCCATCTCCCCATAGCAGGACAGCGGTCCTCGCCTTCTCACAGTGCCCAGCTTCTCACGGCCCTCTATAGTGTTGCAATGGAGGCCGCTCCCGCTCGGGTGGACTCCTACACTCCGCCCGCTGTCAGGCCTCTTCGCACTCACTTCAGCAACCCCGCCTCACACCTCTACTCACAGGTCATATGCTGCTGCGCAATGGCCGGGTGCACTCCTCTGATGTAGATCGGCTATCTGCCGCCGCCCGCTGTCAGGCCTCTTAGCACGCACTTCAGCACACCCCCGCCTCGCACCTCTACTCACTGTTCGTATGGTGCTACGCAATGGCCGAGTGAGCTCCGCTAATGTGGATCGGCAACCTGCCGCTAGTTGCTCATACAGTTGGCCAGGATACAGGCGCCATCTTACTGCTGCCTCCATCAGATCATAGCAAAACCAAAGGGGATGATGGACGGAGTGTTGAACATTGCAAGCACTCACCCCCAGTCAACTGATCTGGGTTTAATCCATCATCATTCTTTAGCTCACTCCGCCACCCCAGTTCAGACATGGCCATATGCAAATCAGTCTGACCCTGTGCCTCATGGGAACAGTCCAGCCCGAACTGCCAAGCCATGTCTTCCCTGGACCGGAAACAAGCATCCTGGGACCGGTTTCTGGCTTACAGCCGTCATCAGCCAGGCTATCTTGAATCCAGTGGCAAAGTGAGCAAGGGACCCACGTCTGGGCATACCCTGCCAACTTAGGGCGAACATAGCAAAACCAAAGGGGATGATGGACGGAGTGTTGAACATTGCATATGGCTGGGTCCAAACTGGAATGGCATGGTGAGCAAAAAAACGATGGATTTAGGCCCAGATCTCTGTACTGGGGTGAATGTATGACATTGTTCTGAATTCTGTCCATCAACTGTTGTTTTTGCATTTGTCACCCCGAGTGGGACGGGTATGCCCAGACGTGGGTCCTGTGCTCTCCATGCCACTGGAATCAAGCTATCCTGGCTGAAGAGGGTGAAACCCCGTAACCGGTCCTAGGATGCTTGTTTCCAGTCCAGGGAGGACCTGGCTTGGCAGTTCGGGCTGGACTGTTCCCATGAGGCACAGGGTCAAGACTGATTTGCATATGGCTGGGTCCAAACTGGAATGGCATGGTGAGCAAAAAAACGATGGATTTAGGCCCAGATCTCTGTACTGGGGTGAATGTATGACATTGTTCTGCATTCTGTCCATCAACTGTTGTTTTTGCATTTGTCACCCCGAGTGGGACGGGTATGCCCAGACGTGGGTCCCGTGCTCTCCATGCCACTGGAATCAAGCTATCCTGGCTGAAGAGGGGTGAAACCCCGAAACCGGTCCTAGGATGCTTGTTTCCAGTCCAGGGAGGACCTGGCTTGGCAGTTCGGGCTGGACTGTTCCCATGAGGCACAGGGTCAAGACTGATTTGCATATGGCTGGGTCCAAACTGGAATGGCATGGTGAGCAAAAAAACGATGGATTTAGGCCCAGATCTCTGTACTGCGGTGAATGTATGACATTGTTCTGCATTCTGTCCATCAACTGTTGTTTTTGCATTTGTCACCCCGAGTGGGACGGGTATGCCCAGACGTGGGTCCCGTGCTCTCCATGCCACTGGAATCAAGCTATCCTGGCTGAAGAGGGGTGAAACCCCGAAGCCGGTCCTAGGATGCTTGTTTCCAGTCCAGGGAGGACCTGGCTTGGCAGTTCGGGCTGGACTGTTCCCATGAGGCACAGGGTCAAGACTGATTTGCATATGGCTGGGTCCAAACTGGAATGGCATGGTGAGCAAAAAAACGATGGATGTAGGCCCAGATCTCTGTACTTGGGTGAATGTATGACATTGTTCCGCATTCTGTCCATCAACTGTTGTTTTTGCATTTGTCACCCCGAGTGGGACGGGTATGCCCAGACGTGGGTCCCGTGCTCTCCATGCCACTGGAATCAAGCTATCCTGGCTGAAGAGGGTGAAACCCGAAACCGGTCCTAGGATGCTTGTTTCCAGTCCAGGGAGGACCTGGCTTGGCAGTTCGGGCTGGACTGTTCCCATGAGGCACAGGGTCAAGACTGATTTGCATATGGCTGGGTCCAAACTGGAATGGCATGGTGAGCAAAAAAACGATGGATTTAGGCCCAGATCTCTGTACTGGGGTGAATGTATGACATTGTTCTGCATTCTGTCCATCAACTGTTGTTTTTGCATTTGTCACCCGAGTGGGACGGGTATGCCCAGACGTGGGTCCCGTGCTCTCCATGCCACTGGAATCAAGCTATCCTGGCTGAAGAGGGGTGAAACCCCGAAACCGGTCCTAGGATGCTTGTTTCCAGTCCAGGGAGGACCTGGCTTGGCAGTTCGGGCTGGACTGTTCCCATGAGGCACAGGGTCAAGACTGATTTGCATATGGCTGGGTCCAAACTGGAATGGCATGGTGAGCAAAAAAACGATGGATTTAGGCCCAGATCTCTGTACTGGGGTGAATGTATGACATTGTTCTGCATTCTGTCCATCAACTGTTGTTTTTGCATTTGTCACCCCGAGTGGGACGGGTATGCCCAGACGTGGGTCCCGTGCTCTCCATGCCACTGGAATCAAGCTATCCTGGCTGAAGAGGGTGAAACCCCGAAACCGGTCCTAGGATGCTTGTTTCCAGTCCAGGGAGGACCTGGCTTGGCAGTTCTGGCTGGACTGTTCCCATGAGGCACAGGGTCAAGACTGATTTGCATATGGCTGGGTCCAAACTGGAATGGCATGGTGAGCAAAAAACGATGGATTTAGGCCCAGATCTCTGTACTGGAGTGAATGTATGACATTGTTCTGCATTATGTCCATCAACTGTTGTTTTTGCATTTGTCACCCCGAGTGGGACGGGTATGCCCAGACGTGGGTCCCGTGCTCTCCATGCCACTGGAATCAAGCTATCCTGGCTGAAGAGGGTGAAACCCCGAAACCGGTCCTAGGATGCTTGTTTCCAGTCCAGGGAGGACCTGGCTTGGCAGTTCGGGCTGGACTGTTCCCATGAGGCACAGGGTCAAGACTGATTTGCATATGGCTGGGTCCAAACTGGAATGGCATGGTGAGCAAAAAACGATGGATTTAGGCCCAGATCTCTGTACTGGGGTGAATGTATGACATTGTTCTGCATTCTGTCCATCAACTGTTGTTTTTGCATTTGTCACCCCGAGTGGGACGGGTATGCCCAGACGTGGGTCCCGTGCTCTCCATGCCACTGGAATCAAGCTATCCTGGCTGAAGAGGGGTGAAACCCCGAAACCGGTCCTAGGATGCATGTTTCCAGTCCAGGGAGGACCTGGCTTGGATGTTCGGGCTGGACTGTTCCCATGAGGCACAGGGTCAAGACTGATTTGCATATGGCTGGGTCCAAACTGGAATGGCATGGTGAGCAAAAAACGATGGATTTAGGCCCAGATCTCTGTATTGGGGTGAATGTATGACATTGTTCTGCATTCTGTCCATCAACTGTTGTTTTTGCATTTGTCACCCCGAGTGGGACGGGTATGCCCAGACGTGGGTCCCGTGCTCTCTATGCCACTGGAATCAAGCTATCCTGGCTGAAGAGGGTGAAACCCGAAACCGGTCCTAGGATGCTTGTTTCCAGTTCAGGGAGGACCTGGCTTGGCAGTTCGGGCTGGACTGTTCCCATGAGGCACAGGGTCAAGACTGATTTGCATATGGCTGGGTCCAAACTGGAATGGCATGGTGAGCAAAAAAACGATGGATTTAGGCCCAGATCTCTGTACTGGGGTGAATGTATGACATTGTTCTGCATTCTGTCCATCAACTGTTGTTTTTGCCTCCATCAGATCAGGCACCACTGCTGGTTTACTTCTACTATCAGGCGCCGCACAAGTTCAGGTACACCACGATCTCCGCTGTAAATCCCAGCGCCACGCCGGTATTCACGAGCCTCCAGGCTCACCAGGGGGGCCAGGTGTGAACCGCCGCAGCCGGTCTCCTGTCTACAAAACACACAAGATGATGGACGGAATGTTGCACAATGGCAAACATTCACCCCCAGTCACAGATCTGGGTTTAATCCATCGTTATTTTGCTTCACCACGCCACCCCAGTTCAGACATGGCCATATGCAAATCAGTCTTGACCCTGTGCCTCATGGGAACAGTCCAGACCGAACTGCCAAGCCATGTCTTCCCTGGACCGGAATCAAGCATCCTAGGACCGGTTTCGGGCATTCAGCCCTCATCAGCCAGGATAGCCTGACTCCAGTGGCGCAGTGAGCACGGGACCCACGTCTGGGTATACCCTTCCCACTGGGGGCGAATTGCAAAACACACAAGATGATGGACGGAATGTTGCACAATGGCAAACATTCACCCCCAGTCACAGATCTGGGTTTAATCCATCGTTATTTTGCTTCACCACGCCACCCCAGTTCAGACATGGCCATATGCAAATCAGTCTTGACCCTGTGCCTCATGGGAACAGTCCAGACCGAACTGCCAAGCCATGTCTTCCCTGGACCGGAATCAAGCATCCTAGGACCGGTTTCGGGCATTCAGCCCTCATCAGCCAGGATAGCCTGACTCCAGTGGCGCAGTGAGCACGGGACCCACGTCTGGGCATACCCTTCCCACTTGGGGCGAATTGCAAAACACACAAGATGATGGACGGAATGTTGCACAATGGCAAACATTCACCCCCAGTCACAGATCTGGGTTTAATCCATCGTTATTTTGCTTCACCACGCCACCCCAGTTCAGACATGGCCATATGCAAATCAGTCTTGACCCTGTGCCTCATGGGAACAGTCCAGACCGAACTGCCAAGCCATGTCTTCCCTGGACCGGAATCAAGCATCCTAGGACCGGTTTCGGGCATTCAGCCCTCATCAGCCAGGATAGCCTGACTCCAGTGGCGCAGTAGCCGCTTCAGGGCACCCGCGGCATGGGCGCCATTTTGTCGCCGTCCCCGCTAATGCAACAGCGGCTCAGCGTAGTTGGGCAGATCATATGTCCTGTGCCCTCACCTCCTCCGATGCGAACTGCAGGGCTCCGCCGATCAGGGTGGACGTCGCCGCCTGGTCTTGTGTGTCCGCCAGCTGTGCAGGGCAGGAGCGGCAGTCACAACACGGCCGCCATTTTGCTCACGAATTCGTCAGGCCGACAAATTACGATTTTGCCCCAGATACCAGTGTCAGCGGCACTTCAGGGCTCCGCTGTCCTGTGCAGGCACTTTCCGCAGGGCTCCGCCGAGCAGTGTGGACGTCACCACCTGGTCTTGTGTGTCCGCCAGCTGTGCAGGGCAGTAGCGGCAGCGGCAGTCACAGCACCGACGCCATTTTTCTCACGAACTCGCCAGGCAGACAAATCACGATTTTGCCCCAGATCTCAGTGTCATCGGCACTTCAGGGCTCCGCTGTCCTGCGTAGGCACTTTCCGGTGTCCCGCAGTGTGAGTTTCAGCTCCCCCCGCCACGTCTGGGGGGTCAGGATAATTGATTTCGGAGAGGCAGCGGTCGGAGCTCCTCAGCTCGAGTCCTTCCCCATCGGCTGCAGGCCACGCCACGTGCAATTATTAAATCATGTGGGAGATTTTTATGTATGCATTGATCACCCAACTTATTTGGATTTATTTAGAAACCGGCTCCAACATTGACTCTACGCTTGGTTTGTCTCAGAGTTTCGCTGTACTCTGTGGTGATATCCTCAAATTATTTGAAATTAAATCCCAGCAAGACACTTCTCTAAATTTAAAGTAGGTGATTTTCACTGGCCTCTCAGTATGTTGCAGGCCACCTCCCAAACTTTGCGAAATCTGTTAGCAACCTGGGTATTTGTATTGACTCAAATCTTGGTTGGGGACACATGCGGCGAGCATTTCAAAATCCAGTTTTTTCCTCCGTAAAAATTTTGCTCAAATCCTCCCTTCCCTCAACTACAAGATGATAATACCTGTAATCATCACCATCATACAAATGAGCATTGACGACGGCAATGCTATTTTTCTTGGGGGTTAAGAAACTTAACTCCACTCCAATTAGTCCAGGACAGTCCATTAATATTGTTCATAATACAGCTTCTTCCAAAAGACTTGTCTTTTTTGTAAACAGATTTCGCTTGCAATGTTAATTGAGGAATTTGAGATCTAATTTTCAATTATTTTCAGCTACTTAAATCCCGTACCGCTAGCTATGGTGACAAAGCATTCTCCATCGCTGCAGCTACTGTCAAGAACGCACTTACTGCATCTCTTAGCATGCAACCCTCTTGTATCAATATCAGAGAGATTTTAACAACCTTTCTTTTCAAATAATAATTAATTTGTTCCATAAGATTTCCGTTTCATTGCCAAAACAACGTTGTAGGTGATCCTTGCACTTAACAAATACACTTCAGGAAACATGGGAGGATTTTGATGAGTCAAGGAGTTCGCCCAACCCACCAGCGAATCGACGGACATTCCTCCCTCACAAGACCTCTGCGACAAACTCAGCACTTTCTTTCACCACAAAATCAAGAGCATCTACGTCAACTTCGACGAAGACAACCAACACACTGAACCCCTGCCAACCACCCCGACACCCTGAAGCCAGCGATTGACAACTGGACAGCCCTCACCACCGAAGACACACTGAAGACAATGAAGTCAATCCACTCCCGGGCCCCCACAGACCCCTGCCCCCACCACATCTTCAACAGAGCCGCTGACACCATCGCACCCATACTCCGCCACACCATCAACCGCTCCCTGGCGACCGCCTCGTTCCCCGACGACTGGAAACACTCCGAGGTCAACCCCCTCCTGAAGAAACCCTCGGCGGACCCCACCGACCTCAAAAACTACAGACCCATCTCCCTGCTCCTGTTCCCAGCGAAAGTCATCGAGAAAGCCATCAACAGCCAACTCTCCACATTCATCGAAGAGCACACCATCCTCGACTCCTCCCAATCCGGCTTCAGAAAAAACCACAGTACGGAAACCGCCCTCCTCGCCGCAACAGACGACATCCGCACCCTCCTGGACAAAGGAGAAACAGTAGCCCTCATCCTCCTCGACCTCTCAGCGGCGTTCGACACAGTCTCTCACCGCACCCTAATACGCAGACTCCACGACGCAGGGATCCAGGACAAGGCACTCGAGTGGATGCGCTCCTTCCTCTCTGGCAGAACGCAGCGGGTCAGACTCCCCCCTTTCCTCTCGGACCCTACACCAACCACCTGCGGAGTCCGTCAGGGGTCCTCCCTCAGCCCTACGCTCTTCAACGTCTACATGGCTCCACTCGCCCCCATCGTCGGAACCTACGGACTCAATATCGTGTCATATGCAGACGGCACCCAACTCATCCTCTCCCTATCCAACGAACCCAACACCGCCTGACACAACATTCGAGAAGGCATGGAAGCCATCGCCAAATGGATGAAAAACAGCTGCCTACAACTAAACACCAACAAGACAGAAGTACTCATCATGGGCCCAAACCCCGACGCCTGGAACGACACCTGGTGGCCCCCTGCCCTCAGAAACCCGCCCACCCCCACGGACCATGCACGCAACCTGGGAATCATCCTGGACTCCGAGCTCAAAATGGACTGCCAGATCAACTCCGTCTCGTCCTCCTGCTTCCACACCCTCCGCCTCCTACGTAAGACCTTCAAATGGATCCCCCTCGAACACAGAAAGACCGTCACTCACGCCCTGGTCACCAGCAGACTCGACTACGGCAACGCACTCTACGCCGGAATAAACAAAAACCTCACCCGCAAGCTACAGAACATCCAGAACGCCGCCGCAAGACTGTTCCTCAACCTGCCAAGACACTGCCACATCTCCCAGCACCTGCGCACACTCCACTGGCTCCCCATCGAGGCCAGAGTCACCTTCAAGATGCTCACCCACGCACACAAGGCCCTCCACGACACCGGACCAGCATACCTGAACAGCCGACTCAATTTCCATGCACCCCAGAGGACCCTATGATCAGCCCAGCTCTCCTACGCCGTGGTCCCCCGCACAGAGAAAGACCAGATCGGGATACCGCTCCTTCTCCTTCCTCGCGGCCAGAGCCTGGAACGCCCTTCCGCTCCACCTCCGACAGACATCGCTTCCCATCTTCGCAAGAAACCTCAAAACCTGGCTCTTCGACAGACCCCCTCCTTGATGGACTGGAACCTGCACCCTCCCCCTCCCCCTCTACCCCCAGCACCTTGAGACCCTTACGGGTGAGTAGTCGCGCTTAACAAACGCCTGATTGATTGATTGAGTGTAAAACTGTTTAAAGGCGAGATCTGTTGGGTTTGCCACGGTTTGTTTCTCTCTAGAGCCATATCTTTTTATGTTTATATGTATACTGTCTGAGCGCCTGTACTTCTCTATTAAATTTTGCTGACATTTAAAATCATAGAATATCAAAAAAAAATCAGGTTGTTCAAATTTGCACATGTAAGCAACACTCACTCTACCCAGAAATAAGTTAGTAGTCCCCGTATTAAGTGTGTGCTAGATGGTGTAGAGGAAGGGCTCTTCATGGCCACGTCCTCTAGGAAACTATTTATAACCCCCAGAGTCCCAAAATCCATGGCTTCTGAGAACGTATCAAGGGACTATAGGTTGGTGGGTTGCAATGTGGGTTTTTCACTCAATCAGCCACATATAACAGTTTTGCTGTGGGTATGGGGCGAATGAAAACTACTAAAGTACAACAACATATCCTCAAGCCTAGGGTTGGTTATCATGCAAATACTGCATATTCCAACACCTCTGACTTTGGAGTCATGGTGCTTGAACATGTACTGGAGCATGGCTGCAGAAAGTGGTGATATATGCTGGCACCAAATGCCAAAAACTTTTGAAAAAATGTATGGGGTCCTCTTGATACATTGCTTTGAGATTGAGTGATCTTAAGATGCGGTGTGCAGAGTGTAGCAGTGGTTCGAATATGAAGTGCTTGGCTTTATGGGAGACCTTCCTTTGAATGGAATAAAACATGTAAAAATGTGCATGTACTCTCTAGATTGTCCTCGAATGATGTTGATTTATTTAATGCTAGTAGAGTTTGCTTTCAGGGCATATCAGTTCTTTGCAGATATGTTATGTTAAGCAGTTTTGTAAAGCGCTCAGCTGCCCCAGCAAAGGGGCGTCCCGGCGCTAAGAGCAATAGTAGCAACTGACTGCGAGAATCCCATCTAGCAGAGCAGAAAAGAAACCAGAAAAAACATAGAAATAACAGTCAGTGGAGCAGGTAACCTAGTAAGGAAATAAGTGGGTCTTTAAAGCCTTTCGAAAAGCAAAGTAGTTGTCCATGCTCCGTATCTGGCTTGGAAGGCCATTCCACAACCTGGCCGCCATCACGCGGAAAGATCGCCCACCTGCGCGGGCTCTCCTCACACGAGGGATGCAAGCAAGCTGTTGGTCTGCAGAACGTAACTGACGCATAGGAATATAGGCAGAGAGTAGATCAGATAATACCCCAAGGGTCGGGTATTTCAGAATCTTCAACGCGAAGCAGAGAGACTTGAACTCCACTCGCCTCTCTACTGGCAGCCAGTGTAGCCTCCGGATAATGCTGGAGGTGAAACAGCATCTGGGCATGGCAAGAAGGGTTCTAGCGGCGACATTTTGAACCCTCTGCAATCTAGCGATCTCGGCCTTATTGGTGCCCAGATAGAGCACACTGGCATAGTCCAGTCTTGACAGCACAGAAGCCTGTACTATCGTCTGGCGGATAGAGGAGTCAAAAGCCCAAAATGGGCCTGAGGCTGCGCAGAATACCAAAACAGGTCGCAGCTACCCTCTTAGTTTGATCTCGGAAACTAAGCGCCGAGTCCACCCAGACGCCAAGATTTTTCACTACCTGTTTGGGAGTGGGGGCCGGACCCAGGGTGGTGGGCCACCAATGCCCGTTCCAAAGCTCAGGATCTTTTCCTACCAGCAGGACCTCGGTCTTGCTGGCGTTGAAGCTGAAGACAGTTGGTGGTCATCCACCCTGCGACATCCGCCAACCCACTTCGAAACCTAGCAGCATCATTTAAACAATCATTGGAAAGGGCGACAACTAATTGAGTGTCGTCAGCGTAGGACACTATAGTCAGTCCACTCCTTTTAGCTATCACAGCCAAGGGCTGGACATACAGGTTAAAAGCGTAGGGCTTAAAGCAGAGCCCTGTGGGACGCCCTGTTTGACAAAGTGCACCTTAGAAGAAAAAGGGGGAACTGACACCTGAAAGGACCTGTCCGAGAGGAAGGAGGTGAGCCAAGCCAAGGCTGGGCCTACAATACCAGCATCCTTCAACCTCTGGATCAGTATCTGGTGGGAGACCGTATCGAATGCGGCACTGAGATCCAATAGGATCAGTGCCGAGGTACGTCCCTCATCCAGAGCCGCTCTCAGGTGTTCAGTCACAGCTAACAGTGCGGACTCTGTACTAAGACCGGGGCGGAAGCCACACTGGGAGGAGTCCAGTATACAATTCTCCTCTAAATAGCCTGAGACAATGGTGTTAACGTAGGCTTCAGATATTTTGGAAATCCAGGAAGCAGAGAGATGGGGCGATAGTTCTCAGGACTAGTCGGATCCGAAGTGGGCTTCTTCAATAGCGGCTTAACCGCAGCTTGCTTCCATGTCCTTGGGACTGTGGCCATGGTCAGGGATAGATTAATAACCTGGCCCAGAGGTGTAAGAAGCACAGGTAAGAGTCTTATTAGATGTTCCGGCTTCATAGGGTCGGTGGGAGAGCCTGATTTAATCTTCCTGCAAAGTATACTAAGAGCTTCTCCAGAGATAGGTGGAAAAGTGGCCAATATATGGGCAGGGGGAGCAGGGTCCTCAAAGTCAAAGCTGACTATCTGGGGAAAGGTTTTATAGATATTGTCCACCTTTGTTATAAAAAAGGTGGCAAGGTCCTCACATTGTTCATTAGATTTGACCGCAGATACCACAGGTGCCCCCTCATTTTTAAGATTTTTAATAATAGCAAAGATCTTCTTGGAGGGATTCTGGCTATTTCTGATCTCCTCAGAGAAATAGGTAGCACGTGCCCTCTGAACAGCCCTATGATAATTCTTGATGGCTGAGTGGTAATGACCTTTCCGAGTAGGGTCAAAGTCTCTCCTCCACTCCCGTTCCAATCGTTTACACGATTTACGGATAATGGCTAGATTATTATTATACCATATCTAACTATAGCATTTGCTAGCTGCCATTTGATACTCCACTTAATGAAGCAGAGGTGCCAGACCAAAGAGATATAATACAGATGTCTTACCATCTGTTTCTGGGGCACTAATTCAAGACTGACCAACTCAGTGGGCTGAAGCTATAGCTTCTAGGTTTCCACTCATGAAAAGTAAAAAACAGTTTGAACCCGAAGACCCATCTCCCAAAAATTGGTGCAATTCAGGGTTCCTTCAAAGTTTCAATCTTTGAACTAGTTGCAGTGGGGCTGTGTTTAGAGGTGTCCAGAAAGGACACAGTTCAAGTACTTTTAAAATCAGTCCAGGTCCCAACTGGTTTTTGTGTTTCTAAAAGGGGCAGGTCTAGTTGTAGGTTATCAGCCACTAAGAGGACTCCTGAGATAATTTATTTTTGGGGCTCTTTATCTCTGAAACTGTTGATCATAGCATATCTTTTCCAGTGCAAGAATCTTAAGGCTTCTCTAGTTCTAAATACCGCTGTCCTCGTCCTGTTTGATGACAAAATCAAAATCTGGTCTATGAGAAGCCTAGTCATTGAGAAATACAAGGGCTTTGTGGTTTTGTCTGCCAAAAGGCCTTGTATATGAGAGCCTTTACCTGTGAAAGGGTTTGTCTAATCCATTACCTGTTTATCCATGACAGCCATATTTTACAAGAGGCCTTCTCCAAGGAGTGCTTTGTCCAAGAGAAGTGTCATCCATGATAGTGCAGGTTTATATTTTTGTTTTCTATTCCTTTATTGATGTTAAATTTTATGCTAGACTCAGCATACTGACTACCCTATCACATCGTAATAGCAAATGTAATAATTGATTTCCGTACCTATACCCAGTTTTACACCTGAACAAATCCTGGGGTAGTCCATCTGATCTAATTCTGGAAGGTTCTTTTACATGGTCACCATTCCGAACACCTGCTTCGCAGGTACTTGTTTAACCATAAAAGATCTACTGTTAGACACCAACCACCAGTTTTCTTCTGCACAAAGAAAAATATAGAAGAGAATCTGTCCACTATTGCACTTTTGGTTTCTGTTCTACTGCACCTTCTAAAAACATAATTAGATTTTTTTCCTGTCAGTTCTGAATAGGCCATTGTTGATCCTGCGTGGGAGGCATGCTGGGTGCCTTAGTCATAACTCCTAATTAAATACCTTATTGGATGATACCCAACCCCCATTATGCCCTGCAACCATTAGCAGCTGATGTATGATCCTTTGTACATCGGAATGGCTAGGGCAGGCGCTTACATGAAAGAGGAGTGAGGCATGTCTAGGCTGTTCTTGCCCTCTATTTATACGGTTCCTTTGGGCCTGATTTGCGCTGGTATATTATGATCTGTTACAAGCTCTGGTGTAGCTGTTAGATTTTGTGGAATCCATAAGAGCCATTTGTTCAGGTGTAGTATTGAGTATAGGTATGGAAAACATTATTACATTTGCTATTACGAAGGCACAAAATCCTCCCTTTTGTTAAAAGGAGCCCCTTTTCTTGAGTGCTCCAACACGACATTTTGTTATTAATCAAGCATGTACCCTGTGTCAGCAGCGACTTTGCGGAAGCAAAAGTAAGGTTTCCCAATTCGGGTTAGCATTTTTCAATTGCCAGACACGGAAAAATTGTCCTTGTTTTTTCTCCCATTCAGCTAGATAGCATCCACCTCCAAGTGTTGCACCATCATCGCAGTGGCACCTGTGTGGTTAAGGCATCATTGGTTCAAGGATCTATGGAAATGTTTAAAACAGAAATTGGCTGTTGACCATATAAGAAGGACGAATACTGTACTATGGTCTGGAGTTGCTCCCATCAATAGTATGGCTGCTAAGGATTAACAGTGTGGTTCTGTTGACATTTATAAGAACTGTAGACTTACTATGAAATAACATTTCTGATGGCAATAACCTCTTTTAACAGCTCATCTACAAGATAAATCAAGTAGCCGCCAGCTTTTTAAATCATACTTCAGATTCCGCAGAGAAAGTAATATACATAAAACAACCCAGTTTTGTACTGACCTCTTTCTTTTGGACCAACATTCTATTTTTCCTACTATTTTACACATCTGACAACTACAGAATAGTTAACCCAAGCTCTCAACATCAATGTGTGTCTTAAGTGTTATTTTATTTGGACAAGATGTAGGAGTTTAAAGATCTGATCAATTATTTATATCATTTACAGATGTGAATAAGTGTAGAACCAAGGTATTGCTTATTGAATAGCTCTTTGCATTACCCTTTGCTATTGTAAAGCTGAAAGACCTGTTCAGAAAACACTGATATGTATTTACAGGTCCACCCGTAAATATGCCCCATTTAGACTTTCAGAGGCACTCTGGCAAGTTAAGGTTTCAACCAACTTGAGCTATGAAGATGGGCAGGTAGTGATCCATGCACCTTTCATGACTTACCGGGAGATAAAAAAAAATATTGGGAAACAGTCAGTCATATTGAAGACTGCCAAGGATAAATGTATATATTAGTGGGTTCAAAAAACACCTTCATCGAAAGATGGACGCATACAAGCAATTCATACTATATCTTTTAAAAATGTGTTAATATTAATCCAGTTTTAAGTTATATGAATACGTGTTATTGCAGTTATAAAAATAATGGTGAAAGTGACAAACGCAATATCTGAAATAACAATGAAAATTAAATGCATATTTGATGGCAATCATTAGGAAACCAAGTCAGTGATGGAATCGGCCTTGGTGGAAATCCCTCCCCTCTTAGCCTTTAGTTAACATCTACATTTGCACCAGAATTCAGTTTCCTGGACAGCATTTAGCACGCATACATTTTGCTGATAGTTAGCCAGTATTTTCTCAGTCATCATCATGGCTTGGGAAGCGAGGCCAGTCTCTTTTGCTGCTATGCCATACTGCGCCTGAGAAAGACCAGTCTGCACCAGTGCATGGCCTTTAAGCAGACTGTGTCTTTGATGCACCCTCGAAATTCTGAACCTCCTCACTTCCCAAACTGCCCATGCGTCGATCTTACATACTGATTCCCTACATTATGAGACAAACGGTTAGGTAATAAGAGAAGGTTCAAAGGTTCCCCTCTTGGACGTTTTTGCCTTGTATTTTGTGCTGGAGGAGGTAAATCTCAAGGTATTGAACCTTTTTGTACCTCAGTCAATAATCAGTGGAGGGGTGAGTACCTCCTCCTCCTTTTATCAGTTCATTCTGGGTGAAGAAATACTTTCTGAATCCTGGTTGTGGTTTCACATATGTTTATTTTTCCAATATTAATTGCATATTGAAACAAAAAGAGCTTTTTAAAACAGCCAACACGTGTTTCACCCTTTCGCGGTCATTCGGACCAGGGCTTCCTCAGGGCTTTTTTCCGTTCATATCAGGTCTTGCGGTTTCAATTAGCATTACAGTAAATCTCTCAGCAGCGTTAATAAAATTGTGGTCTGTCGACAAACATAGTTGATGTTGCTTGTTCAAATGGCGTCTCACTCACTTACCCCTCCCCCCGCCCATTATGTGAAAAACAGGCCTCATGACTTGTGATGTAAGATTGGAAAATAATCATGTGAATACTCTTGTACATTTATCTAAAGCTATTGCTTTTAGCTCTGTAAATCCTATATCTGGAATATTAAAAAAAACCTTTTGATTCACTATCGACTTGTATCAGAGCATCAAATTGTAAAAACCAATAATTTTAAAATATACCAACTAACACAATCCTCACTTCATGTCTTGCTTATTTTATGGCTCAGACAGTGGTGGTTCTCTTCCAGGGGATCCTCATCAAAGTCATAAGCACATGAATATTCCCGCCCATGCGCGGGACCCCGGAAACACATTACATATATGTGAAAACCATATATGTAGCTCTATATATATATATCCATATATATATAAAAAACACACAATGTAGCCTCCCATAAACATGCTGAGCAATGTTGCAATGAATTCTCTTGCACATAAATATATTCCAATAAAGCAGGGAGAAAGAAACTACTGCTTTAATACATAGCAGACAACACAATCCTGCAAGGAATAATGAAGAAAACATTGCCAGCACATAGGCTACATTAGTGTAGAAAGCTGAAAAGCTAACCCACATAAACACACAGATAAACTGGCACCGTGCCTTTAAGGCAGCCATGACCCCTAGCTTCCCATCATGCCTCAGGGGTGACAGTTAGGTCAGTTGTTCTTTCCGGCTCCTTCTGTCAGGACCCTGGTTACTTCAGCTCTACCTCTTTTTTTTCTCCTGATTTTCTGTCAGAAAATTCTTCAATTTTTGATAAAAGCTCTTACTTCGACATCTTTTGGTGTTAAAGTATTTCTCTACTGTTTTTTTAGAGAGTTGAGCATTGTTTTACAACAGAATGCCCTCTCTTTTGACTCTTGTCCTTCCTGTGGCAAGAAGAAGGCCAAATCAGACTTCAACCCTGTCTGTATTCTATGCCTTCCTTCTGAGCATAATCCTAAATCCTGCCAGCATTGCAAGCTGCTGTCCAACAGAACTTTAAAGGACAGAGAAAGGATTCGTCTCCAAGGATTAGCTGAGAAGAGAAAATCACCTTCTAAAGACAAGCCTCCGATGAAGAAGAGGAAAGAGAGCTTATCTACAAGTAAGATTCCAGTATGCTCTCCATCGGCGTCGGGCTCGGCGCCTCAATTCCCTTCATCGGCAGCAAAAACGTCGACGAGAAGACCATCGACGGCAGGCTCGCCGTCGAGAGAACACCGGTCGTCGTCGAAGAAAGGTACGTCGAATCCTCCGCCGTCGTCAACCGGGCGACGATCGGCGTCGAGGAGTCGCTCTCCGTTGGTGCGGGCTCGCCCAGCGTCGAGACACAGATCTCCGTTGTCGCCGTCGATGCGGCGTTCGACGTCGAGACAGGCTCCACCGTCGCAGGGTCTCCAGCGTTCGGCGTCGAAGCAAGCATCTCAGTCGACGTCACCCAGACGACAGTCGACGTCGAGACACACCTCGTCACCTGAGGATAGACACTCATCGCCTCCGCCGTCGCCCAGGCGGCGTTCGACGTCGAAGGCAAGATCCTCTCTGACGGCGAGGTATTCGACGTCAAGACCAAGGGTAAAATATACCAGACGCGGTCTCCGTCGACGGCGAGAAGGTCAGCGTCGAGAGAAAGATCGACGTTGAGACGGCGGTCTCCGTCGACGGCGAGAAGATCAGCGTCAAGAGAAAGATCGACGTCGAGGGTTTTCTCCGTCTACCCGTTCATCGTTGAGGTCTCCACGCTCAACATCGAAGGCGAGGTCTATGGGCTCCAGGCACACTGAGAGGTCGACGTCGAAGAGAAATTCACCAGTGATGGTGACACAGAGCAGGTCGACGTCGAGACACACCCCATCGACGTCACATCGCTCATCCAGACGCCGATCACGCTCCAGAAGCTGCAGAGAGTCCTCTCACTCCATCCGGAGCTCACCCCAGACGGTTAGTGTCATCACGCAGTGCTTCTGTTCACTCACAGGAGCCTACAAAAGCACCGCCAGGAGGTTCTCCAAGGAGACAGCGATCTCCTTCCATCCATCTCTCTCCCAGATGGCTTCAACCACTTCATCATTGGCAGACGGGGTCCACAGGTCACGCTCAACGACCTACGACCTACTCCAGTCCGCAGCACAGATCACCATTACAGCGTCTTGTGCAGGAAGTGGACAAATCACCCACCACTCGGGCCAGGGAACACCGAGGCAGATCCCCTGAACGCAGGTCGTCTCAGGGACATCGCAAGAGGCGGCGTACACCATCTTGGTCTTCCTCTTCGACACATTCATCCAAAAGGGATTACTCACCTACCCTGACGGATAGTCCTCCCTCCAGAGTGTCGCCTATTGATGATGTGAACACTTTCCATGATGTTCTCAACAGAGGGGCTCAGAAGCTGGGCATCACCATGTCAGCTCCTCAGACAACCAAGTCCATCATTTTTGAGACTCTCCACCAAAGGTCTGCGACTAGACCATTGCTTCCTTTGGTCCCAGGCATCATCGAGCCGGTAATGGATCTCTTCCTTACACCAGCATCGACTAAAGCAGCTCCAGCTCGGATTCTTAAAAATACAAGCCAGCTGCATCGGATCCTCTTTTCCTTAGATCAGATCCACCTCCGGACTCTGTTATAATTGCAGCAGCGAAAAAGACGCATGCGGTTGCATCTTCCTCCTCCGCTCCTCCGGATAAAGAGAGTAGAGCACAAGACTCTTGGGGACGGAAGGCTTGTGGTTCTGCAGCGTCTTCTCTGCAAGTGTCCAATGATGCGGCTCTGCTGGGTCGTTATGACAGATCATTATGGGACTCACTGGAGCGCTTCAAGGACAGGCTCCCAAAGGAGGATCAGCAGGACTTTTCTGAAATCCTTCACGAAGGTGCTCTGGTTGCTAATCAGGTAATCAGCACTGCAGCAGATGGTGCGTCCCTGGCGGCTCACTCGTATGCACATGGCATCTGTGCACGACGATCTTCCTGGCTGCGCCTCACAGCGTTAAAACCAGAAGCACAACAACGCATCCTGAATCTCCCTTTTTCTGGCACTTCACTGTTTGGTGCTCACACAGACGAAGAAATGGCGAGGATGAAGGCCGAGTTGGACACCTTAAAGGCGGTGGGCCTAGAAAAGAAAAAAGGAGTTTAGGAAGAGGTACCGCCCTACAATCGGAAAAGTTACCAGCAGAGGGTTCAAACCCCTCAATGGTCACAAAACAAACAGGGCAAATCCCAGTATCAAGGCCGCCGTTCCTCGAGAGAAAGAGGAGGACATCAACAGCAGTCCTCCTCTGCATCAAAAACTCCAGGGAAGCAATGAGTTTCTGCTTCCTCTAGCACCGTTGCACACTCCAGTGGGAGGAAGTATCTCAAGTTACATTCAAGAGTGGCGCAACATAACCAAAGATCAGTGGGTGCTAAATATACTAAAAATGGGTACACACTACGTTTTTGGACGTCCCCAAGAGACATTCCTCCTGTGAAATCTCGTCATCTACATATAGACCTCCTGCGTCAGGAAGTGTTGACCCTTCTCAAAAAACAAGCAATAGAAGAGGTCCCTCAAGCGCAGAGAGGAAAGGGAGTGTACTCACGATACTTCCTTGTTCAGAAAAAGATCAACCGAACAAGTTCAGACCAATTCTGGATCTACGTTCTCTGAACAAGTCCATCAAAAGGAAAAGTTTCGGATGTTGGCGCTCCACCAAATATTTCCACATCTAAGGAAAGGCGATTGGATGTGTTCGGTGGATCTACAAGATGCGTATTTTCACATCCCAATCACAGCACGACATCGCAAGTTCTTGCGATTCACGGTGGGAACAAGACATTACCAGTTCAAAGTCTTAACCTTCGGCCTAAAATCAGCTCCGAGGGTATTCACCAAATGCATGGCAGTGGTAGCGGCAGCATTACATCGCCAAGGCCTGTTCGTATATCCATACCTGGACGACTGGCTGCTGAAGGGATCCTCTCCTCAAATGGTGCAGGAACACCTTCGCACCTGCCTAGATCTCCTTCAGCGCTTAGGCCTGCATGTCAACCTGGACAAGTCGATCCTTCACCCAACTCAATCACTCCACTATCTGGGCGCCAAACTCAACTCCGACCTCGGAAAAGTGTTTCCTTCGGAGGAGAGATTGTCATCAATGAAAGACAAGGGCAACATCATCCTTCAGGCTTATCAGCCATCAGTAAGACAGGTGGCTTCTCTACTGGGTTCGATGGCCTCGTGCATTTTTCTCATACCCAACGCCAGATTGAGGATGAGACCGTTACAGCAAGATCTCGTGGACAAATGGAATCAATACTCGGGTCAGTGGAACGACCGGATTGTCCTCTCTCCTGCAGCAAAGAAGTCCATTCTCTGGTGGCTGCAACCACAGAACCTATTGGTGGGAGTCCCTTTTCATCAACCTCTGCCAGAACAATCTCTGATCACGGATGCTTCACTTCAGGGCTGGGGAGCGCATCTGGATCATCTGCAAACTCAGGGCAGATGGACCAGCAGAGAACAGACATATCACATCAATATGCTGGAACTGCGGGCGGTTCATTTAGCCCTCAAAGCTTTTCAACCGTCAATTCAGATCGGATCGATCCTAGTGCAAACGGACAATACAACCGCCATGTATTACTTGAACAAACAAGGTGGAACTCGCTCTCGCCCTCTGTCTCTCGAATCCCAGGCAATCTGGCACTGGCTGCTAGCCAGGAACCTATCGATCACGGCAATCCATCTGCCGGGAGAGCAGAACGTGCGAGCAGACGCCCTCAGTCGTCACTTCCAAGAGCAAGCAGACTGGGTGCTCAACGACGAAGTGGTGGCAGAAATCTTCCGTGCAGGCCGGACCTTCTCACCAAGATGGGAGGGAAAATTCTGCACCCCAGCCTTCCCTCGCTCAGCTTGACAGCATGGCTCCTGAAGTCCTGCAGTACGGACATTTGAACCTCCTCAGGACTGCATGGATATTTTAAGGGAGTCAAGAAAGCCTTCCACAAGATCATCATACTCTCTAAAGTGGAAAAGATTTTACTTGTGGTGTATCCGTAATGATTGGAGTCCAATTAACGGGCAAGAGGAGGTAATCTTGCCGTATTTACTCTATTTGGCCAAATCTGGTTTGAAATATTCTTCCATTAAAGTGCATTTGGCGGCTATCACAGCATATCGTAAATCACCTAACCAGCCTTCTTTCTTTCAGCTTCAGGTGGTTAAGGACTTCCTGCAGGGGTTGAAAAGGTTTACCCCCTGTTCGACCTCCTTCTCCTCCTTGGGAGTTGAATTTGGTACTGTCTAAATTGATGGGACCTCCATTTGAACCCATTCATAAGTCTACATTGCAACACCTTTCTTGGAAAGTAGCTTTTCTAGTAGCAATTACATCAGCACGCAGAGTGAGTGAGATACAAGCACTCTGTTCTAAAGAACCTTATACGGTCTTCCACCATAATAGGGTGGTTATGCGAACTCACCCTTCCTTCCTACCGAAGGTTGTGTCAGAGTTCCATGTTAATCAGACAATTTCTCTACCCTCTTTCTTTCCCAATCCATCCACACCAGCGGAAAGGTCTCTTCATTCGCTAGACCTCAAGAGGGTTCTCAAATTCTATTTGGATGCAACGAAATCCATTAGAAAAGCAGATCAATTGTTTGTAAACTATGGTTCTGTTAGAAAAGCCTTCCCAACTTCTAAAAGATCCATTTCAAGATGGATAGTATCTTGTATAAAGTTGGCATACCAGATTGCAAATAAGCCTCTGTTTGCCTCCCCTAAAGCTCATTCTACTAGGGGTAAGGCTGCTACGATTGCATTCTTACATAATGTACCGATGGCCGAGATTTGCAAGGCGGCAACTTGGAAATCGGTCCATACGTTTACCAGACATTACTGTCTGGATTCTGACTCCAGAGCAGATACACAAGTGGGCCAGGCCTCTTTGAGGAATCTGTTCCAATGCTAACCTATTGGAGTCTGTATAGGCCTTATGGCATTTATGTATCTTGATGGTACTCTGTTTACTTGCCCGCAGGATGAGGGGATGGGCTTGCTATTCTATTCATGTGCTTATGACTATTGATGAGGATCCCCTGGAAGAGCAGGATAAGTTACTTACCTGTAATCCTAGTTCTCTTCCAGGGGTATCCTCATCAAAGTCATAAGCAACCCACCCGCCTCCCCGGGCAAGTGAACATGATTCATACATCTCTTTGTAAAAAGGTCTGCGGATATCCGCAAAGAACAACTGACCTAACTGTCACCCCTGAGGCATGATGGGAAGCTAGGGGTCATGGCTGCCTTAAAGGCACGGTGCCAGTTTATCTGTGTGTTTATGTGGGTTAGCTTTTCAGCTTTCTACACTAATGTTCCCACAATGCAGCCTATGTGCTGGCAATGTTTTCTTCATTATTCCTTGCAGGATTGTGTTGTCTGCTATGTATTAAAGCAGTTTTCAAAAGTTTCTTTCTCCCTGCTTTATTGGAATATATTTATGTGCAAGAGAATTCATTGTAACATTGCTCAGCATGTTTATGGGAGGCTACATTGTGTGTTTTATATATATATATGGATATATATATATAGAGCTACATATATGGTTTTCACATATATGTAATGTGTTTCCGGGGTCCCGCGCATGGGCGGGAATATTCATGTGCTTATGACTTTGATGAGGATACCCCTGGAAGAGAACTAGGATTACAGGTAAGTAACTTATCCTTCCCGGATCCAGTGGAGGAAACGTGCGGCTGTCCACGGCGCACACAGTGTGCCCTTCTAAGAGGGCTGACCCTGAGTGCAGCATTCGGCACTAGCATCCACGCTGTGGGTCCCCGTGGGTGCCCCCCTTCCGGCACTCTCCCACACATTTTCGGCGCTTGGGTAGCTGAGGCCAGGTATTTAAACCGGCCCAACCCAGGCGCCGGCCTCTTTGTTGCCCTGCTGGACATGCTGTTGTGTCCCGCCTTGGAGCCAGGAGGCAGCGTTGGGTATTTCTTTTGGTGAATCCGGGACCTTTTGGGGCGGTTTTCTTGCCTACTGGCGGAGCTCGTTGCTGTTTTTGCCTCTGTGTGTTTTTTTGGGCAGTCATTGATCGGCACAAGTGGGTTGAGAAATCAAGCAGTATGTTTTCGCCGGAGAGGATCGAAGGGGAGTTCGGCACAACACTTACTCCTTTCATCCTCGAAGTAAAAATAACAATAGCGTGGTAGTTATTCCTTTGCCTCGGCAATGCTTGCTTGTTATCATGAGGTATTCGAGTCCCATCAGAGGTATTTTCGACTTCCTTGAACACGCACATCATAAAATGTGCACTGCAGCCGCGTGGGTTACGAAGTTAGTATTGAATTGGGTTGCAGCTATAGTACAATGGTTGTGGCGTAGCTGCCAGAGTGGCCTATTTTGGAGCGGGGAACCGGTGCGAGGCCCTACATCCTGTGATTCTGTACTGCTGCCTGGGAAATAAGTACAGGTTTATTATGAGCCTGACCGGACAGCCCAGTCTGGTTGTACCAGATGGCTAATGCTGCAGAGGGTGCGGTTCGATACACGTACTGGCCAACTTTAAGTTGATCCTGCGGCTCTTTGAACAAAAGCATCCACGGTGGGGGCAGGTGCTTGCGGGTGCTTTCATTCTCCGATGTTACTCCCCTCACCCTAGCTTATCCTTGTTGGAGGGGAGGACAGCAGATAACCTCTTCCCCTTTCATTTTCCTGATGTTCTTTAAATGCACGCTTCAGGTCGCGGGGCACATGATTACATTATTTAATTACAATTGGCTTTGCCCGGCTCGGTTTTCTGTCTCATGCTGTGCGACTTGTGGCCGAGCTGTCCTGTGGCTGGTTGCCTGGCCCAATGCAGTGGCTCACGGCTGCAGAGCGTGATTTCCAGTCGAAAAGGTCTTTGTTAGAGTGTGGTGTCCTCATAAGACTCCCAGAGTGCTTCACCTTTAGCGCTGTGTTTTACCTGTGGCCTTTCTGGGAACAGTGGCATTGGCGGTTTGCTTTGGCACAGGGATTGGAAGGAGCTGACTGTGTGCGCCTCTCCGAGGTGAGGGTTTGCGGCGATGATGAATGGGGCATTGTAGTACTTGGTTCTGTTTACAGCGGCCTCTGTTCGAGTCTGTCTTGGGGATGACTGTTTCTCTTCCAGGGGATCCTAATCAATAGTCATAAGCACTGAATATTCCCACCCATGTGCAGGGACCCCGGAGTACATTAATAATGTGTGTGTGTATGTTTGTATGTATATATATGTATGTATGTGTGTATATATATATATATTCACTGAAAAAACCATAGGTTTCAGGGGCGTTATAGTTAGTTGGACATTTCACTCGTACAAAACCATAGAAATTCCCCCGTTATAGTTAGTTCAGCTAACTATAACTCGCGCGCCCGCAATGCACTGCTGATGACGTCACATATTACATCACTCATGACATGGTCAGTGACATCACTCATGACATCACTGATGACATCTCAAATGACATCACTCATGACATCACTCATGACATCATCCTTGTGATAGAGTGGCAGACCTCCTCTCACCCTAATATAACCTTTGATACACACACTCAAAAATACAAACTAACATTTTCAAAACAATGGACATACCAATACCAGTTACAACACACCTATTCAGTAATTCCAAGATCTACACACACATCCACTCATTCACCAACAGTCCCTATACAGTCACTCATACATGTACTCACTCATCATATGTACTCATACACCTATACATCTTGTTACACACCGCCACTCATCCATAGAGTTACTCACACACATAGTCACACATGCAAACAAAGTATCAAACATCCATTTACTTGCATATACAGTTATACACACACACTACCACACTTACTTCTACAGAAACTTACACATACTTACTCTCTTAAACAATCACTTATAGAAACACCTACTTATTTGTACAGGAACTCTTCCAATCTCTCACTCTCACATATACTCACTTATATACACCAATACTCACATATACTAGTTTAAAACATATGTAGTTACTCATAAAGACACTATTGAGACAGTCATTCACTCACTAACACACCCATACACATACTCATCCACCTATACAGTCCTGCACACATGCTGTCTTCAACACATACAAACAGTGAGTCACTCATTCATGCATCTATGCACTAAGTAATACCCCCCACCGAACCATACAGACACTCATACTGATACTCAAAAACCAACTAATAACCCATATAGACACTCCTGTAGCTACTCACCAACCCATGCAGCCACTTATACACAAAGTGAGAGACTGATACAGATATTTTCATATTTAAACATTACTCACTAACCCATGTATTCACTAAGATACACTTAGTCAGTTATACAATCAATTTTACAAAAAAAAATCATCCATTTAGACACTTATATACCCATTTATTCTTCCATCGACCTTGAGATATACATATATAAAACATATTTAATTTTCAGAAAAACACACATTCACTGGATGATGTCATGAGTGATGTCATCAGTGATGTCATTTCAGATGTCATCAGTGATGTCATGAGTGATGTCACTGACCATGTCATGAGTGATGTAATATGTGACGTCATCAGCAGTGCATTGCGGGCGCGTGAGTTCTAGTTAGCTGAACTAACTATAACGGGGGAATTTCTATGGTTTTGTACGAGTGAAATGTCCAACTAACTATAACGCCCCTGAAACTTATGGTTTTTTCAGTGAATTTCTAAGGTTTTTAAATGCTAATTTCTAACTATAACGTGCCTGAAACCTATGGTTTTTTCAGTGAATTTCTAAGGTTTTTTAAATGCTAATTTCTAACTATAACGTGCCTGAAACCTATGGTTTTTTCAGTGAATATATATATATTTATTATACTATGTATACATGTGAAAATGTCTCGGTCCCCTGTTTGCCTCGGTGGCACGGACAAAATGGGTGGAACTGACGTCAGCACGCCGACGAGGTCCTCTTATGGCTCCGATGACGTGATACGGTGTCGCGGGCGGAGCCGTGCTATTATGACGTCCTCGTTGACGTGGGAGAGCTAGGAAAGAATTTCCGTGGAATGCTGGTGCAGGGGATATTCACCTAAGTGTTCAGGCTAGTCCTTTGGGAGCAACTGTTTATGTTGCCACTCCAGAAACCGAAACCAGTGATCCGAGGGCAGAGGCCCTGCAGATGGCACACGAGGTGGGGTGCCCAGTCGTGTGCACCGGCGGGGCAGCGAAGTGACAAGCACCATAACCCACAAAAAGGTAACGAGGGCACTGAATAACACAGGATCTTCTCTTTGTATCTGGCAGGAACAACGAAGTTAAAGTGCCCTAGTACCAAAATGTAGAATTAGTGCTACAACGGTCTTCAAGAGGACCTGCGATGCCGCTTCTGCCTCCCGTACCCTGGAGGCGGCACATGGGTCACGCGGTACGGTCATACTGCGGTGGGACGCACACTCGTTGACCTCTCATGGCACTGCTCCACACTTCAGGGAGGACGCTTTCCATTAGCTATGTTTTCTGATGACATGTCGCGCCGGCCCCGTCCAACAACAGAACTCCTTTAGATCCAAACAGATTCTTCCACTCTCTCACCTGAAGTGAAACCAGGCCACGCGGACACTTTCACAATACAACAGCCGGGAATGCACTTTTCAGTAAAAAAACAACATTCCTTCCTCCTAATTAATCAAATAAACGTCTCACTGAAGGACAGGGGCCAGCTTCGATCGGTAAACAGCCGTTACAACGACTTTTTTACTTTACGATACCATTACAACGCATGCATTACCACGCATGCGTTGTACATCACGAAGTCATTACTACGCATTTTTAGAACGCATGGTCATTTACCACGCATGCCTTTACAACGAATTTTGTTGTAAAGGTATGTATGGTAAATGACCATGCGTTCTAAAACCATGTAGACGATCCATGTCGTTGTAAGGAAACAGAGGCTGTTCCGTTTCCTCACAACGACGTGCACCGCCTCAGAGACGACGTGAAGCAGGCACCACGAGGAGAGAGGAACCACGAGGAGTGAGAGGTAAAGGGGATTGGGCATGGGGTGGGGGTTTCTTTTCTAGGGTTTAGGGTAGTGCAGTGGTGCTTGGGTGGTGTAGGGGGTCGTGCTGGGGGTAGTGTTTTAGGGTTTAGGGTAGTGCAGTGGTTTTTGGGTAGTGTAGGGGGTCGTGCTGGGGGTAGTGTTTTAGGGTTTAGGGTAGTGCAGTAGTGTAGGGGTCGTGCTGGGGGTAGTGTTTTAGGGTTTAGGGTAGTGCAGTAGTGTAGGGGGTCGTGCTGGGGTAGTGTTTTAGGTTTAGGGTAGTGCAGTGGTGTTTGGGTAGTGTAGGGGGTCATGCTGGGGGTAGTGTTTTATGGTTTAGGGTAGTGCAGTGGTGTTTGGGTAGTGTAGGGGGTCGTGCTGGGGGTAGATTTAGGGTTTAGGGTAGTGCAGTGGTGTTTGGGTAGTGTAGGGAGTCGTGCTGGGGGTAGTGTTTTAGGGTTTAGGGTAGTGCAGTGGTGTTTGTGTAGTGTAGGGGGTTGTGCTGGGGGTAGTGTTTTAGGGTTTGTGTTAGTGCAGTGGTGTTTGGGTAGTGTAGGGGGTAGTGCTGGGGTAGTGTTTTAGGGTTTAGGGTAGTGCAGTGGTGTTTGTGTAGTTTAGGGGGAAGTGCTGGGGGTAGTGTTTTAGGGTATAGGGTAGTGCAGTGGTGTTTCGGTAGTGTAGGGGTCATGCTGGGGTTAGTGTTTTAGGGTTTAGGGTAGTGCAGTGGTGTTTGGGTAGTGTAGGGGGTCGTGCTGGGGGTAGTGTTTTAGGGTTTAGGGTAGTGCAGTGGTGTTTGTAGTGTGGGAGGTCATGCTGGGGGTAGATTTAGGGTTTAGTGTAGTGCAGTGGTGTTTGGGTAGTGTAGGGAGTCGTGCTGGGGGTAGTGTTTTAGGGTTTAGGGTAGTCCAGTGGTGTTTGTGTAGTGTAGGGAGTCGTGCTGGGGGTAGTGTTTTAGGGTTTAGGGTAGTGCAGTGGTGTTTGGGTAGTGTAGGGGTCGTGCTGGGGGTAGTGTTTTAGGGTTTAGGGTAGTGCAGTGGTGTTTGTGTAGTGTAGGGGGTCATGCTGGGGGTAGTGTTTTAGGGATTAGGGTAGTGCAGTGGTGTTTGGGTAGTGTAGGAGGTAGTGCTGGGGTAGTGTTTTGGGTTTACGGTAGTGCAGTGGTGTTTGTGTAGTGTAGGGGGTAGTGTTTTAGGGTTTAGGGTAGTGCAGTGGTGTTTGTGTACTGTAGGGGGTCGTGCTGGGTTCTAGTGTTTAGGGTAGTGCAGTGGTGTTTGTGTGGTGTAGGGGGTCGTGTTTTAGGGTTTAGGGTCGTGCAGTGGTGTTTGGTTAGTGTAGGGGTCGTGCTGGGGGTAGTGTTTTTGGGTTTAGGGTAGTGCAGTTGTGTTTGGGTAGTGAAGGGGTCGTGCTGGGGGTAGTGTTTTAGGGTTTAGGGTAGTGCAGTTGTGTTTAGGTAGTGAAGGGGGTCGTGCTGGGGGTAGTGTTTTAGGGTTTAGGGTAGTGCAGTGGTGTTTGTGTAGTGTAGGGGGTCATGCTGGGGGTAGATTTAGGGTTTAGGGTAGTGCAGTGGTGTTTGTGTAGTGTAGGGGGTCGTGCTGGGGGTAGTGTTTTAGGGTTTAAGGCAGTGCAGTGGTGTTTGTGTAGTGAAGGGGTCGTGCTGGGGGTAGTGTTTTAGGGTTTAGGGTAGTGCAGTGGTGTTTGTGTAGTGTAGGGGGTTGAGCTGTGGGTAGATTTAGGGTTTAGGGTAGTGCAGTGGTGTTTGGGTAGTGTAGGGAGTCGTGCTGGTGGTAGTGTTTTAGGGTTTAGGGTAGTGCAGTTATGTTTGGGTAGTGTAGGGTGTCGTGCTGGGGGTAGTGTTTTAGGGTTTAGGGTAGTGCAGTGGTGTTTGGGTAGTGGAGGGGTAGTGTTTTAGGGTTTAGGGTAGTGCGCCCAGCCAGCCACAATATCCGTGGACAAAGGGGATCCTGACTCTTTGGAACGCTCCGTCAATTGAATAATTTGGGTCAAGGGCCCTACCACGTCCAAGACCTATCAATTCCTTTCTTGGGATCCCTCATATACTTGGAGAAAAAGGTACATAGTTTCTCATCAATTTCAGGCGTGTGTGCCACCTTCCCCTTCAGTGAGGACCTGGGGCATTCTCCCCTCATCCTATTCCTGACCTCCCTTTCAAGGGGTTGATGGATTTTCCCCACCACATACTCTGCCACTTTGGCGTCACTTGTCCACTCCGCCGACTTAGGATGGTAAATTTGGGTAGGCTCGAACATGTCCGGGTGGACCCCGTCCCCAACCGGGGACTGAGAGGAGTGGGACTCTGGACGCCAGGGACGCCCCGAGTCCTTATCCTCATCGGAGGAGAAATCGTCCTCCGATACACCCTCTCCCTCTAAGGGAAACCCGCTGTCGGGGTCTACAATAGTGGTGACAGTGTCGCAATTTTCTCCGGGCCTCTCCTCCTCCCGGCAGGGTGCATGTTTTAGCGTTCGCGCACGCTTGAGGAAGGTCTCCGTAAGTTTATCAAATCCTTCCAAGTGCCCTGCGTTATGCTTAACGGCCCTTTTATTCCCCATCTGGGAGCTACTGGGACCCGCCACCACCAGATCTGGGTCACTGAACACCCCAGGGATGCTTTTCGCCAGCTTATCAACCTGATCCCTAAGAGGAGCCAGCGCCCTAGAAATAGCCAGAGAGAGAGCTTGGTCCACTGCTGGAGGGAGAAGTTGGGGGGCCATTCCTCCTCCACTTCCTGGTAGGAGGAGTAAAAATGGTCTTCTGGAGAAGACATGATAGCAGAGGGTGTGAGCACAGAACAAATGCCCTTAAAATCCTTAAGGCAGCCCCCTCGCCGGTGCTCCAACAGCTGGGCTTTCCCCGAAGCTGTTATAAGAATAGACTGAGGCGCAATACCAATTACCACCACCAGGTGGCGCTGGTCACTAACGTGGCCGTGTGGGAAAATCACCGCGTAGCGATGTCAAAATTAGGCGAGGGTTGGTCGGGAATCAAGCGGACACTAAAGGAGTGACCGGATTCCCAAACGCGCGTAAAGACCAGCGGGAGCGCTCGACGGAGCTGCCTCGCTCGGACCAGACGCGCCTGACAGGATCTCACCGAGCGCAGAGCACACAGCGGGAGAAACTGCGAGGGGGAGAACGCGCTCGGGCAAGAGCCTGCTGCGCAGGGAATATGAAACAATACCAAGGCAATAATGCTAATAACGTGCACAAGAAACCGCTATACAAACAGCAAGAACGTCAGATTAAGCCAAGAATGTAAGGAATGCACTTAACTGACGAGCAGTGAAGAAAGAGGAAGCGGAAGGGACGTCACGATATTATATACGATGGACTGTGATATGATTGGACTATAGTTGCCTTGGAGACTACCCCCTAATGGTTCATGGGTTGTGTAGTCTTTTGTTTAATGATTGTTGTGTTACGTTTTCTTTGAACTGCTATGCAAATAAAGTGAGGAAAGATATGCATAATCCTCGCCTCCGTCCTGCCATAGAATTCATTAAACTTTATTTGATCTGATTTAGAAACATAGATCATAAAAGTGTACATAAAAACAGTAAATCCTCTTTCCTAATACAATACAGTGAGAATTAATTAAAACCAGTAGGTAAAAACGGGTGTTACAAAGCCCGGTTCAGAGCAACTTCAGGTTAACAGAATCGTAAAGTTCAATGTTTCGCAAGATCAATCTCATGTACTTCGTGCAAAATACGCAATAAGGGGTCCAAGTAAGATGTAACGCTCCAATACCTGACCAGTTTGCAGTATATAAAACTGCAGAAAAACTAAAAATAAAAAGTGTTTTGCACACTTCTGTCATTGGGCTATATGTGGGCTACATCTGGGTGATATTTGTGCTACATTTGGGCTCTTTTTTCTCTGGTGGCCATCTTGGGAGACTTATTTGTCATGAAGTTTCCTAATTTCGTCATTTACTGCAGTCTCCTCAGTAGGAAATGCTTTCAGTTTTTTACTTTGATTCCATCAAGAAGGCATTCAGATGTGTCACACATTTGCCATAAATTCAGAATGTTAGCACTCTAGTTGTTCATTAGATCACTGTAGTAAAGCTACTGCTCACCAGGGAGTTAACTGGAAGTCTACTGCTGGTATCTTTATTCCAGCCGTGAGGGGAACGGCGATTACCTGCTTTTCTTGTTGCCGCCGCCGTGAGGGGAACGGCCACCGCCAAAAACCACAGCTTCCAGCAGCCCAAGCGGTAGCGCCAGCCGCGACGCCGCTTCTCGCGCCAGGAGGCCCGATTAAAGACACTCAGGCCTCCCGCAGCGCGAGACGCGCTTGCATCTTTATTCCAGCCGTGAGGGGAACGGCGATTACCTGCTTTTCTTGTTGCCGCCGCCGTGAGGGGAACGGCCACCACCAAAAACCACAGCTTCCAGCAGCCTAAGCGGTTCCGCCAGCCGCGACGTCGCTTCTCGCGCCAGGAGGCGCGATTAAAGACACTCAGTCCTCCCGCAGCGCGGGACGCGCGCGGGCGAAGCCCGGGCCAAGGGCGGGCCCGTCTGGACAAGGCAGGGCTGGGCCCCCCCTCTTTCGCCTCTGCCACGGAAACATCAAGCATCTGTATCTGCGGGGGGATTATTATTATTTTATTTCACTACAAGGACTTCAGGATTGTCACGGTGAGAGGTAGACAGGGAACCGGTGATTGACTATTTCGCTGATTTTTTTCTCCTGGTGTTCCCCTGCTCCTTGACTGTCCCTTGGCGCCAGGCCCCACCTTGTCTTTGTCCTTGGACTGGCGAGAGTAGTACTTACCCCCTATAAGCAGGGTTGTTCTTTGACCTCTGTTATCCACATATTTATTGTATTTGTTCTACCGCACAGTTTAGTGCAGCCCATTTTAACGTAGTCTATTTTAACTTCATTTTAACATTCTGCTGTCTGCTGCCCCTTTTTAACTTTTTTTACCTTGCTGCTTGCTCTGTTTGCACTAAACCATTTGAATTTAATCTACCTCATTCATTTCACTTTGCATTTTGCACTTTGGTCCATTTTCCAAAATTGTGTGATCAGTTTACTGATTTTATTGCATTTTCCACTTTGTTCCACCCTCCATCCTGCACTTTATTGACAACATTGGCATTTGCACTTTATTAGATTTATATAAAGATTATTATATCCTTAGGTTATTGAGGGTGGGCCCGCCAAAGATTGGGCTGGGCTGGGCCATTCCCCTTTTCCCTGAGTATTGCTGATTTTATAGCGGGGAGAACCCTGAGACCTGGCTCTATAGTCCTCATTGTAAAAGTCTGTTTTAGTATGGGTAAGCGAGTGGGCCAGGTGGCTTCAAGGCCTACCACAACAAGTATTGATAGCATGCTAGTAAGGGCTGTCAGTATTGTATCCAACGAGATTGAACTCACTGAAAGGCGTCTCTCACTTGGTATAGGGATACCGCCTTTATTACCTCCTCTCAATCCAGGGTGTACTGAATTGACTGACAGTGCGCCCAACGGCTCAATCTTTAATTGTGTGGACTTACAAGACGACATCATAACCCACGACCCGTCGTTAACCACAAATCCTCCGGATACCCCGTCGGCCCCTGATGCCTCCACTGGGGCTAAACGCAAACGGAAGTTAACTAAAGCCACCAGTGTTAAGAGGAAGCAACCAACCCGACTTGGCCCATCCTGCTCTGCCCTGAGTTCATGGATACGTGCCCCCCTGAACCCTAAGCCCGTAGTTGCACAGGTGCATACCTCAACTATTGACCTCTGTTGCTCTATCGGTACCCAGACTGAGCCTGCCTTGTTTCCTTCTGAGAGTTTTAGCCATGGCGAAGCCATCATTAGCTGCATTGTGGACACTGTCTTTGAGCGTATAAAAAAGTATTTGATGATTATTTTTCCACCGCGAAAGAACTTTCCCCCGGACTCATTGGGAGTTGACCAACACGGACGTAGCCACCCTAGATGGCCTTATTGCGCCCACTGCGCCCTCTATATCAGGGGGACTTGATACAGTTGTACCATCTAACAATGCGCTAAATCCTGGTTGTAATACTTTGTCTGCTGTCACTAACTCTATTTTAAGTAATGCATGTAATGTGTGTAAGAAAATTAAGAAATGTTTTGCACTCGAGGGTCAGGGCGCTGAAACTAGTATCGCTAATAATGTTAGAGAGGACCGCCTCACTACTATTCCTAGCACCCCCACAGTGGCGCAAATTAACATCCCCGCTGAAAGCAGGCTACCACGTGAAGGTGCTATCGCTGTCACCTGTTCGTCAGAGCCCATTGGTAGCAGGGAAGTATTAAACCTGCCACCAGCCACTTGCCCCTATGTAGTAGTTTTGGCAGGTGTGCCTCCCCTGAGGACAAATCCGGTTGAATCTTGGGACCAATTGCGCCATAAGAGTACTGACTGGCTGTCTAAACATAAGGGGTTCAGGGTGCCATTGATCAATAACATTATTATGGTACGGAGAGTCGGTTGGGTGGGGCAGTCCCCAAAGAGCATCAAGGGGGACTGCATAGTTATCAACTTTCGCAATCCGTCAGTGGTTAAAACAATTTTAATGTTACAGGAGTCCCGCCCCAATTTAAACACCAGCATTTGGGCCTTATCTCTGGGTCATTTTTACAGTTCTCATAAACCCCCTTGGGGGCCTCACTTTTTGCTGTGCCCAAGACCGCTCCTACTCTTCCCCTACACAATAGATTCCTGCCCTTATCAGGGTTGGACAGCCAGGACTGACTGCCCCTGCCCCTGCCATCGGCTACATTAGTACTTGAGCAAAACCCCGAACCCATTGTGTCCCCACCCCGTGAGTTTAATGCACCAATTATCAATATTGCAGACCCTACACTCAAAATATTGAGCTGGAATGTTGCGGGCCTAGCGTCCAAAATGAACCTGCCTGACTGGTTGGAGTTAGTTCATAAACAGGACATTGTGATGTTCCAAGAGACCTGGGCCACGCGGGAGTTATTTTTGGACGGGTTTGAATGTTTCAATGTCACAGTTCCTATTCCTAACTCCGGCCGGCCAGCAGGGGGTCTTTCAATTTGGATTAACATTAGGGCAGGTGGCAGTGCCAAGACACTTGCCACTAACAACGACAAAATTCAGGCTGTTGTTTACAAACGGGGGGTTTCCCTTGCTTAATTAATTTTTATAATAACGATTTTAAGAATGTCCCAAATATGAATTTTATTAATTTGTTTACATTTATTTCTAACTTACAGAAGACTAATCATGTCGTCAACCCCTCTGGAATTTGCCTGGGGGGTGACTTTAATATTAAGTTACCTAGTAGCATTTATTCTGCTATACAACCTACAAACAAGGCACCATTATACGAAAGGGGTGCCCAACTTGCGAACCTTTTGAGTTCCAATAATCTTTTAGATGTGACGGAGCTCGCTACCGCACCCCGCAGAGCCAAACAGATTGTACCTACCTACAGAGGAAGGGGTTCAGTTTCCACTATCGATTTTATCTTTATCTCATCCTCTTTAGAGAATTGTGTGCGCAAAGCTGAGGTGGTCCCAACAGTCCAAGGGGACCATAATCCTGTCACCCTAACCTTGTGCATCGCCCCCAGGCCGACTTATGACAACGAGTGTGGTGCCAGGGACTTATCCCCTTCCAGCGATAACCTTAGACTGGTTTGGCGCGGAATAGATAACAGGGATTTATTTGGTAGGATGGTAAGGACTTACCCGAACGTAATTGACACCTGTTTGTCCTATAAGGAACACAATTCTGAGGTTGTTGGCGCCTTCACACAGTTGTGTGCAGGTGTCAAATCCCTGATATCAAGGCCAGTTAAGAATTAACATGTGGACCCAGGTTGGTTTAATGCTGAATGCTCCTTAGCGAATAGAGTTCTCCGCAAGGAGCTTGCCAATAAACCCAGAGATAGTATCCTTATCAAATCTCTTAGATTACGCTATAAATCGGCCATTGCTACTAGAAAGGAAGAAATAACAAGAGAGCATTGGGATAATCTTGCTCGGGCAGTTATGCTAAAAAATGGTAAGGGTTTTTGGTCAGCTGTAAAAGATATGAGGGCTTTGAGACACACCACGAATACAATTAGCTGTAATATCTCGAGTGAGGCGTGGGAAAGGCATTTTTCTAAAATCTACTCAGCCCACACACCATCGATTAATACCTATGAAAATACTATAACTATTGGGGTTTCAATCAATCTATCAGAAGTAGAGGAGGCCATTGATAAGAGCATGGGCTGTAAAGCCCCAGGCCCTGATGGGTTGCCCATCGATTTAATTAAGAGCCAGCCTGATTTCTGGGCACCCCTACTCCAGAATGTTTTTAATAATCTTGCAAATTCTATTATACCCAATACTTGGTCCACCAGCATCATTGTGCCGATTTTTAAAAAGGGGGACCGCACCAGCCCTAGTTGTTATAGGCCGATCTCCCTGATCGACAATACTTTGAAAATTTTAGGGAGGGTTCTCTAACAGGATCAGGGCATGGGCCGAGGAGAATCATATCCTCCATCATTGTCAGTTGGGGTTCAGAAGTAATATTGGCACTGTGGAGCAGTGCCTCAACCTGATTATTGGCAAATACAATGTAGCTAAAAAAACTCCAATATACCTTGCATTTATGGATCTTAGTTCGGCCTTTGACTTTGTTAACAGGTCACGGCTTTGGACAATTCTTCTGAAATATGGCCTGGACAAGCCCTTAGTATACTTTTTGGCTCATCTACACTAAGACTTACATGCCAGGGTGCGCATTAGTAGGGAAGGTGAGGTTTCCAATGAAATAAAAGTTGGGAGAGGGGTCAGGCAGGGCTGTGTCCTGGCTCCACTCTTATTTATATTATACATTAATGATTTGAATAAATCCTTGGTAACTCTCACCTGCGACGTACCCCGCATTAATGGCAACAAACTTCCTGCCCTACTATACGCAGATGATGCAGTTTTAATGGGCCGTACTTTAAATGTCTTACGTATTTTAACACGGGGTTTTGTTGATTTTATGGCTGGTTTGGACCTATGTACCAATTTAAAAAAATCTTTTTTAATGGCGTGTGGACTGAAGAAGCATTTTAATCGAACAATTGTTTTAGACTCTGATAGTTTACATAGCACTCGCACTTTCCCCTACCTAGGGTTGGTGTTTGCTTCCAACGGACTGTGGTCCGAACATGTCGCCCATTGTCTGAGAAAGTTCTCCAGTTCCACTAACTCAATACTCGGCCTCCCCAAACCCAGGAATACTGAGGTCGTCTCTGCCACTGTTAAAATTTTTAAACTGCAATGTATACCAACGGCCACCTATGGTGCAGAAGTATGGGGTTTTACTAACTGCGGTAGGATCCAGGATGAAGAGAATAAATTTTGTCGCAAAATCCTGGTTGCCCCTATTTCCTCTTCAAAGTACGCCTGCCACCATGAACTTAATCTGCCCTATATCGAAGATTTTATTAAGGCTCGCCCTGCATTATTTTGGCTTAAAATTTGGAACAACCCCGCGGCCCAATTAACTAGGGAGATTATATTAGATTGCTTAAAATGTGATAGGGGCAAGGAAATACCATGGCTGGCTGCCGTAAATAAAAGTTTAACGTGTGAATTATGGCCATCTATTTTTAAACTGTTTATTTTCTGGAACCACTTGCAAGAAATCCCTGCAATCGGCTCTTTATGCACTTTATAGGAATGCTAGATTTGAAAAAGAGAGTAAGAAATCGTCTGTTGCTAGATATATGCGTATTGAGAACATCTCATACGCCCCATCGAGCTACCTCTTAAAACCCATTGGCCGGTGGGAAAGGGGCTTACTCTTTCGGCTGAGGATCGATACAGTGAAATTTCTGCTATGTTTTCCCGCAGGGTATAATCCTGACCTCGACCATTTGCCATGCCCCTGTAATAGTCAACAAAAACAATCAATGCTGCACTTCCTTTTCTTTTGTAGTTACTATCTAATATTCACCAAAAGGTTTTTAATTCCATACTTTAAGGCCACATCTGTGATGGACTATAAGGCAGCATATGGGAAGATTATTACTCTGGAAGAGGAAGAGCTAACCTTTCGGGTTGGCTCTTTTTGAAAGCGGCTGTGCGTTCTCGCAATTCTATGTGCTCTTGTTGAACTTTGCTTACTTGTATGTTCTTTTATCCCAATTTTTAAATTCAGTTTTGATGTATTGCGACGATTATGTTTTTATCTGCTTGCACTTTTATGGATATGTATTTTTATCCGAATAAAGTCTTTTGAATTTGAATTTGAATTTGGTATTGAAAGTGATTGTTTCAGTCTGCATGTCAGAATTTTCTAATGAAATAGAAGAGGATTTGAGATCTCACTTAAAACATGCCCTAAATTTTCTTTCTGCAGCACTAACCATAATTTCTATGGCAAAATGAACCCCCTCATTTTGTTACTTTTTAAATTAAATGTTTTAAGTGTTACCAGTTTATTCCAATCAAGATGGCTTCAGGTGTGCCATACTTTTGTCATAAGTAAGACTGTTAGCGCTCTAGTTGTTCTTTAGAACACTCTGGGAAGCTGCAGTAGAACACAAAGGCATCAACTGACAGGCTGCTCCTGTTGAAATATAACAGGAAGATATTTGAGATCACACTTGAAACATGTCCTAATTTTTCTTTCTACAGCACTAACCATAATTTCTATGACAAAATGAACCCCATCATTTTGTTCCTTTTTAAATTAAATGTTTTAAGTGTTACCAGTTTATTCCAATCAAGATGGCTTCAGGTGTGCCATACTTTTGTCATAAGCAAGGCTGTTAGCGCTCTAGTTGTTCTTTAGAACACTCTGGGAAGCTGCAGTAGAACACAAAGGCATCAACTGACAGGCTGCTCCAGTTGAAATATAACAGGAAGATATTTGAGATCTCACTTAAAACATGTCCTAATTTTTCTTTCTACAGCACTAACCATAATTTCTATGGCAAAATGAACCCCCTCATTTTGTTCCTTTTTAAATTAAATGTTTTAAGTGTTACCAGTTTATTCCAATCAAGATGGCTTCAGGTGTGCCATACTGTTGTCATAAGTAAGACTGTTAGCGCTCTAGTTGTTCTTTAGAACACTCTGGGAAGCTGCAGTAGAACACAAAGGCATCAACTGACAGGCTGCTCCTGTTGAAATATAACAGGAAGATATTTGAGATCACACTTGAAACATGTCCTAATTTTTCTTTCTACAGCACTAACCATAATTTCTATGACAAAATGAACCCCATCATTTTGTTCCTTTTTAAATTAAATGTTTTAAGTGTTACCAGTTTATTCCAATCAAGATGGCTTCAGGTGTGCCATACTTTTGTCATAAGTAAGGCTGTTAGCACTCTAGTTGTTCTTTAGAACACTCTGGGAAGCTGCAGTAGAACACAAAGGAATCAACTGACAGTCTCTGCCCTTGTTGGATGTACATGTTTTACTGAGAATGTCAGACTTCATTCTCACATGACTGAGAAAGATAATGTGAATTTACAGAAAATATGCTCTCATTTTAGCTTCAGGAGCACCTTCCAAAACTGTATGGGACAAGCATGTGAAAATAGTTTTCTCTCAAACATGATATCACAGCAGAAGGTTTTTCACAGGGTAAAATCACCTTAGAACACACCACAATTCCTGAAATTAGTATGGTACCATCAACAAATGAATTCTAATGTAACTAAAGTCTGTTATCACCCTTTATAGTTCTCCTTTTGGTAACCCTCAAAATCTTCGATTCACTACAATGCATTTCAATGGGGTACTATCATTTATATTGGTCCCACGATGGCTGCCAGCAATTCCAGGATGAAGTGCTGACAGCCAATCAGATCTCACGATGACATGTGTGGTTAGGTTCCGCCCAGATATCGATATGTTTTCTTTTTCACATTTCTCAGGAACTACTGAACGGATTTACACCATTTAACAAAAGGGTTCTTTCTGAACCAAGAACTACCTCTTTGCCAAATTTGGTGTAATTCCGTTCAGCAGTTCGGGCTGTAGCCGTGTCTAAAGTTTCCTATGGAAAATTGCATGGGGAAAACACGGTTTGGGACCCCCCTTTTTTCTCGGCCCCCGCTTGCCGAATCACCCCGAAACTTTCAGGATAGGAGCAGACCAGAGTGCCCCACGAGTTTTGAAAATTTCACGAAGATTCATCAACCGGCGCCAAAGTTATTGGAAATAGAATGTTGTGAATTTCCTATGGAAAATAGGTCCTAACTATAACTACCTACTGGCGACCGCCAGTAGGTAATATATATATATATATATATATATATATATATATATATATATATATATATATAATCATTTTTCCACAAGTAAGACAATTCAGCCTTAATGAAAAACCAGGCTAAACAATACTTCAATAAATTGCATTTGCATCAATAGACATATACTCTGTTTTTAATTAAATTGTTTTATATACAATTATAGGAAGAAAAAACAGAGCAAAGAGACACTTGTTCTCTCTTTATTGAACTGCAGAAGCTGCAATGTAATAGAGTAGGCATTGTTAGCCCATAGGCTGTATTGGAAAAAAACACATAACAGCATAGAAAATGAAAGAACTTGCACCGTGTCTTTAAGGCAGCCATGACTTCTAGCCTCCCATCATGCCTCTGGGGTGACAGTTAGGACGGTTGTTCTTTCCGGCTCCTTCAGTCAGGTCCCTGGAGTCTCAGCTCTTACTTTTTTGGCTTTTTGTCAAAAATATTTTGCTTAAAACCTTCTTAGTTCCTTTTCACTCAACGTCTTTCACCTGTTGGAGTGAGGAGCTACCAGTTTCTGACAAGATTTTTCATTTTTTTCTGTCAAAAATGCCTTCTCTGTGTGATTCTTGCCCTTCATGTGGCAAAAAGAAGGCTAAAACAGACACCCATTCTGTCTGTATTCTTTGTCTCCCTGAGACACATGTTCCTGAGGCCTGCCACCATTGTAAAATTCTTTCCAGGCGTACTCTGAAAGATAGAGAGAGGATCCGCCTGTATGATCTCTTAGAGAGAAAGAAGTCGACTGCATCCAGAGGAAGATCTCCCTCGAGGCATAAGAAAAGGAGAACCAGATCTACTTCCAGAAGTAAGATCCCTGTCTTGTTCTCCTTCGGCGTTGAGCTCGGCATCAAAAATGCCTCCAGTGACGCAGAAAAGCAGACTGACATCGCAGGTTTCTCCGTCGACGTTGCCACCGCCGTTGACGGCGTTGAAAGCACATTGCTTGTCATCGAGGCCTTCATCTTCGAAGACAGCAGTAAGATCGACATCTTCTCGACACAAGACATGTTCACGACGACCGTCGACGTTGGACCCTCCGTTGAAGTCAACCCGGCGACGGTCAACATCGAGGAGTAGGTCTCCTTTGGCATCAACACGGCGACGCCCAACCTCGAGGCACCGGTCTCCCTTGGTGTCAACACAGACGCTCAACGTCGAGACTAGGTTCTCCGCTGGCGTTAGTCCGAAGACGTTCAACGTCAAGAACCCGGTCCACGTTGACGTCGTCCCGATGACAATTAACATCAAGACAGCGGCTCCCATCAATGTCGTCCGGATGGCACAAAGTCGATGCATCAATCTCCGTCGGCACGCCTGACGTCGAGGCACCAATCTCCGTTGGTGGATCCGCGCCCGACGTCAAGAGTTCGGGCCCCATCAATGTCTTCCCAGCAGCGCTCGACCCCGGCTCAAGGTGTGCCACAGGTGCAGTGGCGCTCAACCTCGAGGCACTCACCCCGGTCGGGGTCGACAGGACACCGCTCTACACCGGCGCCGGTAACTCCAAGGCGTTCAATGTCCAAACATTTGACAGTCCAGGGGCTCAACGCTCACTCCATCGCTGCGGCATACGCCGCCGAGAAGAGATTCTACCTCAAGCTCATCAGCACAGGTGCTTCTGTCGTCGTCGAGCAGTTCTTTTTCTTCTTCTCCTGACAGGCAGACACAGAAGGCGACGCCACAGGACACCCAGTAGGCGGGACCTGCCACACAACAAGAGCAGAGGGGCCAGAGATCCCCCTCCTCCGAAGCTTCTGTGCACCTGTCTAACAGATGGTTGTGACCAGTACGTCACTGGCAGGACACTTCCTCTGAACAAGTAGAACAACCTCTGGACTACTACAGTCCTCTACACCGTTCACCTTTGGTGAGGTTGTCACAGGCAGTAGAACTCTCTCCTACAATTCCCCCCCAGAGGTCGGGAACGTACTCGTACAGCAAGTCCTCTACCGACAAGGCCAAGAACACCGACACATAGACATCGTACGTCGCCAAGGCATAGATCGCCTACGTGGTCCTCCACGCACTCGTCAAGAATGGACTGTTAGAAATGGGGGTCTCTAGTTGGCAATGGCTGGCCACTGTCCAAGTAGGGACCCTTCTTCCTAAGTCAGAGTGAGAGGGCTACCCTCTTTAATACCCCTGCTCAACCCTGTGGTAACGTAGCACGAGCAGGTAGGCCTATCTCAGAGGCAGGGTGTGAAGCATTTATGACCATACACAGTAACACAGTGAGGAACACTACAAAGGGACACCACACAAGTAGTTATAAAAAATAAGTATCTTTATATAAAGGCAGATTTATCACAAGACCAATAACTGTAAAAGCCACAATACTGTCAAAAATAGGTTAGCTGTTGAAGGGCTGTCAAAAATAGTTCAAAGGTTGCAAAAATAAGGTTCAAGTTCAAAGCAGTGGTCTCTGCGACCCTTTCTTTCACAAAGTACCTGGGTTTAGTAGCAAAACCAACAAAATGTCGCAAATAAGCTGTAGCGATGATTCTCGGCACGCGAGGCCGGCGATGCGTTGAAATCCTTGCCGCAAGGGAGGATGATGCGCCGATCTGCGTGATGCGTGCGGAGACGATGCGACAACCTTCTGCACGCTGGACCGCCGATGCGATGACTTTCTTGCCGCGTGGGAGAAGTCGATACGGCGATCCTGTTGCGCTGTGCGATCGTGTTGCGATGCGAAGACAAGACGCTCCGCGAGGGAGCGACGAAATTCGGTGCGATGCGATCAAAGTGGCGGACGCACGGCGTCCGCACTGCGATGTCTCGAAGCGATGATTTCTTTAAGGGTTGCGAGTGCGCGGCGACAGCAGCGCGATGATCTTTCCAGCGCGTCTCGGCTGCAGCGGCTCGCAAAGGGGCATCAGTGATGGTTTCGTGTTGCGGGCCCTCGGCGGCAGTAGCGCGATGATTTTCCCAGCGCTCTCGACTGCAGCGGCCCGCAAAGATGCGTTAGCGTCGATTTCCCACACTCTCTTCTCTGATGCAAACTAGAGGCCCTGGAACTCACAGGAGCCTCATCAGCAGATAGCAGTCCTCGCAGGGAGGAAGCAGGAGGTTGGTGGTGGAGTCCGATGTGCCTGAGACTCCAGCAGGAGGCTAGCTCTTTTCCTAGCCCTTGGGTAATTGCTTGTAACAAAAATAAAAGTTCTCTCAAGAGTTCCTTTTCCTCTTCTTCAAGGTCCAGTGGTCACTGCTGCAGGCCAGTGCAAGAAACAACACACAAGCACAGGGACAGTCACTTCCTGCAGATTCCTCCAGTGGCACGGACAGAGTTTCCTCTCCAGATCCAAAAGCAATACAAAATGTAGGGGTTTGAGCACAGATATTTATACCCCAAAAGCCTTTGTTCTTAGAAGCTACCAGTCACTGAACCTAGCCAGAACCAGTTCTGCTCAGGCCTGGAGCACTTTGTTTACCAGGCTGCATCCTTCCTTTCAGAAAGAGGGGGTCTGCTAGCAGACACACAGTGGGAGGTGGAGCCAGCATTCACCTTGCCAGGCACAGCCCTATTCAGGTCAAGGAGCCACCCCTCCCCACACTCTAAATGCAGATCTCTCTATTCAACCCAGGTCTGACTCAGCCTGCCCTGCCCCTCTAAAACCAGACAGCCAATACACATAACGGCAGAGCACACTGGAAGGCTTAGGCAAGAAAATACCTACTTTCTAAAAGTGGTATTTTCAAACACAGAATATAAAAATAAACTTCACTAAAAGATGTATTTTAATATTCTGAGCTCAGGCATACTAAATTCGTTTTTCTACCATGTCCCTGGGGTCAGTTAGGACTATAGAATGTAATAGTCAAACTGCCCATTCTAGCCTATGAGGAACAGGTAGCCTTACAGTAGTGAAAAACGAAATGGGGTGTAATTCACTACCAGGACATACTACATACACCAAGGCATGTCCTACCTTACACATACAATGCACCCTACCATAGGGGTGACTTACAGGCTGCCAAGGGAAGGTTCAGGGGCTGGGAAGTGAGTGCACTTCACAGCCAAGATGGCAGTTCTGGACTGCACACAGACACTGCAGTGGCAGGTCTGAGACAACTTTACAAGCTGCTTCTGTGGGTGGCACACATCAGTGCTGCAGGCCCACCAGCAGCATTTGGTTTACCAGCCATGGGCACACATAGGCCACACTACTAGGGACTAACAGGTAAACCAAATAAGCCAATCAGGGATAAACCAATTCACATAGACATATTTACACAGGGAGCATTCGCGCTGTGACACTGAATGGCAGTGGCACAGCGCCCAGAGCATCTAACACCAGTAAAACAGAGGAGATAACAGCGAAAAATGGAAGGGAGACCCACGCCAATGGTGCCAGGTCTAACACACGTCCCCTCCAGCTGAAAAGTGGGGAGAACTACCCATCCCCTTGGAAGTTCTCATCGCTAAGGCGGAAAAATCTGGACAGACCATCAGCATTGGCGTGTTCTGTACCAGGGCGGTGTTCCACCGTGAAGTCCATACCCTGTAGGGAAATGGACCACCTCAACAACTTGGGATTCTCACCCCTCATCTGCATCAACCATCAGAGGGGCCGGTGGTCTGTCTGAACCCGGAAGTGAGTCCCAAACAGGTATGGTCTCAGCTTCTTCAGTGCCCAGACCACCGCAAATGCCTCACGCTCAATTGTACTCCACCTCTGTTCCCGTGGAAGTAACCTCCTACTGATGAAGGCTACAGGTTGGTCTAGTCCCTCCTCATTGATCTGTGACAGAACGGCCCCCACCCCATGCTCTGAAGCGTCTGTCTGGACAACAAATTCCTTAGCAAAATTGGGCGCCTGGAGTACGGGTGCTGTACACATAGCAGTTTTGAGGGCATCAAAGGCTTTCTGACAGGTGTCAGTCCAGTTCACAATCTTTGGCCGCTTCTTGGAAGTCAGCTCAGTCAAGGGTGCAACAATGTTGCCATACCCCTTGACAAACCTCCTGTAATAACCCGTGAGTCCTAAGAAGGCCCTCACCTGGGTCTGGGTCCTTGGGGGCTCCCAAGCCAGGATGGTTTCAATCTTGGGCTGCAGGGGCGCCACCTGGCCGCTCCCCACCTGGTGTCCCAAGTACACCACAGAACCCTGCCCAATCTGGCACTTACTGGCCTTGATTGTGAGGCCTGCTCTGCGCAGCGCCATCAACACTTCCCAGCGGTGGCGCAAGTGGTCCTCCCAGGAGGAACTAAACACTGCAATGTCATCCAGGTAGGCGGCACTGAAAGCCTCCAGCCCAACCAACACCTGGTTGACCAATCTCTGAAAGGTGGCAGGGGCATTCTTCATCCCAAAGGGCATCACACGGAACTGGTAGTGCCCATCTGGTGTGGAGAATGCTGACCTCTCCTTTGCCCCATCAGTTAAGGCGATCTGCCAGTACCCAGACGTCAGATCAAACGTGCTGAGGTACCGGGCAGCCCCTAACCGGTCTATGAGGTCATCAGCTCTGGGGATGGGGTGCGCGTCGGTCTTGGTGACCGAATTGAGACCTCGGTAGTCCACACAGAACCTAAGTTCAGGGGTGGCACCAGGCGTCGCAGCTTTTGGTACCAAGACCACGGGGCTGGACCAGGGGCTGCTAGAGGACTCAACCACCCCTAGGGCGAACATTTTGGAGAACTCCTCCTTAATGCAAGCCCTGACCCTGTCAGTCACCCTGTAAGCCTTGTGCTTGACAGGAGAACTGTCCCCGGTATCCACCTCATGGACGCACCAATCAGTGACACCAGGTACCAGGGAGAACAAATCAGAAAATTGCCCCAACAGGTGGTGACAATCTCTCTGCTGCTCAGGGGTCAGTGTGGTGGAGAGGATCACACCCTCCACTGACCCATCCTTCTCTTCTGCACACAGGAGGTCAGGGAGAGGCTCACTCTCCTCCTCAACCCCATCATCTGTGGCAAGAAGCATGCCCACTTCAGACCTCTCAAAGTGGGGCTTTAGGCGGTTCACATGCAGGACCCGCAAGGGGTTCCTGAGAGACTGAAAGTCCACCAAGTAGGTAACTGGACTTTTGCGCTCCACCACCTCAAATGGACCGGTCCACTTATCTTGGAGCGCACAAGGCTCCACTGGGGCCAGTACCCAAACCTGACCAGGTTGAAATTCGACCAGAGTGGCATTCTGGTCGTGCCAACGTTTCATTTCTTCCTGGCTGGCTTCCAGATTTGCCTCAGCAATCTTTCTGAAACGCTGAGTCTGGTTCCTGAAGGCCAACATGTAGCTAAATACATCTTGGGGAGGTTTCCTGGGAGATTGCTCCCAGCCTTCCTTGACCAGACTCAGAGGTCCTCTAACCGGGTGGCCATAGAGGAGTTCAAAGGGATTGAACCCTAAGGACTTCTGTGGCACCTCACGGTAGGCAAACAATAGGCATGGCAAGAGGACGTCCCACTTACGCCTCAGGGGCTTTTCTAGGCCCATGATCATGCCCTTCAAGGTCCGGTTGAACCTTTCAACCAGACCATTACCTTGGGGGTGGTAAGGAGTGGTGAACTTATACGTTACCCCACACTCCTTCCACAGAGACTTCATGTACTGGGAGATGAAGTTGGTCCCCCTGTCAGACACCACCTCTCTGGGGAATCCCACACGGGAGAAAATCCCCATCAGTGCACGTCCCACCACGGGGGCCGTCACTGTCCTGAGCGGGATGGCTTCAGGGTACCGGGTGGCATGGTCCACCAAGACCAGGAGGAACCTGTTGCCCATGGCTGTCTTGGGGTCCAGAGGCCCCACAATGTCAATGCCCACTCGCTCGAATGGGGTACTCACAACTGGAAAGGGCTGGAGTGGGGCCTTGGTCTTCCCCCACTCTTCCCACTTGCCTGGCAAGTCTCACAGGTCCTGCAATGAGTGTCTGAACTCTTGTGCATCTGGGGCCAATAAAAGTGGGCGGCCAGCCTCTCAAAGGTCTTGGTCTGCCCCAGATGTCCTGCCAATGGAATGTCATGAGCCAACCCCAGTAGGAAGGTTCTGAAGCACTCGGGTACCACCAGCACACGGGCTGACCCTGGCTCAGCAACCTTAGGCTCGCTATACAGGAGACTGTTCTCCTAATAAATCAGATGTGAACCAGACATGTCACCTTCTGCCTGGGCTGCAGCCTGTCGCCGCATACCCTCAAGAGAGGGGCAAACTCTCTGCTGCTCACAAAATTCCTCCCTGGTGGGTCCCCCTTCCTGCTGCCAATGGGTCAGCTCAGGCAGGTCCCCCAGTTCGGTGATCTGCTCCCCGGTAGGCTCCAGGGCATCCCCTTCAGGGTCTGCTCCTTCCTGGGCTGTGGGAACCAAGGGGGCCGGCTTCCCGCGCCCCCTGCCCCTTCTCTCTAAGGCAGGGATCTGGGCCATACTCTCAGGCTCCAGATCCTTCTCAACACCCTCCTGGGCTGCCATGGACCGAGTGGTAGCACACGCCCACTCAGGCAGACCCAACATCTCTAAGTGAGCCTTCCTCTCCACTGTAGCCCACGGGGAGACCTCTAAATCATTGCCCAGCAGACAGTCTACAGTCATGGCGGGCCTCACAGCTACCTGAAGAGTTCCTGAGACCCCCCCCCCACTCAAAGGGAACCTGAGCCACCTCACATTGGCTCCTGAGTTGTCTGCGGACACTACTGGGTAGAATGCATGGGGGACAACCTGCTCTTTGGACACCAACCGGGAGCTGACAGCAGTTACACTGGCCCCTGTGTCTCTTAGAGCCTCCACCCTATGGCCATTGATGGTCACCCACTGCCTGTATTTTTAGTGTTAGCAGGCAGTGCAGGCTTGGGGACCATCTCAAAGTCCCCTAATGAGACAAGGGTCAACTCTACGGGATCCCACCCCTCTTGGGCACCCATCTCCTCCTCTCCCAGGGCTACACTAGCAATCTGGTGGGGTGGTGCACGGGGTGGTGCACTGGCCCCCTTTGGGGGCACTGGGGATCAAAATATCTGTGGCCCACTTGACCACAGTTGTAACAAGTGGGGGCCCCCTGGGAACAGGCCTACCTGTTGGGGGCCCTGTCCTCCTTTCTTGGGGGGCTGGGACACCACTGCTTGGTTCCCTGGGGGATTACTTTGGGGCCCTCGGTGGAACTCCCTCTGTTGACCCTTGTCCCCCCACTCCTCTGCTGGGGACCCTGCCCACCTTTGGCGACGTCTCCCACTGGACCCTTGCGGACCCGGGTGCTCACCCAGCGGTCCGCCTCCTCAACAAGCTTTCTAGGGTTAGTCAGCTTGCAATCAATTAGAGTGCTGGCGTAGCTCAGGAAAACAATTACTAGATAAATGCTCCCATGCAATCAAATCATAAAACTGCGCAAAAGTTTCTACTTTGCTACCTTTTACCCAGCGTTCCATGGCTCTGCAAAAAAAGACACATATTCAACCCACGTGGTACCCTCTAGCTTCTTGCAGACCCTAAACCTCTGCCTATACATCTCAGGGGTCAAACCATAGCGGGTCATCAACGCTTCCTTCATGTGGGCATAAACCATCCTACTTTCTGGGGGCAGGTCCAACAAGGTATCCCTCCCCTCACTCACAAAGCGTCCCCACAACCCCGCTCCCCAATCCTTCTCAGGGACCCGGTGGGACACCATGGCTAATTCATAAGCGGCAAACCATTGCCCAATATCTTCACTTTTGTGGAAATCCTTAATAACCTCCTTGGGTATATACACCCTACTCTCAGGGTGCACTACAGGTACGCTGCCACCAGAGGGGGAGATTTCCATGCTCTTAGCTTTAATCTCCAACTCCCTCAACACTCTCATGTTCAAGCTTCATTCTCATAATCTCAATTTCTAACTTCTTGTTCTCTAGGTCCCGGTGACCATCCATTTTAAGCTTAGCCATCTCCATATTATGCCGCCTATCTCTCTCCCTGTCCTCCAGCTCTTCTGGGGACAGACCCTTAGCGGACACACTAGAGCCCGGGTTGGAAAGGGCTGGATCTCCTACTAAGTCGACTACATTGCCCTGCTGCTCTCCTGCATTCTCTCCCACCTCCACAAGCTCTCCTATATCCTTAGGGGCATCCCTGGCTTCTAGCCAGGCCTTCAGCGCCTTGTAATACTCCTCCCTTCTAGTGAGACCTGTGATAGGGACTGTGAATTGCTTGCAAAAATATTTGAGCTGCTTGGCATTGTAGGTTTCTATTTTCTCCTCTTCCCAGGAGAGATCCTCTGAGGCATTGGATCTGGGCTTGCCCATTGTAGAAATAACTGGCAATATCAATAAAGGACAGAAGAAAACTTCTCAAAAAATGTAAGCGGGTGAAAAATCACCGGCAATATCAATTACAATAGGGGATCAAAAACTTTCAAAAAATGGGCGCGGGTGAAAAATCACCGGCAATATCAATCACAATATAGGATCCCAAAAACTCTCAGAAATGTGCGCGGGTGAAAAATCACCGGCAATATCAATTACAATAGGGGATCCAAAAACTTTCAAAAAATGGGCACGGGTGAAAAATCACCGGCAATATCAATCACAATATAGGATCCCAAAAACTCTCAGAAAATGTGTGCGGGTGAAAAATCACCGGCAATATCAATTACAATATAGGATCCAAAAAAACTCTCAAAAAATGTATGCGGTACGTTATGGTCTGCACTCACTAGTAGTGTACACTATAATTACTGTATGCGATCATAAATGCAAGTCCAGATCCTCACCGCTGCCACCAATGTTAGAAATGGGGGTCTCTAGTTGGCAATGGCTGGCCACTGTCCAAGTAGGGACCCTTCTTCCTAAGTCAGAGTGAGAGGGCTACCCTCTTTAATACCCCTGCTCAACCCTGTGGTAACGTAGCACGAGCAGGTAGGCCTATCTCAGACGCAGGGTGTGAAGCATTTATGACCATACACAGTAACACAGTGAGGAACACTACAAAGGGACACCACACAAGTAGTTATAAAAAATAAGTATCTTTATATAAAGGCAGATTTATCACAAGACCAATAACTGTAAAAGCCACAATACTGTCAAAAATAGGTTAGCTGTTGAAGGGCTGTCAAAAATAGTTCAAAGGTTGCAAAAATAAGGTTCAAGTTCAAAGCAGTGGTCTCTGCGACCCTTTCTTTCACAAAGTACCTGGGTTTAGTAGCAAAACCAACAAAATGTCGCAAATAAGCTGTAGCGATGATTCTCGGCACGCGAGGCCGGCGATGCGTTGAAATCCTTGCCGCAAGGGAGGATGATGCGCCGATCTGCGTGATGCGTGCGGAGACGATGCGACAACCTTCTGCACGCTGGACCGCCGATGCGATGACTTTCTTGCTGCGTGGGAGAAGTCGATGCGGCGATCCTGTTGCGCTGTGCGATCGTGTTGCGATGCGAAGACAAGACGCTCCGCGAGGGAGCGACGAAATTCGGTGCGATGCGATCAAAGTGGCGGACGCACGGCGTCCGCACTGCGATGTCTCGAAGCGATGATTTCTTTAAGGGTTGCGAGTGCGCGGCGACAGCAGCGCGATGATCTTTCCAGCGCGTCTCGGCTGCAGCGGCTCGCAAAGGGGCGTTAGCGATGGTTTCGTGTTGCGGGCCCTCGGCGGCAGTAGCGCGATGATTTTCCCAGCGCTCTCGACTGCAGCGGCCCGCAAAGATGCGTTAGCGTCGATTTCCCACACTCTCTTCTCTGATGCAAACTAGAGGCCCTGGAACTCACAGGAGCCTCATCAGCAGATAGCAGTCCTCGCAGGGAGGAAGCAGGAGGTTGGTGGTGGAGTCTGATGTGCCTGAGACTCCAGCAGGAGGCTAGCTCTTTTCCTAGCCCTTGGGTAATTGCTTGTAACAAAAATAAAAGTTCTCTCAAGAGTTCCTTTTCCTCTTCTTCAAGGTCCAGTGGTCACTGCTTCAGGCCAGTGCAAGAAACAACACACAAGCACAGGGACAGTCACTTCCTGCAGATTCCTCCAGTGGCACGGACAGAGTTTCCTCTCCAGATCCAAAAGCAATACAAAATGTAGGGGTTTGAGCACAGATATTTATACCCCAAAAGCCTTTGTTCTTAGAAGCTACCAGTCACTGAACCTAGCCAGAACCAGTTCTGCTCAGGCCTGGAGCACTTTGTTTACCAGGCTGCATCCTTCCTTTCAGAAAGAGGGGTCTGCTAGCAGACACACAGTGGGAGGTGGAGCCAGCATTCACCTTGCCAGGCACAGCCCTATTCAGGTCAAGGAGCCACCCCTCCCCACACTCTAAATGCAGATCTCTCTATTCAACCCAGGTCTGACTCAGCCTGCCCTGCCCCTCTAAAACCAGACAGCCAATACACATAACGGCAGAGCACACTGGAAGGCTTAGGCAAGAAAATACCTACTTTCTAAAAGTGGTATTTTCAAACACAGAATATAAAAATAAACTTCACTAAAAGATGTATTTTAATATTCTGAGCTCAGGCATACTAAATTCGTTTTTCTACCATGTCCCTGGGGTCAGTTAGGACTATAGAATGTAATAGTCAAACTGCCCATTCTAGCCTATGAGGAACAGGTAGCCTTACAGTAGTGAAAAACGAAATGGGGTGTAATTCACTACCAGGACATGCTACATACACCAAGGCATGTCCTACCTTACACATACAATGCACCCTACCATAGGGGTGACTTACAGGCTGCCAAGGGAAGGTTCAGGGGCTGGGAAGTGAGTGCACTTCACAGCCAAGATGGCAGTTCTGGACTGCACACAGACACTGCAGTGGCAGGTCTGAGACACACTTTACAAGCTGCTTCTGTGGGTGGCACACATCAGTGCTGCAGGCCCACCAGCAGCATTTGGTTTACCAGCCCTGGGCACACATAGGCCACACTACTAGGGACTAACAGGTAAACCAAATAAGCCAATCAGGGATAAACCAATTCACATAGACATATTTACACAGGGAGCATTCGCGCTGTGACACTGAATGGCAGTGGCACAGCGCCCAGAGCATCTAACACCAGTAAATTAGAGGAGATAACAGCGAAAAATGGAAGGGAGACCCACGCCAATGGTGCCAGGTCTAACAGGGACTATTCTCCCACTCTGATAGTCCACCTCCAAGAATCTCTCCGGTGGACGATATCATTACCTTCCTTGAAGTGCTGGCTAGAGTGGCTCAAAAATTGCATATTGATATGCCTGCTGCTCAGACAACATCATCTGTCATTTTTGAGACTCTGCACTAAAGGTCAGCTGCAAGACCTCGGCTACCTTTGGTACTGGGGCTGCTTCAGCTGGTGATGGACACCTTCCTTACACCGGCATCTCTCAAATCAGCTCCTACAAGGATCTTGAAAAACCAAAGCCGCCAGAACAAGACCCACTTTTCTTGAGGGTGGAGCCTCCTCTGGATTCCGTGATCATTGCAGCAGCAAAAGAGACGCATGCAGTGGCGTCCTCTTCTACTGTTCCACCAGATAAATGGGAGCAGATCCCAAGATTCCTGGGGGGAGAAAAGTGTGCAGCACATCTACTTCCTTCTTGAAGGTGTCCAGTGCATCAGCCCTTTTGAGACTCTATGATAGATCCCTATGGTATTCCCTGGAGAGATTCAAGTACAAGTTGCCCAAAGAGGATCGACAAGATTTTGAAGAAGTTCTCCAAGAAGGAGGCCTGGTGGCAAACCAAATGATTAGTGCGGCAGCAGATGGTGCAACCCTGGCGGCACCTGCTTACGCACATGGAGTATGTGCTCGACGTTCGGCCTGGCTCCAGCTGACCACACTGAAGCCGGAAGCTCAGCAACGTATCTTGAACCTGCCATTCACTGGGAATTCTCTCTTTGGATCCTGTACGGATGATGAAATGGACAAAATTAAGATGGAACTTGACACACTGAAGGCGGTGGGTTTTGAAAAAGAAAAGATTTCTGTCGTAGGTACAGGTCATACAGTTGCAGGCTGTTTCATCTGAGGGTTCAAGTCCCTCAGTGGTATCAAAAGCAGCAACAGCACCAGCCCAGAGATCACTACCAAGGGCGCCACTCTTCCTGTGGTGGAGGAACTCCACGCCAAACCTCTTCAGCTGCAAAAGCGCCAACAAAACAATGAGCAGTCGCTTTTTCCGTCGCCGTTCCCCACTCCAGTGGGGGCAACTATAGCCAGTCATCTGCAAGAGTGGCGCAACATTACAAAAGATCAATGTATATTGAATACGCTGCGAAATGGGTACTCTCTACGTTTTCGCCACCCACCTACAGGGATCCCTCCACAAACATCTGTATGCCACCAGCTGCAACTACTGCAACAGGAAGTGGACAATCTGCTACAAAAATCCGCCATAGAGGAAGTTCCCCCTCAAAGAGGAAAAGGAGTGTACTCTCAGTACTTCCTGGTGCAAAAGAAAGGTTCCAAAGTGGAGTTCAGGCCGATTTTGGATCTACGCCTCCTGCACAAATCCATCCGTAGAGAAAGATTTAACATGTTGGCTCTCACTCAAATATATCCTCACCTCCAGCAAGGTGATTGGATGTGCTCGATAGACCTACAGGATGCATTTTTCCATGTGCCAATCAACCCACACCATTGGAAGTTTCTACGCTTCGTGGTAGGGGCCAAACATTACCAATACAAAGAGCTCCCTTTCGGCTAAAGTCGGCTCTAAGAGCCTTTACCAAGTGCATGGCCATGGTAGCAGCGGCTCTACGTCTCCACAGGCTGTTTGTTTGTTTATCCTTAACTGGACGACTGGCTCCTGAAGAGTTTTTCTCCCCAGTTCGCAAAGACCCAGTATCAAACGTGTCTATGTTTGCTTCAATGACTGGGGCTACATGTCAACTTTGCCAAGTCAATTCAACAGCCAGTCGCGGCCGGCATGACTCGCGGGTGGAGGGTCGCGCAGGGAGGGGGTCACGCCGGGGGGGGGGGGAGGTTAATTTTAAAAACAAAACTAATTTAAAACTTACCTTCCTCTCTCTGCTCTTCACAGGAAGCAGGCAGCCTCCCTCTCCTCCCCTAAGCCAATCACAACTCTGCAATGGCAGCGTTGTGAATGGCTGGGACGCCGACCACACAGGCGTCTATGGGGAGGCGTTTTCTCCATGCAGGCTGCATGCAGCCTACATGGAGAAAACGGGAGAGTGCGTATGACTTGTTTGGTCGTCCCTGGGACCAACCAAACAGTCAGCACCCACAACAGTGGGCAAGCCACTCCTCCCCTGCCTGGAGCAGGACCGCCCACCCGTCCGCCCCCATCCAAACCCTTCTGCTTTCTCGCAGTGCGAGAAGCAGAAACATAAAATGGTATTCAGAGAAAGCAGTGGGGCGACGCTCCTCAGCCCACATGGAGGAGCCGCCCCAGTCAACAGCTTACCCAAAGGATACACTGTCTGTTCGCGGCACTGGACTCTGAAGCAGGAAAAGTGTATCCTTCGGTGGAGAGACTATCATCTATAACCCTGAAGTGCAACCATCTTCTTCGCACTCTTCAACCTTCAGTCCGGCAGGTTGCCTCTCTGCTGGGATCGATGGCATCTTGCATCTTTCTAGTTCCCAATGCCAGATTTAGGATGGGACCAGCGGACGGCTTGATGGGACGACAAGGTCAGCAAGAGCTTCCATCCCGTGGTGGACTCGTTGCAAAAATCTCCTGGTGGGAGTCCCATTCCAACAGACCACTCCAGCACAAACTCTGATCACGGATGCATCCCTCCAGGGGTGGAGGGGCCCACAAGGCTCCTCTTCAAACACAGGGTCTGTGGTCGACCAAAGAACATGCATACCACATCAATATGCTGGAGCTACGGGCCGTGCATCTAGCCCTCAAGGCCTTCTACCCCTCCATCCAGGCCAGCTCCATATTAGTTCAAACAGACAACACAACCACTATGTACTACCTAAACAAACAAGGAGGGACCTGATCTCGCCCTCTATCTTTGGAGGCTCAAGCGATTTGGCATTGGCTCCTGGCCAGACAACTCTCCATTACAGCGGTTCACCTGCCAGGAGAACAACACACTCAAGCAGACTCTCTAAGTCGTCCCTTTGAAGATCATCAAGACTGGGTTCTGCATGACGAGGTTGTGGCAGACCTCTTCAGAGAATGGGGTCAACCGCGTATCGATCTCTTCGCGGACCACACCAACAAAAAATGACAAGACTTTGCATCAAGATATTACCGGCCAAGGACAAAAGGGAATGCCCTTTTAATCGATTGGTCAGGGAACTTTTTGTACGCTTTTCTACCACTCCCTCTCATCCCGAAGGTCACAACCAAACTCCAGAGTGAGAATGATCCTGATCGCACCAGACTGGCCACGACAGTGGTAGTGCCCAGACCTTCTACACCTCTCAGAACTTCCACACAGGAGGCTTCGTGCAGGCCAGATCTCCTCTCCAAACTGAACGGGAGAATCTATCATCCCAGCCTCCCCTCACTGAACTTGACTGCATGGATCCTGAGTTCCTTCAGTATGGCCATCTAAGACTCCCTCAGGAGTGCATGAACATTTTAAAAGAATCAAAGAGACCTTCCACTCGACGCTCTCATGCATTTAAATGGAAAAGATTCTGTATGTGGTGTGTGCAAAAAGGGTTCCATCTGATTCAAGGGCAAGAGGAGGTGATCCTGCCATATCTCCTGCACTTGGCCAATTCAGGTTTGCAGTTTGTTTCCATACAAGTGCACCTTGCCGCTATTACGCTGTATAGAAAGTCACTCCCTACCATCGTTCTTCCGGCTTCCAGTGGTTAAGGATTTTTTGCAAGGGTTAAAGTCTTTCCTCCAGTTCACTCCCCTTCTCCTCCCTGGGAGCTCAATTTGGTCCTCTCCAAGCTCATGGGTCCCTCCTTTGAGCCAATTCACAAAGTGACCCTACAACATCTCACATGGAAGGTTGTCTTTTTAGTAGCGATCACTCCTGCTCGTAGGGTGAGCGAGATCCAAGTTCTCTGCTCTAAAGAGCCATGCAAAGTTTTTTCACAACAGGGTAGTAATGAGAGCCCACCCTGCTTTTCTGCCTAAGGTGGTGTCTGACTTTCACATTATTCAGTTCATTTCGCTACCCACTTTTTTTCCTAATCCCACCACACCGGCTGAATAGTCTCTCCATTCTTTAGACCTAAAAAGAGTATTAAAATTCTACCTAGACAAGTCTAAGGCCATTTGGAAATCTGATCATTTGTTTGTTAATTATGGTTCCATTAGAACAGGTTTTCCAGCCTCAGAACGTTCTATCTCCAGATGGATAGTGTCATGTATCAAACTGGCTTACCAGTTATCTAATAAACTCCTTGTGGCTCCACCCAAGGCTCACTCCACAAGGGAAAAGGAAGCTACTGTGGCCCTGCTGCACAATGTCCCCATCTCTGAGATCTGCAAAGCAGCCACTTGGAGGTCGGTACGTACATTCACAAGACACTATTGTCTTGATTCAGATACGAGAGCGGATACTCAAGTAGGCTAGGCCTCTTTGAGAAACTTATTCCAATTCTGAGACCTGCAGCTCTTCATTTTTAATCATTTGTCCACATAGGTAGAGGATGAGCTTGCTATTCGATTCAGTGCTTATGACTATTGATGAGGATCCCCTGGAAGAGAAGGATAAGTTACTTACCTGTAATCCTAGTTCTCTTCCAGGGGTATCCTCATCAAAGTCATAAGCAACCCACCCACCTCCACGGACAAATAATCATTCAATAAATCATCTGTTTGTGCCCTGATCTTCGAATCTCCGCAAAGAACAACTGACCTAACTCACCCCTGAGGCATGATGGGAGGCTAGGGGTCATGGCTGCCTTAAAGTCACGGTGCCAGTTCTTTCATTTTCTATGCTGTTGTGTTTTTTCCAAGGCAGCCTATGGGCTAACAATGCCTACTCTATTACATTGCAGCTTCTGCAGTTCAATAAAGACAGTATTAGTGTCTCTTTGTTCTCCTATTTTTTCTGCCTATACGTGTATATAAAAGAATTAAAAACAGAGTATATGTCGATTGATGCAAATGCAATTTATTGAAGCATTGTTTAGCCTAGTTTTTCATTAAGGCTGCATTGTCTTACTTGTGAAAAAAAAATATATATATATATTTTTTTTTTATGTACTCCGGGGTCCCTGCACATGGGCGGGAATATTCAGTGCTTATGACTTTGATGATATCCCTGGAAGAGAACTAGGATTACAGGTAAGAAACTTATCCTTCTTGACTAAGCCTGCCCGTTCTGTTCTAAACTAGACCTGCCATTGGGGTTGCAAAGGGATTGGTTATTGCGTCTTTAGCATAAGGCCAGTGCTTCATGCAGATGCGTCCCTATGGCCTGGTAGACTCCTTCGGGACAAGGGTTCAGATCCCGCATTAGGAGTCCACTGCAACAACACCTATCCCTAAGCTATCACTGGTTTCGTAACTTTGGGGATCGTTCAAATTTGGCGCTCGAGGCGTAAGTAAAATGGAATGTTTTATTATATGCTTTGCCATGCGCTGCACATTACCTTTTAATTTGCATACAGGACACAGTTCTTTGGCAGGGCAAAGCACTTTCGGCCTGTTTTCGTAACCAGGAGCCGTAGCTCAGATGCAAGATCTTCTGCAGCTGTTGTCACGGGCCCCTCTAAGGCAAGGGTTCAAATCCCAGCAGGGGTGGCAGGATCATCTTTCGGTAAAGGTTTCCTTACTGTTGGTTGTTTCTGCGATGCTACTAAACATTCTTTTCTCAAACAAAGAGCCTCAATGGTGTGAGCAGGGGGTGCAATAAGGCACCAGGCCACCGGGGGGCCTCTGCGTCAAAGTTTTTCTCTATATGTGCTGGAGGTCTATTGTGGAGGGTGCATGCTCTTGTTTCATTAGGCGGGACGAGTTGCCGAATATCTGATAATGTATCCCTTGAAATCGATATGTTTTAGTATACAGACTGGTCTGTATATCTTAGACACATTAGAATTGGGCCTGCATACTGTTGTGCCTCCAGTAGTGTAATTGATATGACGCATACGTGGATTTCATATTTGCAAACCTAGGAGAATGGTTGGTTTAGTGGTTGATACCATGGTTCTCTTCCAGGGGATCCTCATCAATAGTCATAAGCACTGAATATTCCCGCCCATGTGCGGGGACCCCGGAGAATAATAAAAAATATATATGAAAAAATGTAATGTAATGTAATGTAAACACTTCTTATATAGCGCACTGCGACCCAACGGGTATCCTGGCGCTGTGAGACGGGAGGCCTGTGACAAGGGAGTAAGTTAGCCTGATGTTCTGGGATAGAGCCAGGTCTTTATTTTCCTTCTAAACGGCAATAGATCATTCATATGCTGCAACTCCGTGGGTATGTTGTTCCAAAGCCTTGCTGCAGCAACACTGAAGGCTCGTCCCCCCAGTCGAGCTCTTTTAGTCGGGGGTACCTTCACCCAGTTGGCCGAGGATGACCGGAGACAACGAGTAGGAGCATTCCAACTGAATTTTTTCTGCAACGGTAAGGGCCCCAATCCATGCAATGCCTTAAACACGACACAAAGGGACTTGAAATGAATCCTTTGTAAAACGGAGCCAGTGGAGCTCCGTCAGGGCCTGAGAGGCAGAGGCCTGGCGAGGTCGCAACAAGGCCAGCTTAGCTGCCGCATTCTGGATTCATTGTAATCTCCCAATTGAGAACTTTGGGGATTCCAATAATAGCGCATTACAGTAATCCAGTCTGCTCATGATGACGCTCCTGACTACCAGTGCGCGTGTCTGAATCGAAAGCATGGGGAGAATTTTCCTAAGGGCCCTGTTAAGAGAGAAGCAGCTCCCCACGGTCTTATTGACATGCATTTCCAAGGTCAGCTTCTCATTAAAAGAAATCCCCAGGTTACGGACCGTCTTAGACGGTACCAGAGGAGGGTCAGCAGGAATAGGCCAAAAGTCCGCAGGGAGGGAGTAAGGCACTCTCCCACCTCCAATACATAGGATCTCTGTTTTTTCTGCGTTAAATTGCAGAGAGTTGTTTCTCAGCCAGAGTACCACATCCAACATACAAGCATGGAAGTTATGTAGCGTGGTTGATTGATCACCCTCCAGAGAAAGAATAAGCTGGGTGTCACCAGCATAGTTCACCAAGCCTATATCATAAGATTTAATGACGTCCACCAAGGGACGCATATAGGTATTGAATAGTATGGGGCTAATCGCAGATCGCAGAGAAAAAACATATATATATATATATGCAGCTCTAAATGTATATATATACATATATCATTTTTTCCCATATCAATGCAGCCCCATATAGGAGGCTAAACAATGCAATAATAAGTAAATGAATGCATTTGCAGATACACAATGTAAATATATACCACAGGAGTACAAGTACACTTGAACTCTTTTTAATGAGTAAATTCATGAAAAAACTGCGCAAAAAGTAAGCATTGTTAGCCTACAGGCTGCATTGTAAAGCAATAGCATAGAAACTGAAAGCCATTGTACAGAAAACTGGCACCGTGCCTTTAAGGCAGTCATGACCCCTAGCTTCCCATCATGCCTCAGGGGTGACAGTTAGGTCAGTTGTTCTTTCCGGCTCCTTCTGTCAAGACCCTGGATTCACAGCTCTCTCTTTTTTTACTTTTCTGTCAAAAATACCTTGATTTTTTGTGGTTTTTTTTGCCTTCACTCGACGTCTTTTGACCTTAAATTGAGGTTTAAACCATTTTTTTTTGTGACAGAGAAAATGTTTCTGTCAAAAATGCCTTCTTTGTTTGACTCTTGCCCAGCCTGTGGCAAAAAGAAGGCCAAGTCAGACACACATGATGTGTGCATCCTCTGCCTCCCTGAGTCCCACTCTCCTGCCTCCTGCCAACACTGCAGGAAGTTATCTAGAAGAACCATCAAATACAGGGAGAGAATCCGACTTTATGGCCTCTCTGAAAGAGGTAGGTCTCCAGTGAGGAGAAAGAAGAGAACGCGATCGACGTCGAGGAGCAAGGTCCCGATCTGTTCTCCTTCGGCGTCGGGCTCGACGTCGAAGTTACCGGCGGCGGAAAAACAGTCGTCGTCGAAGGCTTCGGTGGCGCAGGAGCGTCACTCTTCAACTTCGAGGGCCAAGTCTCCAATGATGTTAGAGAAGCGTCCGACGTCGAGACAAGATCCTCCGCCGACGACCCTTCAGCGACGAACATGTCGGGACACAGGTCGGCGGAGCAGCGACGGTCGAAGTTGAGGCAGAGAAATTCGGCGTCGAGGCGTAAGACACCATCACCGACGTCGAGACTGAAGACTCCGTCGGCCTCTCACCGCAGGTCGACGTCAAGACACAGGTCGTCGGAACACCAACGATCAACGTTGAGGCACGGGCTTCCGTCGACGTCAGCAAGGCGTTCAACGTCGAGACATGGGTCTCCGGCGGTTTCGCAACCGACGTCGAGACGGAGTCCTCCTTCGAAGGAAAGACGTTCGACGTCGAGGCAGAGCCCTCCGTCGAAGGGAAGACGATCGACGTCGAGGCAGAGCCCTCCGTCGAAGGGAAGACGTTCGACGTCGAGACAGAGGTCTCCGTCGATACAGTCGGCGTCGAGGCAGAGGTCTCCGCCGGGAACGAGAAGGTCGACGTCGAGACCGAGATCTCCGTCGCGGACGACGTAGAGGCAGAAGTCTCCGTCGGTGTCAGTTCCTTTAAGCCTTTCTCCGTCTCCATCATCGACGTCGAGAGCAGGCTCCCACCGTTCTATCTCCAAGTCTGGGTCTCCGGAGGTGGTGATCTCGTCATCAAGTAACCAGACTTCTCCCTCTGAGCATCAACGTTCAGTTGAAAGGTCTCATCCGGATGGGCGTAAATCTCCTTCCGCACGTCGCTCTCCTGTAAGAGCAGAGAGGACACCATCTATTCACCTCTCACCCAGATGGATGCGACCTCTGCACCACTGGGCTGATCCTACACAATCGGCAGGCGCTCTGCGCGATCCGAGCCCACTTCGCAGGTCTCCTCTGGCTCGCCTGGTACAGGCTGCGGATCTCTCTCCGCCAAGAGAAAGAGCCCGCACTCACACTCCTGCACCTTCCTCCAGGAGGAGATCAAGATCACGCAGCAGAAGGAGAAGGCGCAGATCCCCAATGCTTTCCACCTCCTCAACACACTCCTCAAAAATAGACTACTCGCCCACCCTTACCGACAGTCCACCGTCGAGGATCTCTCTGGTGGACGATGTTAGCACGTTCCAAGACGTGCTTTCCAGGGGAGCTAACATGCTGAACATTCCTATGCCAACTCAGCAGAGCTCGTCGTCGGTAATTTTTGAAACTTTACACCAGAGGACTGCTGCTAGACCGTTATTTCCATTGGTACCGGGGCTCCTCCAGCCGGTTATGGACATCTTCCTCAGGCCGGCAACCCTCAAAACCGCACCGGCGAGAATTCTAAAGAAATATCGCCCACCGGAGGGGGACCCTTTATTCCTAAAGTCCGATCCACCTCCGGACTCTGTGATTATCGCTGCGGCTTGGAAGACCCACTCAGTGGCCTCCTCGTCTACAGTACCACCGGACAAGTAGAGCATAGATGCAGGATTCGTGGGGGAGAAAAGTATGTGGCACGTCCGCCTCCATGCTTAAAGTCTCCAGTGCATCGGCGCTCTTGGGGCGCTACGATAGATCTCTGTGGGACTCTCCCCAATGCTTCACGGAGAAGCTACCCAGGGAAGACCGTAAGGACTTCGAGGAGATCTTACAGGAGGGCAGCTTGGTGGCGAACCAAGTAATCAGTGCTGCAGCGGATGGGGCTACACTCTCAGCCCATTCCTACGCCCACGGGATTTGCGCCAGAAGATCATCCTGGCTTCGCCTCACAGCACTGCACAGCACTGAAGCCAGAAGCGCAGTCCCGGATCCTCAATCTCCCTTTCTCCGGCTCATCTTTATTCGGTACTCACACGGATGAGGAAATGGCTCGGATGAATACTGAGTTGGATACCCTGAAGGCGGTGGGGCTGGAGAAGAAAAAAGAGTTCCGTCGCCGCTACCGTCCTTATGATCGACGATCCTTCCAACATTGGGATCTGAAAGAGACACGTTAGTGACAGATTCCTTACCTTAGAATATCCCCAGGCGTCAGGCTGGATCCGGAAAGTTTTGCGTAGCAGTACCCCTGCGCGTCGGTAGGCGGCGTCGTGCGGCTCTGCGTCCGTCGTCGGCGCCGGGATGACGTCGCGGCCAGTACTTAGACACGCCGCCCATGCGCGCTGGCGTCAGTTCTTTCTTTTTCCGCGCCAGTAAGCGCAGATCCGGATTGAGCAGTGCCCCAGTCATTTTTTGACTGAGTATTTTTTGAGACTTTTTTGTCCAAGTTTTCGAGTTGTTTCGACTCCAAGGTGTCAGTAGGGATGCCCGGCTTCAAGCCATGCGAGGTCTGTAATCGCATGATGTCGATTACAGATCCGCACCGAGAGTGTCTCTTCTGCCTGGGGCGCGGCCACGACCCCACGTCGTGCCCCGAGTGTCGGTCCCTCGCCCCGAAGGCTTTGCGAGAGCGGTCTCGAAAGCTTCTCGAGGCCCGGCACTCGGCTCCGCGTCGATCGAGGTCCCGGGAGAGGTCGATGGGCCGGTCGCGGAGCCGTCATTCGTCGGGGTCGAAGTCTTCGTCTTCAGGTAAGGCGAAGCACAAGAGGTCTAAAAAGCGTCGCTCTAAGACCTCCCCTCGCCGGTCTCACGACTCGGCTGAGGGTCCTGTTGGTACCGCCCCCGCGGCTCCGGGAGTACCCGATGAGCCGACGCCAGCCTACCCGCCTGTTCCGGGTCCGACGTAGACTCCGGCCGACATCCAGAACTTCTTGTCGGCCATGGCTCGCATCTTCGGGCCTAAGGGTTACCCCGGTGCGCCTTCGGGCCCCGCGGGGGTCCTCCTTCGGCACCACCGGCGGCTCCGGCGCCGCAGGACCCCCTCGGATCCAGGCCTGGATCCCGGTCGACGCCGGTTGACCTGACAACACCTCCACCGGCGCCGACCTCTCCGGTACCGCTCACGGCGCCGTCCGAGGTCCCGGGCGACGCCGTCCCCAGGTTCTCCCCGGAACCGGATACGGAGCCGGATCGACGTCGGCCGATACCGACGCCGATGGGACTTTTCTTCCCTCATGTCCGCCCTCCATATTTTTCACCTGTTTTGGAGGACGGGGAGGACTGGGACCTGGAAGACCCTCTCACAGCCCAATGTGAGCCCTATCAGGACTGGACAGAGGAACTGGGTGATGCCAGTGGCCTGGACACCTCTCCAGACCTTGGCATGCTGTTTCCTCCTTCCGTGGCTACGGAGGAGGGAGCAAGTTATGCAACGGTGTTGCGTAGGGCGGCCGGGGCCTTGCGCCTCGAGCTCCCTACAGTGGCTGTCAGGACTAACCTCCTGACGGAAGTGCTTCAGCCGGCGGCTACCTCCTCGGAGCCACTGCTGCCGTTCAACGACGCACTTTCTGACGTTCTTTTGGGCACCTGGTCCAGGCCCACCACAGGGGCTCCTGTGGACAGGAACGTAGCCCGACGCCATCGCCCGGCCCTGGGTGACCCCTTGTTCCCCTCCCAACACCCCACCCCCGAGAGCTTGGTTGTCCAAGCCTCTACCTCTCAAAGCGCCTTCCCTACGGCTCCGCCGGACAGGGAATCCAAAAAACTGGACCGATTTGGGAAGAAGGTTTTTTCTTCCTCTAGTGCTGGCTTGCGGTCCGTGAACACCGCTTGCCTTTTGGGCCGTTATTCCCACTCTCTGTGGGATTCGGTGGCGCAGGTGCTGCCTAAGTGTCCTGAGGAGGTCCAGACACTACTCACCCGTGTTATTGCAGACGGGAGAGACGCGGCGAAGTTCACAATCCGATGTGGCCTAGGCACCGCTGACTCGCTGGGCAGATCGCTTGCTACGACAGTGGCGCTTCGCCGTCACGCCTGGCTGAGGACCACTGGTTTCTCGGGCGATGTCCAAAATACCCTTATGGACATGCCCTTCGATGGTATCCGCCTTTTTGGCAATAAGGCAGACAGCGCGCTGGAGCGCTTTAAGGACTCGCGGGCCAAGGCCAAGTCCTTGGGCCTCTTCGCCTCGCGCCCTCCGCAGCAGTCTGCTTTTCGTCCCTTTCGTGGCCACGGAAGGGGCGCCCAGTCACGTCCATTGCCCAGCCACCGGCCCGCGCAGCAAGCGCCTTCGCGTGGCCGAGGACGTGGCTCCCGCCGAGGCGGGTCGGGTAACAAGCGTGCGGGTCAGGCCACCACCTCCGCCCCGTCCGCGGCCTCCAAGCCCTCCTAGTCCATCCTTTCAGGTCCACAGCACGCCAGTGGGGGGCAGGGTCCGCCATCACCTTCACCACTGGCGTACCATCACATCGGACAAGTGGGTCTTGGACATTGTCCGAAGGGGCTACTCCCTCCCCTTCGAGACTACCCCCCCCAGCCATGCCACCTCAATGCCACCGCATGTCGGGGGATCTTTTGGTGCTTCTCCAAATGAAGTTGCGGCCCTCTTGGCCAAGGGGGCCATTGAGCGCGTTCCGACCCCAGAAGTAGGGCGTGGTTGTTACTCCCACTACTTTCTGGTGCCCAAAAAGGACAAGGAGGACATGCGTCCTATCTTGGACCTCCGGAACGTCAATCGCTTCCTCCGGAAGGAGAAGTTCAAGATGCTCACCCTAGCTCAGGTCTTGACTGCCCTCGACCCTGGAGACTGGATGGTAGCATTGGACTTGCAGGACGCATATTTTCACATCCCCGTCCTACCGGCGTTACCTGCGGTTCACGGTAGGCCTCGGGCATTTTCAGTTCACCGTGCTCCCCTTTGGCCTTACCAGCGCCCCTCGGGTGTTCACGAAAGTGATGGCGGTGGTCGCAGCTCATCTGCGCCGGGCTGGGGTTCCAGTCTTCCCCTACCTCGACGACTGGTTGTTGAAGGCGGGCTCGTCCCAGGCAGTCGTCTCCCACCTCCAGACTACGGCCGAACTCCTGCACTCGCTGGGGTTCTCCATCAATGTGCCGAAGTCGCACCTGATTCCTTCTCCACAGCTCCTTTTCATCGGAGCAGTTCTGGACACAACGCAGTTTCGGGCCTATCCTCCCGAACGGCGAGTCCAGGATATTCAGGCTATGATTCCGATCTTTCAGCCTCTATCCTGGGTTTCGGTACGGATGACCCTGAGGCTGCTGGGCCTCATGGCCTCCTGCATCCTGCTGGTCGATCATGCCAGTTGGCATATGCGGGCTCTGCAGTGGGACCTGAAGTTCCAGTGGGCGCAGCATCAGGGGAACCTGTCCGATTACGTCCAGATCTCGGAGGGGACTGCACGACAGTTGCAGTGGTGGCTTTCGAACCGGCAGTGGGTCACGGGCAGATCCCTCTCCCTTCCCCAGCCAGAGCACACAGTTGTGACGGATGCGTCCCTTCTGGGATGGGGCGGTCACATGGGAGAGGCGGAGATCAGAGGCCTCTGGTCTCTGGCGGAGTCCCGGCTCCATATCAACCTTCTGGAGCTCCGGGCGATCCGACTTGCACTAAAGGCATTCCTTCCCTCTGTCAAGGGGAAGGTAGTGCAGGTGTTCACAGACAACACCACCGCCATGTGGTACTGCAACAAACAAGGCGGGGTGGGGTCGTGGACCCTATGTCAGGAGGCTCTGCGTCTCTGGACATGGCTGGAACATCAGGGCATTTTCCTGATGGTTCAACACCTGGCAGGTTCCCTGAACGCCAGGGCGGACGAACGCAGCCGCAGGTGTATGATGGATCACGAATGGCGTCTTCACTCGGAGGTGGCGCAAGGACTCTTTCTACAGTGGGGAGAGCCTTGGTTAGATCTATTCGCCACCGAAGAGAACTCGCAATGTCATCAGTTCTGCGCGTTGGAATTTCCAAGGCGGCACTCGCTAGGCGACGCTTTTCATCGCGAGTGGAGTTGCGGTCTGTTGTACGCCTTTCCGCCTACACCACTTCTACCCAGAGTGTTGAAGAAGATTCGGCGCGACCGGGCCCAAGTCAGTCTTGTGGCTCCGGACTGGGCTCGAAGAGTTTGGTATCCCGAGCTACTCAGTATGAGCATCGATCCCCCGATCCGTCTGCCTCTTCGGGAGGATCTTCTGTCGCAGCAGCAGGGGACGGTCCTCCACCCGAACCTGTCCAGTCTCCACCTCCTTGCGTGGAGATTGAGCAGCGGCAGTTGATTCCTTTCGACCTGCGTCCCGAAGTTTGTGATGTGATTCTGGCAGCCAGGCGTCCCTCCACTAAGGTGGTATACGCCTGCAGGTGGAACAAGTTTGTGGCATGGTGCACAGCAAAGGCTGTGAATCCCCTTTCTGCCCCTCTTTCTGAGGTTCTTCTGTTCCTTCTTTCTCTGGCCCAACAGGGTTCTGCCCTGGGTACCTTTGTGCAATCTCGGCCTTTCTCAGGCTTCCTGATCAGCCCTCCCGTTTCAAGTCCCCTGTTAACAGGTTTCTTAAAGGCATTACACACCTTTTCCCTCCTGTTCCGTTTGTGATGCCTCAGTGGGACTTGAACTTGGTTCTTACCTTTTTAATGTGCGCTCCCTTTGAGCCTCTCCATAACTGTCCTCTTCGTCTTCTCACTCTGAAGACAGCCTTTCTGGTGGCTATCACCTCCGCTCGGCGGGTGAGTGAGCTCCAGGCTCTTTTTTGCAAGCCCCCCTTTCTGTCTGTTCATCCAGACAAGGTTGTTCTTAGGACGCGTCCGTCCTTCTTGCCAAAGGTGCTTACTGCCTTCCACAATTGGCAGACCATCACTTTGCCCACCTTCTTCCGCCTCCGCATCCTTCCAGAGAGGAAGAGAGGCTCCACCGTCTCGACCCAAAACGTGCGATTTCCTTCTATCTGAACCGCACACAACAGTTCCGGGTGGACGACCAGCTCTTTGTTGGCTACGTGGGTGCCAAAAAAGGTCGGGCGGTACACAAGCGGACCATCTCCCGCTGGGTTGTCTTGTGTATCAAAGCCTGCTATTCTTTGGCTAAGAAGGAGCCCCCTGTTGGGCTACGTGCCCATTCCACCAGGGCGACAGACGCCACCACGGCTTTGGGACGTGGTGTCCCATTGCAGGACATTTGTCAGGCAGCTACGTGGGCCTCGCTGCACAAGTTTACCAAGCATTACTGCCTTGACAGCCAAGTCCGGAGAGACGGCTTCTTTGGCCATTCTGTTCTCCGAGACTTCCTCGTCTGATCTTTGTTCGCAGACCCACCACCGGGGTTGGTATTGCTGGGGTATCTATTCTAAGGTAAGGAATCTGTCACTAACGTGTCTCTTTCAGATGCACAAGTTACTAACTTGTGTAACGATATATCTGTAAGAGACAGTAGTTAGTGACAGATTCCTTACCGCCCCACCCTTCCTCCCCGTTCTGCAAACTGATTTCTACGGTTAAGGTCATCCCTTTCAGGGCCCTAGTTTTCAGACACCAGTGTCAGTTTCTTGCATGGCTCTGCGTTTCTGGCGCGGAAAGCCGTGTACAGAACTGACGCCAGCGCGCATGGGCGGCGTCTAAGTACTGTTCGCGACGTCATCCCGGCGATCACGACGCCGACGACGGACGCGGAGCCGCACGACGCCACCTACCGACGCGCAGGGGTACTGCTACGCAAAACTTTCCGGATCCAGCCTGACGCCTGGGGATATTCTAAGGTAAGGAATCTGTCACTAACTACTGTCTCTTACAGATATATCGTTACACAAGTTAGTAACTTGTGCTTCAAACCTCTCATTGGCAAAAACACCAAAACCAGCAGGGTCAACAGAAATCCCAGTATCAGGGCCGTCGATCCTCCAGAGGAAGAGGAATAAATCGCCAGTCCTCTACCTCCACGAAGACTCCAGCCAAGCAATGAGTGCCCGCTTCCTCCATCACCGTCCACCACTCCAGTGGGGGGAAGTATTGCAAATCATCTGCAAGAGTGGCGAGCTATCACGAAGGACCAGTGGGTGTTAGCTACGCTGCAGAATGGGTACTCTCTATGTTTTCAACGTCGTCCACCATCGATCCCTCCGGTGCCATCATTGTGCCACCAGATCAACATGCTGCAAAGGGAAGTGGCGATCCTTCTACGCAAGTCAGCCATAGAGAAGGTGCCAAACTCACAAAGAGGTCGAGGAGTCTATTCAAGATACTTCTTGGTAAAGAAAAAAGGTTGAAAATCAGAATACAGGCCCATTCTGGATCTGCGAGCACTCAACAAGTCCATCAAACGGGAGACATTTCGCATGTTGGCTCTCCACCAAATATATCCTCATCTCCGACAAGGGGATTGGATGTGTTCGCTGGACCTACAAGATGCCTACTTTCAAGTCCCGATAAGTCAGCATCACAGGCAATACCTACGATTCCTAGTCGGCTCGTCCCACTATCAATTCAAAGTGCTGCCCTTCGGACTGAAGTCAGCTCCCAGAGTGTTCACGAAGTGCATGGCGGTAGTGGCAGCCACTCTGCGACGCAGAGGCATCTTTGTCTATCCTTACCTGGACGATTGGCTGCTGAAAGGCCCCTCTCCCCAGATTGTGAGGAACCATTTCCGGCAGTGCCTAGATCTTTGTCAACAACTGGGCCTCCATGTGAACTTCGAAAAGTCGACACAGCAGCCCACACAGAGAATCCACTACCTGGGGGCTATGATTGACTCCGAGCTAGGAAAAGTGTTTCCTTCGGAGGAGAGACAATTATCCATCACACAGAAAGGCAGACAGATTTTAGGCAACAACCTGTCTTCGGTACGTCAGATCGCCTCCCTGCTAGGGTCAATGGCATCCTGCATTTTTCTGGTCCCAAATGCCAGGCTGAGAATGCGTCCTCTACAGCAGGATCTGGAGGACAAATGGGATCAGCGGACATCTCGCTGGGAAGACAGAATCTATCTGTCTCACGCAGCCAGAGCATCCATCCCGTGGTGGATGAAGAAGGACAATCTGAGAGTAGGGGTTCCGTTCCATCAAGCTACTCCTTCTCAGACTCTGATCACAGACGCATCCCTCCAAGGATGGGGGGCTCACATGGGGTCTCTCCAGACGCAAGGCCTATGGTCCTCAAAAGAGCAATTGTACCACATAAACATGTTGGAACTAAGAGCCGTTCATCTGGCTCTCAAGGCTTTCCTTCCTTCGATTCAGGCGAGTTCCATCCTAGTACAGACGGTCAATACCACCACCATGTACTACCTGAACAAACAGGGGGGAACTCGCTCGAGGACACTCGCTTTGGAAGCTCAGACCCTTTGGCACTGGCTCCTGGCAAGGAATCTATCCATCACAGCGGTTCACCTGCCGGGAGAGCAGAACTCTCAAGCGGATGCCCTCTGCCAGCACTTCGAGGACCAGCAGGCCTAGGTTCTCAACGACGAGGTGGTTGAAGACATTTTCCAGGATTGGGGTCGTCCAGAAATCGACCTGTTCGCGGACGACGAAAACACAAAATGCTGAGACTTCGCCTCAAGGTACTACCGGCCAGGATCGAAGGGGAATGCCCTTTTGATCGACTGGTCAGGGGCATTTGTGTACGCCTTTCCACCCCTTCCTCTCATCCCGAAGGTGGTGACCAAGCTCTCACATTCAGACACTACGATGATACTGATTGCTCCGGACTGGCCGAGACAGTGGTGGTACCCGGACCTTCTGCATCTGTCAATATGCCCACACAAGAGGCTGCAGTGCAGACCGGATCTGCTGTCCAAGATGAACGGGAGGATTCATCACCCCAACCTTCCCTCACTGAACTTGGCAGCATGGCTCCTGAGGTCCTCCAATATGGTCATTTAGGCCTTCCTCAGGACTGCATGACCATATTGAAAGAAGCGAAGAGACCCTCCACAAGACACTCATTTGCTTGTAAATGGAAGCGTTTTTATGTATGGTGCGTACAAAATCATTGTAATCCTACCAAGGGGCAGGAGGAAGTAATTTTTCCATACCTGCTTCATCTAGCCAGAGCAGGTTTGAAATTCTCTTCCATTAAGGTGCACCTAGCTGCCATTACTGCATACAGGCGTTCCCCTTCTCAACCCTCGTTTTTCCAGCTACAGGTAGTGAAGGACTTCCTACAGGGTCTCAAGAAAGTCTACCCTCCGGTTCGACCCCCTTCACCCCCTTGGGAGCTGAACTTGGTACTCTCAAAATTGATGGGTCCACCCTTTGAGCCTATTCACAAAGCAACCTTACAACACCTTACGTGGAAGGTAGCTTTCCTGGTGGCTATCACCTCAGCTCATAGGGTGATCGAGATACAGGCTCTCTGTTCAAAAGAACCCTACACAGTCTTCCATCTCAATAGAGTGGTCCTGAGAACACATCCCTCCTTCCTTCCGAAGGTGGTGTCCGATTTTCATGTAAACCAAACCATTTCTCTTCCGACCTTTTTCCCTAATCCCTCCACTCCAGCTGAGAGGGCTCTACACTCATTAGACCTGAAAAGGGTTTTGAAGTTTTATCTAGACAGGTCGAAGTCAATTAGAAAGTCTGATCACCTATTTATTAATTATGGTTCGATCAGGACAGGTTTTCCAGCATCAAAGCGGTCCATCTCCAGATGGATAGTTTCATGCATCAAATTGGCTTACCAGCTAGCACAGAAGCCTCTTTGTCCCGCTCCCAAGGCTCATTCCACGAGAGGGAAAGCGGCTACGGCTGCTTTTCTCAATAATGTTCCACTCTCCGAGATCTGCAAAGCAGCCACTTGGAGATCAGTGCATACATTTGCAAGACACTATTGTCTTGACTCAGATACCAGAGCGGACACCCAAGTAGGCCAAGCCTCCTTGAGGAATCTGTTCAACAGCTGATTATTTCGGTTGTTGTTAATTGGGTCACTTTGTTTTCTCATTTGCCTGCAGGTGGAAGATGGGCTTGCTATTCTATTCAGTGCTTATGACTATTGATGAGGATCCCCTGGAAGAGAAGGATAAGTTACTTACCTGTAATCCTAGTTCTCTTCCAGAGGTATCCTCATCAAAGTCATAAGCAACCCACCCGCCTCCCCAGGCAAATGAGATTGTTTTTAATGGCTAAGCTTTATCTTTGTGCCCTGACCTTCGGGTCTCCGCAAAGAACAACTGACCTAACTGTCACCCCTGAGGCATGATGGGAAGCTAGGGGTCATGGCTGCCGTAAAAGGCACGGTGCCAGTTTTCTGTACAACGGCTTTCAGTTTCTATGCTATTGCTTTACAATGCAGCCTGTAGGCTAACAATGCTTACTTTTTTGCGCAGTTTTTTCATGAATTTACTCATTAAAAAGAGTTTAAGTGTACTTGTACTCCTGTGGTATATATTTACATTGTGTATCTGCAAATGCATTCATTTACTTAGTATTGCATTGTTTAGCCTCCTATATGGGGCTGCATTGATATGGGAAAAAATGATATATGTATATATATATATATATATATATATAGAGAGCTGTGTATATATATATATATATATATATGTTTTTTCGTATATATTTTTTATTATTCTCTGGGGTCCCCGCACATGGGCGGGAATATTCAGTGCTTATGACTTTGATGAGGATACCCCTGGAAGAGAACTAGGATTACAGGTAAGTAACTTATCCTTTATGATCAAAATGTTAGTTTTCTCTGGCCGGGGCCCGGGAGTGGGGATTAATATTCCCCACTACTGGGATTAGGATACATTGTCAGGAGATTTGAAAGGAATGGTTTAGACCAGGATGTTAATTGCAATTAATTGCCTCATAGTGTGACTCTTGATTGAGTCAGCAGCACTTCACCAGTTTAAACCACAGCACAGGTATTACATTTAATCAATTTTCATTAATATGTCATTGAGAATTCATATTTTCACTTCGCCACAAGCGCACATCGCGCCACAGTTTATCTGACGCCTGAGTGCAGTTACCATAGGAGGCCTTAAGGCCTCAGGCTTAACAGTAGAATATCCTGGGCATTTTTAGGTAGCCTATAGCTGGGCATTTATTTAGAGTTAGGTATATTTAATGGGCTGCTGGCTCCCATTCATCCATTGATCACCTAGAATGCAGCACGATCATACTCCATTCCCATTCAATATGCCTTGTTATACGATTTCACAGTAGTTCAGTTGTTCTTTGGTGCGCCGTCATAACAGTGGTTATTGCATTGACCTAGCACTCTGAGTCCCCATTCCTATAAACGTAGTAGAACACACATTGGTCCTCAATTTCTTGCTCTTTCCGGTTCCCATAAAACACCATAGGGCATCTTGGTTTAAAACTGGAAGTTTCCTTTTATATGCTCCAGTATTTTGCTGGAAGCTGAGGGATCGGGGGGCATGTTACGGTGCCTGTCTCCAAAATTAGCGAGTCTGCTTTCAGTTGCAGGTATTGGACGAGACCCCATTATCTTATTTGCAGCTTCAGCTGCCTGGCCACATGAGCTTCGGGGGCTGAGAGGCTACCACGTCTACCCTTCATGCAAATGTCCCCAGTTCGGGACCAGATGGAAGCAGATTTTGGGGGCAGCTCCAAGGTGTCGTGGTCGCATTTGATGTTTCTTCCGGTCGTTATGGCTATGTATTAGTGGGAGACTAACTGGATTGGAGACTGTCTAGTAGACTCCAACTTAGCATAGTATTGGGGGTAACAACCTTGGTCTCTAGGCCCCAGGATTCTGCAGTTCCACTGGGAGTTTGAAGTCCCACGAAGTTGGCAAATTCCTTACACCACTCCTGGATATACAACCCATCCACTAGGTATCACAGAGTCCGTTCAACCTGACCCTGCCTTTTCTCACTAGGGTGTTTGCCACCTGGTAGAAGCCTTAGCATGGGGCACGCACATTAGGGATAGTAGGCACATTCACTTTGGTACCAGCTTGGCATGACCCTTCTCAGCCTAAACATGAAGGGCCTATTTGAGTTATCAAAGTTGTTGGTGTGCTGATGTGTTGCAGAGAACATACCTAACCTCCCCTTGTGGGGATAGCCCACCAGGATGTTCTCTAGCAGCTGCAAATAGAAAACCCTCTTGTATTTCAATTCTACATATGCAGACGGGTGAAGGCCAAAACATTCTGTTGCTTTCACCAGCAGGGCCGGACTAGGAATCCAATGCATCCCTGCCAACTTTGTAGGACCAGCCCCGAGGGGGGTGCAAGCGTGAAGCACTGCTGCTTTTGGTACTGGGGGCACATATGGCAGCACCTCTGCAAAACCGACACCCAGTAACAAAAAGCCAGCCCCCACTGCTGTGAAACCAGCCCCCACCCTTTCAGCCTCCCAGGAAAATGCCTGATGCCCGCTACGGCCAGTGTGCCCCTGTTCACCAGGGTTAGGATACGCCAGATTACAGCATTTCTCCTATGCAGTCTCAAGGGCTGAGAAACCTACAGATGGTAAAAGATGTTGCCAAACACGATTAAGTACAGGGGACAACATTATAAAATCCCGGAAGTTACAGTTGGGCCATCTTGTCAAAGTTGAGAGTCCCACACATTACTGATTCACACCACTGTTAGCGGTACTGAGCATCCTTGGTCATTTACTGAAAATCACACTATGTCCCTAGTTAGGATGTCGGTCAGAAAGCCTCCGACCACAGGTCTGAGGCTTTCCGACTGACATCCTTGGTTTGACTTCTGACCGCGCGATTACAGCGGTCTGAATTCAAACCGGCCGGTCATTCCGGCTGGCTTCCAACGGGCTCAAAGAGCCTGTCGGCCAGTCGGAAACCGCAACATAATCCCTTACAGATGGCGTTTCCGCCGTCGGGATCATGATAAGGGGGCAGATGGGGTTAAAGTGCCATACAGGTGTACACTATCCCACAGCCTGGCAAAAGGCCCCTGCTGTTGTCAGCACCATGAATTACTATAATCACAACTGACAAGGAGCATATGGGTTAGCCCAGCTAGCAGAGGTGTGTCACAAGATGGACCTATGGGCAAATGATTGGTTTTTCATGCAGCACGGCCCTCGCTGTTGATAACATAATGGATTTACTACAAATTACCACTGAGGGGGGAGCGTATTAGTTATCCCAGCTAGCAGATGTGTGCTTGAATGATAACTGACAAAGGTGAACTTACATCACTGTCCACATATGCACATGTTTTGCAGCTAGATCGCAACATGACCATCCTCTTACACCAGAGCCACTGGCATTATGGGATGCAGCAGCAATCCTCACAGACTTAGGGGCCTGCCTCATTAGCCATTGTTTGAGTATTAAATCCTATCATTGTCTGAATCCTTTGCAAAGAAAGTGTTAACATTATGAAAGCAACAAATAATTAATTCTGTAGCAGGTGTGCCTTATTATGAGCCATAATTTGATGACCCAGGCCACATATTTTAGTCAACTCTGCCATTAATTTGGTCATTCCCTGCTGCATTATCCAACTCACTGATCTCTTGCCTAAGCTCTTCTTTGCAATGGCATCCAGGCAAGGTAATGTTCAGGGAAAACCCCTTGCGCTACACCATTGGATTTAACATGGTAAGCGGGACAGTAAGGAGCCATGTACATTTGGTCAGACTCCTTACCAAAAATGTCAGGTTGGTCAATACCAACCCTCGGCACAGTGACCATTAAGCCTAATGTCACCCAGAATTCATAACTGGGCCACCTGCAGCATTTAATTCTAAACAACATGCCACTGCAACTGTGGAATGGTGTGGGAAACCCAGGACCCATTTACATGCTGAACAACACCCTGTTCATCACAGTCCAGGCAGGCTGGCAATATTCATGTCCGCTTTCAGCACTGGACATAGAACATGCCAATAGAAGGAAGTGTATAGTATGTTTTTAACAGAAATAGAGATAAGGCATTATTGGCACCAGCATCCCAGTATCCACAGTCCGGGTAGTTGAGCATGAACAGCAGGGTGTGGGATGGTTAAGGAGGGACTAGACACACAGCAGTTTTGTCAGGGCAGTGCATTCCCCCATGCCTTCAGATTCAAGACTCATTTCAGTTGCCAATGGCATGGCATATGACCGCTGACCACCGGGAAGTGGCACGGCTATCCATAACCAGTTCCAAGAGACACAAATGGAGTACTGCTAATGAATAACTTTGAGTTTGATTTGCGGGAGGGGATTGCTAACAAGCTGGGGCCTCAGACGTTACCAAGCATGTTACTATGAACACTCATAAGTTTACCGGCTGTGGGATTCACCACACACTTCCAGGTATAAAGATCAGTTAAAGTATGGGGCGTGAAAGTCCAAGCTATATAAAGATGCCTTTAAACTTTGTAATTGACTTTTCTCTTCCAGGGGATACTCATCAATAGTCATAAGCACTGAATTATCTCCGCCCACGCGCGGGAACCCGGAGCATATATAAAAATACATACATATATGTATGTAGTAGAAAAAGAGTACATAGTACGAAATAAACACACACATATACATGTATAACATAAAAAATATGCAGCCCCAAACATATCCAATAGGCTAAGAAGCCAGAATTACATGTATTTCTCTAGTATGAAAATAACATATAAACATATAATGTAAGAGAAGGACATGTACAGTAAGAGCATTCCGCAAAAAACCTTTTATTTTCATCAAAGAAAACAGTTAATGCCAGGCAATTAGCCCAAAGAAGGCTGCATAAATAAATAACATCCCTGTACAGAAAAGGAAACTGGCACCTCGCCTTTAAGGTCTCAGACAACCTGAGCACTTGGCTTTTAATGCCTCCAGGAGAACCCTGCTCCCATCATGCACCACAGGTGACAGTTAGGTCAGTTCTTTTTTCCGGCTCCTTCTGTGAGGAACCTGGAGCTTGAGCTTAACTGATTTTGACTTTTTCCAGTCAGAATTTATATCCTAACTATTTTTTTCAATATTTCTTTTTACTGGTTGTAATTACCAGTCTTTTTCTGACTAATTGGTCATTCTTTTTAGTCAGATATGCCACCTTTATTTGATAAATGTCCTTCCTGTGGGAAGAAGATGGCCAAATCCGATCCTCATTCGGTCTGCGTCGTGTGTCTACCTTCTTCTCACGACACAGAGACATTCTACCACTGTCGTCAACTTTCAACTAGAACATTGAAAGACAGAGAGAAGATCAGACTTCTAGGCTTGCTGGTGAGAGGAAAGAAAAGTGGCCCAGAAAGTCATCATCCATCTGCAGGGCCCTCCTCTCCGAGAAAACGGCGAAGATCTACATCACCGGAAGCTAGAAGTAAGAAAAAACATCTTAGCATGTCGTCGACGTCGAGACCAACCAAACAAGTAAGGTCGTCGTCGAAGACAAGATCGCCGTCGAGAAGTAAGTCGACGTCGAGACCTATGACGCAAGAGAGATCGACGTCAAGACCTACTAAGCAAGTAAGATCGACGTCGAGGACAAGATCGCCGTCAAAGTAAGTCGATGTCGAGACATGCTTCGGGCTCGAAGCATGATAGACCTCAGTCGACGTCGAAACGCCCGTCGATATCAATACAGAGGTCGACGTCGAGATCTCCGCCCCCTTCTCGAAGGTCGGCGTCGAGACACTCCGATTCACCCTCTCGGACCAGTCAGCGGTCTACGTCGAGGGCAGGGTCGACGTCTAAGATACCGCATGAACACCAGCGGTCGACGTCGAAGAGACCGACGTCGAGGGCTTCGTCCCATAGATCTCCGCCGTCAAGAGTGTCACCTCCACGGTTGTCGTCGATGGTGGCTCATTCTGGGGGACAAGCAAGTTATTCCTGCTGAAGGGTTAGAAAGACCATCGTCGAGATCACGGTGCTCGGCGTCGAGGGAAGCTTCTTCCTCGCCTGGTATAACTATTATCCAAGTTACACCGGAGGGCTCTCCGGCGAGTGGAAACAAATCTCCTCCCATCAACATGTCACCCAGATGGTTGGAGGACATTAGGCACTGGAAGATCCAACCCAGACCTACTGAGAGACCTCCTCCCACGGAATCCGCAGGGCCTTCCGCTGGTAGGTCCCCAAGGCGTTCCAGATCTCCATTAAGACGGCGCACACGCTCAAAAGAGCGCTCAAGGTCCCGCCGATCGCATACGCCAAGGAGAAGACAGAGGTCTCCTACAACGACCTCCTCAAGGTCATCGTATAGAGACTATTCCCCTACTATATCTTCAACTCCGCCATCCAGGGTTTCCCCGGTTGATGATATGGGGACATTCAACGAGGTGCTCTGTAGAGGTGCCAGCAAGTTGAACATAACCATGACTGTGCCTCAGGTGACTACATCCGTTATATTTGAAACTTTGCACCATCGAGCTTCGGCAAAGCCCCTTCTACCTTTGGTGCCAGGATTGTTAGAGCCTGCGATGAAGACTTTTTTGACACCTGCCACAGTGGGCTCGGGTCCCGCAAGAATTTCAAAAAAGTATAAGGCCCCAGACCAGGATCCTTTGTTTCTGCGGTCTGACCCCCCACCGGATTCTCTTCTAGTCGCCGCTGCCAGGAAAGCACATTCCAATACCTCTGTCATCTGCTCCTCCAGAGAAGGACAGCAAAAACATGGATTCTTTGGGACGACGAATGTGCAATACGTCAGGATCCGTTATGAGAGTGGCTAGTGCAGCCGCTCTACTGGGACGATATGACCGGTCTTTATGGGACTCTCTAACAAGATTCACAGACAAATTACCCAAAGAAGATCAAAAGGATTTTCTAGAGATTGTGCAGGAAGGTGGTCTGGTTGCTAACCAGATCATTAGTACAGCGGCCGACTCTGCAGATTTGGCAGCTCACTGATACGCACATGGCATTTGTTCGCGAAGATCAGCCTGGCTTCGACTCACGGGTCTCAAGCCCGATGCTCAAAGAAAGATAGTCAATCTGCCCTTTAACGGATCATCGTTGTTTGGTTCACATGCGGACGACGAAATGGCAAAAATGAAAACTGAGTTGGATACTCTCAAGGCTGTAGGCCTCGAAAAGAAGAAGGAATTTTGTCGTCGCTTTCGTCCCTATGACAAACGCTCTTTTCAACAGCGAGGTCAATCATCTAACTGGTCATCGCAGAACCAAGGTCAGACGCAACAAAGGTCCCAGTTCCAACAACGTAGACCGGGACGTGGCAGAGGTGGAAACAAACAGCAGTCAACAGCACCAAAGCAGCCACAAAAACAATGAGGTGTGTCTTCCTCCAAAGCTGTTGTCCACTCCGGTGGGAGGAAGTGTTTCATTACATCTGGAGGAGTGGAAACGTATAACAAAATACAAATGGGTCATCAACATTGTTCAGAATGGCTATCTTCTCAGGTTCATAACTCCTCCTCCATCTATACCTCCGAGAGGCATTCCTCACCGCGACCAACGATTGTTACAAAGGGAGGTAAATACCTTATTGAAGAAAGGAGCTATAGAAAAAGTCCCCGCTCCTCAAAGAAATCAAGGAGTCTACTCTCGTTATTTCCTTGTGCAAAAAGAGGCCCCACCACAGAATACAGACCTATTCTGGACTTGAGACTGTTGAACAAATACATTCGCAGAGAGAAATTTCGAATGTTGGCACTCCATCAAATTTTCCAACAGCTTCACCAAGGGGATTGGATGTGCTCCATCGACTTACAGGACGCATACTTCCACGTACCAATCTCAAAGAAACATCGCAAATTTCTACGCTTTCGAGTGTCTTTTCAACATTACCAGTACTCAGTTCTCCCGTTCGGGCTCAAATCAGCTCCCGAACATTCTCCAAATGTATGGCTGTGGTGGCCGCTTTTCTCCGCAAGCAGAAAATATTCATATATCCTTACCTGGACGACTGGCTCCTGAAGAGCTCATCTCCAACTCTGCTGCAGGATCATCTCACGTGCTGCCTTCAGCTTCTCCACAACTTGGGCCTTCACGTCAATTTCAAGAAATCCATACTAAATCCAACGCAAAAGATCCATTACCTAGGCTCCTTCCTGGACACTGAAAAAGCAAGCATGTGTCTTTCGGAGAAGAGGTTGTCATCAATCCAAGGAAAATGCCTGACCCTTCTTCACACGCATCTACCGACAGTTCGACAGGTGTCATCACTACTGGGATCGATGGCGTCGTGCATCTTTATAGTACCAAACGCACGATTACACATGCGTCCACTACAACAATGTTTGGAGGACCAGTGGATGCAAGTATCAGGGCGCTGGGAGGATCATGTAATTCTCCATCAATTAGCCAAAGACTCCATCCGGTGGTGGATGAAGCGATCGCACCTGATGAAGGGAATCCCTTTCCACCAGGACCCTCCAACCCAGACTTTAGTCACGGACGCTTCTCTCCAGGGTTGGGGTGCTCATATGGGCCCTCTGCAAGTACAAGGTCTATGGTCCGACTCCGAAAAGAGCTACCACATCAACCTGCTAGAGCTGAGAGCCGTACATCTAGCTCTCAAGTCCCTGGTTCCGTCGTTCAAGTCTCGCTCCATTCTGATCCAAACAGACAATACAACGACGATGTATTATTTGAACAAACAGGGAGGTACCCGATCAAGAACACTTTCCATAGAGTCTCAAACCATATGGAACTGGCTTCTAGCGAGAGACCTGTCAATAGTAGCCATTCATCTACCGGGCTCTCTCAACTCCCAGGCGGACTTCCTCAGCAGAGACTTCGTCGAAGCCAACGATTGGGTTCTCAACAACGAAGTCGCTCACAGCATCTTTCGAGAATGGGGAACACCAGACATCGACCTGTTTGCAGACGCGGTAAACGCAAAATGCCCCGTCTTCGCATCCAGGTTTCCCCAACAAGGATCTCAAGGGAATGCCCTTTTGATCGAATGGGCTCAGAGCTTACTGTACGCTTTTCCACTGATTCTGTTGATACCAGTTGTAATCAACAAGCTGTACAGGACCACCTCCAGGATGATCCTAATAGCCCCGGAGTGGCCTCGCTAGTGGTGGTTTCCGGACCTCCTTCAACTATCGGAAGTGCCACACAAGAGGTTGCCATGCCGCCCGGATCTCCTATCCAAACAGGCAGGGAGAGTATTCCACCCCAATCTGTCCTCCCTCCGGTTGACAGCATGGCTCCTGAAGTCATACAATATGGACACCTACAATTGAATCCAGACTGTATGGCTATTCTCAAAGAAGCGAAAAGACCTTCCACGAGGAAATCATTTGCCTTCAAGTGGAAGCGGTTCTTCCTATGGTGTGTGGACAATGGACATGATCCCATCCGGGGTCAGGAACAGGTGATTTTACCCTATTTGCTGCATTTGGCTAGATCTGGTCTTCAGTTCTCTTCTATCAAAGTCCACCTTGCAGCAATCACAGCCTATAGGAAGTCCCACCACCAGACTTCTTTGTTTAGAATTCCGGTGGTAAAGGATTTTCTTGAGGGCTTAAAAAGGTTTACCCACCAGTCAGGTCTCCCTCTCCTCCATGGGAGCTTAACATTGTGTTAACTAAGTTGATGGGGTCTCCTTTCGAGCCTATTCATAAAGCTTCCTTACAGCATTTAACATGGAAAGCCGCGTTCCTGGTGGCCATTACATCTGCTCGCAGGGTCAGTGAGATCCAGGCTCTTTGCTGTAAGGAACCTTATACTGTGTTTCACGCTAACAGAGTAGTTCTCAGAACACATCCTAGCTTTTTACCTAAAGTAGTCTCGGACTTCCATATTAACCAGACTATCACTTTACCTATTTTTTTTCCGAATCCTTCGAATCCTCCGGAAAGATCTCTTCACTCCATAGATCTCAAGAGGGTTCTGAAGTTTTATTTGGACAGAACAAAGACACTGAGGAACTCAGAACGTTTGTTTATTAACTATGGTCCTGTTAACACAGGTTCTGCAGCTTCCAAGAGATCCTTTTCTAGATGGATAGTTTCTTGTATTCTACTGTCATACCAATTGGCCAACAAATCCCTTCCGGGTAAGCCTAAGGCCCATTCCACTAGGGGGAACGCTTCTACCACGGCTCTCCTGAGGAATGTCCCCATGGCAGAGATTTGTAAAGCAGCTACATGGCAATCAGTTCATACCTTTACTCGCCACTACTGTTTAGATGCTGACACGCAGGCAGATGCCCAGGTTGGGCAAGCCTCGCTGAGAAACTTGTTTGCAAATACTTTTTAATATATGTACGTCAATTTAGTTCTCTGTTTTTTGCTCGTCCGCATGGAAGTGGGTATGGGCTTGCTACTCTATTCAGTGCTTATGACTATTGATGAGTATCCCCTGGAAGAGAAGGATAAGTTACTTACCTGTAATCCTAGTTCTCTTCCAGGGGTATACTCATCAAAGTCATAAGCAACCCTCCCGCCTCCCCGGACGAGCATTAACAGTTTACTCGGTATTCTTGCATCTTTGATGCAGGTTCCTACAGGTTTCTTATACCGTACAAAAGAACTGACCTAACTGTCACCTGTGGTGCATGATGGGAGCAGGGTTCTCCTGGAGGCCTTAAAGGCAAAGTGCTCAGGTTCTCTGAGGCCTTAAAGGCGAGGTGCCAGTTTCCTTTTCTGTACAGGGATGTTATTTATTTATGCAGCCTTCTTTGGGCTAATTGCCTGGCATTAACTGTTTTCTTTGATGAAAATAAAAGGTTTTTTGCGGAATGCTCTTACATTATATGTTTATATGTTATTTTCATACTAGAGAAATACATGTAACATGTAATTCTGGCTTCTTAGCCTATTGGATATGTTTGGGGCTGCATATTTTTTATGTTATACATGTATATGTGTGTGTTTATTTCGTACTATGTACAATTTTTCTACTACATACACATATATATGTATTTTTATATATGCTCCGGGTTCCCGCGCGTGGGCGGAGATAATTCAGTGCTTATGACTTTGATGAGTATACCCCTGGAAGAGAACTAGGATTACAGGTAAGTAACTTATCCATCATGTTTACTGCGCTTCAAAGACAAGTCAAATGTGAGGCTAGATCTGCTGACAAATTACGGCTTAATTTATTTGTATATTGAACACGGGGATTGGTGCATACACAGCAACTTTCACTGAAGCGGAAGTTCGAACGCATCGTATGTTTCAATATAATAGTAGCAGTAAAACTGTGTGTCTGTGCAAATTTAGTGGCCATTTCAATGGAATGGGCCCTCAGGAAACGAGTGCGGGTGACATGATGCTACAGTGAAGTCCACCTGCCTCATGGCCATTAATGCCAGGCGGTGGGGAAGTTGCCTTTCGCACTGGTTCAGAGGAAAAATGCTGACAAACTCATCAGAAGACACCTCGCATTTCCATAATTTAGGAGAGGGTAAGTAAGATTTGGGCATCTATTTACCCAACGTTTTCTCCAGCACAAATCTTTTCTGCTTGTCTGTATCCTGGCAATATCTGAATCAGAATTGTAGTGCTGGGCCAACCACGCCAAGGTGGGTGCATCAGCACAGCAACACAGCATCGAAAGACCGTAGCTAGACTGGGGTGAGTTTCCAGGTAATGAGAACACGAAATGAAGCAGAGTACTAGAGGTACATTTAATGGGACCTAGGGTCACACCCCTGTTTCAGGTCCACCCTTGCTTTGGTTTAGGCGGTACAGGCCCACTGGTCATCCATGAAAGGGCATGACAAAGCTCCAACCCCTGGGGACATGTTAGCAAATATCCAGGGTTGGGGAGGGCTAGGGATCCAGCCCGAGGGAGGCAATGGTACAATCTGGCACAATACCCCACTCTCCTCAAGTCATAAGATGTAATTATCCTCCCCAAAGGGTCCTATTTCTTTCTGGTGCTGTAAAGATAATAGAATTGTGTTGACCACAAACAATAACTTATTAACAAATGGACTCATCACCTTGGAGGCGATCACCAAAAAGCAGCAGAAACTAGTGGGGTGGGTCTCCACCCCACATTTTAGTGATTTGCCTTGGCTGTGTGCCAGTGTTGCATATGATTACCAGTGAACCCGGGGCCTGGGCAGTATGAATTAAACACAGGGCATAGCCAAACCCCAATCAGAAAGGCACAAATTTGCGCACAGGGCACCATAGAGTACATCACATGGAACTGTGCTTCCCAACTGATCTTTAGGGGTCTGCCGATGAAGCGTCAAATGGCAGCAAGTGGATAAAGATAACTGAATGGGGTTGACCACAAGCCATAACTTATTAACACATATACATATGACACCCTGACGTTCCCTCTCGCACTGTTATAGCAGGGATGTGTTTCCCCGGCATGCATCGCCGCAATTAAATCACAAACCTGCAGCAGAAACTAGCAGGGGCAGGACCCCACCCCACAGTTTAGAAATTCACCCGGATGGCAATGAACTCACCTCACTGGGGGCACTGCGTGCTAATTAAGTCAATAAAATCTACATTGGGTGAAACCAGCAATTCATGGGGCACTGCAAGATATTGCGGTCCCTTGATGCTGTTTGGCGAGATAATCCTGCACGGGGTATGGTATGAAGTTATGTCCAGGGAGGCCATCAAACATTCCCGCAGAAGGGTAGTTAGAGCTATGTGCAAGTTCAACGAGCAGAGGGGCTTTGGTTAAATAGGGTGTGGCCTCATTAGTGCAAACGCCACAGGGTACTCCGATAGGGACAGGGTACACTGCCCAGAGGTGGATGTGGACTTGGTCCAGCTAGAAGGACTGGTAACTCTGGGTTGCAGGAGGTTATAGAGCCTGCCAAGGTGTGGCGGGGCAGATATCACGGCAACCACATCCAGGTCATTGGGGGACTTACAGGGCGATCCGGAGGCGGTTTGTTACATTGGGGTACTATCTGAGGGAGCACAGTAGGAGATCTCGATGCCAAACCCCATGAGTCTTTACGGCATGACCCTGGGATGTAAGCGACGGCACCCTGTTAGTCCTTTGGGCAGTTGCAAGCCTGAGCAACCAGGCGCTTGCCCTGTATCACCCCACCCCTAAAAAAGTGTGAGAAATAATCCAGGACTGGCGGTCACAGATTAAAAAATGGTAGTGCCGATTGGGTTGGCCCATGGTGCTGTTTGGCTCATCAGGCGGGTGGGCAGCTTAGGTTACTCACTGCTGCCTGGCTTTGGTTCGCCCGTAAGTTAAGCCACCATGTTAACATATTTCACTTATGAAATAAACCTGCAGCAGACTGTTTTCCACCAAATCTTGTGTTGTCTGATTTATTTCATTTCTTGTGTGCTAAGTAGCTATGAACCAGGTATGTGGGGGAGGGTTGCCGATATTGGCGCCAAGTTTTCATTAATGACCTCTGACCAAGGAATGCAGAAGGGAGTACAACATAATAGGGACGTGCACAGAGGAAGAGTTGTACGCCCTTCAAGCTTTGTCAATCATAAACACACGGATCATAAGGACAACAAGGAAAAGTAACACACGGGTACTCGTGACAGAAATAAACTCTGCACCTGAGCTTGAGCCCAAAGCATTATCGGCTTACCCAGCAACATCACCAATGTCAGAACCAACACTAGACAAAAATGGTCCCACCAAAATGGGGGACTTCAGCAAGAGCAAACCGCCAAAGGATTCAGCCTCCTCTCACCCTCAGGTAGAACCAATGGTCAAGGGAGGTAAAACTGCAAAATCTCTTCCAGTAACAACACAGCCCCGGTCCCAGTCTCGAGAGGACACCATCCAAAACAAATTCTCCTGCATGAATTAACGCAAAATGTACCCAGTTCCCATGAAACCAATCTAGACATATCCTACCTTACTACGCAGGAATGTGAAGAGTTGGTAGCTTCTTATACTCCGCAACCACCGGATGCATGTCAGGATAAAACCAACAGGACGCCTGAAACTAACATCAAACAAGACAGAAGGAAAGGGCCGGACAATATATGGGCGTCACTACTTAACATAATACAAATGTCAGTTAATGCATTACAATATCAATCTGATCAAATGGACATATAACTATCAGTCTTAAACTCATTGTTTATATACGTCTCAAACTTCAACATCAAATTGGGCGACCTCAATAGTCTGATTAGGTTGGCACAAAAGGAGACGCAGCTTACACAGACAAGCTGTACCTGTGTAGCAATTGTAGTTAAACTATCAACACTCCCAGCCACGATGGGCAGCCTCCTGGGGGACATAAGGGAAGCAACCAAAACTTTGCCAGCAGGAATTCTGACCAACTCTCATCGGAAGGCAAGCCAACCCCTTCATCAAGAGAACTGGGAAAACAATGAGGGCAGCTCCAACTTACAATCAGGAGCAGGTCAGGACGAGAACCTCTTAATGGGGGAAGAAACTAATGACTTAGCACACCAAGGGTATCAAGAAGATCAAGAGCAAATGACCCTCCGGACAAGGGGGGCCTGCAGTAACAAGTAGACCAACACAGGTAACACTGGAAAATGGCCGGTTAGCTGACCCGACAGACACGAAGCAACGAAGAAAGCAGAGAAGGAAGGGACAGAAAAAGAAGACTTGTATAGCGGCATACTTTATCAGTGGCTCAACGAACCGAATCTGAGCTGATTGACCGCAGGGAGCATTAAGGGATAACTCAATCACCACAGCAACACAGGTGCAACCCAGTCAAATATCCCCAGATGAGACCTGTAAACAGGTGGGGTGAACCCTTGCAAGAAGCAAAAAGCGCAAATACAAAACCGAAGGACAAAAACCCGGGGGAAGAACCAATCTCCCAGCAAGAACAAGGATTAACTCTGGGTAATGACCAAGACTTGCTTAGGAATCCTCAAGATCTCAGAGAGAGCAGAACAAGCAGCAACCTCTAAAGGGCCACTGACACAACTTGATACACACACCACATTGTTTTATCCAGAATATAAGTCCACTTTTAACGACAATCAAAAGACTGGAGGACCTAAGGTCTTTTGACTTTGAATCAATTGAATTTGTTGAGCCAAATTACTATTTGGGGATCGAGGCAACCAAAGAGGTCTGGGCATCGACTGGGATAGCCAAAAAGGATTCTGAATGAACAAGAACAACGAAGCACATGGGGAATTAAACTAATACCATACTACAAACCAAGATATCCAGAACCTCTAATGGCTAGGCATAAAGATCACTGAATTCAGCCAAGACCACAACAAGCCGCGCTCATACTCTGTGTTAAGGGGGGCACGAAGCTTATCCTCAAGCGTATTGAGGAATCCGCACCAACAGGTCCAGGGACATGTGCAACCATTGCCACATCAGCACAAGAGTGGGCCTGGCTAGTCAGGACAATAACCATCCAAAGTCATAACCACTGACAAACTAGAACACTCCACCAACGGAAGAAAACATCTTGCGTCTCTGCTCCTGGAACATAAACAGTGTGGGGAATAAGTCAACAAATAACAAGTTACTACAATATTTTCATACGTTTGATCTCATTATCTTACAGGAAACCTGGCTTGACCAGCCAATTCACCTACAGGGATTTAAGCTACACCATTTACCAGCTGTTAAAAGTTCCAAATTCGGTCATCTCAAGGGAGCATTTGCAATTTACATCTCTATCAGAAGCATATACACAGCCAAAGAGCTAACAACTAAACTAGCACAGCCTAACACAATACAGGCCCTAAGACTAACAACACAGGGCCTGTCCGTACCCTTCCAACTGGTATTGATAAATATATACCTACATACACGGTACAAAGCCTGGTGAATTATCCAAATTGGAGAGGAATTAACTAGAATCCTAACGGAAGAGCGAATCTCCAATTTTATTGTAACTGGAGTTTTCAACTTGCACATGCTGGGTACAACGATTATTCACAGGAAGATCATGCTTTGGCGTGGCATATCCCCCCACAGGCTGGTAATAACTCGAAAGACAAACTAAGCTCGCACAGAAACCTTTAGCGATTCTAGAACATCTCAGCTTCCGGGCAGGAAATGGGCAATTCTTGGGGGATCGTCCCCTAGCTGAGACCTTTCATAATACAACAACAAGCACAACAATTGATTACACCTTTGTATCCATCCCATTGTTATACAGAGTAGCGGACTTTCACATAGGAGTAACAGATCACAGTGATCACCTCCCACAGGAGATCAAATTGCACATGCAAGTTATTCCCAGAACGCAGCCTGCAAACATGTCAAGCCTCGCCTACACAATCAACCACATATGGCGGAAATGCAAAACCCGGGACCCAGAAAAGATATTAGTTTCGGAGAAGAATCTCCTGCAGGAAAAACAAGCGGATGAACCCGATGCATTTGTTAGCTGGGAAAGTTTTACAAAGACACTACGGGAAGCTCACACAGAAAAAAAAGAGCCAAGACAGGAAGGTTTAGTAGAGCCTCGACAAGGGTGCCCCTCCATTTCAAAGAATACGTCTGTTAAGCGGCTTAAGAAAGCAAGAAACCAAACAGTGTGAAAACTCAAAAGAGGGGGCCAGAACTCAGAAAACCAGAGGGAACTGAGGCAACTAAAAGCAACATGCAAAAGACTGATCTGGTGACTACTGAAAGATCGGAAGAGAGCTTTTGGGCTAAGCTATTATTTGACATCAAGTTTAACAACAGTGCATGATTCTAGCTCACTATTAACATGCTACTAAACCCAACAACGCTGGGGATCAACTCACACCTGACAGAAAAGAACTGGACATCTTTCCTTAATGGTCGCTTCAATAAGAAACTTTGCGACAACACCACTCTGAGCATCAAAAAAGACCAACAAGAGCCCGTGAAAATGTGTGAATCACACACCAATCGGATACCCTTTGCAATCTCCGCTTAACAAATTTCTGAGAGAATATCCAAGGGCAGAAGAGAGGGTGCACCGGGACCTAACGGGATTCTTCCAATCCTGTTTAAATCAGATCGGGACTACTGGGCGGAAGTCCTGAAATCCGTGTATGAACTAATTCTCCAAACCGAGTCAATACCAGCTTCATAGAGGGGTTCAATCATCTCTCCAATTTACAACAAGGGAGATAGTAACGAGTCCAAAAAGTATAGGCTGGCAGCCCTGATAGATAATGATGCTAAGTATTCCGCAGGGTTAATATTGAACAAACTGACAAACTGAGTAAAAGAAAACACAATTATCCCTTTGAACCAAACGGGCTTTTGCAAACATATGGGGACCACTAGCAACATCTTAGCCCTCTCCATGCTGATTGACTCTAGTACAGAGGCTGAACAGCCACTGTATGTATCCTTCATCGACTACAGTTCAGCATTTGATCGCATCGACCGGAACATTCTATGAAGTAAACTTGATAAATGGAATATTCCACCTCTTCCGTTGAGGCAACTAATCCTCCTGCACTCAGATAAGTGGGTACAAGTAAAGATGGGGGATGGAAATAACTTGACAAGGAAGATTCCAACCACAATGGGGCTGAAACAGGATTGTGTATTAGCACCAACACTGTTCAACCTCTTCATGGCCTATGTGTCACCAGGATTAGATAAGTGTAACACTCATTCCCCAAAGATGGAGGGACATGTCCTCTCGAACCTATTGCCTGGGGATGATCTAATACTGTTAAGCCGCACTCCAGTTGGCCTTCAATGCCTACTAGAAGCAACACCAAGTTACTCAGAGGAAAATGGACTGAGTATAAACCTGGGCAAATCTAAAGTTATGAGTCTGAATCGACAGGGGACTAATGGAGCCTATCATTGGCACTTAGCGAAGCAACAGCTAGAAGTCGTCCAAGAATACAAATATCTGGGAATCACCATAAACAGCAAAAGAACCTGCGCTGCACAAAAGGAGGCTATAAAAAGAAAAGACATAGCGATTGCAGTGGCATTGAAAAATATAAAAAACAAGACCGCAGGCACAATCCTGTTCTGCTGATCCAAATGATGCAGGCGAAACTCACTTACGGGAGTGAGGCCATGAAAGGGAGAGACACGACCACATTAGACAGTACCATAACCGGAACACTCCGAATTATATTTAATCTGCCTAAATATACATCTCCAGCTCAATTAAGACTCGAATTTGGCATCCAGAGGCAAGGGCTAGCTCGCACAGGAACATACGTCAAATGCTGGCACAAAACCTAAAGAGGGGAACCCGGGACATTGAATGCCCTCCTATGGAAGAACTTTCATTTAAGGAGAAGAGTGCTGCCAGGATTTACCTGGAAGACTCTCTAGGACAGTTCGGGTTGCAAGGCCTCTGGGGACTCACAAAAGCTTTAAAAAACTTGTGAACAAAATGGTCAAAAGAGCCTCCTTGCTGGAGGTCAAAACAGCATTGGATGGTTCACACTGCAAAGCTACACAAAGGCAATCCCTCAACCCTACTTAGGCACAGGTTTCTCAAAAAGGAGAAATATTTACGATATCTCCCACTGTGGAAGCGCCCTTCGTCATCATTAGACTGCAGATTGAGCGGGGAAGAGAGAGAGAGAGGACATTGTCCACCTGTTATGCATATGCAAGGAACTGCTGCACGAATGGAGAGAATTGCTGTGGACACTTTTTAACCTGGAAAAAATACAAACATGTAGGCATGTGGTAACTGCATGCTTCTCTGGCGAGGATGTACAATTGAGCTGCCACATGGTGAGGTTCCTGAGTATAGTAGAACAAAGACTAAAAACTATGGATACAGTGAAATGCGGTATAATAAAGTTTAAAAAAAAAACCATAATAAAACGTAATAATAATTAAAAAAAGCCATACCAAAGAAGAGTAGTCAGGCGGGTGATCTGCGGGTGAGGAGGACAGAGTGGAACCCACCGTGCTTCACTTTGTCCTGTTTCGTTTCGCTGCTTGTGCTGTCTCTGCCTTCCGCCGTAAATTGGCACGTGTATGACGTGTAAAGACGTTGTATGCGCATGTGTTCTGGACAGGATAGGACAGGTCAGGCAAAATATAGTGCAAACTCACGCAGCCAATCCCAGGAGAAAACAAGCATTTACATATGCAATAGGACTCGTATTTACGCGAGCCCTATTGCATTGTAAACAAAAATGTGGACGTTCCAGAAGGCACGAACGGGAGTGGGTGGGTGGGGGGAGTGGTGAGCAGAGAACTTACGGACGGGGGGAGGCAGGGGAACAAAAGAGTTTTAAAAGTAAAGGGGCCGATAGCTATGGAAGGAGAAAAATGACGACATGGCCGTCAGGAGGCGGGATTAAGTTGCCGAAAACCAATCAGATTGCAGCATTTAGGATTTCGGCCAATCAAGAAGATAGGCGGAAAGTGGGCGGAGCTTCCCCGCTATACTGTATACAGCATCTCTCGACGAGACAGCGCATGCGCTGCCTAGCCGAGACCTAAAAAGGAGGGAGCGTGAAATGAAACAGTTACCTGGGATGACACAATTTGGTAATGTGGGTAAGCCGGGATTAATCCCAGGTTTTCTGGTTTCACATTGTTCTAATCAGCCACTAAATGTATGTGTTGCTCCCTCTACACCCACCTTACTGCTAATTTCCCTCCCGACCGCCACCCCGCTGGCAATAATGTGGCCCTCGGTCACATCACTGACCAAACGTTTTGGCCCCTGGGAATATGTTTGCGAGTAACCATGGATTAGTCTAACATACTGCAGCTCTAATTCCTGGCATTCCATTCACTTAGTTCACTAACCTGTAGTGTGGCAGTTTACTCACACCTTCACTAAGCATTTCTTGCTGAGCATACAGTTGAGATGAGACGGGTGTGGAACAAGCTGAGCTCAGTACCTTTTTATGTGAGGTGAGCCACATTCTTGCCTTCCACTATGTAATAATTGTTCACTGCTTTCTAGTCGTAATTCAAACGCATGGAATTTATGAAACACTGTAGAAGATAGAGGGCCAATATACCAAGCCTTTTTGCGGTGACAAAACATGGGATTCACATAGAGGGTGTGCAACCGCAAAATTAACTTTTTACACTGTGCAAAAGCCCCTTTGCCAATTCGAAAAGACTTTCCAACTGCTAAGAGGGCTTTTGCGACCTGAATCGCAGTCAGAAGTGGGTGTGAAAGGGAACTCTGTATCAGTGGTATGTGACTGGAATTGCAGTCGCACATCATTGATCCGTTACCACCACCACAGTTGGTGTGGTAACTGATTCACGATGGGGAAGCTGTCCCAAGGCGATAGCTTTCCTTTTTAGGTCGAGCATTCGAGACCTCTTGTATATACTTTAGTATATACTTATATGTGTATGTACTTTGTGGGCTCTGGAGATCAGCCCTAGGACTTGACTGCTTCCGCTTAGGGACTTTTTTTTCTGTTCAACTGCCTCTATTTAACTGTCTTGATAGAAAACGACCAGTAGAGGTCAGTAAAATACCAGAATTGCTTTCTGCTTGTTCAACTGCCTCTATTTAACTGTCTTGATAGAAAACGTCCAGTAGAGGTCAGTAAAATACCAGAATTGCTTTCTGCTGAGGGACTTTCTTTTTGTTATTATTCTGGCAACCGCCTCTATTTAACTTTCTTGATCGAAAACGACCAGCAGACATCAGTAAAATACCAGAATCACTTTAGCATTCTCTAGATTCCAGTCCATAGAAATTGTCTTCCACGAACACCCGTAGACAATAATATTTTTTTCAAATCTTGTATTTTCAGTGATATGACCATCGAAGACCCTGATTTTATATTAAAAACAGAGCTTTGGACTATACCATTTTCCGCTGAAAGGCAATATTTCTCTCCATGTGTTCCCATACCTGGCATGTCACACAGTTTGGTGCTTACTTTCCCTCCATGTTAAAGAAAAGTATATGTTTCAGCCCCCAGGCTAATGTGCTGTATAGCTAAATACATATAAGGTCCCAAAGGTGAGACCGATTGCATTGAAAAGGCTTGTTGAAATAATGCCAGCGGCCTTTGGGTGAAAAGGCAGTGGCAAATGCAGTCACTGAGAGAGAGAGTAGACCGCCCTTCCTGCATTTGCTTTCTTATATGGGAAACATTTTTTTATACAACCCTGTGTCCTTAAAAGGGACAGGTGCAGTATTTAAAAACAAAGTTTCCCCTTTGGGAAAACGTTCTTTGAAGAGTTCATCATATCAGATCTTGTCGTTTCAGATTTTTCAGCCTTCCGTTGGGGGTTCCTTTCTGTCGGGGGGAAAACTCCTTACCTGAAGAAACAACTTTTGAAGCCTTCCTAATATGGAGGCACAAGTGCGTGCATTCCTCACAATCGACGGTTTTTATTTGAAAAGATGTGTCAGATCTTGCAATGTTTCGCCTTATGTCTGTGGTACAGAAAGTAGATGCAATTATGATGAACATCAGCATAAAATCTTTCTTCACAAGATGCAAAGGGTCTGCCATTCTGACAACAAAACATGGAAAATGACACCACGGGACCAGCACCGAACAAAAACTTCGCAAAAGGAAATTCCCTAGATCGAATAAACATAGGCGATAACTAGCCCCAAAATGTGACATATGCAACATAGTGTGTCATGTGTTCTATACAGGGCCCATTGTAGTTTCCCTATGTTAGCCTTACTGTGCTCGACACAGGCTGCATTAGCTTTGCACACGTTACTACATAAACACGTTCACTTCTGTGCCACAATATATTTTCACACACAACCTGCAGTTGTTGTCTCATTCTGTTCTTTCTTGGGATTTTGTCTGAACAGCAAACCAGGTCAAACAAAAATGTCCCTTGTTATTTTGTTCTGGTCAGGCACTCGCACCTATACACAACACAGAAATGCAGCTGTTTATGAACATGTAAACCTTACCATATAGGTACAACACAGCAAGGTACAACACAGCAATGTAACACAGAGAGAGAGACAGATATTTTCTGAGAGAAGATCACAGCTGTATCTGAGATGTAGAATGTTCATCTGTGTATGCTAAGGTACGGGGTCCACTTCTAAACCCAGAGATCTTTGCTGTATAATCAGTTTTGCTTCTGTAGAAGGGGAGAGGGGTTAGGCTATTCTGTCTTATAATATGACAGGGCTTTTCATAATTTACTCCAGTATTGGAACTTTCATAGATTCCCATGCTTGAATCATTCCCCGTCGTCGAGATGGGAGTACCCGGTATACATAAAATAGCAATAGAAACCATTACAAAAGAAGAAACTAGGCCTAGGCCCATTCTAGTTTTGTAACATATCCACCTCTTTTTGTAAAAGAGACCAAATAAAATGAACAACCAATCAGATTAGCCTCACCCTGTAGAACCCTCCTGAGAGAACCTCAGAGCCTCAGATTTTCTACCGCACGTTGTGCAAGGGAGTCTCCACTGAGCTCTGCTCAGTTTTTTCCTGTTAACCTTCCTTCTAGTTTTTTCACCTGTTTTTCTTCAAGACCTGCTTGACTTCATGTCAAAATGTCTGATAAGGAGAAAAAATCCCTCTTTAAAGCTTGTGCCACTTGTGCTAAGAAGAGGTTATATGTGGAGGACAAACACAAGGACTGTATTTACTGTCTGTACCCAGACCATAAGGCAGCAGACTGTAAAATATGCCGCACTTTTTCTACTAAGACTCTGCGAGACCGTGAGGGCGTCTCTTGACCTGGCTCCAGAAGCTCAAGTCAAGGAAGGAAGCAGTCTCCAGTGACAGTGAGGACACATCCTCTGCTACATCTTCCAGAAGGTCTGTAAAAAGGGGTAGAGCTTCTCCTTCGCCTTCTGAAGAACGTCCTCTTAAGGCCTTAAAAAAGACCTCTCATAGGTCTGAAGGGCTTAGTCCTGGCGAATCTCCTCACTCAAGGAGAGGGAAGGACTGTCAACAGGAGTAATATCTGTAAAGAAATCCAGCTCGGTTCCTCCATCTTCCCCTCCAGCGGCTCAAAGAACTTTCAAAAAGCCCTCATCTCTCTCTTCTGAGGTGAAATCTGTGAAGAAAGTTCACTCGTCGACGACGTTGTCAACGACTCCGTCGACGAAATCAGCAAAGGTACAGTCTAAGTCTTCTCCTTCAACTTTGGCTCCGTTGACGGGCTTGTCGACGGTGGTTTCCTCGTCTCCGGCGCTGACGCTTCAGGGTTCCGCGTCGACGACTTCGACGCCGGTGGTGGTGGTCCCGTCGTCGATGGTGTCGACGAGGATGTCGACGACGATGGTGACGACGGCTACCACGTCTACAACGACGTCGACGACGGCTGTGGTGACGACGGTCTCGCCGACGGCTGCGTCGACGAGGTCCATTTCTTCGTCGACGACTCTCACATCGTCGTCGACGGTCCCGTCGATGACCTCGTCGGCGAAGGAAAAAATTACCATTTCTGTTAGGAAGCGCCAAATTACACCTGAGATGACTTCCCCCAGAAGGGTGACTCCTCTACCTCCTGCACTCCTCCTCGAAGAAGAGGGATCTGACGAGGATGATGGACCATTTGGCTATGCGGATAGCCCTTCTCAATTGCATGTCAAATGTCAGGACACAGACTCTGATGGGGAATATGTGGAGGAACAGCAATATGATCCTTCCTCGGATTATCAAGACGACTACCAACAGGAGATGGTCTCTATGCCTTCCTCCCTACTAGCGGACTTGCAGTCTATGCTTTTGGACTATGGGAGGAGATTCGCAACACAACCTCCAGTTCCAGTTGCGGTGCCAGTTACAGCTGTTCCGCCTACTCGGCCTGCTACCCCTCAGTTGCCACCGCCTCAGCCAATACCGGTGGACCAGGATGCACCGCCTATCGTGCCTCTCATTCAGGATGACACCTCTGATGAGGACCATGGCAACGTCACACTACCAGATCCAGACGCAGAGTGGGATGACTATGTCATTCCTGATCCGGCTTCTCCTTCACCAGCACCTGTTGATTCTCCCCCCGCAGACATAGGGGGTTTCCATAAGTTGATGGAGAGGGACGCTAAGGGATTTGAACTGCCCATGCCCACAGTGCAGTCTGAATGCTTCCTTTATGACTTCAAGGTGCCTTTCAAGAAATCTGTTTGGTCGATTCCTATTGTTGGTCATGTCTGGGATGAGGGGTTGAAAGTGATGCGGAGTCCAGCCACGGTAGTTCCAGTGCTACCTCGCCTTGAGAAGAAATATAAGGCTCCGGACGATAGCCCAGCCTGCTTGGTCAGCCAGCCTAAACCGGACTCTGTCATCTCTCAAGCTGCCCAAAGGAAGTCTAGGAACCCGTCTGCTCCCCTCACGACACCTCCAGATAAAGAGGGCAGACGCCTCGATAACGCGGGCAAGAGGTTTTCCTCCATGTCCAGCCTGTTGGTCAGGGCTGCGAACACCTTAGCGATACATGGTCGCTACGATCGCCAGATGTGGTGCGACCTTTCCCCTATCTAGACCAGTTGCCGGAAGAGTGCGAAAACAGAAGCGAGGAGGATTCTTCAAGAGGGTGAGATAACATCTGCTGAAGTCATTGATTGTGCAATGGACATTGCAACGACTGCGTTCCGCTCCCTTGCGGGCGCTACTGTCCTTCGTCGTCAAGGCTGGCTGCGGGCTACATGGTTTCGTCCTGAGGTCCAAAACAAGATCTTGGATCTTCCCTTTGATGGGGAGGCGCACTTTGGGAAACATATCGATGATGCGCTCCAGGATATTAAGAAAGACACGGAAACCGCAAAATCCTTAGGGACTCTGCAGTACCGCAAGGTCCCCTTCCGTGGAGCCAGAGGTAGAGGTAATGCCACGTACAGAGGAGGATACCAGCAACAACGGTATTCCTCATATGGATCAAACTCGCAATCTTACCGGCCTAATTATAACCAGAGGCAAAATCAATCATCCTCTTTCTCTAGATCGAACAACTGAGGGAGGCAAGGACGCCAGGGAGGGACTCCTCTAAGCGTCAATAGCAGCTTGCTGGCTCTTACTGCTGTCCCTTCTCCTCCTGTAACATCAGTGGGAGGCAGAATTTCAAATTACCTCCACAACTGGCAGCAAATAACATCGGACCGTTGGGTGCTGAAGATCATTCAATGCGGCCATACTCTGGAATTTGTCCATGCACCACCTTCCAAGCCCCCTCGCGCCTCTACATCAAAACATCTCCGTCTTCTACGGTTGGAAGTCCATCAAATGCTCCTCAAAGGAGCGATAGAGCCGGTTCCTCTCTCTCAGCGGGGAGAGGGTTTCTACTCCCGGTTCTTCCTGGTCAGGAAGACTTTAGAAAAGTGGTGCCCTATTCTAGATCTGAGGGAGCTCAACACCTATCTCATCAAACAATCGTTTCGGATGGTTTCTCTGCAGGACATCCTTCGTCTTCTCAATTCAGGGGATTTTATGGCCACATTGGATTTAGAGGACGCATACTTTCAGGTACCCATCCATCCAGCCCACAGGAGGTTTCTGCACTTCACAGTAGCCAAGAGCCACTTTCAGTTCAAGGTCCTGCCTTTTGGACTCAGGTCTGCTCCGCGGATCTTTACAAAGGTATTAGCTCCTGTGGCAGCTTTTCTGCGAAAACAACAACTTCAGGTTTTCCCTTACCTGGACGACTGGTTGCTAAAGGCTCCTACCAAGCACGCGGCAGAGGAATCAGTCGCGGCGTGCACACGCCTTTTCAACAGTCTCGGTCTGACTCTCAACACAGAAAAATCCAATCTCTGTCCATCCAGAACAGCTCGATTCCTGGGAGCCATTCTGGACACGTCCCTCAACAAAGCCTTTCCGACCCTGGAGAGGCAAGAAAAGCTGATGGCCATGTCCCGTCTGCTGTTAAGAAGACAGTCTCTTTCAGTTCGCCTCTACAAGTCCCTCCTAGGGTCCATTTCCTCCTGCATTCCTCTAATCCCTCACTGCAGGTTGCGAATTCGCCCTCTTCAGGAGGAGCTGGACTTGCAGTGGTGCCAAGTTGACGGATCCTTCGAAGACAAGATCTTCGTCACCGCGTCCATGAAGGACTCCGCATCATGGTGGGCGAACATGGACAATATTTCTCAGGGTCTATCCTTCAGGATCACCCCAGCTCCTCAGATAATAACTACAGACGCCTCGCTGGAGGGCTGGGGAGTGGTCTTGCAAGACCTTCATGTAAGCGGACGTTGGCTACCCCAACATCGTCTTCTGCATATCAATCTTCTGGAGCTCAGAGCGATTCGTCTGGCATTGCAGGCTTTTCTTCCTCGAATACAGCAGTCTGCAGTTCTAGTACGTACAGACAATACGACGGCCATGCATTACATAAACAAGGAAGGCAGCACGAGATCTCGTCTTCTGTCACAAGAAGCCCAGATGATTTGGGAATAGGCTATCCAGCAGGGGATATCGCTCAAAGCGGAGCACCTTCCAGGCGTCCTCAACGAGACAGCGGACACACTGAGCAGACTAAAATCAGTCAGCCACGAATGGGAACTGGACCAGTCCACTCTGGAACAGGTTTTTCGCCTATGGGGCAGGCCCTCCATAGACCTCTTTGCCACTCCGGAGAACAAGAAATGCCGGTTTTACGCAAGCAGGCTTCACCATCCGGGATCATTGGGGAATGCGCTTTCGATGGCCTGGTCAGGCTAATTTGTTTACGCTTTTCCTCCCATTCCGCTGATTCCCAGGCTTCTCAGGAAGCTCAAGGCGGAACCTTGCAAGATGATCTTGATAGCTCCTGCGTGGCCTCGACAGTTTTGGTTCACAGAGCTGCATCCCCTTTCCCTGGACCTTCCACTTCCGTTGCAGCCGATTCCTTCGCTGCTGACTATGTCCCAGGGCCAGGTCTGGCACCCGGATCCTCAATCCCTGCAGTTGTCGGCCTGGCTCCTGAGCACCGAGAGTTTCTTGGTTTGAACCTTTCAGCAGAATGTAGGGATATGCTTTCTCAGGCACGAGCCCCAAGTACCAACAAGACATACCGATTAAAGTGGAAGCGCTTCTGCGTTTGGTGCTAACAAGAGGGTATCAATCCTCTTTCTTCTGAACCGCATGAAGTTCTTCCTTAAATTCTGTCATTAGCAAAATCAGGGCTCGCTCACTCACTCATCCATCAAAGTTCATCTTGCAGCCATCTCTCACTTCAGACGCACGTCTTCTGGTTCTTCCCTCTGGTCGGCAAGTATAATTAAGCAATTTCTCAAGGGCCTTTCGAGTCTTCCTCAGTCAAGCCTCCGCCTCCTCTTTGGCACCTTAACTTGGTTCTCACCCAGCTCATGAAGCATCCCTTTGAACCTGTTCACCGGGCGGACTTGAAATTCCTCTCCTGGAAGGTGACTCTTCTGCTGGCTTTGACTTCTGCTAGGAGAGTGGGGGAATTGCAGGCTCTCACTATTCAGGAACCTTTTCTCCGATTTAAAAAGGGGACCGTGATACTCCGTACTAACCCAAAGTTCATACCGAAGGTGCCTTCAGACTTTCATCTGAATGAGCCGGTCATACTCAAAACTTTTTTCCCTCAGCCTTCTACTCCGGCAGAAAAGGCACTCCACTCGCTTGACATTCAGAGGTGCTTAAAGTTCTATCTTCAACGTACTAAGGACTTCAGGAAGTCTCCTCAACTATTTGTAAATTTCAGCGTCCCCCGTAAGGGTTTTCCCCTTTCCAAGCAGGGTATTGCTCGTTGGATTACCAGCGCTATCCAGTATTGTCACACAGCAGCGGGCAAGCCCCTTGAGGGTCGAGTCCGTGCTCACTCAATGAGGGCGATTTCTTCTTCGACAGCCCTCTTTGCAGGAGTCCTATCCGGGAGATCTGCAGGGCAGCAACCTGGAGCAGTACACATACGTTTACAAGACATTACTGCCTGGATTCTTCAACGCAGAGTGACACGGCAGTGGGCCAGGCAGTCCTGAGGAACCTCTTTCATTGAGTGGTGAGCTTTCCCTTTCTTCCCTCCTTCCGTTTTTTCTACTTATGCTCTTTGCACATTTTTGAAATATATATTTACTTGTTTCCTCATTGGTTTTCCTTATGCATATCAATGTGTTTATATTTCCGATTGACTTTGAGGTTAATACTTATATTCATGGAATAAGCAATCACAGTTCAAAAAATGTGCTCATAACTGCTAGCTACTCTGATTCAAGCATGGGAATCTATGAAAGTTCCAATACTGGAGTAAGAAAACAAGTTACTTACCTGTAACTTTGGTTCTCCAGTATTGGAAACTTTCATAGATTCCCATGCGACCTACCCTCCTCTCCTGGGAAAGCTCAGACTTCAGCAGTTTAAGTTATTCTTTTACACTACGGCTACGAAAATCTGAGGCTCTGAGGTTCTCTCAGGAGGGTTCTACAGGGTGAGGCTAATCTGTTCATTTTATTTGGTTCTTTTACAAAAAGAGGTGGATATGTTACAAAACTAGAATGGGCCTAGGCCTAGTTTCTTCTTTTGTAATGGTTTCTGTTGCTATTTTATGTATACCGGGGACTCCCATCTCGACGACTGGGAATGATTCAGGCATGGGAATCTATGAAAGTTTCCAATACTGGAGAACCAAAGTTACAGGTAAGTAACTTGTTTTCATACGGTTTATTGACAATGCTGATGCTATTTTTGCTAGGCAGTTGTTTTCTGATTGTGGCATGTATACTGCATTTCAGAACACAATAGTTTTTAAATAAACATTTCAAACTTCCATCATGTCTCTTTCATATGTTATTGTGGACAAGTACGAGTGTGTGAACGAAAGGGAGTGCACCGCGATCCTTGAGAGGGTCGGGAGTGTTGTGTTCTGGGGTGTCAATTCACTTGTTCCACTGGTTATGAGTAGAAGGGCAAGTGAGACACTATAGCTAGTCGGACTCGGCTCATGGAACTGAGGTGGTATGGTGATGCATTCCCTATCTACTAATGTTCTATGGTCCCAAGCATAGTTCTGTTTCTGAGCAAAATCCCTGCAACAAGCTGAGCCCTGAAAATGACTCCCACACAACATAGGCTAAAAGTATGAGGTATGGTGGGCTCTGGGGGCATGGAGATCAGTGTATCTTCACCTCTTTAGGAACTTTGGGTCATTTCTACTAACGTGAAAGGAGTATGTATTATATATATTTATAAGGAAATTTGACCTTACTGCTATTGTAATATTACCGTGGGACTCCCAGCTTGACAACTGGGAATAGTTCAAGCATATGAATTTGTGAATGAAACCAACGCTTGATAATTGTAGTTACAGGTGAGTAATTTGTTTCATCTATATCTACAAAGCTTCAGCATTGGCATAGTTCTAACCTTCACATGCAAGCCTTCCGCCTCCCCTGTCAATGCAGCTTATTTATTACTTTCTCTGGTAATAAAATTTGAGCTATGAATGACTCTGGGCAGTTGCGTTCTCCATAACTGTTGCAGTGGAGGCTGGGTGGCTAGACTGTATATAGTAGCATTGTAGCATAACTGTTTTGTTGACAAGTATTCCTATCCTGAAGACTGGCAATGTGCTGAAAGACTATAATGAAAAGTATTTAACACTGTCTTCACTGCTTTTTAAAGTCTATAACATTAAACAGAAAAGCTCACATGACCAGTGGTGTGCCTCTTGGAGAATGCAAGTCTACTATTAAAACCAAAATCATTGTGGGATTAATTTCTATAATGGAGCCTCTTGACTGGGGCTATGTCATTTTTACTGAAGAAATTGCCTAGTAATTTCAAGCTACTACCAGCGCATCATTGCATTGAAAATGATGCTTGATAAAGCTGCAGCACATTATAATCTGAGAGGTTACCCATGCTGAAGAACTGTTGCTAGACGTGTATTTATTTTCTTGTCAAGCCAGCCTAATTTTCTGTTTGCTCTTTGGTTGTGATATGATTTTAACAGTCTTAAGGTTGTTGAAGAATATGAGTATGCTATCTTCTCTTTGTTAGTTGAAAATATTCAGGCCGTTTCAGATATTCTGCCAATTCAGTTGAGAGCTGCAACTAAATATGCTTGTATATTTACTTGTTTTAGGGCTGGCTCCTCCGGTTTGAAGTCTCCGTGGCCAATGAATGCCTGTAGACTTGCAGAACACCATGATTTCTTGTCAGAACCTAAACGACCTGTAGAAGCTTCCTACTCCTCACAATCCTTTTACGGTAACGACTCTATAGCTTCTGGTGAAAAACAGAACTTTCACAACGGCGCAGTCACTCAACAGAAAATAGAAGAACTTTATCATGGACTTACAGGCTTGGATCTTGAGGAACAATGGCTTTGCCTCAATCGAAATGATAATGCCAACTGCTATAATATGCAAACCAATGACAATTCAAAAATGCAATTTCAAGATTATCCATTCACAAAGAATGGTTTCAATCCACAGATAGGCCTTTCAGATGCAGTCAAGGAATCTGGTGTAGATAATTACTCCTATAGTCGGGAAAAGGTGGTTTCCAAAGTTGCTGATGTACAATTACATCAAAAAAGGGCAGAAATGTTGCTTTCCCAATTTAATAGGTACTGTGATGATGCAGATTACTGTAGATTTCCTGAAAGCTCCCACCCTAATAAATCCAAACACAGCAAATGTTCAAACTTCAGTGTTCAGGATGCAAAGAAAATATCAACTGCGGCATTGGAAGCATCTTTGGAAACAGAGACTTACGCAAAACTATTCAGTCTTAAGCACTCAAACTCGAAAAAGCTTGACGACGTGATCCCCGAACCGCAAAACTTAAAATTTTCAAAAGCTACAGCCCTTATGTCAGAAAAGCAGTTGACAAAGGAAAATACTTTTGCTTCTGATTTTGGTTTAAAAGAATATGGAATAAAAACTCATTTGGTGTGTCAAGGGAGCAATGATTATGGCAATAGCTTAGAAAAACAGCACTCAAAACATGAGCAACAGAACACAGAATATTTTAAATCAGTTGGTTTGCTTCCATGTTCAACTGCATCAAGTGTAGTGAATATTAACAGACCAAGCTGGTTAAATGGCCAGTCAGAAAATAGCACTTCGGCTCCCTATCGACATCAGAGTTCTTTGATGAAGCTTAACAGTCACTTGTCGACTTCTAAAAATTCCAGTCACCCATCTGATTTTCCTCAGGGATCCTCTACATCATTAGCTTCCAATAGTAGCCCAGTGTTTCAGAAGTATTGCCAAGATAACCCGGCTTTGTTTTCTGGCTTTGATTTCAGTTACAACACAGAACGCCTGCTGCCCACTAATCAGCTGGATAGTTTATCTAAGATTGGAGAACCTAACTTATTTGATTTAGTGACTGACAAAAAACTTAAGCAGCTTAATGGGTTTTGTGATAACTATTCACCTATGCAGTATGGACCCGTTGACAATATCATCAAACAGAATTTTCAGGTCAAGCCACCAAATACACAATATGATCCCGAAAGTCAAAAACACATAGAAGGCATGACTCATATTCCGTATCCAGATTTATTGGAAAGTCAGGCTCTGTATAACAATAGCCATAGACAAGGAAGTGGAGACAGCAATGCTGCTACTAATCGTGTCCCCCGGACCCAAAACTCAGGATTTTCAAATACCTTTATGATGGGGGACCTACGTCAAAATCAAAATATCCAGCCACTGGGCACTAATGGATTTTCTGCAAGATCTCACCATCTATTTGGCCACTCAGTCGTACCTCTAATGGATTCCTATGACTTGTTTTCATATGAAGATATAGGCCATTTATACCCCTATTTCAGTGATATGATGTATGGTGAAAGTGCAATTCCTGGTTTCTTACCAACATTTGGATTTCAGAGACCAATGAAAACCCGAAGTGGACCAGCTAGTGAACTTCACATTCGACTCGAGGAATGCTATGAACAGTGGAGAGCTATGGAAAAAGAGAGAAAAAAGGTAAAACAAATCAGTCTTGGAACAATAACACTTTGATGAATAGCCATTGAAAAATAGGCAAATCTTTTATTGGTTTAGTAATATTTAGTTCTGTCCTTTAAGACCACTTTAGCTGCCTTGCCTAACCATTGTTTTTCCAAAAGACATACATAATATATATACAGTGGGTGGCTTTTGATAAACTACTTCATCCATCGGTCTGTAAAATTGTCTTTTATATTTTGCTCCTGCCCACCAAACCATACAGCATTGGACAGAGTGTTAGCCCACTTTACACACTGACTCCCTTCTGTTTGAGTGACTGCAGAAAGGCTGTGCATATCGTTCACATCTGCCTACAACTAGTTCCTTTCTCTTCAGTGACACATGTGGTTGAAAGTATGTTTTATTATATTTTGTATATTCATTTTAAATACTTGCTATTTATTTTGCTTGCACTTCAGGTGTCGTGTTAAATGATGATTTATTTTTTGGCTTCTTTTTTATAAGTGCTGCTATAAAGTGCTTGGGTAACACTTTAACATTGTAGCTGCCTGCAATTTCAGTTCTTGGTTAGGTGGTGATTTTTTCATGAATAATAATAATACAACGCAAGGCACTACTAAAAGGCTTGTTATTCAAAATTCTCCAGTATTGTATCTTTTATAGATTCACATGCTTGAATCTTCCCCGTCATCATGGTGGGAGTCCCACGGTAACAGTAAAAATAGCAGGACTAAATACATTACCATGGTATCACAACCGTCAGTAAATGTTCCGGTGTCTTTAGTGACAGAGTTATGTCATATGATTGACGATTATTATAGATGCTTTCCAGATACTAATGCTCCTCAACGGCCTTCGCCTTCTGAAGAGGCTCCTGTTGATCTAGTGGGTAAAGCACTCCTAAGTACACCAGGGAAAGAGTATTACCTCCACCGATTATCACCACAGAGGATACACAGGATGTGGATCATGATGAATGGGATGACTATATAGCTCCCATGCCACCATCTCCTATCCCATCTCCTGCGGATTCTCCACCTGCAAACATCGGTGGCTTTCACGATCTATTAGAGCGTGCCTCCAAGCGCTTCAATCTGCCTATGCCGGCTAAACAGACTGAATGTTTTTTGTACAACTTTAAGCCAGGCACTTAGCGTTCCATCAGGGCTATTCCCATAGTGGATTTTGTTTTGTAGCAGGAGGGACTCAAGCTAATAAACACCAGCTTCCATTCCAGCGTGATTCCAAAGCTGGACAAAAATTACAAAGCCCCCGACAACTCGCCCACATGCCTTAATGGTCATCCTATGCCGGACTCTGTCATTGTACGGGCAGCACAAAGAAGGGCCAAAAACCCATTGTCCCCGTGTGCGGCTCCCCCTGATAAGGAAGGTCGCCGGCTCGACAACATAGGGAAACGGTTTTCTGCTCTGGTGGCCACCTCCATTAGGGCCTCCAATGCCATGGCAAATATAGGAAGATATGACCAGCAGATGTGGTCGGACATTTCCTCATTGTTGGAGTATCTTCCAGAAGATAAGAAGAATGAAGCGAAGGACATTCTGTCTGAAGGGGAAAAAGCATCTTCAGAGCTCATTGAGATTGCCTTGGATGTTTCATCTACCACCTTTCGCCGTATGGCAGGAGCAGCAGTGCAGCATCGTCAGTGTCGGCTGAGAACGACCACCTTTCATCCCGAAGTACAGGCCAAAGTGCTTGATATGCCCTTCGATGGGGAGTGCTTGATTGGCAAGCACGTAGATGAGGCGCTACAGTCCATAAAAGCAGACAGGGACACTGCAAAATCACTAGCCACTCTCCAGCAACGCCGCTTCCATTCCTTTCGAGGTAGAGTTCGGGTGCACTTTAAATCTCGACCGCAATTCCAACAGCGGTTCCAGACTTACTCACAGAATACCTACCATTCATACAATCAATCCTTCCGATTCAACGCTGTGCAGTCCTATTCAAGACCAACAGGACGTAAGAGACAGCAATCTGCTGGAAGGTCCCAGGACTCTAATAGGAGACTATAAGTATCACCAGGCCCCTGCCATCACAGTCCCACAGCAATTCGGGCCCGCATTGGAAGTCCATCTAATCATGCAAATGGATGTTAGACTTCTTCCAGCACGGATACATCCTGGAATTCGTTCAGCACCCTCTAAATGCCCCACCGCAGAAAGTTCTGCTTCGTCATCTACCCGATCTCTAGAAGGAAATAAAAATCACTCCTTTCCAAACACACCATAGAGGAGGTACCCCTCAAACAACTCAATCAGGTGTTTTATTCTCACTTCTTCCTCATCAAGAAGAAAACAGGAAAAAAGAGGCAGGTCATAGGCCTCTGATGGCAGAACAAGTTAATCAAAAAGCAATCCTTCAGGATGCTCTCTCTACAGGAGAACTTTCTTCTCATGCAAAATGGGGATTATCTGTCTTGTCTCGATCGCCTCGATGCTTATTTCCAAATTCCCATTCACCCCAAGCATCGAAAATTTCTTACGTTCGAAGTGGCGGGGCGCCATTATCAATTCAAGGTTCTTCATTTTGATTTAAAATCCGCTCCCAGGGCTTTCAGCAAATGCATGGCTCGATAGCAGCTTTCCTAAGACGTTCACGTCACCAGGTGTTTCCCTACCTGGGCAACTGTCTAATAAAGGCTCCTATGTTGCAGGTTGTCAAGACTTCCACTCAAGCCTGCTGGAATCTCTTCCAGTCTCAATCTGGAAAAATTGCCCCTCATTCCTTCCAAATCTCTGATTTTCCTGGAGGCATACCTCGACACAGATCTCGGCAAAGCCTTTCCCACTCACGAAAGAGTATTACGTACTCAAGAGATAACACAGCTTCTCTCATCAAAAAGGTCAGTTTCTGTGAGAATATTCAAGTCCATACTGGGGATGATGTCCTCGTGCATTCCGCTAATCCCCAATTGCTATCTCCGCATGCGACTGCTGCAGGAGCAGCTGGATGCGCAATGGACTAAATCCCAAGGATCGTTCAACGACATGATTCACATTTCGGCTCCCATGAAAAATGTGATGTTTTGGTGGAGGACAAAGAAAAATCTTACACAGGGCCTCTCCTTCATTCACACTGTGCCACAGTTAGTGATGACCTCGGATGCATCAATGGAAGGATGGGGGGCTCACCTCCAGGAATTGCAAGTTCACTGCAAATTGTCCAACCAGGAGTCGGATTGCCATATAAACCTTCTAGAACTCAGGGCGGTATTCCTGGGCCTGAAAGCATTCTTACCTCGAATCCAGGGCTCTTCAGTTCTTGTCCGGAAGGACAATACTACCACCATGTTCTACCTTTGAAAGCAAGGCGGCACAAGATCTCGAGCGCTTTCCCTCCAAGCTCAACAGATTTGGGAGTGGCTTCTTGCAAACCACATCTCCTTGCAGATGGAACATGTGCCGAGAGTCCACAACGAGTGAGCCGACTATCTCAGCGGGGTGTCCAAGCAATGCCACGAATGGAAACTGAACGACCATCAGCTGCACGTGGTCTTCCAGTCCTGGGGTTATCCAACATTAGATCTGCTCGCTATGTACCTCAACAAAAAGTGCACCTTTTTCACATGCAGGAATCCTCAGCCGGAGTCGTGGGGAGACTCCTTTCTGTTTCATGAGCAGGGATGTTCGCGTACTCCTTCCCTCCGTTTCCTCTCATTCCTCGAGTCCGTCAGAAAATGAAGCAGGAGCCATGTCAGCTGATTCTCATTGCCCCAGGTGTGCAAGGCAATTCTGGTACACGAAACTGCTTCGCCTATCAGTGTGCTCCGATTCTCTTTTCTCCAAAGGAGGATCGTCTCAGCATGAACCAGGACCAAGTGGTTCATCCGCAAATTCCCCCTCTTCATTTGTCGGCTTGGCTCCTCACTTCGCTGAATTTGGGAATTTGAGCCTACCCAAAGAATGCAAAGCAATACTGCAGAACTCTCGAGCTCCTTCCACGCATTAATGCTACACTGCAAAATGGAAGAGATTTTGTGCATGGTGTATTACCCATTCATTGCATCCTCACCAGAGCAAGTGTTGCATTATCTCTTGCACCTAGCCAAAGCAGGGCTCTCGCACTCTTCCATAAAAATTCACCTTGCTTCAATATCCAGATATAGAAGAGGCTCGGCTCAGTCTTTTTTGAGGTCCAGTATACTCATCAAAGAATTTATGAAAGGTCTCTTTAGGGCCTTTCGACCGGGACTGTGGCAGCTAAATACAGTTCTGTTGCAGCTTATGCGACCTCCATTTGAACCAGTGCACAAATGTGAGTTAAAGTTTCTTTCTTGGAAGGTGGCTTTTCTCTTAGCCATTACCTCAGCTAGACGTACCAGCGAAATCCAGGCAGTCACCATAAAAGAACCATATCTCCAGTTACTGCCAGACAGGGTTATGCTGCGTACTAATCCTTCCTTCATAACTAAAGTGCCTTCGACTTACCACCTCAATGAGCCTATAATCCTACCTACGTTCTTTCCTAATCAGACTTCGGTGGCGGAGAGAGCTCTCCATTCATTGGACATTAAATGCTGTCTGAAGTTTTATCTACAAAGAACAAGGATTTTCCGTAAATCCTCTCAATTACTGATATCCTTCTCTGCACCTAGAAAGGGACAGGCCTTGACTAGGGCCAGCATTGCTCGTTGGGTCACCTCAGCGATTGTTTTCTGCCATGAAAAGGCTGCCAATCCGCTACCTGCAAAGACGCAAGCTCATTCAACGAGGAAGGTAGCAACTTCTTCAGCCGTGTTTGCAGGAGCATCTCTACCCGACTTCTGCAGGGCAGCATGTGGGCGAATTCTCACACATTCACAAAGCATTACTGCCTTGATGGTTGGAAGTAGGCAGATATAGCTGTTGGACAAGCTGCACTTTGTCGCCTCTTTGCCTAAGGTATTAGCCTCCATTTTTCTTTTATATCTGTTTGCTATTGTTTTTTTTACTTGCATTATATGTATAGGTATTTATGCGAATTATTGTATGTTTCTACCTCTTGCCTTATGGTATTTCTCTTTTACGTCATGGTGGGATAGTTCACCTACTAGTCGGATTCAAGCATGTGAATCTATAAAAGATAAAATACTGGAGAAAAAATAAGTTACATACCTGTACACTGTGGTTCTCCAGTATTGATATCTTTTATAGATTCACATGCAACCCTCCCTCCTCTCCGAGTAGGCTCACCTTTTTACCTCTGAGTAATCTATATATGCACTTGTGCTCAAAATATGAGGTATTGTGGCTCTGTACAGGAAGGTTACTCTGAGGTCTCTGCTGTGATTGGCTGAATTGTGGATGTTATAAAATGAGATTGGAAGGTTGCTATGGAGGTCTATGGTAATATATTTAGTACTGCTATTTTTACTGTTACCGTGGGACTCCCACTATGACGACCGGGAAGATTCAAGCATGTGAATCTATAAAAGATACAATACTGGAGATCCACAGTGTACAGGTAAGTAACTTGTTTTCTATTACCAGTAAAATCACCTCTTCAGCGAATGCTTATTTATTGCAAACCTAATGTGCTGCATGTTTTTTTTTCTTGTTTTGTGGCTTATGCTTGCAATAAAAAAAAACATTTAACATGCACAAGCTTGCGAAGGCCAAACCTATTTGTTTTGCCAGTACTTTTTCACTTTGTTTTGCTGGTTTAAGCTACTTCGACCAACGAAGTAGCTTACAAATATTTTAATGGAAGGCATTTCCTGTACTACATGCCACAATCAATAAAAAATGACTCGATTAGTCTATATGAGACAGAGTTGATAGGCTAGGCTCGCCGAAAAATAAAAACACGTTTTTAAAGCTGCATTAAGCTGCAGCACCTCTTACTCTGCCACCTTATAAACAAACACTGGTAACTAACTGGAATCTTTTCACACTTCATGTTCATAGTTTGTAGAGCAATTCAAGGGGCATTCAGTCCAGGCCATTTTAGGCATATCAAGTGCAAACCTCTCTAGGCTTCTCAGTCTGCCCCTGTTAGCAGCTTTTATTTCACGTAATTCTTGCTTGAGTTTTTTCTTGGCTCGATTCTGAAGGATTCAAGAACACTAGGATCTATCTTTATTGTCATACTTGCCATTTTTTCTGTCAAGTAGTATTGTTTTGTTGTGCATTTTTTTGACTGAACATTTCAGTTTTTCAGTCATTTCATCAGTGATGCCGTCTGGTTTAGTGCCCTGGATGTGACAGTGAAAACAGCTGAGAATTAACCACATGTAGTTTCTCTTCCAGGGGATACTCATCAATAGTCATAAGCACTGAATAGTCCCGCCCACGTGCGGGGACCCCGGAGCAATAGCCAATAATATGCATATATCTACATATATATACACATAAATACCCATATATACATATATATATATATATAGATAATATGCATTATATACATATGCAGCCTGAGAACATGTCACTAGGCTAAAAAAACTGCTGCCATTACATTGTAAATCTTTTACCTTAAAAACATAAAGACATATAAATCATAATATACTTATGATACATATAAAGAAAACTGCTTTGAGTTTGCTTTGAAAAACACAACCTTTATTTTCAAAGGTAAAAAGGTAAGATCATAGAGGCAGGTTAGCCTAGAAAGGCTTCATAGAAAACAATTGAAAAATTGGCGCCGTGCCTTTAAGACCCCAGGAACCCCCAGGCTCCCATCATGCACCACAGGTGACAGTTAGGTCAGTTCTTTTTTCCGGCTCCTTCTATGAGGATCCTGGAGCATTGAGCTCGCCAGTTAGTGATTTTTTATCACTTTTTTCTGGTTTTCAAGTGAACTTTTTTAGTTTCACTCGACGTCTTTAGTACTTGTCTATCTAATACTACTATTTTTTCTGACTTTTGGCTATTTTTTCCTGTCATAATGCCGGCCTTATTTAATAAGTGCCCGGCCTGTGGAAAAAAGATGGCTAACTCAGACCCTCACTCTGTCTGTATTGCTTGTTTACCTTCATCTCACAAGCCAGACCAGTGTTACCACTGCAGCAAGTTTTCAAGAAGAACCCTTAGGGAAAGGGAGAAGATTAAGCTGCACTCCATGCAGGAGAGAAGAAAAGAAGCAAGTGGGCGAGAAGAACATCCTCCAAGGAAACCCTCCTCTCAACCAAGATTGGAGCGCAAAGAGAAAGGTGAGAAAAGGAAACATCAGTCTCATACGCCGTCGAGGGACAGATCGACATCCAAAATACCTTTGTGCTCCGAGTCGGCGTCGAAATCGACGTCGAGACGTCCTTCGCCGTCGAAACATCTGATTTCAGGTGAGAAGACCCATAAGACGAAGTCGACACCAACGCGTAGGCGGTCCAAGTCTGGCTCGCCTACGACGTCAAGAGACCGGGGCTCGACGTCGACACATCAACGTCGAAGCCCGCCGCCGAGAGGGTCAACGGCGACGTCGAGATCACCCCCGACGTCGAGAGGGCGAATTACATCGACGTCGAGCCGACCACCAAGGGTTTCGACGCCGGTGAAACACAGGCTGTCGAGGCGCATGGCGTCGACGCATCCGTCGCCAAGGAGGTCGACGTCGAGGAGATCGCCGTCGAGGAGATCGACGTCGAGGTCTCGGAAAACACCCTCTGGGTCTAGATCAAGAAGATCGCGATCTAGATCGACGTCGAGAAGGTCGACGTCGAGGAGATCACAATCCAATCCCGGATCTCCTCCTGCAAAGAGACCTAGGGCAACGTCGGGAGACCGCTCGACGCGGGAGGCCCAGGTGGTGACGTTAAGGAGTGCTTCTTCCTCCCCAGGACTTCAGATAGTGCAAGTCTCTCCTGAACACTCACCAGGACCGTCACCAACCCCTCCAACTAATATCTCCCCGAGATGGCTAGGGGAAATAAGGGAGTGGAAGATCCGCAGAGTTACAGGACTGCCACGTTCCTCTACAAGATCCAGATCGCCTATGATTCAGTCAGTACACTCACCTGCAAGACATGAGCGACAGGCCACTCCACAAAGGTCTCCACCTTTCAGAAGGCGCTCGTCACGTTCTCCTAGGAGTCGGGCATCCAGATCTCGACACAGTTCTCCTAGAAGACGAAGCCATAGATCTTCTTCGTGGTCTTCAGACTCCAAGGCTGATTACTCTCCTACTCTTTCTTCCTCTCCTCCGAGTAGAATATCACCCATTGATGATATCCTGACCTTCAATGAGGTTCTCTGTCGAGGAGCTGCGAAGCTTCAGATTGAAATGCCTGTTTCCACCACCAAGACATCAGTCATCTTTGAAACACTACACCAAAGATCTTCCTCTAGACCATTGCTTCCCCTAGTGCCTGGCCTGTTAGAGCCTGCTCTACAAAAATTCCTTACTCCAGCATCGGTGGGGGCGGCCCCGTCTCGGATCACTAAAAAGTATAAGGCTCCTGAGAGGGACCCCTTATTTCTGAGGTCTGACCCTCCACCGGACTCAGTTATCGTTTCAGCGGCACGGAAGAATCAGACGGGGGCAGCATCATCTGCGGTACCCCCAGATAGAGACAGTAAGACCATGGATTCTGTCGGCAAGAGAATGTGCACTACCTCAGCCTCGTACATGAAGGTAGCAAGTGCCTCAGCCTTACTGGGTCGGTATGACCGCTCTTTGTGGGACTCTCTTTCACGCTTCACCGAGAAGCTCCCAAAAGAAGACCAGCAGGATTTCCTGGAAATTCTACATGAAGGTGGTTTGGTGGCCAACCAAGTCATCAGTGCAGCGGCTGACGCCTCAGATCTCGCTGCCCATGGTTATGCACATGGGATTTGTGCCCGTCGCTCTGCCTGGCTGAGATTGACGGGTTTGAAGCCAGAGGCGCAACATCGGATTCTCAACCTCCCCTTCAATGGCACATCGCTCTTCGGCTCTCATGCTGACGACGAAATGTCCAGGATGAAGACCGAACTGGATACAGTGAAGGCGGTTGGGCTCGAGAAGAGGAAGGGCTTCAGGCGACGCTACCGCCCTTACGATCGGCGCCAATACCAGCAGAGGGTTCAAACCCCTCAGTGGTCCTCCCAGCAAAATCAAGGAAGATCACAATCCTACCAGCGTCGTCCTGGTAGAGGACGAGGAGGGAACTCCAGACAGTCCACACCTGCTGCCAAGCAACAACAGAAGCAGTGAGTTCTTGCTTCCCCTAACTCCGTTACCCACTCCGGTGGGGGGGAAGTGTCCGTTTCTACCTGGAAGAGTGGACCAAAATCACACTAGACAAGTGGGTGCTAAATATTGTAAGGAATGGGTATTCCATCAGGTTCAAGTCCCCTCCACCTTCTATTCCTCCTCAAAAGACTTTCATCCATCGCATAAATCTTCTGAGAGACGAGGTGTCCGCTCTACTCCTAAAGGAGGCCATCGAGGAGGTCCCATGGCATCAACATCGACAGGGAATCTACTCCCGATATTTTTTGGTCCCAAAGAAAGGTCCAAACAAGGAGTTCAGGCCTATACTAGATCTCAGGCTTCTCAACAAGTTCATTCTGAGAGAGAGGTTCAGAATGCTGGCATTACATGAAATAATCCCGCATCTACATCAAGGGGACTGGATGTGTTCCATAGATCTTCAAGATGCCTATTTCCACATCCCAATCTCTCCAAAGCATCGAAAGTTTCTAAGGTTTCGCATCCAGTCAGACCACTTCCAGTTCACTGTCCTGCCCTTCGGCCTGAAGTCTGCTCCTCGCACATTCTCAAAGTGCATGGCAGTAGTAGCTGCTTTCTTGAGGAAGAAACAGATTTTCGTCTATCCTTACCTAGACGATTGGCTTCTCAAGAGTGCGTCTCCAACTCTTCTACAGCAGCACCTCTCTTATTGCATTCAACAACTACATCAGCTCGGTCTACACGTAAATTTCAAAAAATCCATCCTCAATCCAACACAGAGGATACATTACCTGGGCGCAACTTTGGACGCAGTAAACACAAGAGCGTATCCTTCGGAGGAGAGACTATCATCCATTCTCCACAAGTGTCAAACTCTCCTGAAGATACCTCAGCCCACGGCCAGGCAGATCTCATCTCTGCTGGGTTCGATGGCCTCGTGCATTTTTCTAGTTCCAAACGCCAGACTTCACATGAGACCTCTACAGCAGACTCTAGAGGATCAGTGGTCCCAAATCTCCAATCGATGGGAGGATTTTTTAACTCTACCTCTGTCTGTCCGGCTCTCCATCAGATGGTAGATGCGACGGGCTCATCTCATCGTAGGAGTTCCTTTTCAACAGGAACTGCCCAAGCAGACTCTGGTGACAGATGCGTCCCTCCAGGGATGGGGTGCTCATATGGGGCCACTACAGACCCAAGGAATGTGGTCAGAGAAAGAGCAACTATACCACATAAACATGCTGGAACTCAGAGCGGTGCATCTAGCTCTCAAGGCTTTTTCTCCTTCCATCAAATCGACTGCTCTGCTTGTTCAGACGGACAATACAACAACGATGTACTACCTGAACAAGCAGGGGGCACCAGGTCCAGACCCCTGTCGCTGGAAGCACAAGCGATTTGGAAGTGGCTTCTGGCTCGAGACATGAAAATCTCTGCAATTCACTTACCAGGTGTCCTCAACATCCAAGCAGACAGCCTAAGCAGGCATTTCGCAGAAGCACACGACTGGGTGCTAAAACAAGAAGTGGCGCAAGACATCTTTCACCACTGGGGAACACCGGACATCGATCTCTTCGCGGACGCAGAAAACGCAAAATGCCGAGTCTTCGCCTCCAGGTACCCGCAACCAGGATCCAAGGGGAATGCTCTGTTGATAGACTGGTCAGAGACATTACTCTACGCCTTTCCACCTATTCCCCTCATTCCCATGGTGATCAGGAAACTGTACAATTACAAGACAGAGATGATCCTGGTTGCTCCAGAGTGGCCTCGCCAGTGGTGGTACCCGGACCTTCTTCATCTGTCCAAAGTACCACACAGGAGGTTGCCATGTCATCCGGATCTGCTGACCAGGGCGGGCGGCAAGGTGTTCCATTCCAACCTGCCGTCCCTGAGGTTAGCAGCATGGCTCCTGAATTCATCCAATATGGACATTTAGGTCTCTCTCAAGACTGCATGCAGATCTTGAAAGAGGCTAGAAGACCTTCTACGAGGAAGTCTTACGCTTTTAAGTGGAAGCGTTTTTACATGTGGTGTACTGCGGAGGGTCTTGATCCTATTCGAGGTCAGGAACAGGTACTGTTACCATACTTATTGTATTTGGCCAAAGCAGGTTTGCAATACTCCTCCATAAAGGTTCACCTGGCAGCGATAACAGCATATAGAAAGTCTCCCAATCAGATTTCTTTCTTTCAAATGCCAGTTGTTAAGGATTTCCTGGAGGGTCTAAAAAAGGTCTATCCACCCGTTAGGTCTCCATCTCCTCCCTGGGAGCTTAATGTGGTTCTTTCTAAACTAATGGTTCCCCCATTTGAACCTATTCACAAAGCTTCCCTTCAGCATCTTTCGTGGAAGACTGCTTTTCTCGTGGCAATCACTTCTGCCCGCAGGGTAAGCGAGATACAAGCCCTATGCTCTACAGAGCCTTATCTCGTTTTTCACGCGAATAGAGTGGTGTTACGTACTCACCCGAGGTTCCTTCCTAAGGTGATCTCGGATTTTCACATCAACCAGTCAGTTACTCTTCCTACTTTCTTTGCAAACCCTGTCACTCCTGCTGAGAGAGCTCTACACTCTCTAGACCTAAAAAGAGTGTTAAAATTCTATCTTGATAAAACAAAAAGTGTACGAAAGTCTGACCAACTGTTTGTGAATTATGGTCTGTTGAACACTGGTTTCCCTGCCTCTAAAAAGGTCCATTTCTAGATGGATAGTGTCATGTATCACGTTATCTTATCAACTGGCACATAAGCAACTCCCGGGCAAGCCGAGAGCGCATTCTACAAGAGGAAAAGCTGCTACAATAGCGATGATTAGGAATGTACCTATTCAAGAAATTTGTAAAGCAGCCACATGGCGTTCGGTCCATACTTTCGCACGCCATTATTGCCTTGATTCTGACACTCAAGCGGATGCTCAGTTTGGTCAAGCATCCTTGAGAAATTTGTTTGGGTAATATATGTTTTGGTAAAATGGTTTTGATATGCTGGTATTCGTCCGCAGGGTAAGGGGATGGGCTTGCTACTCTATTCAGTGCTTATAACTATTGATGAGTATCCCCTGGAAGAGAAGGATAAGTTACTTACCTGTAATCCTAGTTCTCTTCCAGGGGTATACTCATCAAAGTCATAAGCAACCCTCCCTCCTCCCCGGACGAATACCATGCTCATATATATGTACCTGTTACCTATACTGTGATTATACTGTTATACGCCGTCCAAAAGAACTGACCTAACTGTCACCTGTGGTGCATGATGGGAGCCTGGGGGTTCCTGGGGTCTTAAAGGCACGGCGCCAATTTTTCAATTGTTTTCTATGCAGCCTTTCTAGGCTAATCTGCCTCTATGATCTTACCTTTTTACCTTTGAAAATAAAGGTTGTGTTTTTCAAAGCAAACTCAAAGCAGTTTTCTTTATATGTATCATAAGTATATTATGATTTATATGTCTTTATGTTTTCAAGGTAAAAGATTTACAATGTAATGGCGGCAGTTTTTTTATTTAGCCTAGTGACATGTTCTCAGGCTGCATATGTATATAATGCATATTATCTATATATATATATGTATATATGGGTATTTATGTGTATATATATGTAGATATATGCATATTATTGGCTATTGCTCGGGGTCCCCGCACGTGGGCGGGACTATTCAGTGCTTATGACTTTGATGAGTATACCCCTGGAAGAGAACTAGGATTACAGGTAAGTAACTTATCCTTCTCTTCCAGGGGATCCTCATCAATAGTCATAAGCACTGAATATTCCCGCCCACGTGCGGGGACCCCGGAAATATAAAAATTATATATGGAAATCACATATATACAGCTCTACATATATGCATATACATATATCATTTTTTCTCATACCAATGCAGCTCTCAATAGGAGGCTAAACAATGTAATTACACATAAAAAACTACATTTGCCAATATATAAAAACACCAGAGGACAATTAGTACTTGAACTCTGTTTTTTAATGAGCAAAACACTCATAAAGAGTAAAAACTGCAAAATAAGTAGACATTGTTAGCCTACAGGCTGCATTGTAAACCAATAGCATAGAAAATGAAAACATTTTCAACAAGAAACTGGCACCGTGCCTTTAAGGCAGCCATGACCCCTAGCTTCCCATCATGCCTCAGGGGTGACAGTTAGGTCAGTTGTTCTTTCCGGCTCCTTCAGTCAGGACCCTGGATTTTCAGCTCTTGTTTTTTTTTGACTCTCTGTCAAAAAATATCTATATAAACTAGCTTTTTTCTACTTTCACTCGACGTCTTTTGGTCCTAGAGTGCAAGTAACACCTTTTTTGTGTTACAGAAAAGGTTTATTTTTGGATAAAATGCCTTCTTTATTCGATCCTTGCCCGTCCTGTGGCAAGAAGAAGGCCAGAACAGATACACATCCTGTGTGTATTCTCTGCCTCCCCGAGTCCCACTCTTCTGACAACTGCCAGCATTGTAAGAAGTTATCAAGAAGGACTATCAAGGAGAGGGACAGGATCCGTCTCTATGGCCTCTCTGAAAGAGGTAGGTCTCCTGTGAGGCAGAAGAAGAGGAGAACTCGGTCGACGTCGAGAGGAAAAGTCCCGACCTGTTCTCCGTCGGCGTCGGTATCGACGTCGAAGAAATCGGCGACGAAGAAATCGGCGTTGAAGACTTCGGTGATGCCGGCGCATCATCATTCGACTACGAAATCTTCGTTGACGAAGGTAACAGGTCCTCCGTTGACGTCAACCAGGCGGCGCTCAACGTCGAGAGACAGGTCTCCGTCGGCGCCGGGTGGGCGTACGACGTCGAGGCAGACCGCTCCGTCGTCGCAGGCGCGATCGACGTCGAGGCAGACCGCTCCGTCGTCGCAGGCGCGATCGACGTCGAGGCACAGCGCTCCGTCGTCGCAGGCGCGATCGACGTCGAGGCACAGCGCTCCGTCGTCGCCTCATCAACGGCGATCGACGTCGAAGCACATCTCCCCGTCTCATCAGCGGCGATCGACGTCGAGGCGCATCTCTCCGTCGTCGCCTCCTCATCGACGTCGAGACACAGATCCCCGCCGGGATCAAAGCAACGATCTTCGGTGTCGAGACACATGACACCTCCTTCGGCGTCGAAGCAGACTCTAATGTCTATCCATCATTCCACGCCGTCGAGGCGGATGACTCCGCCGAGTGGATCTTCGGCGTCGAGACCAAGACCTCCGTCGCCGGCAGTCCAACGCCGGTCGACGTCGAGACAGCAATCTCCTGAAAGGGTGCAGGGAGTGTCAAAGCATGACACTGCACCAGTGTTGGAGAGACGTTCGTCGTCGAGAAGTCCACTTTCTAAGAGAAGAAGGTCAACGTCGAGACATACGTCTCCGTTGAGAGGGCAGTCGACACTTAGACGCTCCAGATCAACGTCAAAGCGCCTTTCTGGAGACGCCTCACCTCCAGTGAGCCTGTCTTCGTCACCTTCAGGTTCGTCCAGATCCCCGGAGGTGGTTATCTCGACGTCCAGCAGCCCAGTGTCAGGGGGTCACCAAGATTCTCCAACAAGGCATGAAGAGCTGAGCTTCACGCCTCCGGCTCAGTCTCCTAAGGAAAGAGAGAGCCACAGATCGCCTTCCATCCATTTATCGCCACAATGGCACAGGCCTCTACATCACTGGGCTACGGACAGGAATTACTCGAGCCCTCAGAACAGATCCCCGTTGGCTCGTTTAACTCCAGAATAAAGAGCGATCTCCTTCAAGAACAAGAGCTCGCAGCCGCACACCGGTGCACTCACACAGGAGGAGGTCTAGATCAAGAAGCAGGAGGAGAGCACACAGATCGCCTACTCCGTCCTCTTCTTCCACTCATACATCCCATAGAGACTATTCGCCTACTTTGACGAACAGTCCACCGTCAAGAGTCTCTCCGGTGGACGACATCTACACGTTTCAGGACATTCTTGGCAGAGGAGCTATAAAGCTGGGTATCCCTATGCCAACTCGTCAAAGCAAGTCCTCTGTGATTTTTGAGACTCTACACCAAAGAGCAGCAGCTAAACCTCTGCTTCCCTTGGTACCAGGCATCATAGAGCCAGTGATGGATATCTTTCTCACGCCAGCGAGTGTTAAGACCGCCCCAGCGAGGATATTAAAAAGTACCGTTCACCAGAGGACGATCCGCTCTTCCTCAGGGCTGACCCTCCTCCGGATTCAGTCGTAATTGCGGCGGCAAAGAAGACTCATGCAGTGGCATCCTCCTCTACTGTCCCACCAGACAAGGAGAGCAAGGTGCAGGATTCCTGGGGAAAGAAGGTTTGTGGCACTTCGGCCTCCATGTTGAAGGTCTCCAATGCAGCGGCACTCCTGGGCCGCTATGACAGATCTCTGTGGGACTCACTACAGAGATTCACTGAAAAGTTGCCGCAGGAAGACCGTAAAGATTTTGAAGAAATCTTAACAGAGGGCAGTCAGGTGTCTAACCAGGTCATCAGTGCTGCGGCGGATGGAGCTACCCTTTCGGCACATGCTTATGCTCATGGGGTATGCGCAAGGAGAACATCATGGCTACGTCTTACAGCACTCAAGCCAGAAGCGCAGTCACGCATCCTCAATCTTCCGTTCTCTGGTTCCTCTTTGTTCGGGACTCACACGGATGAAGAGATGACGCGGATGAAAACGGAACTGGACACGCTTAAAGCGGTGGGCCTGGAGAAAAGAAAGGAATTCCGTAAGAGATTCCGTCCTTACAATAGACGATCCTCCCAACAGAGGGTTCAAACCCCTCATTGGCAAAAAAATCAGGATCAGCAAGGCCAGCAAAAAACGCAGTATCGGGGCAGACGCTCCTCCAGAGGAGGAAGAAACCAGCAACAAGGCAACAATTCCGCCAAGACGCAATCAAAACAATGAGCACTCACTTCCCCTGTCGCCGTTCACCACTCCAGTGGGGGAAGTATCGCAAATCATCTCGAAGAGTGGCGAGTTATCACAAAGGATCGGTGGGTACTAGCCACGTTGCAGAATGGGTACTCTCTACGTTTTCAACATCGCCCACCATCAATCCCTCCAGTTCCTCCGTCGTGTCATCAGTTAAAACTCTTGCAGAAAGAGGTTACCACCCTTCTCAGAAAGTCAGCCATCGAGAGGGTCCCAGTATCTCAAAGAGGAAAAGGGGTTTACTCAAGATATTTTTTGGTAAAGAAAAAAGGCCAAAAAGCAGAGTACAGACCCATTCTGGACTTGCGGTCACTCAACCTATCCATAAAAAAGGAAAAGTTTCGCATGTTGGCTCTCCATCAAATATATCCACATCTCAGGCAGGGGGATTGGATGTGTTCGCTGGATCTGCAAGATGCATATTTTCACGTTCCGATCAATCAGTATCACAGACAGTACCTGCGATTCCTAGTGGGATCCGCTCATTACCAGTTCAAGGTTCTACCCTTCGGTTTGAAGTCAGCCCCCAGAGTGTTCACGAAGTGCATGGCGGTGGTGGCAGCCGCACTGCGCCGCAGGGGCGTCTTCGTATACCCGTACTTGGACGACTGGCTGTTGAAAGGTCCTTCCCCAGACAGTGTGAGGATTCATTTCTTGAGCTGTCTCGAGCTGTGTCACCGACTGGGCCTGCATGTGAATTTCGTCAAATCAACTTCACAGCCAACACAGAAAATACATTTTTTAGGAGCTCTGCTAGACTCCACGGTAGGAAAAGTGTTTCCTTCGGAGGAGAGACAGTGTTCCCTCATACAGAAATGCCAGCTGGTTCTGCGCAACAGAAAACTGCCTGTGCGTCGGATTGCCTCCCTGCTAGGGTCGATGGCATCCTGCATCTTCCTGGTTCCCAATGCCAGACTACGAATGCGTCCTCTTCAGCAGGATCTGGAGGACAAGTGGGACCAGCAGACCGCTCGTTGGGACGAAAAATAAGTCCATCAAACGCGGCTCGAGCTTCCATACCTTGGTGGATGAGAAAACAAAATTTGCAAGTCGGAGTTCCTTTCCATCAACCTCCGCCTGCTCAGACACTGATCACGGACGCCTCGCTGCAGGGTTGGGGAGCCCACATGGGTTCTCTCCAGACTCAAGGACTGTGGTCTCCAAAGGAGCGATCCTATCACATCAACATGCTAGAGCTGAGAGCAGTACACCTAGCCCTCAAAGCTTTCCTCCCCTCGATTCAGGCAACCTCAGTGTTAGTACAGACGGACAACACCACCACCATGTACTACCTGAACAAACAGGGGGAACTCGCTCACGCACACTTTCCCTGGAAGCTCAAGCACTCTGGCATTGGCTCCTGGCTCGGAATCTGGCAGTCACAGCAGTCCACCTGCCAGGAGAACAGAACGTGAGAGCGGATGCACTCAGCCGTCACTTCGAAGACAGAGAAGACTGGGTACTCAACGACGAGGTCGTCGAAGACATCTTCCAGACATGGGGTCGTCCCATCATCGACCTCTTCGCGGACGACGAAAATGCCAAATGCCGAGACTTCGCCTCACGGTTCTACCGACCAGGATCGAAAGGGAATGCCCTTTTGATAGACTGGTCAGGGGCATTTGTGTACGCCTTTCCACCCCTTCCGCTGATCCCGAAGGTGGTGACCAAGCTGTCCCATTCGTGCACGAGGATGATACTAATTGCCCCGGACTGGCCGAGACAATGGTGGTACCCGGACCTTCTGCACCTATCCGAGAGTCCTCACAAGAGGCTGCCGTGCAGACCAGACCTGCTGTCCAAGATGAACGGGAGGATTCATCATCCCAACCTTCCCTCACTGAACTTGGCGGCATGGCTCCTGAGGTCCTCCAGTATGGCCACTTAGGACTACCGCAGGACTGCATGTCCATCTTGAAGGAAGCAAGAAGACCGTCCACGAGGCATTCGTATGCATGCAAGTGGAAACGGTTTTACATGTGGTGTATGCAGAACAATTGTAACCCAATCAAAGGTCAGGAAGAGGTCATCCTTCCTTACCTACTTTATCTGGCGAAAGCAGGTTTGAAGTTTTCTTCCATTAAGGTGCATTTAGCAGCTATAACTGCATATAGGCGTTCAGCTTCTCAACCTTCCTTCTTCCAGTTACAGGCTGTTAAGGATTTTTTGCAGGGTTTAAAGAAGGTCTATCCTCCGGTACGGCCTCCTTCACCACCCTGGAAGCTTAACCTGGTGCTATCAAAATTGATGGGTCCGCCTTTTGAACCCATACACAAAGCAACCTTACAGCATCTTTCTTGGAAGGCGGCTTTCTTGGTAGCGATCACGTCAGCTCGCAGAGTGAGTGAAATACAGGCACTCTGCTCTAAAGAACCCTATACAGTCTTCCATCTTAACAGGGTTGTGTTGAGGACGCACCCCTCTTTCCTTCCAAAGGTGGTGTCGGATTTTCATGTGAATCAGACCATCTCTCTACCCACCTTTTTTCCCAATCCCTCCACTCCAGCTGAGAGGGCTTTGCATTCTCTGGACCTCAAAAGGGTTTTAAAATTCTATCTGGATCGGTCCAAATCTATAAGAAAATCTGATCAACTATTTGTTAACTATGGGTCGATCAGATCTGGGTTCGCAGCTTCAAAGCGCTCCATCTCCAGATGGATAGTTTCATGTATCAAGCTTGCTTATCAATTAGCGCAGAAGCTCCTGGGGTTTACTCCCAGAGCGCATTCGACTAGAGGAAAGGCGGCTACTACTGCTTTTCTTCAGAATGTGCCCATGTCTGAAATCTGTAAGGCGGCAACTTGGAGGTCCGTCCATACATTTACGAGGCACTACTGTCTGGAATCAGACACCAGAGCAGACACCCAAGTAGGCCAGGCCTCCTTGAGGAATCTGTTCAACAGCTGATTTCGGCTGTTATGTTTCTTTGTGTTGGGTCACTTTACTCTCATTTACCTGCAGGTGGTTGATGGGCTTGCTATTCTATTCAGTGCTTATGACTATTGATGAGGATCCCCTGGAAGAGAAGGATAAGTTACTTACCTGTAATCCTAGTTCTCTTCCAGGGGTATCCTCATCAAAGTCATAAGCAACCCACCCGCCTCCCCAGGTAAATGAGGGATTTCTAAAGTGTTAAAGGATATCTTTGTGCCCTGACCTTCAGGGTTATGCAAAGAACAACTGACCTAACTGTCACCCCTGAGGCATGATGGGAAGCTAGGGGTCATGGCTGCCTTAAAGGCACGGTGCCAGTTTCTTGTTGAAAATGTTTTCATTTTCTATGCTATTGGTTTACAATGCAGCCTGTAGGCTAACAATGTCTACTTATTTTGCAGTTTTTTACTCTTTATGAGTGTTTTGCTCATTAAAAAACAGAGTTCAAGTACTAATTGTCCTCTGGTGTTTTTATATATTGGCAAATGTAGTTTTTTATGTGTAATTACATTGTTTAGCCTCCTATTGAGAGCTGCTTTGGTATGAGAAAAAATGATATATGTATATGCATATATGTAGAGCTGTATATATGTGATTTCCATATATAATTTTTATATTTCCGGGGTCCCCGCACGTGGGCGGGAATATTCAGTGCTTATGACTTTGATGAGGATACCCCTGGAAGAGAACTAGGATTACAGGTAAGTAACTTATCCTTATATGGCCTGCTTCCAAGTTTTGCACTGTGGAGGAGTATGATTTTCTGATGTATACTGCTAACTGCAGATCCTTCACTTTGTGAATTATCTCCAGGCATTAGACTGGTTCCGGAATCTTTAATTGTTGCGCCGCTAGGTGGCATACAAGCACCATTCATGCACGCTGACGTCCGTTCCTTTCTTTCCGCACTTTTAAATGCTGATCCGGAGCTTCTCCCTTGTTTTTGACTAGACTTTTTATCAAAATGTATCCAGTGTGCAAGAGAAATGTCCCTCCCTAAAACCACCAGGTTCAAGCTGTGCAGAGACTGTCGCAAATGAATGTATGAGACAGAACCTTGTGAAGTTTGGTTGTGGTGCCTGGGGCTCTAACCATGACTCCAATGCCAGTGGCAGCCACATCCAGATGAACCGAAAGACCATAAGGGAATGCAAAGCCAAACTCAATGTCGCCAAGCACAAGAAGGCTCTGCGCCACGAGTGGTCGAAGTCGAAAGGAGCGTCCCGTTCCCAAAGTCGTTCCGGTAGCAGATCTACTTTGCGCTCAAAGTCTTCAGTAAGTTGAAGAAAAAACACAAGAGGTCTCAGTGGTAAAGACCCTCTTTCTACCACTTCCGAACTCCAGAGAGCACGCAAGGGCGTCAGTGTGCCTCCGGGTCTCACTCCAGATCGCCAGAGGAGCTGATTCCCCATTTTGTCCTGACACACCCAGAGTTTCCAGGCCTGTTGGTGACATTGCAGCAAGTAGAAGCCTTCAGGAGACTATGCTGAAGAGTTTTTCACTTGACCTGGTCCCTCTGCCACGCCTTTGGACCCTAAGGAACTGCAGGGACCTCCAGTTGGACTCCTGCCTTCGGGCTCACACTTGGCGTGTTCTGTGCCCCTTGGACCTGTTTGGGTTTCAGCACCAACTCTGATGCATGCTCATGCACTATCCCCTGCGCCAGTCCCACTCGCATCGATGCCCGATGAGGATTTACAGCCTATTATGCTGAGCCACTCAGAAGTGAATCTGGCACAACCTCGGCCAATGTCACACCCTGTGCTGACCGGCCCGCTACCTTTTGACAGTGCATCTGATACATTGCTCTTACCCCATGGTAAGGCCCAGACTTTGCATAGTTTTTTTGACATGGATTCTGAAAATGACAACCATGATGACGGGGACTAATATATTCCCCAATATGTTGAGGACAATTGCTATGAGGCATTTCTGATATAGACTTCTAGCTGCTGATTCCTCAACTTTTAAATATTCCCCAGACCCGATTTGTAAACTTTTCAGAAGTACCATCTCCAAACTACGGCAAACCTCCTATCTATATGGGGTTCACTATCTGTGTGTCAAAGACAAATCTGACTCTTTCTCAGATGCTTCCCTTCATCTGAGCCATTATGGACATGGTACAGTTTTGTGCCTTTCCCTCTGGAAAGAGAGTCAAGTATTTCAGGCTGTGATCCCAATCTTTCAGCCTTGGTTCCAGATTTTAGTGAAGGCGACTCTGATGCTAGGGGACTGACTGCCTCCTGCATTCTGCTGGTCGAGCATGCCATGTGGAATATACCAGCTCTGCAGTGGGATCTAAAGTTTCAGTGGGCCCAACATCACGGGGACCTCGCTGACCATGTTCAGATTTCGGAGGAGACTGGAAAAGATTTGCAGTGGTGGTTGCTCAACCGCGATTGGGTCAGCGGCAAGCCCCTCTCCCTTCCCCACCCAGACCTGACAGTAGTCTCTTCTGGGCTGAGGCAGCCACCTAGAAGAGGTGGAGACCAGAGGCCTCTGGTCTCCGGTAGAGTCCTTGCTCCATATCAATCTTCTGAAACTGAGGGTCATGCGCTTGGCCCTGAAAGCCATCCTTCCGTCCATCAAGGGGAGGCTGGTTCAGGTGCTCACGGACAACAACCACCATGTGGTACTGCAACAAACACAACCGGGTGGGGTCAAGGACCCTGTGCCAAGAGACCTTGCTCCTCCTCTGGGAGTGGTTTCTTGGTGCCGAACTATTGGGCAGGATCATTGATTTCCAGGGCGAATTAACTCAGCCGGCAGCGTTTTGCGGATTACGAATGGCAGTTACACCCGGAAGTGACACGAATGGAGAGAACCATGGCTCGATCTGTTCACCACCACCAAGAATGCGCAGTACCAGCTCTTCTGCACGTTGGAGTTTCCAAGGCATCTCTCACTCGGAGGCACGCTCCACCTCGAGTGGAACTTGGGACTCTTGTATGTCTTTTTGCTGATTCCCTTCCTCCCTAGAGCTCTCAAGAAGATCAGAACCAACCTGGCCCAAGTCATCCTGGTGACTCTGGATTGGGCATGGAGCCAGAGCTCCTGGGCTTGAGAATCTGTCCTCTGATCAGACTTCCCCTCCAGGAGGGCCTAATGTTTCCGCAACAGGGCTGGGCTCTGTACCTAGGCCTTCACAATCTCCACCTTCATGCACAGAGATTGAGAGGCGACAGCTGAACAGGCGCAGCGGCACAGGTAAGAGCAGTGGGGCGGGTTAAGGGGGGGGAGTCGACACATAACGGGATAGGTAAAATGAAAAAAATAAAACCACCTACCTTGCGCTCGCCTCAATGCCGATTTGGCGATGCAGCGAGCACAAGGTAAGTGATTTTATTTATTTATTTAATTTTACCTCCCGTCGTCTGTCGACTCCAGCCGGCCCTGCCCCACCGCTCTTACCTGTGCCAGCCACACCTGCAGCTGAATGCCATCGATCTCCCCCCTCCCCCGAAGTGATTGATGCCATCTTGGCAGTCAGGCATCCCTCTACTAAAACTGCATACTACTATTATGACAAATGTGCGTCCTGGTGAGGATCTCAGCAGATTGACCCGCTTCAGACCAGGCTCCCTGTGCTATTGTTTGTTTTGTCCTTAGACTGGCAAGGCCTTGCCTGTCTTTGAGAAAGCTCCTCCAGCCATGGAGTGTCTCCAGCAGATGCAAGTAATATAGATGCTCGCATGATTTTAAAGAAGCAACACCATCAGGGATTCCATTCCATCCACTGCATCAGCCCTTGCAATTGACATGGGAAGCCTTTTCAAGCGAGACCACTGACCCATCCCCCTCCCCCAAATGCCACAAAGAATTAACAGCACCAGCATCTCGGGGAGCTGGGAGACAGTCTTGCAGGTCCCAGGTAGCGAAGTGGGGGGAGTGAGAGGTCTGCAATAGCTGCACAGGTGGAATGGAAAGTCAGCTAGAGATGCTTAAGGTAAAACCCTGCAATGCTTCTCGTTTAGAAGGGGAAGATAAAGACAGCACCTGTTAGAAAGAACCTGACCAAATACCCAAGACAAGACTAAAGATAGGTTACGGTTTAGCAAACCCAAAGTACTATGCAAGTTACTAGTGCCAAAAGGCAAGTTAACCCCAGCAGTGTTGAGTAAGGGTCGAGGCTACCCTATCAAAAAGAAGAAAGGGTTAAAATGACTCTTACCACCAGAAAAGAGGCAGTCCAGGAATTAGAGAGCACAACAGGATTAAAGCCGTCTACACAGAATTTCCAGAATGTTCCAGGTTCCACAAGGACCATATTCTGCCGGGTTTATTGATAACCAGGAGCTTCCACCAGCTTCTATGCAGAAGCAAAGCATTCCTGTAGGGACAGGAGTCATGCAGGAAGTGAAAAAAACAGCAAATGCATTATTTCTGGCTCTTTGAACATTTTTCTTGGGACTGGCAAGAGTCCAGACAAAGAGGTGGAAATGGGGGGTGGGGGGGGGGGTGGGGGGATTCCCCCAGTGACCAGCACGCTCCAGTAGTATTCCATTGAATGGAGATCCTGTACATCTGCCACAAAAAATCTCCCCCATTGCCAGAGATGACTGTTTCCCCTAATACAGTGATGGTGGTATCACAGAATGCTAATCTAAGCAAAGAGAAGCCAAATGAGTCCCTCCCCTCCACAGACAATACAGATACAGCAACAATAAGCAAGTCTGGAAATTCAAATTATCCAAGGTTCTCGAGTTAACATTGTAACCCAGGGCCTAGGCCACAGCATCACCACCAACAAATAGCAAGGCCCCTACAACAAATGAACATCAGGAAGCATCAGAATTAATGCAAAAATACTGCATAAGTAGAGATATCCCACAAACTCAGGCTGCACTTAGCCGATGGTCAAGTGCCAAGACCCAGGACCCTTTATCTCTAGACAGTAATAGGGGAACTGAATACTTGTTACAGACTATACTAACAGAGATTAAATAACTGAAAATAAGCCAATTAGCTTATGCTTTGAAACTAGGCTTACAGATACAGGGATTTAAAAGAAAGGTAGATGGTTTAACTTCTCAAGATTTAGATTCACAGCCAAGAGTATCGCATTGCGAGAACTCGCAGGGGTCCGTGTTCAAACAGTCATCGCTCTTCTCCAAAGAATTAGCTCTGCTTAAGGTACAAGTTGAAGATCAGGAAGACAGGTCACAGTGATGTAATTTAACATTTGTTTGTTTCCGAGAAAAGGAAGAGGAAATATCCTCAGAACTGGAAGTGATTGATCATCTAAATCGTACCATTGTGATGAGATCTAACGGTTAGTAGAGCGCATTGAGTGCCGTTTTCTGCAAAAAACAGCTTCTCTAGGCCCAGGACGTTTGGCGAACTTTGGCAACTACAGAATAAAGGAAAAGATGCTGACAACTATAAAAGAGAAAGAGTTTAAAATCCCCAAGAAATAACCCTTTCAGATTTTCTCTGTTATTTTTTGCGATTGTTAAAAGGAGAACATTTAAGCCGATGATATCGGCATTCAAAGCTACAGGATGCTGTACACGCTCTCCTAGTTGAGATACAATCAGAAAATAGAAAGGTTTATAATGACAAAGGGTTCGTTGAGATATTTATCTCTAGAAAAGTTTGATAAAACGCATTTACCGAATAAGGTCTCCTGGTACTAATAAGTTTTTCCTGTTTTTGGTGCAGGAACTTCGACTATTGCAGGGGCTGCATGTAAGGGATACATTTACTAATTGTAAATAGTGACACTGCCTCAAGAAATAATATTGGTAACCCACCGAAGAGCTTGATGGGGTACCTTTCATTTGGTGAGGACAGAAGTGGGATAAAAGGCAGAGCTGAGGACACAATATAATAGTAGGGTCAAGATTTTAAATACTTGCTGAAGGAGCATGGAACTCCACACCATTCAAGGTGCACACCAATGCACCACAGTTGGGGAGGAAGGGCTCTTTGAGGGTAGGGCGGGCAATCACCGGCATGTAGGTTGGCATGGGGAGGGGATAAAACATTTAGTTTCGAGCATAGCAGCGTACAGTTTTTGAACTGTTTTAACTACAGACATTTTTATAACGCTTTATATAGTAAAACCAAATTCAGGCAATATTGCTGATCTTAAAGTGATATCAGTAAATTTAAATGGGCTAAAGAATACAAGAAAAATATAAATCTACATTAAAATGGCTTTCACAACAGACTTTTTTCAATAATTATTACAAAAACCCACATTCCCAAATCCTGACTCATAAGCAAGGTTGCCACCCCTTTGTGCCATTAGCTTTTTCTTCAGCCACAGAAGCCCATAGTAGGGGTAGGAATTCTAAAATCAAATAAGTTTGGGGGGACCTTTTTAAAAACAACAAAATATGAGGTGGGGAGATGGGTGGCCGTGGCTCTGGAAGCAAACCATCAGTGCATTACTAGAGTCACACAATACGGCCCATTGGAAGATAACCCAAAATCAGTCTATGATTTAATTATAGTCTTAACCCACTTTCTTAAACTGCTTCTGATTGGGAACAATTTTAATTTTCTTAAGTCAATATCCCTAGACTCTTCTAAAATAAATAACTCCCAGAGGAAACCCCTGTATGTCTAAGCCCTTCAGTATCTAAAGAAAGAGCTGTGACTGATAGATCCATGGCGCTCTTCTAATAACACACAGTACTAGTTTACCTGCTTCTCAGGGGAATTACAAACGTCTTCTCATGCTGAGCTTTACCTAATTTAAAAAAAACTAAAATTCAAGCCCTAGAATGACAGTTATTGGAAAGCAGGGTGCAACCTGCCCTTGAGCCGCTGCCTTGGGGGAGGCGTGACCAATGCACATAAATCGCTGCCTCTCCCCCCGCCGCGCGGGGCGCTTTCACCTGCTGGGGCCACAAATCTTTACTGCTGCACACCCTGGTGGGACTCCTGTCCCAGGGTGCAACTTGCCTTCGTGCCGCTGCTGGGGGCCGTAACCTTGCGCTGCTGCACAGCCTGGTGGGACTCCCTATCCCAGGGTGCAACCTGCCCTTGAGCCGCTGCCATGGGGGAGGCGTGACCAACGCGCATAAAGCGCTGCCTCTCCTCCCGCGGCGCGGGACGCTTTCACCTGCTGGGGCCACAGACCCTTACTGCTGCACACCCTGGTGGGACTCCTGTATCCAGGGTGCAACTTGCCTTCGCGCCGCTGCTGGGGGCCGTAACCTTGCGCTGCTGCACACCCTGGTGGCACTCCCTGTCCCAGGGTGCAACCTGCCCTTGAGCCGCTGCAGTGGGGGATGCGTGACCAACGCGCATAAAGCGCTGCCTCCCCCACCCGCGGCGCGGGCCGGGCCTAGGGTGGGCCCATCCGCGCCCCTCATAGCCCGGAAGAGGCTGGGCCACCCCTCTTACTCCTGCGCTTTGGGACTCCATTCAAGGTATTGTGTGTATTGTAGCCCATTTATTGCTTTGTTAGCTTTTCCCCACTGGCTGTAGTGGCTTGGGGCTTGTTTTCTCTCCCCCAAGCCTGCGCAAATGAGACCCACTTAAGGCATTGTGCTCATTGAAGACCAACTAGGGCTCTATTTGCACCCTTTTTATTTGGTGCTTTGGCTGGTTCACTGATAGAATATCGACGCCCAAAATATCCCCATTCACAAATATCGAGTCATAAATATCGATGTCAAAAATATCGACATCCTATATTTATAATGGTAAGTATAAAAATATCGCTGTACAAAATATCAATTTTTTTATATATGTAAAAAAATAATGTTAAATATATTAAATAATAAAATTAACTTTAAAGAAATTATTTGGATTTAATATACATTTGAACAAATATAAGAAATACATTTAATTTAAAAAAAAAATTAAACATACATATATAAAATGTAATATATGTATATGTACTTTAAAACAAATAATAAACTATTAATTTTAATTTATTTTTATATTTTATAAATATATAAAAATTTACAAATAAATATATATTTACATACACCTATAACATAAAATCTAATAAAAAAAACATATTATAAATTAAAACATTAAAATATTTAATAGTCTTTAAACTTAAATTTTGCACTCCATTGAGTGCAACAGTAGGGAAAATGTTGGATAGCGGAGGGGTAAAACTTACTATTCCCACTCCAGTAAGTGCAACAGTACAGAAAGTGTTAGATAGCGGAGGGGTAAAAATTACTATTTCCACTCCAGTGAGTGGAACAGTAGGGAAAATGTTGGATAGCAAAGGGGTAAAAATTATTATTCCCACTCCAGTAAGTGCAACAGTACAGAAAGTGTTAGATAGCGGAGGGGTAAAAATTACTATTTCCACTCCAGTGAGTGGAACAGTAGGGAAAGTGTTGGATAGCGGAGGGCTAAAACTTACTGTTCCTACTCCAGTGAGTGCAACAGTAGGGAAAGTGTTGGATAGCGGAGGGGTAAAAATTACTATTTCCACTCCAGTGAGTGCAACAGTAGGGAAAGTGTTGGATAGCAGAGGGGTAAAAATTAATATTCCCATTGGAGTCAGTTCAAAATTAAAAACAAACAAAATATCAACTACAACACAAAAGATTTTAAAAAAACAAAAAAGAAAACATATATAAAAATATTTAAAAATGTACAAAAGATAAAATCATATTATAATGTTAAAAAGATCTAACAAATACCTAGAAATATTTTTTGAACATTAGTTTTAAATAATTTACAAACAAATAACTATTTTTAATAGAAATTATTTATAATCAAAAACATTAATTATTACATAAATGTAATCTTTCTTATGTCCTACCCTATAACACCACACAATTCACAACACACATCTAAATTAAAAATAAAATGTACCTCCATAATTAACATAATTAATTATCAATTAAAGAAATATAATTAATTAAAAAAACAAATTAAAACAGATAAAAATTAATTTACTCCCCAAACGTTACCCCTATAAAACCGAAACCCACGCCCAAAATATCCCCATACACAAATATCGAGTCATAAATATCGATGTCAAAAATATCGACATCCTATATTTATAATGGTAAGTATAAAAATATCGAAAAAATAATACCGATGTAAAAAATATCGATGTACAAAATCGATTTTTTTTATATATGTAAAAAAATAATGTTAAATATATTAAATAATAAAATTAACTTTAAAGAAATTATTTGGATTTACTCCAGTATTGGAACTTTTATAGATTCCCATGCTTGTATCATTCCCCGTCGTCGGAATGGGAGTCTCCGGTATACATAAAATAGCAATAGAAACCATTACCAAAACAGAAACCAGGCCTAGGCCCATTCTAGTTTTGTAACATATCCACCTCTTTTTGTAAAAGAGACCAAAGAAAATGAACTACCAATCAGATCAGCCTCACCCCTTGGAACCCTCCTGAGAGAAGCCCAGAGCCTCAGATTTTCTACCACTTTTTCCACGAAGACTCTGCGAGACCGTGAAGGGCGTCTGCTAACCTGGCTCCAGAAACTCAAGTCAAGAAAGGAGCCTGTCTCTAGTGACAGTGATGAAGCATCTTCTGCTACATCTTCCAGAAAGTCTGTAAAAAGGGGTAGAGTGTCTCCTTCGCCTTCTGAAGAACGTCCTGGTAAGGCCTTAAAAAAGACCTCTCATGGGTCTGAAAGGCGTAGTCCTGGCGAATCTCCTCACCGAGGTGTAAAGGAGAGGGAAGGACTGTCAAAAGGAGTGATGTCTGATTGGAAATCCAGCTCTGTTCCTCCATCTTCTCCTCCAGCGGCTCCAAAGACTTTCAAAAAGCCCTCCTCGCTCTCTTCTGAGGTAAAATCTGTGAAGAAAGTCCCATCGTCGACGACGACTCCGTCGACGAAATCATCTAAGGTACAGTCTTCTCCTTCTACTTTGACTCCGTAGACGGGCTCGTCGATGGTGATTTCATCGTCTCCGACGCTGACACTTCAGGGTTCCTCGTCGATGACTTCGACGCCGGTGGTGGCTGTGTCGTCAACGAGGATGACGACGATGGTGACGACGGCTTGCACGTCGACGGCGACGACGGCTGTGGTGACGACGGTCTCGACGACAGGTGCGTCGACGACGTCCATTTCTTCGGCGACGATTCTCATGGCGTCGACGATGGAAAAAATTTCTAATCTGTCAGAAAGCGCCAGATTACACCTGAGAGGACTTCCCCCAGGAGGGTGACTCCTATACCTCCTGCACTCCTCCTTGAAGAAGAGGGTTCTGAGGAGGATGATGGTCCGTTTGGCTATGCGGATAGCCCTTCTCAATTACATGTCAAGTGTCAGGACACAGATTCTGATGTGGAATACGTGGATGAACAGCACTATGATCCTTCCTCAGACTATCAGGAAGACTACCAACAGGAGATGGTCTCTATGCCTTCCTCCCTACTAGCGGACTTGCAATTTATGCTTCTGGACTATAGGAGGAGATTTGCAACACAGCCTCCAGCTTCAGTTGTGGTGCCAGTTCCTGCCGTTCCTCCTCCTCGGCCTGCTACCCCTCAAATGCTGCAGCCTCATCCTATACCTGTGGCCCAGGATGCACCACCTATCGTGCCTCTTGTTCAGGATGACACCTCTGATGAGGACCAAGGCAACGCTACCATACCAGATCCAGACATAGAATGGGATGACTGTCATTCCTGATCCGGCTTCTCCTTCACCAGCACCTGTTGATTCCCCCCCTGCAGACATAGGGGGTTTCCATAATTTAATGGAGCGAGCGGCTAAGAGATTCGAACTGCCCATGCCCACGGTGCAGTCGGAATGCTTCCTTTATGACTTTAAGGAGCCTTACAAGAAATCTGTCCGATCAATACCTATTGTTGGTCACGTCTGGGATGAAGGGGTGAAAGTGATGCGAAATCCAGCCACGGTGTTTCCGGTACTGCCTCGCCTGGAGAAAAAATATAAGGCTCCGGACGATGGCCCTGCTTGTTTGGTTAGCCAGCCTAAACCGGACTCTGTCATCTCTCAGGCTGCCCAAAGGAAATCCAGGAATCCTTCTGCTCCCCTCACGACACCTCCAGATAAAGAGGGCAGACGCCTCGATAACGCGGGCAAGAGATTTTCTTCCATGTCCAGCCTGTTGGTCAGGGCTGCGAATGCCTTAGCGATACTTGGTCGCTACGATCGCCAGATGTGGTGCGACCTTTCCCCCTATCTGGACCAGTTCCCGGAAGATGGGAAGAAGGAGGCTAAAAAGATTCTTCAAGAGGGTGAGATAACATCTGCTGGTGTCATTGACTGTGCAATGGACATTGCAACGACTGCGTTCCGCTCCCTGGCGGGCGCTGCAGTCCTTCGCCGACAAGGCTGGCTGCGGGCTACATGGGTCCGTCCTGAGGTCCAAAACAAGATCTTGGATCTTCCCTTTGATGGGGGAAGCGCTCTTTGGGAAGCATGTTGATGATGCGCTCCAGGATATTAAGAAGGACACGGAAACCGCAAAATCCTTAGGGACACTGCAGTACCGCAAGGTCCCCTTTCGTGGAGCCAGAGGGAGAGGTCACAACACACAGAGGAGGATACCAGCAGCAACGGTATTCCTCGTATGGTTAGCAGTCACAATCTTACCGGCCGAATTACAACTAGCGGCAAAATCAATCCTCCTCTTTCTCTAGGTCGAACAACAGAGGAAGACAAGAACGCCAGGGGAGGGACTCCTCTAAGCGTCAATAGCGGCTTGCTGACTCTGACTGCTGTCCCTTCTCCTCCTGTGACATCGGTGGGAGGCAGAATTTCAAATTACCTCCACAACTGGCAGCAAATAACATCGGCCCGTTGGGTACTGAAGATCATTCAATGCGGCCATACTCTGGAATATGTTCAGACACCACCTTCCAAGCCCCCTCGCGCCACTGCATCAAAACATCTACGTCTTCTGCGGTTGGAGGTCCATCAAATGCTCCTCAAAGGAGCGATGGAACCGGCCCCTCTCTCTCAGCGGGGAGAAGGTTTCTACTCCCGGTTCTTCCTGGTCCGGAAGACGTTAGAAAAGTGGCGCCCTATTCTAGATCTGAGGGAGCTCAACATCTATCTCATCAAACAATCATTTCGCATGGTCTCTCTGCAGGACATCCTTCGTCTTCTCAACTCGGGGGATTACATGGCCACATTGGATCTAGAGGACCCTTACTTTCACGTACCCATCCATCCCGCCCACAGGAGGTTCCTTCGCTTCACAGTAGCCAAGAGCCACTTCCAGTTCAAAGTCCTACCCTTTGGACTCCGATCTGCTCCACTGGAGTAGGAATAGTAATTTTTACCCCTCCGCTATCCAACACTTTCTGTACTGTTGCACTTACTGGAGTGGGAATAATAATGTTTACCCCTCCCCTATCCAACACTTTCCCTACTGTTGCACTCACTGGAGAGGGAATAGTAATTTTTACCCCTCCGCTGTCCAACATTTTCCCTACTGTTGCACTCACTGGAGTGGGAATAGTAATTTTTACCCCTCCGCTATCTAACACTTTCCCTACTGTTGCACTCACTGGAGTGGGAACAGTATTTTTTACCCCTTTGCTATCCAACATTTTCCCTACTGTTGCACTCACTGGAGTGGGAATAGTAAGTTTTACCCCTCCGCTATCCAACATTTTCCCTACTGTTGCACTCAATGGAGTGCAAAATTTAAGTTTAAATACTATTAAATATTTTAATGTTTTAATTTATAATATAATGTTTTTTTTAATTAGATTTTATGTTATAGGCGTATGTAAATATATATTTATTTGTACATTTTTATATATTTATAAAATGTAAAAATAAATTAAAATTAATAGTTTATTTGTTTTAAAGTACATATACATATATTACATTTTATATATGTATGTTTAATTTTTTTAAATTAAATGTATTTCTTATATTTGTTCAAATGTATATTAAGAATACAAGTTACTTACCTGTCACTTTGGTTCTCCAGTATTGGAACTTTCATAGATTCCCATGCTTGTATCATTCCCCGTCGTCGGAATGGGAGTCTCCGGTATACATAAAATAGCAATAGAAACCATTACCAAAACAGAAACCAGGCCTAGGCCCATTCTAGTTTTGTAACATATCCACCTCTTTTTGTAAAAGAGACCAAAGAAAATGAACTACCAATCAGATCAGCCTCACCTCTTGGAACCCTCCTGAGAGAAGCCCAGAGCCTCAGATTTTCTACCGCACGTTGTGTAAGGGAGTCTCCACTGAGCTCTGCTCAGTTTTTTCCTGTTAACCTTGATTCTACAGTTTTTCACCAGTTTTTTCTTCAAAACCTGCTTAGACTTCGTGTCAAGATGTCTGATAAGGAGAAGACAGCCCTCTTTAAGCCTGTGCAACCTGTGCTAAGAAGAGGTTATATGTGGAGGACAAACACAAAGATTGTATTTACTGTCTGTACCCAGACCATAAGGCTGCAGACTGTAAAATATGCTGCACTTTTTCCACGAAGACTCTGCGAGACCGTGAAGGGCGTCTGCTAACCTGGCTCCAGAAACTCAAGTCAAGAAAGGAGCCTGTCTCTAGTGACAGTGATGAGGCATCTTCTGCTACATCTTCCAGAAGGTCTGTCAAAAGGGGTAGAGTGTCTCCTTCGTCTTCTGAAGAACGTCCTGGTAAGGCCTTAAAAAAGACCTCTCATAGGTCTGAAAGGCGTAGTCCTGGCGAATCTCCTCACCGAGGTGTAAAGGAGAGGGAAGGACTGTCAAAAGGAGTGATGTCCGAGAGGAAATCCAGCTCTGTATCTCCATCTTCTCCTCCTGCGGCTCCAAAAACTTTCAAAAAGCCCTCCTCGCTCTCTTCTGAGGTAAAATCTGTGAAGAAAGTCCCATCGTCGACGACGACTCCGTCGACGAAATCATCTAAGGTACAGTCTTTTCCTTCTACTTTGACTCCCGTCGACGGTGATTTCATCGTCTCCGACGCTGACACTTCAGGGTTCCTCGTCGACGACTTCGACGCCGGTGGTGGCTGTGTCGTCGACGAGGATGTCGACGATGATGGTGACGACGGCTTGCACGTCGACGACGGCTGTGGTGACGACGGTCTCGACGACAGGTGCGTCGACGACGTCCATTTCTTCGGCGACGATTCTCATGGCGTCGACGGCTCCGTCGACGATGGAAAAAATTTCTACGTCTGTCAGAAAGCGCTAGATTACACCTGAGATGACTTCCCCCAGGAGGGTGACTCCTATACCTCCTGCACTCCTCCTTGAAGAAGAGGGTTCTGAGGAGGATGATGGTCCGTTTGGCTATGCGGATAGCCCTTCTCAATTACATGCCAAGTGTCAGGACACAGATTCTGATGTGGAATACGTGGATGAACAGCACTATGATCCTTCCTCAGACTATCACACCAACACTAGCGGACTTGCAATCTATGCTTCTGGACTATAGGAGGAGATTTGCAACACAGCCTCCAGCTTCAGTTGTGGTGTCAGTTCCTGCCGTTCCTCCTCCTCGGCCTGCTACCCCTCAAATGCCGCAGCCTCAGCCTATACCTGTGGCCCAGGATGCACCACCTATCGTGCCTCTTGTTCAGGATGACACCTCTGATGAAGACCAAGGCAACGTTACCATACCAGATCCAGACACAGAATGGGATGACTGTCATTCCTGATCCGGCTTCTCCTTCACCAGCACCTGTTGATTCCCCCCTGCAGACATAGGGGGTTTCCATAATTTAATGGAGCGAGCGGCTAAGAGATTCGAACTGCCCATGCCCACGGTGCAGTCGGAATGCTTCCTTTATGACTTTAAGGAGCCTTACAAGAAATCTGTCCGATCAATACCTATTGTTAGTCACGTCTGGGATGAAGGGGTGAAAGTGATGCGAAATCCAGCCACGGTGATTCCGGTACTGCCTCGCCTGGAGAAAAAATATATGGCTCCGGACGATGGCCCTGCTGTTAGCCAGCCTAAACCGGACTCTGTCATCTCTCAGGCTGCCCAAAGAAAGTCCAGGAATCCTTCTGCTCCCCTCACGACACCTCCAGATAAAGAGGGCAGACGCCTCGATAACGCGGGCAAGAGATTTTCTTCCATGTCCAGCCTGTTGGTCAGGGCTGCGAATGCCTTAGCGATACTTGGTCGCTACGATCGCCAGATGTGGTGCGACCTTTCCCCCTATCTGGACCAGTTGCTGGAAGATGGGAAGAAGGAGGCTAAAAAGATTCTTCAAGAGGGTGAGATAACATCTGCTGAAGTCATTGACTGTGCAATGGACATTGCAACGACTGCGTTCCGCTCCCTGGCGGGCGCTGCTGTCCTTCGCCGACAAGGCTGGCTGCGGGCTACATGGTTCCGTCCTGAGGTCCAAAACAAGATCTTGGATCTTCCCTTTGAAGGGGGAAGCGCTCTTTGGGAAGCATGTTGATGATGCGCCCCAGGATATTAAGAAGGACACGGAAACCGCAAAATCCTTAGGGACTCTGCAGTTCCGCAAGGTCCCCTTTCGTGGAGCCAGAGGGAGAGGTAACACAACATACAGAGGAGGATACCAGCAGCAACGGTATTCCTCGTATGGTTCGCAGTCACAATCATACCGGCCAAATTACAACCAGCGGCAAAATCAATCCTCCTCTTTCTCTAGGTCGAACAGAGGAAGACAAGAACGCCAGGGGAGGGACTCCTCTAAGCGTCAATAGCGGCTTGCTGACTCTGACTGCTGTCCCTTCTCCTCCTGTGACATCGGTGGGAAGCAGAATTTCAAATTACCTCCACAACTGGCAGCAAATAACATCGGACCGTTGGGTACTGAAGATCATTCAATGCGGCCATACTCTGGAATTTGTTCAGACACCACCTTCCAAGCCCCCTCGCGCCACTGCATCAAAACATCTACGTCTTCTACGGTTGGAGGTCCATCAAATGCTCCTCAAAGGAGCGATGGAACCGGTCCCTCTCTCTCAGCGGGGAGAAGGTTTCTACTCCCGGTTCTTCCTGGTCCGGAAGACTTTAGAAAAGTGGCGCCCTATTCTAGATCTGAGGGAGCTCAACATCTATCTCATCAAACAATCATTTCGCATGGTCTCTCTGCAGGACATCCTTCGTCTTCTCAACTCGGGGGATTACATGGCCACATTGGATCTAGAGGACGCTTACTTTCACGTACCCATCCATCCCGCCCACAGGAGGTTCCTTCGCTTCACAGTAGCCAAGAGCCACTTTCAGTTCAAAGTCCTACCCTTTGGACTCCGATCAGCTCCACGGATCTTTACAAAGGTTTTAGCTCCGGTAGGAGCTTTTCTACGGAAACATCAACATCAGGTCTTCCCTTACCTGGACGACTGGTTGCTGAAGGCTTCTACCAAGCACGCAGCAAAGGAATCAGTCGTGGCGTCCACATGCCTTTTTGACAATCTCGGGCTGACTCTCAACACAGAAAAATCCTCTCTCTGTCCATCCAGAACAGCCAGGTTTCTGGGAGCCATTCTGGACACATCCAGCAACAAAGCTTTTCCGACCCTGGAGAGACAAGAAAAGCTGATGGCCATGGCCCGCCTGCTGTTAAGAAGACAGTCACTTTCAGTTCGCCTCTACAAGTCCCTCCTAGGGTCCATTTCCTCGAGCATCCCTCTAATTCCTCACTGCAGGCTGCGGATTCATCCTCTCCAGGAGGAGTTTGACTTGCAGTGGCGCCAAGTCGACAGATCCTTTGAAGACAAAATCTTTGATACCGTCTCCATGAGGGACGCCGCTTCTTGGTGGACGAACATGGAAAACATTTCTCAGGGTCTTTCATTCAGGATCACCCCTGCTCCTCAGATCATAACTACAGACGCCTCGCTGGAGGGCTGGGGAGCAGTCTTGCAAGACCTTCATGTCAGTGGCCGTTGGCTGCCCCAACATCATCTGTTACATATCAATCTGCTGGAACTCAGAGCGATTCGCCTGGCCTTGCAGGCTTTTCTTCTGCGCATACAGCAGTCTGCAGTTCTGATACGTACAGACAACACGACGGCCATGCATTATATAAACAAGGAAGGAGGCACCAGATCTTATCTTTTGTCGCAGGAAGCCCAATTGATTTGGGAATGGGCGATCCAGCAGGGGCTATCGCTCAAAGCGGAGCACCTTCCTGGCGTTCTCAACAAGACAGCGGACACGCTGAGCAGACTGAAATCGGTCAGCCACGAATGGGAGCTGGACACGCCCACTCTGGAAAAGGTGTTTCGCCTATGGGGCAGGCCTTCCATAGACCTCTTTGCTACGCCGGAGAACAAGAAATGCCGATTTTACGCAAGCAGGCTTCACCATCCGGGATCATTGGGGAATGGGCTTTCGATGGCCTGGTCAGGCGCATTTGTTTACTCTTTTCCCCCCATTCCTCTGATCCCCAGGCTTCTCAGGAAGCTCTAAACGGAACCTTGCAAGATGATTTTGATAGCTCCTGCGTGGCCCCGACAGTTTTGGTTCACAGAGCTGCATCTCCTCTCCCTGGACCTTCCACTTCCGTTGCAGCCGATTCCTTAGCTGCTGACGATGTCCCAGGGCCAGGTCTGGCATCCGGATCCTCAATCCCTGCAGTTGTCGGCATGGCTCCTGAGCACCGAGAGTTTCTCGGTTTGACCCTTTCAACTGAATGTAGAGATGTACTTTCTCAGGCACGAGCCCCAAGTACCAACAAGACTTACAAATTGAAGTGGAAGCGTTTCTGCATTTGGTGCCAACGAGAGGGTATCCATCCTCTTTCTTCGGAACCGCATGAAGTTCTTCCTTACATTCTTTCATTAGCAAAATCAGGGCTGGCCCACTCATCCATAAAAGTTCACCTTGCCGCCATCTCTCGCTTCAGACGCACATCTTCTGGTCCTTCCCTTCGGTCGGCAAGAATAATTAAACAATTTCTCAAGGGTCTTTTCAGAGTCTTCCCGCCAGTCAAGCCTCCTCCTCCTCTTTGGCACCTTAACTTGGTTCTTACCCAGCTCATGAAGGATCCCTTCGAACCTATTCACCGAGCGGATTTGAAATTCCTCTCCTGGAAGGTAGCTCTTCTGCTAGCCTTGACTTCGGCTAGACGAGTGGGTGAATTGCAGGCTCTTACCATTCAGGAGCCTTTTCTCCAGTTTAAAAAGGGGACAGTGATACTTCGTAACAACCCAAAGTTCATACCGAAAGTGCCTTCAGACTTTCATTTGAATGAGCCGGACATTCTAAAGACTTTTTTCCCTCAACCTGTTACTCCGGCGGAAAGGGCACTCCACTCACTGGACATTCAGAGGTGCTTAAAATTCTATCTGCAGTGCACTAAAGACTTTCCTCAACTATTTGTCTCTTTTAGCGCTCCTCGTAAGGGGTTTCCCCTTTCCAAACAGGGGATTGCTCGATGGATTACCATTGCTATCCAATATTGTCACAGAGCAGCGGGTAAGCCCCTGGAAGGTCGAGTCCGTGCTCACTCCACGAGGGCGGTTTCTTCGACAGCCCTCTTTGCCGGAGTTCCTATCCGGGAGATCTGCAGAGCAGCGACCTGGAGCAGTACTCATACCTTTACAAGGCATTACTGCCTGGATGCTTCAACGCAGAGTGACACAGCACTGGGCCAGGCAGTCCTGAGGAACCTCTTTCAGTAGTGGTGAGCTTTCCCTTTCATCCCTCCTTCCATCTTTTACTGTTTTCAGCTTTTGCACATTTTTGAACCTCATGTGTTAATGATTTCTAATGTTTATAGGAATGTTTATTGACCTTTGGAGTTCTCATTATCGTGAATGGGATAATGCTTTGTTCTTTGTTGTATGATGATCATGGTTCGAAAAATGTGCTGATAACTGCTAGCTACTCTTGATACAAGCATGGAAATCTATGAAAGTTCCAATACTGGAGTAAGAAAACAAGTTACTTACCTGTAACTTTGGTTCTCCAGTATTGGAAACTTTCATAGATTCCCATGCGACCCACCCTCCTCCCCTGGGAAAGCTCAGCCTCTAGCAACTTCAGTGGTATGTTACCCAACGGCTACGAAAATCTGAGGCTCTGGGCTTCTCTCAGGAGGGTTCCAAGGGGTGAGGCTGATCTGATTGGTAGTTTTTTCTTTGGTCTCTTTTACAAAAAGAGGTGGATATGTTACAAAACTAGAATGGGCCTAGGCCTGGTTTCTGTTTTGGTAATGGTTTCAATTGCTATTTTATGTATACCGAGTACTCCCATTCCGACGACGGGGAATGATACAAGCATGGGAATCTATGAAAGTTTCCAATACTGGAGAACCAAAGTTACAGGTAAGTAACTTGTTTTCTTAATATACATTTGAACAAATATAAGAAATACATTAAATTAAACAAAAATTAAACATACATATATAAAATGTAATATATGTATATGTACTTTAAAACAAATAAACTATTAATTTTAATTTATTTTTACATTTTATAAATATATAAAAATTTACAAATAAATATATATTTACATACACCTATAACATAAAATCTAATTAAAAAAACATTACATTATAAATTAAAACATTAAAATATTTAATAGTCTTTAAACTTAAATTTTGCACTCCATTGAGTGCAACAGTAGGGAAAATGTTGGATAGCGGAGGGGTAAAACTTACTATTCCCACTCCAGTGAGTGCAACAGTAGGGAAAATGTTAGATAGCAAAGGGGTAAAAAATACTGTTCCCACTCCAGTGAGTGCAACAGTAGGGAAAGTGTTGGACAGCGGAGGGGTAAAAATTACTATTCCCTCTCCAGTGAGTGCAACAGTAGGGAAAGTGTTGGATAGGGGAGGGGTAAACATTATTATTCCCACTCCAGTAAGTGCAACAGTACAGAAAGTGTTGGATAGCGGAGGGGTAAAAATTACTATTCCCACTCCAGTGAGTGCAACAGTAGGGAAAGTGTTGGATAGCGGAGGGGTAAAAATTACTATTCCCACTCCAGTGAGTGCAACAGTAGGGAAAGTGTTAGATAGCAGAGGGGTAAAAATTACTATTCCAACTCCAGTGAGTGCAACAGTAGGGAAAGTGTTGGATAGCGGAGGGGTAAAAATTACTATTCCCACTCCAGTGAGTGCAACAGTAGGGAAAATGTTGGATAGCGGAGGGGTAAAACTTACTATTCCCACTCCAGTGAGTGCAACAGTAGGGAAAATGTTGGATAGCACAGGGGTAAAAAATACTGTTCCCACTCCAGTGAGTGCAACAGTAGGAAAAGTGTTGGACAGCGGAGGGGTAAAAATTACTATTCCCTCTCCAGTGAGTGCAACAGTAGGGAAAGTGTTGGATAGCGGAGGGGTAAAAATTACTATTCCAACTCCAGTGAGTGCAACAGTAGGGAAAGTGTTGGATAGCGGAGGGGTAAAAATTACTATTCCCACTCCAGTGAGTGCAACAGTAGGGAAAATGTTGGATAGCGGAGGGGTAAAACTTACTATTCCCACTCCAGTGAGTGCAACAGTAGGGAAAATGTTGGATAGCAAAGGGGTAAAAAATACTGTTCCCACTCCAGTGAGTGCAACAGTAGGAAAAGTGTTGGACAGCGGAGGGGTAAAAATATCTATTCCCTCTCCAGTGAGTGCAACAGTAGGGAAAGTGTTGGATAGGGGAGGGGTAAACATTATTATTCCCACTCCAGTAAGTGCAACAGTACAGAAAGTGTTGGATAGCGGAGGGGTAAAAATTACTATTCCAACTACAGTGAGTGCAACAGTAGGGAAAGTGTTGGATAGTGGAGGGGTAAAATATCCCACTCCACTGAGTGCAACAGTAGGGAAAGTGTTGGATAGCGGAGGGGTAAAACTTACTATTCCTACTCCAGTGAGTGCAACAGTAGGGAAAGTGTTGGATAGCGGAGGGATAAAAACTACTATTCCCACTCCAGTGAGTGCAACAGTAGGGAAAGTGTTGGATAGCAGAGGGGTAAAAATTAATATTCCCATTGGAGTCAGTTCAAAATTAAAAACAAACAAAATATCAACTACAACACAAAAGATTTTAAAAAACAAAAAAGAAAACATATAAAAATATTAAAACATGTACAAAAGAAAATCATATTATAATGTTAAAAAGATCTAACAAATACCTAGAAATATTTTTTGAACATTTGTTTTAAATAATTTACAAACAAATAACTATTTTTAATAGAAATTATTTATAATCAAAACCATTAATTATTACATAAATGTAATCTTTCTTATGTCCTATCCCATAACACCACACAATTCACAACACACATCTAAATTAAAAATAAAATGTACCTCCATAATTAATTATCAATTAAAGAAATATAATTAATTAAAAAAACAAATTAAAACAGATAAAAATTAATTTACTCCCCAAACGTTACCCCTATAAAACCGAAACCCACACACAAAATAAAAATAAACAATTACCATAAATATTCATGAATTAATATTAATGATCTTACTTCCCACCCTTTACCACTGTAAACCCCACAACTCATAATCTAAAATTAATTGCACAATTGCCATATTTAAATTTTAATTAATTAATTAGCATTAATTAACAAATAATTATTAACTAATTATAAATAAATTACTTCCCACCGTATTCCCCTATAAACCCCACCACCCGCTTCTAAAAAAACATAACACAATTAACATAATTAATTACCAATTAATTCATTATTAATAATTATCAAGCAATTACTAGTTATTAATAAATTAATTCCCACAAATAACACTATAAAACATAAATAAATATTAATAAATAAAAAATATCAATACATTTATTTTAATTAAATTACTTCCCACCCTATTCCCCTATAAACCCACAACCCGCTCCTAAAAATTACACAATTAACATAATTACCAATTAATAATAATTAACAACCAATTAATAAATAATTAATAATAAATAATAAATTCCCACAAGTAACATTATAAAATGTAAATTAAATAAATATTAATAAATAAAAAATATTAATAAATTAATTGTAATTACATTACTTCCCACCCTATTCCCCTATAAACCCACAACCCGCTCCTAAAAAAAATGACACAATTAACATAATTACCTATCAATTAATAATAATTAACAACCTATTAATAATTAATAATAAATTAATTTCCACAATTAACACTACAAAATCTAAATTTAATAAATACTAATAAATAAAAAATAAAATAATTTATTATAATTAAATTACTTCCCACCCTATTCACCTATAAACCCACAACCCGCTACAGAACTAAAAACGCAAAATTTAATTAAAATTAAATTAATAACTAATACAAAAAAATTGCTCATACATTTAAAATACATACTAAAATACATAACACTAATTAAAACATCAATATTTTAAACAACTATATTTTGCAAACGATATTAATAACTTCGATATTTTCAAAAACGATATTCTTGCTGTCTATTTCTGCATCACGATATTTCCAACTCGATATTTGTGTATGTTGACATTTAAAACTCGATATTCTGTCTGTGCACCGCTTTGGCTCGGAAGTTCGTCTTCTCCCCTTGAATCTCCCCTCTCTGTCTTTGCCAGGTCTGCTGGAAGCTCCATGGGGAAAAGGAGGGTTGCAGAGGGGGTGACAAGGGCAGATGGAGCTCACAAAGCAGTCAAGAAATCTAAGAAGAAACAGAGCCCTGTAAAGGGGAGCTGTGTACTCGATCGTATTGATGATTTACTGTTCGAGTGTGAGGGACTTCTGGCTCCAACTGCTGCTGACGCTGTGCCTAGATCTAAGACCGCCACAGCTCACTGAACTTTTGCTAAAGAAGGGCGTATACCCAGCATGTTCAGAAAGGCTAACAATGGTAACGGCACCCATCCCCGGGAAGCCTCTGTAATGCCCCTGGATGATTCACAAAATATAAACACTGACTTATCAACATCTACTAATGAGTTTCCATGTAGCAATAGATTTTCACCTCTGTTAGATTTGCCAGAAACAAGGGCTGTTACTGAGGTCCCAGATGAAAGGGGGAAAGCTAAAAAGGAAGTACCTCCCTGTCCATTGATGCAGTCCTAGTTGATCCTGAAGCTACTAGCTCCGTATCTGACTTACATAAGGAGGTTCGTGCCCTGAAAACCACAATTGGGACACTAACTGGGCTTATTCATAAGTTGCTAGTCAGGCTTAGGGAATCAAATAGTCAAGGCATAGAACCTGGTCTCGAGCACATGAGGGATGTTGCCAGTAGGAAACAGTTGTTACATACAGTTGCACATGCCACTCCCCTGGTATCGACTACAAACATTGGTCCGAGTAGTCGCACGTCAGGAATGGTTGGAGATGTAGTGGGGGGTCAGCTAGGTCAAACAGCATATGAGGCAACACGTAGACATGTACAATCTCAACCTAGAGAAAATGCGAGGTGTGATATGCCACATCACTGGGAATGACCCTCTACCTCCCTCGCCACCCAGTGTAAAAAAATCGACATGATTAATGTTCCTAAATGTAATTATTCCACAAGATATGAGAATGAGGAATCACAAAAAAATAAGTCTATCCATTGGATCAGGCACGTTAGAGGGTGCAGATCCATGATTAGGGAAGACATACTACATGCAAAGAGATGTTTTAGCTAATAACACTACAGACGCTATAGAGCTGACCCTAGCTGAAGAGAGTTTAGCGTATAATCTTATTGCCCTGAAAGTTAGGACTCTTCCCCCACCCAAGTCAAATATCCAATTCAAAAGACAGTTGACAACCTTTACCCCCTGTGTAACTCTAGTTTGCAGCCTAACTCTAGTTTGCAGCCTAATAGGAGTTCTCCATCGTCCCCTTTAGTGGATATTGACTGACTACAGCCCAGTTTTGCACCTCTGCTTACAGAAACCAGTGCCCCTTGCTTTGTCCCGAATACAAACCTTCCAACAATCAAGGCGTTATTGAGATCATCAAATTGTAGGCCTGGTCCAAAGTCCCCTGTGCAACTCATCTCAGAAGATGTAACTCAAAGCCAGGATAGCATCAACATCAATCCTAACGTAGCACTTGCTCATGAGGAAAGGGGTCTGGAGATCCTTCCCCACTCTCCACTCGAGTTGCCCACAAGCCATCACCCGTTCAAACTAATTTCAATGAACGTGGCCGGAATTAGAATTAAACTGTGTCTACCCCATTGGGTACAGCTGGTCCAATCCTACGATGTGTATTTTGCAGGAAACATGGTGCTTAACTTCAACGTTTATGCCAGGCTACGTGTCATTCCATCTGTCCGCAACACCATCTAATAAGGGCCGCCCATCAGGTGGAATGCTGATATGGATTAGTATTGCACTTAACTGTAGAACTGAGGAGCTACCCACGAACAGCCCCAACATTCAAGCTGTTAGATTGAAAGGCAACTCCGGCTACATTGTAGATATCTATAATGTGTATGCCAGAGGTACCAGAGGAGGAGGTGAATCCTTTTCCTTTCAGACCTTAGATGAGCTCCTAGGCAATAGGCATCCTGCCCATCCCCTGATTGTTTGGGCCGATTTTAATGTAACGTTTGAACTGCTGGATGAGGATGACATCCTTGAAGTAAATGAGGAGGATAAACTCTGGCATGTCCCTTTGCTTAATCTGCCTCTGATTAAGAAATGGTCCCAACCAGTTTTGCAACTGAACGCACTGACTATTGAACATAGATTAAGGGCCACCAATGGCCAGTATCAGAGAAGGTGAACTGACCTTCGTTGGCCCAAAGTGGATCTTAGGTTGTGGCCCACACTAGTTGATATGATTCTAATTAAGAACATTGATAGTGACCACAACCCACTTAGTCTGGAGCTAGTCTCTCCTTGGGAGGGGAATAATAGTGCTCCTAGGAGCAATCTGATCACAAAAGAGGTACTACCCACTAATGATAAACGTTGCCTCAAATGGCCCATGGTCTTGGGGGATGAAATTAAACGTAATAAAATTAAGCAGGATTTACTTGCTCGGTTGACAGAGATTCAATCCTATGCCGAGGCCATGAGAAATGTGGAAGATGCTAGTGGGCTACACGCAAAGTTCTTTGATAAACTTACTGCATATTTTATTGTTAATTCCAACCGTACAAATCGCAGTGATGGGGAATTAACTAAGTTGAACTCATGGTTCTCAAGTGAGTATAGATCCTTAAAGAATCAACTGGTTAGAGCAATTAAAACCAAAAATGTACCCCTAGTGCGTGATCTACAGAGGTTGTACAAATTAGCTATAAGCGGAATTGGGCCAAGCGGAATTGGGACTAGGAAAAGTGGAAGCAAATTGGGGAGGCGTGCTCCCAGAAAGATCTCAGGAAATTTGGGTTTCTTGTAGGAAGGGGTAATTTGGGAAATCAACCTGTACTAGCTAATAATATTACATCTGTGGACTGGCAGGATCCCTTGGGTGCCCTCTACTCTACTATCACCAACTATACCAAAGGGATGCCTCTCTTAGATCTACCCCCAAATCCAGCAAGGGTTATTTTTACCAAGGAGGGAATAGAAACCTCAATCGAATCCATTGTACCCGCTTAAGCACCGGGACCGGATGGAATTGTTTCGGCACTACAGAAGTAACTTTTTAATGCCATTGCAGAGGGTGTCCGAATTCCGGACTCATGAAAGGGAGCTGAGGTTATACCAGTTTTTTAAAAAGGGGACCGAAACAATCAGCCTAACTACAGGCCTATGAGTTTTATAGACTGCATACAGAAGGTATTCAGCTGTACCCTTCTAGTGAGAATCCAGGACTGGATGGCAGAGAAAAACATACTGTCGCCGTTCCAAGCCGGATTCTGACAAAAAAACTGGAACAATTGACCAGGTTTTTAGATTTATTCTTTACTGGAAGGTGGTGGTATTGGGTAAGGGGATCCTATATGTTGCTTTTGTTGACCTGAAGTCAGCATTCGACCTTATGCCCTGTGGAAAGCTTTGGGTGGTGTAGAGAGACAAGGGGATGCCTCTGGAGATCCTGGCATTGGTTGTTCGTTTCATGATGACAACTATGCCAGGGTGCGATGGGGTAATCGGGGCCAAGTCACCGACCCCATTATTGTCGACAGGGGAGTCCGGCAAGGCTGTGTCCTGGCCCCCACGTTGATTTCCCTTTATATCAACCAAGTTGTGGACTTCTTAGCTAGGATCCCAGCTGATGCTCCTTCGCTAGGGAATATGAAGATCGCCACGCTTCTCTTTGCGGATGATACGCTCCTTGTTTCTAAAACTCCCAAGGGTCTCCAGACGCTACTAAACCAATTCAAGGCTTTCAGCGACGAGAGGGGGCGAAAAATAAACACCACTAAAACAAAACTTTTGATGCTAAACCCGCATAAATCCTTTAAAGGATGCTTAACTTTAAACAACACTTGTTTAGAGCAGGTATGTAGCTTCGAATATTTGGGCGTAAAATTGGCTGAAGATATGACCTAGAAGCAACATTTGACTAAGACTAATTTAAAATGTAAACAGATAGTTGGAGCCCTGAGAAAGGAACACTCTTGCTCATACGCTAAACCTGTTGCCCCAGCCCTAGAGATCTATAAAAGCAAAGCAGTAAGCAGTGCTCTTTATGAGGCTGAGTTGTGGGGCTTCAAGAAAGTGGACAACCGCACAGCAACCGAGCATAGGTACCTTAGGAATTTAGTTTCCCTTCCACCTAGCACTCCACTACTCCCTCTCAAACTAGATATGGGGGTTTAATCACTAAAAGACTTAGCCAAATTACGTCCTCTTCTTTTTTGGCAGAGATTGATTTTGACCCCTGAATTGTCCCTGTATGCCACAGCCTTAGAAGAAGTTTACACCCTACATACATCTAAGAAGATAGGCTGGATAAAGAACATCAATATTCTACTTAAGATCATTGGGTTAAAAGGGGGCTGTACCTGTGGTCTGGACATCCCTACAAAAAAACAACTAAAATCTATGTAATGGGATTGGGTATTTGAGAATGAGTCCAAGAATAGCAAATTAGGAAGATTAACAGAGAATTCCTAGATTTTAAACTGTTGCGATCCCTGGAGGGTTTCCTTGATCTCATACAGGTGCCGGCAGATAGAAAGTTATTCATCCAATTTAGACAGGGCACAATCCCTCTGAATGGGTTTACTAGTTCATGGCTATGCAATGCTGCTAGCAACAAGGGTTGTTGTCCCTGCTGTTGTGCCCCAACAGAAACTATAGGTCACGCTTTCTTTGGCCATCCAGCATACTCAGTCTCTAGAAGCAGATGGCTTACTCCTATATACAAACAGCTGGGAACTAGCGATCATAGTGTGGCACTGCACATTTTAAGATCTGATGCAAGACCTCTGTTTGCTTGTGCAATTGCTAAATTCCTAGGCCATATGTGGGGAATCAGAAGGAAAGTACAATCTGAATCTCCTGTTTCGTTGATTTGATCTAATGTGATTACCCTAACTTTGGCCAGTGAACATCAATCCATATTACCCTTGTAAAGCAGACCATGTATAGCTTTTTAATAGTGGAAGGTTCGGGGTCCATTGTTCTATTTTTTTATAGTATTTTATCTCTTTTATTCAAATGATGAATCTTAATTGGCATAGTTTTTATTTCTCTTCCAGGGGATCCTCATCTATAGTCATAAGCACTGAATATTCCCGCCCATGCGCGGGGACCCCAGAAAATATATAAAAATTATATTTGAAACATATATATACAGCTCTATATATATATATCTGATGAAGGCACACTCCACGCCGAAATGCATTATGCCCTGTTGGTCCAATAAAGAGCTTCTGAAGGATTCCCCTGTGTGGCCTCTGCTTCTTCTACCTGGAGGATGTTTTGTGGATATATATATATATATATATCTCCCAAACGCCCTTGCCTCAAGAATGCACTCGACAATGCTCTCGCCCTTCGGGTATTGTTAGCCTTGCTGCAGCACGCTGTCTCTCTGTCCAAACTTGGCAATCATGCTCGACGCGTTTCAAGGTATTCGCCTCTTAATCATGAGCTTCACACAAAGGCACGGAAGGCTCACCTGTTTGTTCACTTCATTTTTATTTTTGAATGAGACAGCCCTCAGTGGGCGTGGCTTGCAGTAAACGCCACATAGCATGATGGTAATTGCAGTTCCACAGGTAAGTATTAGTGTCACACCTTTAGTAGGCTCCGTGTCCCTGTGTAAAAATAAAAAGCTGTGTAAGGTCCTTTAGTAGGTAGGGACATCTTGAGATTGCATGCTTCATTTTGCAAGAGAACATTGTGCCTGACGGAAAAGGATTTTTGCCTTCCATGGCCTTTCAACATTAAGAAATGGTGCACCTCTTGTTTCCGCGGCTCGGGCAGCCGCGTATCATTTATTCTCCCAAACGCCCTTGCGCTCAAGAATGCACTCGACAATGCTCTCGCCCTTCGGGTATTGAGGGCTGTCTCATTCAACAATAAAAATGAAGTGAACAAACAGGTGAGCCTTCCGTGCCTTTGTGTGAAGCTCATGATTAAGAGGCGAATGCCTTGAAACGCGTCGAGCATGATTGCCAAGTCTGGACAGAGAGACAGCGTGCTGCAGCAAGGCTAACAATAGCCGAAGGGCGAGAGCATTGTCGAGTGCATTCTTGAGCACAAGGGCTTTTTGGAGAAAAAAAAAAAAAATATATATATATATATATATATATATATATATATATATATACATATAATAATTTTTTCACCAATCAATGCAGCCTCCCAGAAAAAATACACACAAGGCTAAGCAATGCTCTGAGACCTTGTCTTTGCAACATACACAAACAAACCAGGAGGACCAAGAGACACTTGAACTGCCTTTAATGAATAGCAGAAAAGTAGTCCTGCAAAGAAAAAACAGGCATTGTTAGCCCATAGGCTGCATTGGAAACTTAACAGCATAGAAAATGAAAGCAAATGTAAAACATCAAAAACTGGCACCGTGCCTTTAAGACAGCCATGACCCCCAGCTTCCCATCATGCCTCAGGGGTGACAGTTAGGTCAGTTGTTCTTTCCGGCTCCTTCAGTCAGGACCCTGGTTACTCAGCTCCCCAGATTTTTTTACTTTTTTGTCACAAAAGATCTCCTTTTTTTCCTGTAATTTCTGTTATTACGACATACAACACCTGTTGGAGTAGGAAGTTGCTTTATTCCTAGCAGTTTGGCTTTTTTTCCACTCGGAGATGCCTTCTCTGTTTGATCCTTGCCTTTCCCGTGGCATAAAGAAGGCTAAAACAGATTCCCATTCTGTTTGTATTCTCTACCTTCCTGAGTCTCATTCTCCTGAGACCTGCCAACACTGCCAAAATTTGTCAAGACGCACTCTCAAGGAGAGAGAAAGGATTCGTCTTTATGGTCTCTCTGAGAAAAAGAAGTCTGCTACCTCCAGAGGCAGATCTCCTGTGAGACACAAGAAGAAAAGGCCCAGGTCGACTTCCAAAAGTAAAGTCCCGGTCTGTTCTTCGGCGTCGAAAATGCCTCCACCGACGAAGAAAACAACTACGACAACCCCTCCGAGGACGGCATCACTGTCGAGAGCATCGGTCGTCGTCAGATTCTTGGACGCATAGAGGTACATGGTGTCATACTCCAAATTCGAATCCTCCGCCACCGTCAATCCGGCGACGGTCGTGTCGAGGAGTCTTTCTCCGTTGGTGCCGGTTTATCGCCCAACGTCGAGACATCGTTCTATGGCGTTCGACGTCGATATGTAGTCCTCCGTTCCCATCAACTAGGCGGCAGTCAACGTCGAGGCCTAAGTCGTGTACGACGTCGAGAAGGGGTTTGACGTCAAAGCAGACTCCTCTGTTGCAGTCCACGAGACGGCGCTCAACGTGGAGGCCTCGGTCAGCCGCGACGGCATCCAGAGGAGGTTTGACGTCAAGAAGACGCTCCCCATCACCTTTTCCCCGTACGATGTCAAGGCTTCAAACTCCATTGGGTAGTCTTCTCCCTACATCGAAACACCAGTCTCAGTCGACCGGGCATCGGTCGACGTCGAAACAGAAGACGGCTCCGCAATTTCCGACGTCGAGGCCAAGAACTCCGTCGGTGGACTCTCAGGTCTTAGTAGCGCATAGCCGCTCAATGTCGAGACATTCTCAGCTGTCGACATCGACACACCGCTCGCCCTTGGTGAGGCAGCGCTCTGCATCGAAGGGTCTCTCTGAGCCTTCAGTGTCGGGGGCAGAATCTCCTCAGGTTATCTCGATGTTGAGAAGTTCCTCTTCTCCGTCTCCAGAACGGCGAGTGCAGAAGTCCACTCCGCAGGCCACTGTTCCTCCTGCGCAGCGGGAAGAAGAGCACAGATCTCCTTCCGTTCATATTTCTCCCTGGTGGCTCCTTCCAGTACACCACTGGCAGAAAACGACATCTGCGCAGATCCAACAGCCTCTGGACTATTCTAGCCCTCTCCTTGGATCTCCTCTGACTCGTTTGGTGCAGGCAGTGGATCGTTCCCCTACCACTCCTCCCAGGGGTCGTCCGTGGAACCGGTCTCCATCTCCATCAGGTCGGAGGTCCACTTCCCGTAGCCGCCGCAAGAGACATAGATCACCTTCTTGGTCTCCTTCTTCTACACATTCTTCCAAGAGGGATTACTCACCCACACTGACGGATAGTCCACCCGCCAGAGTATTGCCTGTGGATGACATCAATACCTTTCATGATCTACTGACAAGAGGAGCACAAAAATTGAATATTGAAATGTCCGTTACTCAGGCATCTGCGTCAGTCATCTTTGAGACTCTGCACCAGAGGACAGTGTTGAGGCCTCTACTGCCATTGGTTCCGGTTGCAACCAGTCATGGACATTTTTCTTGCCCCAGCAACGCACAAAACTGCTCCAGCAAGGATCCTAAAGAAATACAGACCATCGGAGCAGGATCCTCTTTTCCTCAGGGCGGATCCCCCACCAGACTCTGTGATTTTTGCTGCTGCGAAGAAGACTCACGCAGTAGCCTCTTCGTCAACGGTCCCTCCAGACAAGGAGAGCAGAGCTCAGGATCCATGGGGAAGGAAAGCATGCAGCTCTGCAGCTGCATCCTTAAAAGTATCTAGTGCTGCAGCCCTATTGGGACGTTATGATAGGGCTTTGTGGGACTCACTAGAGCGCTTCAAGGACAAACTGGATTTCAGAGAGATTCTCCAGGAGGGTGCTCTCGTAGCGAACCAAATGATCACTGCTGCAGCATCTCTGGCTGTGCACTCGTACTCGCATGGCATCTGCGCCAGAAGATCCTCCTGGTTGCGTCTTACAGCCTTGAAGCCGGATGCCCAGCAGCGCATCTTGAAGCTAACGTTTTCAGGGTTTTCTCTATTCGGTTCTCATACAGATGAAGAGATGGCCAGGATGAAATCGGAACTGGACTCTCTTAAGGCTGTGGGTCTGGAAAAGAGGAAGGAATTCAGACGCCGGTACAGGCCTTATGATCGCAGGCCGTTCCAACAGAGGGTTCAAACCCCTCAGTGGTCTCAGAGGCAGTATCACCAGTCCAAGACACACTATCAAGGACGTCGACCTTCCCGGGGTAGAGGTGCACCCCGACAACCCTCTTCCACTACCAAGAACACTAACAAACAATGAGCAATCATTTACTCTATCACCGTTACCCACTCCGGTGGGAGGAAGTATTGCCTACCATGTACAACAGTGGTGCAGCATTACAAACGATCAACGGGTGCTGAATATACTGCAAAATGGATATGCTCTACATTTCCGTTCTTCACCACAATACACTCCTCCAGTAAAAACCAGCGATCACCAACTGTCGCTGTTACGTCAAGAGGTGTCCACTCTCTTACAGAAATCAGCCATAGAAGAGGTTCCTCCCTCACAACGAGGAAAAGGAGTATACTCCAGATACTTCCTGGTACAAAAGAAGGGCCAAAAGGCGGGGTTCAGGCCTACTCTGGATCTTCGTTTCCTCATCAAAGTCATCCGAAAAGAAAAATTTTGTATGCTGGCGCTCCATCAAATATATCCCCATCTCCAACAAGGGGATTGGATGTGCTCGATATCTTCAGGATGCGCACTGCCATGTTCCAATTGCTTCGCGACCCCGAAGTTTCTGAGCTTCATGGTAGGCTCCAAGCACTATCAAGTCAGAGTCCTGCCGTTCGGCCTAAAGTCTGCACCTCGAGTGTTTACCAAATGCATGGCAATAGTAGCTGCTGCTGTACGTCGCCAAGGTCTGTTTGTCTATCTGTACCTCTACGATTGGCTCCTAAAGAGCTCATCTTCTCAGACCCTTCACAAAGCGACCCTTCAGCACCTTGCATGTCAAGCCGCCTTTTTGGTGGCGATCACTTCAGCTCGTAGGGGGAGCGAGATTCAGGCTCTCTGTTCCAAGGAACCGTACACAGTTTTTTCACCACAACAGAGTAGTTTTAAGAACCCACCCCATCTTCCTCCCGAAGGTGGTGTCGGATTTTCATGTTAATCAAACCATTTCACTGCCTTCTTTCTTTCCCAATCCCTCTACGCCAGCTGAAAGGTCTTTCCATTCTCTAGACCTTAAAAGATTTTTGAAATTCTATCTAGATAAGTCTGACTATTAGGAAGTCTGATCAATTATTTTTAAACTATGGTTCCATCAGAACAGGCTTCCCAGCCTCCAAGCGTTCCATCTCCAGATGGATAGTGTCATGCATCAAGCTGGTTTACCAATTGGCAAATAAACCCCTTTTGGCTTCCCCCAAGGCGCATTCCAGTAGGGGAAAGGCAGCTACAATAGCTTTTCTGCACAATGTACCGATTGCTGAGATCTGCAAAGCAGCCACTTGGAAATCGGTACATACTTTCACGAGACACTATTGTCTCGACTGATTCCAGAGCAGATACTCAAGTAGGCCAAGCCTCCTTGAGGAATTTATTTCAATGCTAAAGTCATTTGAAGTGATATTTTCGATGTTACTGTCATTTACGGTGGTCATTTGCCCGCAGGAGTAGAGGATGGGCTTGCTATTCGATTCAGTGCTTATGACTATTGATGAGGATCCCCTGGAAGAGAAGGATAAGTTACTTACCTGTAATCCTAGTTCTCTTCCAGGGGTATCCTCATCAAAGTCATAAGCAACCCACCCACCTCCCTGGGCAAATGAGCCAGAATTATGTCATCTCTTTGTGCCCTGACCTCCGGGTCTCCGCAAAGAACAACTGACCTACCTGTCACCCCTGAGACATGATAGGAAGCTGGGGGTCATGGCTGCCTTAAAGGCACAGTGCCAGTTTTTTATGTGTTACATTTGCTTTCATTTTCTATGCTGTTAAGTTTCCAATGCAGCCTATGGGCTAACAATGCCGTTTTTTTCTTTGCAGGACTACTTTTCTGCTATTCATTAAAGGCAGTTTAAGTGTCTCTTGGTCCTCCTGGTTTGTTGTGTATGTTGCATAGACAAGGTATCAGAGCATTGCTTAGCCTTGTGTGTATTTTTTCTGGGAGGCTGCATTGATTGGTGTAAAAATTATTATATGTGTATATATATAGAGCTGCATATATATGTTTTCATATATAATTTTTATATATTTTCCGGGGTCCGTCCGCATGGGCGGGAATATTCAGTGCTTATGACTTTATTTTGGCGGTTTTATATAGCGCGAACATGACCCTTGCGGGTATCAGAGCGCTTTCCAAGGGAAGAGAGATGAACAAAAGAACACTGTATGTCATAGTTATGTCCTAGTATACAAGCAGCCGTTATGAGAGTTAGATACATTGTTCATGTGAATTTAATCATGAGAAGAGATTTTACTTCTTTCTTGAAAGAGGCAGTAGAGGGATTCAGTCTGGTTTCTGGGGGCAGTGCATTCCATATCCTAGGTGCGATTCCAGAGACGGCACGGTTGTATATTTCCTTTTCGGCAAATCGTTGTGGTTTCAGAAGAAGATTGCTGGAGCTCCTGGAGGATCTGTTGCCACATGAGAGCACCAGTTTCTGGGCCAGATACCTCGGAGTATTGTGATGTAGGGCTCTGTGAGTCATGCAAGCGATTTTTAGTTGGATTCTTGCTTCGAATGGTAGCCAGTTAAGAGCTCTAAGGTCGGGGGAAATGTGGCAGTTTCTTTTGGAGCCCATGATGAGCCTGGCCGCTGAGTTGATTGAGGCTCTTAGAGGGGCTGTCGTAAATCTGGGAAGTCCGCAAAGAGTTGCACTCCCATAGTCTAAACTTGGGATTACTAGTGCTTGAACTGCCAGTTTGAAGTCATTTGCGGGAAGGAAGGGTTTTAATTTTCTCTAGGTGTTCATCTGAATGTTTGCTCCTTTTGTTGCGGTACTGATGTGTTTCTGCATGTTTAGATTTCTGTCAAGTGTTAATCCCAGCGATTTTGCTGAGTCGATAATATGAGGTTGGCAGTTGAGCGCTGTTAGTTGTTTAAGCCATTCTTGTATGATGGTTGATTGGTTGGGTGGAGCGATTAGGAGGAATTCAATCTTGAAGGTGTTTAGTTTCAGGTGGTTTTCCGCCAGCCAAGTCTGAGTTTTTTGTAGCGTTAAGTTGAGAGATTTGATGTCCTCCAGAGAAGTGATCTTTAAGTATAGTTGTGTATCGTCTGCGTACATGTGATAGTGAATGTTTGAGGAGCTGAGAATTACGGTGAGCGGTTCCATGAATAGGTTGAAAAGTGTAGGTGAGAGGGACTTGAGCCCTGCGGGACTCCTAATGTGACTGGGACGGCCATGGACAAGGATTGATTAACCTTGAATCTTTGGGATCTATTTTGGAGGAAAGAGGTAAACCAATTTAGTACTGAGCCTGATAAGCCCATTCTATATTTCAGGAGGTCTAGCAGATTGTCATGTTTGACGGTGTCAAAAGCCGAAGATAGGTCGAGCAGGATTAGCAGACAAGCTTCATTTTGGTCTAGGATTTTTAGTGCGTCATCTACTATGTGGGTCATGGCCGATTCAGTACTGTGCCCTGCACGAAAGCCGTATTGATATTGGTTGAGCAGGTTGAAATGGTTGATGTGGTTGCCCAGCTGGATGTGTACACATTTTTCTAAGAGTTTAGCCAGAGTTGGGATGTTGGAGATCGAGCGGTAATTATTTAAGTCCGTGTGGTCTGCCGTTGGTTTCTTTAGGATGAGGGACACCTGCCCAGATTTAAGGTTTTCTGGAATGATTCCTTGAAGCAGAGAGGTGTTGATAATCTTGGTCCATAGTGGCAGTAGCAGCGGTATGAAGTCTTTTAGGTAATTTGCGAGAAGAGGATCGGTGAAGTGGTTGGAGGGGCTCAGAAGACATGAGCGCTTTTAATATTGCATCCTCACTGTAAGTTTTGAAGGAGGACCATGCGGCGTCGTTTTTGAGGACGAACCTAGGTGTGCATACGATTGGGGTTGCTGGAGAGGGAGATGAAGTGTCCTTGTGGGTGTCAGTATGAGTTACTGAGGCATTAAGTAGGTCCATCTTCATGTTTTCTGTCTTCTTAGTGACGAAGGAGGCAAATTCTTCGCAGCTGGGTAGTGCGCTTGGTCTAGCTTGGGGGGTAAGGTAAGCCATTAGATTGTGTTTTGACTAGTTCAAATAGTTTTTTGGGTCGATTCTTGGCTTGGTCTAACTGGTTCCTGAAAAAAATTGCTTTTGATCGTCTGATCTTTCTATAGTAGGAGTCTCTGGTAGCTTTTAGCAGCTTAAAGTGGTCTGGGGATGGGGATGATCTCCATCGGCGTTCAAATAATCTTAAGGATCGTCTGTCCTCATTGAGTCTGCCGTCGTACCATGGTTTTAAATCTTTTGTGGAGAGCCTCTTCAGTTGTAACGGAGCAACTGTGTCTATTACCATGGTCATAGAATTAAAGTAGTGGTTTGTCAGAGCTTGAACATCAGATAGGCATTCAGGGGGAAGCAAGAGGTTGACACTAGAGGCTGTGAGTAAGTCCGTGCTGGCATTTTTTAGGTTCCTCTTCCATATTTTAGGTCTCGTAGGTTGTGCTGAGTATAATTTTACTGATTCAATAATGAAGAATATGATGGTATGGTGGTCAGACCAATCACAGGGGAGGATCGTTTCAAGCTGAATGGATTCAGCTTTGGAAATAAATAAGTCTAGGGTTGAGCCTTTGTCATGAGTGGGGCTATTGCAGATTTGGGTAAAGTCGAGGTCCGAGAGGAATTCTTTGAGGCTATTAACCGCAGAGTCGTTAAGGTCATTCCAATGGAGATTGAGATCTCCGAGTAATATTTGGGTATTTTGTTGTCCAGTATTTGTAGTCACGATATCTATGAATTGTTCGATAAAGGTGAGGTTGTCACCTGGAGGGTGGTAAAATGTGTGCAACAAACAGACTGGTTTGTTACTTGTGATATCAATACAAAGGTATTCACATTAAGATAATACCGGTGAATGTGATCGGTTCACTGAGAGACTGTTCCGATGTATGCAGGCAATACCGCCCCCTGGTCTATTAGTTCTGTCTAATCTGGTGATGTCATGGTTTGGGGGAACCAGAATATTGAGGATAGGCGTAGACGATTCATTTAACCAGGTTTCGGTCAGAATTAAGAGGTCAGGTTCGTGAGTGAGTATGAGATCAGTTATATCAGCCGCATGTCTTGAGGCTGATCTACAGTTTAGTAGTATACATTTGAGACGTGACTTGATGGGGGTTAGCGGTTCTTGTGTGAGGGGGACTCGCATAAGATTGTCTTTGGTTATACCTCTAGTGTTGTGTTTTGGAGCTCTGTGTGTATTAGAGGGGATGGTTTGGATTAGGGAATGTTTATGAATATTGTTCGAGCACTCGTGTTATGGGTGGGATGAGGGAGATCATAAGAGCGGAGTAGGGAGTGTATATCATTGGACGATAGAGAATCCTTCCTTCGGACAGGTCGGGTTGTGGCATTGGGGTAAGGTACTGTTCTCCATCTTGGGAGCAGATGCTTCGGGGGAAGTAAGTGCAACTGGTGAGGGTTTGGGGAGCGGTTACTATGGAAGTTCGTACTAGAATCCTTATCATGTCGTCTGATCTTAGGTGGATGTAAAATCAGGTCCCGTAGTATTTGGAGGTCATCTTTGACTTGTTGCAATGAAAGTAAGATTTCATCGAGTCTGGGGTCTGGTGTGGATTGTGTGCTTATTGTTTGGTCTGGGGGTAGGGGTGGTTGGGCCAGGGATGGGGCTTGGAGGGTTACAGTAATCTGAGTTGTCGTAGGGAGGTCTGCATGGATGGCTATCAGGAGAGGGGGGGTGAAATAGAGGGAGGCGGAGAGGCATGTACCGGGTGGATGTGAGGATGGGTTAGGGCTGTGGAGGTGTTCATGGTATTTGGGGTCAGATTGGAAGAGATGCTACTTGTTCGGGTATGAGGTGTAGGTTAGGTAATGTTGGAATTAGGGGGGTGGTTATCGTATCGTAGGGTGTCTACTGGAGCTGGGGTGGGTGTATATATAGGTTGGGTCGTAAGAGGTGACTGCCTTGAGGGGGATTCAGGAAGGGAGTTAGGGGGCGTTCTGGAATTGGGAGAGCCTGGGGAGGGGGGATAGGGTCTCATGACTTTTTTCTTGATGAGAGGAAAGATGTTATCAAGTAAGATTAAGTTGCAGTCTGATGATTGAATGAGGATGATCCCATTATGATAAATGGTGATTGTTGCTGCAGCTCTGTAAATTGGTGAGGGGATGATAGAGATCTCGAGACCGTGTGCTGTTTTCTTAGAGATGGAGACCGAAAACTGGTTGAAAAAGACTTTCCTCCATTGGGCTCTTCTCTTTCTGTAAAAAATGATGTCATTAGTTATATAACCTTTGTTTGTTGAGAAGTAAAGATCTGAGATTGGGGTCTCTGGGTGTGATTTTAGTGAGGTTAGGGGGGTACTTAATGGTCCTGTAAGCTCCATAGTGGAGTTGATGCTTATATGTAAGGTAAAAAAGGTAGGGAGAGTGTGCGAGAAAGGTGATGTTAGGTGAGGATGTGGTGGGTAAAGGAGGAAGGGAGAGTGTGCGAGAGAGGTGATGTTAGGTGAGGATGTGGGGGGAGGAGTTATCAGTGGTCGTGCGTTTGGGCCGGTACAGGGGCGTATCCTATGTAGGCAGGGATGGAATTGGGTACAGTGCTGTAGAGTATGATAGGGGGAGGTAATGAGCGGGGGATTGAGGCAGGAGGGTCGTGAAGGATGGGGAGGGAGAGAGGGAAAACTAGGGCTTGGCCCAAGTCAGCGTAGGTACGGCAGTGGTATAGGACTGGGTAGTTGAGATAGGGCTAGGTAAGAATCTCACCTGTGTGCTTGTGGACTTGGGTACCATAGGATGTTGTCTGGTTCCGCTAGGGAGTAACCCATTGTCAATGAGGCCAGTCCAAAATGGCCGCCTGTTATCTCAGCTCTGAGAGGTGGTCCTATCACTTTTTCTATGTATGGATCAGCTCTGGGGCGTAGTCCTATATCACTTTCCATAGGTGATATGTAGTGATTGGTCCTTTCTTTCTTTTTGTGGTATGTTGTGAGGCAAAGTCCTATGTCTCTTTCCGTGTTTCAGTATGGAGTGATTAGTCCTTTCTCCATTAGTGTGAATTTGACTGCCATTTTGCAAAAGGGATCTGGTGGATGTCGTAGCTAAAACCCAAAATTGGGTCCCTGCAATGCCCACATCAGCCGGTAAAAATGCCAACTGTATGGTAAATACGAGGGGGCCGACTATCAGGCAAGCGGTATCGTTGGTGAATGATCACTTATAATAATGGGATCTAGCCTTTTAAACCATTCTTCTACGCTCGAGCGCTCTCTAGAGCGTGAACGAGCGGCAGCCATGAACGTTCCTTCATGCGTGTGAGATCGGTCGAGGGGGACAAGGGCAGAGTTCTGCAGCGGCTAACCTCGTCAGTATGAGCATCCGTCTGCTCAATCGCTGTCTCATAGGTGTTCGCAGTGAGGACGGGTCTCCGCTTCCTCCATCAAGTCCTTGCCACAGTGGGCTTCACGGGACCCGAGATCCCCCGTTAGCGAGGAGAGGCTTGGCTGACAGGAAATCTGCCTCTTCGTCTCACCATGCCGGCCTCTCCTGTGAGCGTTAATTCTGAGGGAGATGTATGGAGATGTCCGGAGCTGCGCCTCAATCGGCGAAGCACCCGGTGTTCAGTTGATCGATGCAGTGGGTACATGAGGTTCGTGATTTCTTCTCCTCTTTCTTGACCTAGTCCGTGAACGATGACCCTGAGTGAGAAGTCCGGAGCTGCGTCTCAATCCGCGAAAACCTTCGGTATTCTGTTAGCGACATAGCGGGAATGTGAGTATCTTAAATTATTCCGTTGTTATTGCCTCAGACAAAATCAATGCTCCTTGGTGTTGGTGGCTGGGGCTCACGAAGCTCCTTGGTTGATGTGTCTAGATGTGGCTTTGATGAGGATACCCCTGGAAGAGAACTAGGATTACAGGTAAGTAACTTATCCTTATTGTATTTGATTCGTAAAATGTGAATGTTTTAATGCAATAACAGAACATGACAGTGAAACCTCTACTGAGACTTGCACCTACCCTGCTATCCCCAAATATATAGTAATGAGGGAAATATCCCAAGTATGTTTGTGTGCACACAGTTCAAGCACCCACTGTCAAGGTGCGGTCCTCAACCGGACTAAACAATTTTGCAATCAAAGTCAAACGGTGCACCACTGAATGCTTGCATATTAAACAATAATAAACAAGGAACAAAATCAGTTTCAAAATTGTATTTTCCAAGTCTTCTTTTTTATTCGCAAATAGTTCAGATGTGACATGCGTTATGTAGTGAAGCACAGCCAACGCGTTTCGTCCAGTACAATGGACTTTTTCAGGGCTGTAGAGTAACAGATGTATGCATATATAAATACATTTTCATAACATGACTGACAACATGACAAGAGACATGGTCATGTATCATAGTGACACCTATATACATTCTTTAATTAAACCATACTTAAATGTGGTATAATCCAATTAACTTAAAACATAAGCAACCCACCAAGACGAGATACAGAAAGTACACACAAAAAACATCTAGACATTTGTACACAACATGAACGTGGACTTATTGACACTGTCCGCCGTCCTTCTCTCAGATGATTAAAAAAACATGGAGGGAGACCCCATAAAAATGAGGCGCAGTAGACCCAGTGAAATATGTACAAAAAATGTGGTTCCAGAAAAGTAGGAGCAGAAGCAACCATTATAACAAGATGAGGATAGTTGGAGACCCTGTGTAAACATGCCCAAAGAGGAAGAGCCAAGATGATAGAAATGTGATACACGGATAACAATAAGTGTCCAATAACCCAATACTTGTGGGCACAGTGTTCCCATCCGCCCAGATGGGGTGAATACACAAACAAGATAATATAGTACCCACCATAAGCGAAGCATTCATACATATGGTGATAGGGGTAACCAGATTTCCTCACACAGCTTTGAATAAGGACAAATGGGTCCTTAAAAATGAAAACCTGATAAGAAATTAGTAGAACAATACATTGCGTAAGTACAATCATAACTAGGTAGTGTGAGTAGATGGAACTAGGGAATATGTATGGGAGGTATAAAATACTCACACTAGACATTAGTGGAGAGCTTATTCAAGTTAGAGGTATGGATAAGATGCGATCCATCAATTTTAGACAGTTTACAAGGTCACACACATGAGGAGACCCAGGGCAAATTGACCCATCAGCTCGGCACCTAGAGAAAATGAGTAATCATCACATGAATATATCCTAATAGTAAGAAACCATGAAGAAAAACTGACTAAATAGATCATGCCTGAGCTGACAGGTTAGCGAAGTACGCTGTATTTGAGGGATGCATCTAGATAAATAGAAAGAAGGATCATCATAGAACTTATTTCCAGATGAAGCAAGAAAATAAATAAAGGAGAGCACATATAGACAATGTGCTAATATTAAAAATCAAAGAACCACACAGATGCAGTGAAAGAAAACTGGGCCAGCGAACTCACTCTGAAAAACACCAAATATAACATGCTAATACAAAGAGTATCGCTACGCCGCCCACCTAATGGCGACAGTAATGCCCTCTGCAGTATAAGAAAAAGAGGCAGCTTTGCTAACGAGCTCACCCTGATAAGCGCTGGTGCAAAGGGTTTATTTCCAGTATCTCCACACGGTAAGCAAGCGGAAGAGACGGGTAAGTCGAACCCGTTCGGTTTATAAAGATCGCG